>OZ014487.1:35204090-35805024 GCA_963965965.1 Trididemnum nubilum | reverse complement strand
GTTTCCATCCGCCATCCAGATCCACAGTTTCGGAGCCACGTCTTTTTGGTTGAAGAAACTCAGATAATATAGAGATGATACCGCTTTGCTTCCTCAACCAATTCTAGCTATTTTTCTTTGAGGGTGAGAATATTCCTACTGCCCAACAGCAGTTGGTGATGGTTGACCCGTGAGCGCGCAATAGTATCTCGAGTACGAATACTCTGCACTGCCTCCATTCGCCTCTCCAAACGTGTAAGGGGCACATTGGTGGAGCTGCCACTAGGGTTGTCATTAACTTTGAAGTGGTGAAATGTAGAAATATTGATATTGATGAAAATGCTTTTTGTACAATTATTTATTGGGTCAAGAAACTTGAATCATTTGAGTCTATCACACAAGTAAAGCGATTTCTTAACTTTTGAGCCACCAAATCAAGACATATTGATGGATCTGAGGCGCATGCTCTTTGTTCTCATAAAAACCGTGGTATTTTTTGTATTAACCGGTTTTGTTCGTGAAAATCGCAAAAAACTTTGCAATTTAGCGAATACGAATGCAAACAAAAACATTCGTACTTATTATGCTCTCTTCGATTTGGATATTTTGAAAAAGTTGTAAATGTTAAAGAGCAAGTGATAGTAATGTAACAATAAATGCGTTTGGTGGTACTTGAAGTACTTTATTTGCGGATTTTAGTCAAACTCAAGCAACACAAATAAACTTAAAAAGATTCCAAGTTTTTTGACATAGTGTGAGTTTGCTTGAGCATAAAACTATTAAAATTAATTCACATAAAAATTACTGTTAGACAATATAAAGTAGTAAATCAGAAGAGGTAGGTTATGGTTGTAGCAATTTTGATTTCAAATACCGTGTAATTAGATCCTGCTTATCGAAAATCGAAAGTCTATAATCTCAGGCTCTTTGAAATGTCATTATTTGTTCCATGAGAGCATTAAAAATTGATTCAAAAATAACTTGCTCTGAAAAATCTCATTGTTTAATATTAACCTTGCATACTGTAGCAACAATAACATTGAAGGGCTTTTTGTGTAAATTATTATAATTTTTTTTTTTGTCCATATTCTAGTTATATTCTTTGTATTTTCTTGCAATTATTTTTGTCTTTTACGAAACTAGTCACAATTGCACTATGAATAAAAGAGCCAAAGCTGTCGTAAACATTTTATTTAAAAAGGAACGTTTCGACTAATTACTTAAGTCATTGTCAATCTGTAAATAATGCACAAGAAAAATTAGAGCAATAGGTAACCTGCAAAGTTAAAACGAACAAAACTGGCAAAAAATACCAAAATTAAGGCAAAGTAGCTCAACAGTGTGAAGACATCATTGCTTTCAAGAATGTGCCCAAACCAAGGTAGTAAGTATTCAGTTCATAAAGACAATGACTCTAACCAAGCGACACTCATCCGCTCAACCGCCAAAGCACATCCAGAAACCAACCCACACAGCCCAATTCTACTGAAGACAGTATAAATTCAAACAAAAATTACAGAACCCGAGCAGTTACTCACAAATTGAAAGATACCAGTAAGCAGTTTTCTTCAAATCATCACTACATACCTAGCAACTGACTATATGTGGTAATGCTTGTAATTAGCCAGTGCACCCTCACTTTCAGGCACACTATTCTATCCGCATAAATCCCCGTAGTAATTCAGGCATATTCAACATTTACGTAATCAAGCAAACCAGTGACTGAAATTGTAAAAGTAAATTTTTAACAAATTCTAAATTACTAAAAATTGCCAAAAGTCCCAAACGGCTGGAATATTGAACATTAACTAAAAGTCCCAATAAATTAAGAAAAAATCCTATCTTGATCTGTTGTTTCTTGAAAGCAATGTCGACGGACTGACAACCAAGACCAGTTAAGCTAATAATTGACGTAAAAGAATTTGAAATGTTACAGCCAAAAAAAATTTTTTTTTTTAACGTTTCAACTTCTTTTAACATTCTGTTGCAACATTTCAAATTTTTTTGCATCAATTATTTTACATCACTTTTATTTTACGGCTGTAACATTTCAAATTCTTTTACGTCAATTATTAGCTTAACTGGTCTTGGTTGTCAGTCCGTCGACATTGCTTTCAAGAAACAACAGATCAAGATAGGATTTTTTCTTGATTTATTGGGACTTTTTGTTAATGTTCAATATTCCAGCCGTTTGGGACTTTTGGCAATTTTTAGTAATTTAGAATTTGTTAAAAATTTACTTTTACAATTTCAGTCACTGGTTTGCTTGATTACGTAAATGTTGAATATGCCTGAATTACTACGGGGATTTATGCGGATAGAATAGTGTGCCTGAAAGTGAGGGTGCACTGGCTAATTACAAGCATTACCACATATAGTCAGTTGCTAGGTATATAGTGATGATTTGAAGAAAACTGCTTACTGGTATCTTTCAATTTGTGAGTGACTGCTCGGGTTCTGTAATTTTTGTTTGAATTTATACTGTCTTCAGTAGAATTGGGCTGTGTGGGGTTGGTTTCTGGATGTGCTTTGGCGGTTGAGCGGATGAGTGTCGCTTGGTTAGAGTCATTGTCTTTATGAATTGAATACTTACTACCTTGGTTTGGGCACATTCTTGAAAGCAATGATGTCTTCACACTGTTGAGCTACTTTGCCTTAATTTTGGTATTTTTTGCCAGTTTTGTTCGTTTTAACTTTGCAGGTTACCTATTGCTCTAATTTTTCTTGTGCATTATTTACAGATTGACAATGACTTAAGTAATTAGTCGAAACGTTCCTTTTTAAATAAAATGTTTACGACAGCTTTGGCTCTTTTATTCTTAGTGAAACTGTTTCTCAGGACCAATTTTTTATGCTTCAATATGCACAATTGATTTAAATCCTAATAATTTTTTGAATGGTTTGCCTGTATTAAGGAGGCAATGCTTTTTGGAAAATGTTACTTTCCGTATTTCATTTATTGCAAAACAATTAGATGTGGTGCAACGCACTAGTAACGCACAGCACTTTTTTACTCTTCGAAACGTTGGAGCAACTTGGGAATAGTGTTGGGTTATAATTTCGATGCAGTCTGTACCATAAACAGTTATAAATTGAATTTAGTTTCAATTTACTTTAAATATAATATGTTGCTAAATTCATTTATTTCAAACTTTTGGAACTTACAGTATGTTGGTGGTCAAAATAGCGTAGCAATCCTTTATTTTGTCATAAAAACTTTAATTTTAGTCTAGAATACTGGTGAAGTGATTTCTTTTCTTCTGAGCTCGGAATAAAATCGTGGATCAAAAACACGGGTCAACATCAATTTGAGCCACACTCACTGCACAGCAGCTTTTACATTTCAAAAGTTTGATCTAAAACTGCAACAAAAAAATCAGGTTATGACAAAGTGGATTTCTTAGAAGTCGAGGATCGATATTACTGTAAGAGTTTGCTGGCCCAAATGAATGAAAAATCATTGGGCCGCTAAAGCTAGAATGAACCCGAAATTGTTATTAAGCAAAGATCACAAAGACGCGGCAACACTTGGGCTTACATCTAATTAAAATGCTATTGGCGAATAGCGTTTCTAACGAGTACCATTTTTTCCAGTTTAATTGAAGATGAAAAGTGAAGTCCTAAAACCAAACAGTTTAGTTTTTGTTTATTTTGTTTTATTAAAAGATTTCTAACGGTAGCCAGCTATCACCTTATTATTCAGCTTGATCATATTTGTAATTTTCCACCTTTTTCAGATTCTTTGCAGCATCATTATCTTTGCTCAATTTTTAATTTTTATATTTTATTTTCATGATCTTTACCATTTTACAGCCACCTGTGGTGACGATATTGTGGCTGACAAGGAAACTCGAAACTTTTCGTTAAAGGATTATCTTGATGGTTATCCTTCTGATGTGGATTGCTGGTGGAATATTAAATCACAATGGCCCGATGAGATCATTTGGGTTTGGACTGATACATCAGAAAATGTTCAAGTCACTCTCGAGTCACCGGTATGTTTTTACTTTTCAATAGGTGTATTTTCTTTTCTAGCTTCTCTGGTGATCTTAAAAACGGATGAAATGTAACTAGCAACAATAAAATTTAATGAAAATTCGACGTTTGGGCAAGGTTAATAATCAACGTATACATTCTTCAGGGTAGTGACAAATGTAAATGAAGAGGTACAGTTTCGAAAACAATCATACTTAAAAAATTGTTTTTTTTTAATTTTTCTTTAGAATTTGCGTTTATCGCGAAAAATAGTTCGCTCGCTTTTGAAGTTGCCGAATCGTTGAGTTTTAAATAGATTTTGAATCTTTTAGCTTTTTTTTTTTGTTTCTAATCAATAGCAGAATGGTTTAAACTACAAGAATGAAGATTAAACTACAAAAACTACAAAACCGATCAGTGGTCGAGTGGATAGAGCGTCTGCTACTGAAGCGGTAGACTTGGGTTCGATTCCCGGTCGGGTCAAACCAAAGACTAGAAAAATTGGTATTCACAGCTTCCCTGCTTGACGTTCAGCAATCAAAGGGACTGTGTGAAGCCTCCGCCGTGTGTGGTAGACAGGTGGGCAGGTGGCAGCTTGACTCGAAGACCGAAAGGTCCCTTCGCTGTCTCCTGGCCAAGGCAACTTGGTGAATAAAATGTAATTACAATTACAATTACTTACTTAAAAAGAAGAGTACAACCAATAGAATGCACAAATAAATAATAATAAATACATTACTAATCTACGTTCCAATAAATATTTAAAAAACCTTCCGGAGCTGAAAAAGGACACAAGCTGAAAAAGACTTGATACTAACTCCATTTAGGCATAACTTTTTTGTTTTAAAATTGTTAAAAAATATTTTTGTACTGGATTACGGAAGTTAAATTGAATTACTTTTTGTACTTTCCTAAACAGATATGTAAGAAACCACATAATGAGCAAAATAAGTAAATTTCATAAAAAGTTTTTGTTGATTTCCAAAACGGCTAAATTCCACCAATGTTAAAATGAATAAAAAACAGTAGAAAGACTGCGAGGTGGGCTGTGCTTTGTTCCATTTGTGCCTGCGTGTTTACGCAATCCTATCAGGATTGAAGAACAGCTTTGAAATCAAAGGCGTAAAAAGGGTAACAAAAAGCTGAAGTCCGCAGTTACCCAATCCGAGTCTTCACTAAGCCATTCCATAAATTAACTTATATGTGCGCTTTTTGTTTTACCTTTATTTCTTCAGACATTTTTTAACGATAGTCTTTCAAACGCAGCTGTCTCTTATTTCACTGAGTAAGCTTAGCAAATGTCCCCCTACGTTTTTCTCATTTTTTTTCTGTTAGGCATTTCTGTCTTTTTCGTCGCACAAATCTAATAATTTTAACAATGACGTAACTCAAAAGAAAACCTGTTTGTAACATTATCTATTTTGATATTTTTTTCATTCCTCATTATAACACCAACTTATTGCATTGACAAAACTTTGAACATTATTGATGTTACTAAAATGATATTGTTCTAACCCTATCTTATATAAAACAGTGGGGCTAAGTAAGAACAAAAAAAAATTCACAACATGATGTTTTTTCATTTTAAATTTGATTTCAAAAGGTATCTAGCTATTTTAAATCAATAAATTTCGAAAAAAAAATTACTCTCAGGTAACGCTTAAAAACTCAAAGTAGCTAGGGCTAGAAAAATTTGCGTAAGATTACAGATGTGATAAGCTTATTTCCGAATCTGCGACATCTGCTTTCCCAATGTTTGTGCATTCATTTGCTAAAACTAAATTTACATGACATCACAAACGGTTTTGTTATGGTATGATCACAGTATAAATATCATACAGTACTCTCACTCCATGCAAAAAGCATTGTGACGTGTGTCCGCATTTTTTGAGAGGTAAAAGCAGAGCTGGGTTCTTTTTTTGACGTCATAATAGTGACATGGTGAGCGGACGACGATAACGCCAAAAAATAGAAAATGCTTTGAAATTTTACGTGTGTTTTCTTGGCTTGACGACGTTACCGTGTTCATCCTTTTTTGCGCCCTTAAACGTTAGAGGGCAGCATTTTTCCCCTCTGCGTTAGTCCAGATATATCGCGGTCTAGCTCCTTTTGTAGAGTTTGCACGGGATCAGAATTAGTCTTGATGGAACCGTCAAAGCTCGGGCTTCGTATGGCTATAATTTTGACGTCACTTTCTTGTGACGTCACAAAGTAGTACGTTTTAGAAGAAAAAAAATCGGAAATTTTCTTACATGAACAACCTTTAGTTACTTGGGGTTTTGCTCGCAGCCGGAGCCCAACATTAAAAGTTTGTCCACATTTGGTTCGTATCGTTAACTAACTATCCTGCAAATTTCGTTTTAATAGCTTAACGTTTAACGAAAATATCCTTGATTGTTTGCTTTGTCGTTGTAAAATTCGTCTTGAATTGCAGTTATATGCAGTGATATTGTGTTATTGCTTAGGCCTATCACCAAATAGACTGTGACATCATTATGAAGTAGTAATCGTGAATCTTTGGAACTTTTGATCGAAAAAAAGCTTTCATAGACTGTAAGAGTTATCGTTTATTGATGCATACGTTCAGTGTAATTCATGATAAAACTTTAATTTAGCCGCAATAATTTTGGCCAATCGTAGTTATTTTCTTCTAGTTGTAGAGGTATTGTACAAAATCATTTATTAATTGCATGTTTATATGGGTTTGGTATTAGTCCCCTTTTTTGAAGTCTTGTCCCGCTTGAATAGTAGTTGGTCTTCATCACAAATCCGCAAAAAAATTGTGATTTACATTTTACCTATGATGAAGATGTAGACGTTTTGTTAATTTTTTTTATTTAGCTTCACCTCATATTTGAACAAAATAGCAATTTTTCTGAAGTGAATAAACATCGTTTTTTCTGATTTTTTTTTTTTTTATTTATTGACTCATATTCAGGAGAAAATGCAGTTCTCTAATGATTCTGTTTTGCGTTTCTACTTCAAAAATATGGCAACCGTTCATTTGAGCAAAAATAGAGTGGCGCAGCGAGAATCTTGCTGAGGAAAACGGGGGATTGAACCCAAGTTTCAAAAAAATTGATCAAAAACATGTCATTTAAGCGACGCCCTGAGGAAACTGGTGCAACTAAGCATGTCACATACAAGGGTCTGTGGGTAGGCAGCCGCCGCCCGAGGCCAACGGATCATTTTGTGCGATGTTAGTAATTTTCCCCCAAAAAATAGCTATTTTAACGCCATTTGAATACAATTTTGCACGTTTTGGAATCATTTCAAAAAAAAAAAAAGGTATTCACCAAATTTTAAGGTAGTTTTTGCCCGATTTGTAGTTGAGAACCCAAAGAAAAAAAAAAGGTTTCGTCAAATGTTGGGGTAGTTTCAGAGCAGGATTTGGTTGCGTAGCCAACGACTTCCGGAAGTCACATAAGGGATCTCGAATGGATGTTGAGATCGCGGGCCGGATACAGCCCAAGGGATACAAGTTGCCGACCCCTGTTCTAGTGGCGTACGCAGGATTTTCGAAAGGAGGGTCCAGGCGCGTAGCCAGAAATTTGAAAAGGTAGATAAAAACCAGATGAGAAACATGAAGACCAAAAAGATGAAGATAAACTACAAAAGCTTTCACTCAGATTCAGCCCGTTCTTCTGTCCAGATTTAGGTGAAGACCAAAAAAAGAAAAAGGTCTTCACTCAGGTTATAGTCAGATTCAGTCTGTTTTTCTGCCCAGATTTTCTACTCAAATTCCAAAGAGGGGGGCATGGCTCAATTTTGCGTACTATTATGAGGTATTCAAACATTACTGGCGACCCAAAGGGGGAGCTTTGGCACAATGCCCCCTTTCCTAAATACGCCCCTGCCGTGTTCAACGAAATAGTTAGCAACAGGTGCAGGCATAGTAAAGAATTTACAATGGGTGTTGAACCGATATCAGAGATAATAATGATTACCGCATGATCAAACAGACTAGCTCTAGCTCATTATAACCGTTGAAAGTCAATGGGGAAAATTAAAACTCACGTTAAGGGAGATATAATTAACTACCAAGCAGAGTTGTAAACGGGCCAACTAGTTCAGGCCTAAACCTGGCCCAAACCCGAAAATATAAGCCCCAACACGAATATTAATTTGAAGCCCAATTCATGCCCGAAAAAACCCGAAAGTTAAGGTTGATCTGAAAAATTTAGCAACGTTGTCAAGTTATTTTGATTATATTTTTGTGCAACTAAAACAAAAAGCACGTCTTAGACCCAAATTAAGCCCGAAAGTTTGTCAACTTGAGGCCCGAACCCGACCTGGAAAGCCCGGCTCGACTTACAACTCTGCTACCATGCAGTATAATTAACTCTTTACGTCCATGGAACTTTTTTTAGATCGCTTGTTGTCATGAATATTTTTTAAGCGGGTTAGTCATACGGCTAACTTAAAACTTCATTATGATGTCACAGTCTATTTGGTGATAGGCCTAAGCAATAACACAATATCACTGCATATAACTGCAATTCAAGACGAATTTTACAACGACAAAGCAAACAATCAAGGATATTTTCGTTAAACGTTAAGCTATTAAAACGAAATTTGCAGGATAGTTAGTTAACGATACGAACCAAATGTGGACAAACTTTTAATGTTGGGCTCCGGCTGCGAGCAAAACCCCAAGTAACTAAAGGTTGTTCATGTAAGAAAATTTCCGATTTTTTTTCTTCTAAAACGTACTACTTTGTGACGTCACAAGAAAGTGACGTCAAAATTATAGCCAGACGAAGCCCGAGCTTTGACGGTTCCATCGAGACTAATTCTGATCCCGTGCAAACTCTACAAAAGGAGCTAGACCGCGATATATCTGGACTAACGCAGAGGGGAAAAATGCTGCCCTCTAACGTTTAAGGGCGCAAAAAAGGATGAACACGGTAACGTCGTCAAGCCAAGAAAACACACGTAAAATTTCAAAGCATTTTCTATTTTTTGGCGTTATCGTCGTCCGCTCACCATGTCACTATTATGACGTCAAAAAAAGAACCCAGCTCTGCTTTTACCTCTCAAAAAATGCGGACACACGTCACAATTGTGTAAGATTACTGTATGATATTTATACTGTGGTATGATCTTGATTTAGCATGTTTTGGTTGAAATGCGGACACACGTCACAATTGTGTAAGATTACTGTATGATATTTATACTGTGGTATGATCTTGATTTAGCATGTTTTGGTTGACTTTCCACAAAAAAACGTATGTACAAATTTAAAGATCTTCTTTTAATGACTTCATTTTCTTCCAAAAATTAACTACAATGTTACTATGATGACGCTATCAATGCAAAACGATGGTTTAGAATTTGGTTGAAGCCAACCTACTTGCTAAATTTAGTAACTCCGTAATTTTTTCAGTTTGAAAGTTAGGAATGAAAGCGTTTTTGCATCCCATCAATCCCGTGTACATACAGCTGAATAACTGGTGATGTTTTGGATTAACGTATGGAAGGTTAACTTCCCCATCTGCTGTTAAAACTATCACAGAAAAAAATTAACTCTTGAACTCTTGAAACATTATCATTATTTAAAAAGTTTAAAACAATAACAATTTTTTGAAGTTTTGCTCATTTTTTAAAAATTTATGCTATTTCATACTACTTTATAAATAAAGCAATCAAAATATGCCAATTTATACAACTCATTGTTGGTTTCAAAACGGCCAAATTTTGAGATTAAACATTTTATTAGTTTTGTTAAAATAACAGGTTTAATGCACAAACAATTTTTATGCAGGTTACTTCTCATTGTTTTGTATCTATGCATATGATATCAATATTGAAGCTGTAACACTAAAATATTAGTCAAAGAATTTTCAACGCAATCAGCTCGAAATAATTTTTTATGCATTCAAGTATTGATCTTTTGCATAGTGAACATTTCATTGCTATTGACTTCATTGTGGTCGATTTCTAGTTTATTACAAAGCAGTAAAGTTTATGATTGTGATGAAAAACATAAGCTACACTAACAGCAAGAATGTTAATTCTTTTATGCAAGATACCCCTCACAAATTGATTTACTATTTGTTAATTATTTACGAGTGTGTTATGATTTTTAGGTACTGTACTAAAAAATACAGTAAATCAAAATATGATTTTTATGTTCAGGATGTTGATAATGAAACTGGTGATTCTGCATCATTTAAATTTTCTGTTGGAAGTAGCAAGAGAATATTATCTCGGTCTAACAATCTCCGCTTCACTGTAAAACCCGATGATCGATATGGTGATGACATAGAATTTAATTATCTTGCGGTTGCAGGTAGAAAAGGATGAACATTTTAAGATTCAGAACTTTATTTCAGAACAATTAATTGCGTGGTTACTTTTATCGTACAATAGCAAAGTTTAATTTAACTTGCCGTTTAACTGACAGAGAAAAATAATAATTTTGCTTGACCAAACCACTCTCTAAGCCGAATGTTGCAGGACAGTGTTTACCATAGATAGGCAAGCACAATTTATTAGCACAAAGTGCAATTTCCGCAAACACCGCAATTGTAAATGTGCGTTGCGCTTTAATTTTTAAATTTTGATACATTGCGAAATATGCGTTGCGTAGCAAGGTTTAAATTTGTTGAAAATTAATTGCCCTGCGTTTTCAAGTTTTTTTTTCAGTCAGTAGCGCGATTTATGGTACTTAATTTTGTTTTATTTCAATCATTGTATTAGCAAAAGTTGGCTTGTGGAGCAAATTGCTTTCACCTTTTGGTCTTTAATTGCAAAAATGCAAAATTCGCATTGCATTTTGTAAAGTTAATTGAGGAAGTTCGATTACGCTTTGACTTGGCACCAAAATCCCGTTCCGTAATTGGGGAAATTACGTAGCACTTCAACTAAATCAAGAAGTTTGTTGTGGAAGTTGCGTTGCGCTTCAGAAATAAAAAAAATAACCTGCGCTTTTATAGTACAGTTTGAAAAATCGTTGTACGTTGCCGCGCTGCGTTTTTAATTAAAGATTGTTCGCGCTCATCTTTGCTTTCCGTGCCTGTTTGTTTGTGAATGAAAAAATTGTGAATAAGTTGATGACGTGTTTATTGTGACGCCAAAATATTTTTCAAAATTTTTTGTTTATTTAGCTGGGTGGGAAGGCGAAATCACGGCTGATGACAAAAAACGACATTTTGTAACTCCGCTGAATCGTCAAGATTTTTTAAACAAAACTAGTGTTACATGGAACATTAGGACACTATTTATAAGTGACGTGGTTGCGTTGTCAATTGTCGTAGATGACATCGTGCAAGAAAATGATTTGGCTGTAAGTACACGTTCAGCAAACATTTCAGATGGAAGCAACTTGCCCACAATATTAATCCATGTAAGTAGATGCACTCTGCATCATGTTTATGCAAATAATCTTAATCTTAAAATTTAAAACTTTTTTGTTCCTAGAGAAAAATGTTGAATTCTAGTTGCTTTTATTTGTTTCAATTACACATATAAAACGTTTGTTGCACGCACAATTTTAAACTGGATAAATAAAATATTGTAGTGGAAAGGTCAAATCAGCAGCTAAACCCACAGCTGTGATCAGTTTGAGGTGGAAAACATTTGAATTTGGAAAGCAACAAAAGTTCAAAACAAGCCATGGGGCGCAAATGTTTTGAAACCTGGAATTTACGAACCACAGACATTTATTTTTAAAACTTTGCAAAGTAAAAATAAAGTTCTATAAACCAAACTTTCTCAACTTCAACATTATTTCAAAATACTGAAAAGTCCTTTTTATCAGGGATGGCAACGCATTGCATCAAAGACGTTTTGCGATTTTTGTTTTGCACTGTAAACTAACTACGATGCGATAGTGTGATGCGATTGCAAGCTCTGACGGAAGATTCGATTTTTTTGCGATGATTCAAAGTTTTTCGATGCGATAGTATTGCAAACAAATTGCGATATTTTTTGCAATTTTTCAAATTTTTTGATTACTTTTAACAGTAATTTATGACGTAAAATGTAAGCAATCGTTTAAAAGTGAAATGCTTTTATTTGACAAGCAGTTACAGAACAAAAAAACAAAACACTGCAGAACGAGTTGGCTACTGTACAAAATAAAACTCAACTTTTTCAAACTTTTTCTAAGAAGTAAAAAAAATAGAATGAAAAATAAACTTGGGTTGAGTTTGGTTGATTTAACCAATTAAGATGGTTCACTATTATTTTTTTAGAATTTTGATTCTTGGCCAAATCAATAACTGTGCGAAAAGCCATTCTAACAAAAAAATGATTACTGTTTGCAATATTGACTCGGCCATAGTCTACCTGGTACCGGCCATATAAATAGTGATTGCATAAACTTATTCTAAACTACAGTAGCACAAAGAACCAAAAAAGCATCCCCTGCGTCATCACCTAAACGCATTCTAATGTTGTTCAAAACAAGCTTTAAGCTTGAAAAAACACTCTTTCTACGAAGACCTGAAATTTTGGCACGCTTGAAGAGGTCCTCATCTATGAACGCAAATAAATCACTAAATGTTGATGATCGAGGAAGCCGCAACTTGTGCGCAACCTGACAAATTGCGCTTGACATCAAAGTTAAATTTAAAAGATCAAAGCAATGCATATTGCATGATGCTGGTCACACGTAGGCCTTACAGAAATTATAGTATTTTACTAACTCCAGTTATTAATAAATCAACAACTTGGCGTACAGTAGAAAAAAACTTAAATTATTAAACCAAATCGTATTCAACTCTTACATATAACGTGACGAACTACTGGCCAATCACATTAAAAGCAGCAGAAGTCGATAGATTTCTTGCAACTCCCCGAAGCTTAACTTACCTTTAAATGTGATTCAGATTGCATAAGTAAAGGGCTTTCGACGACCTGTTTTTTATCTCTGGACAACAGTAACTCTTAAATATTATCCAGAGGAAGTCATTATGTTGGGACTTGGACACCATCAGAACATTGTCATCTGTTTGCATGACAATCATCCGCTTTCAAGTGGCAATCAGATGGTCCTGGGCAACCTTCTTCATTTCATCAGGCAGCAGACACTGGTATTGCAAGTCAAAGTATTGAGGATAATCTATAGGTGCGCAAAAAAAAATTGTTTGAATAACTAGATCGACAATTTCTTTCAAATCTCTTGATAAATACCTAGACCCCCTAAACAACTAGAAAATGTGCTACGTTCCATCGTTACAGCAAAAATTACTTTTTCGCAAATCACATTGGAGCGTTAAAAAACATAAACGTTGCAAAACTTTTTAGTCGGTGAGAAGGTTGATCCGTGGCCCTTATGCATTCGAAGGACTCTGTTGACCGTGGTTAGCCATCTTGAGTGGTTCAAAAGACCTGAATTTCGAAGGGTAGATCAATGGAACTCTTAGCTTTTGCCACTGCATCGCATATTTCGTTTACAGAACGTTGATCTATGCTCAGCTCTTGGAGATTTAAATACGAAAGATCGCAAGATATCGAATGAAATTGTTTGATATGCAGCTTTTCACGAGTTGCTAATGCTCTTCCTATAGGCCCTAAAATACATACAGGCTCACTCGTGGCTCCATCTAAAGACTTAAATAGATGTTGCAATGACACTTGAATTGAATGCAATAAACCACTGCAATGGCCGCGACAAATGCAACGCCAACAAGCAAATAACTCCTCCAATATGACCTGAATTAATTACTCTTGTGTCACATCCGATAATTTCTAGGTGAGACAAATTTATTTTTTGCTCATGCAGTGTATTAAAAGGCGGGGAATCATCCAGCCAATTTCGGTGGTTTACGGTATAGCTAAACTTGAAATATAGCTATACAATATAGCTAAACTTGATGGTTTTTGTTTTAATTTTGGGACTGCGGTTGCAAAGATATTTAAGCCTATTTGTACCGGGAAAAAGGGGGGCCAATTTGCTCATCCTTTTAGTTATTTTAATATAGTTTATAAACTAAAAAAAGTCTTGCTTTGATGAAACCTAACTTTGAATCAAATTTAACAACACACATTTTCAGAAGTTTGGGGTCAGCCGAACAATCGTATGTGACGTCATTTTTGTCTTTGTCGAAAGTACCTAAGGAGTTTTATACAGGTTTGAGCACATGCATGCTTATCACCGCACATATTCTATTCATTCTTATGCATCTTCATTTTCGATGCTTATCTTTAGCTGGAACAAAATATTTTATTTACTGATAAATGTATTGTGTCATCATTGCATCATTGATGACGTCATAATTCCAAACTATTGCTTAATTTGCTTTTTCTCAAAATAAATTGCGTTTGCATAAAAAAGCTGTTCATTGTCACCAAATGTTCAATGATTTAATGAAAATAACACCGCAGTATTTTAAAATTTTGCAAATAATACTATATCTTAGTCACGAAAAATTACAAACAATAATCAATGCAGTATATTAGAGATGGCATCATCATACACGCGACGTCATTACGTGCGTTGGCTTTGTCTGAGATTTCCTTGAAACAACAAAAGTCCAAACTAAAAACAATTTTTGGCAACATTTAGCAAAAAATGCATGCTGCTATAAAGATTTACTGGTTTTAATGACGTCATCATTCTTTCGCGACGTCTCAAACTCAAAACATTTAAAAAAATTAACAAAAAATAGCTCCAGCAAGCAAAAAAATCTTCCTTCTATCATTTACCAAACAAACTGTTTTTAGATAGGGGGCAAAGTTGCCCCTTTCTTTCGATACAAATAGGGTGTGAAAATATTCCGGTAGATATAGGGTTGTTAAATACGAAAAGATATAACCCGATAAAAGTTTTTGGATTTCTGGATTTTGTTTTTCCTGTCTAAACCACAGTATAGAGAAAATTACCTTCAAGCATTGATATTGATAACTTTGCGTTGGACTGTTAGCAATTGACAATATGAATCAGTTCTTATTGATGGAAATTTCTAAAATTAGATCGTAAACAACGTCATAGACAAAAAAGCGCAAAACTTAGGCGTTGAAACACAATCATGTATGTCTCCAACAATGATTACGTCATAAAAGTATGCGTAAATTTGTCACATTTAATACTAAAGAATACAACAAGCTAATTGGTAAAAAGTGGAAATTTTCAAGTGCATTGTGGCAACCCAAGATGTCAATATTTTTTTCTTCAATTTTTGTTATGCTAGAATATATCATACCACTACATATTTTTTTCATTATTACCAAAGGTTTTGTAAAGTTTATTTTTTCACTCCACCCACCCTAGTATGCAACGCTCAAAAAAGCACCGCAGGCAAGCAACTCTTTTGGATTTTAGCTTCTCAACTAAACATTTGGAAAAGAATGTTCGTCGAGAGGTCGCGTTCTGAAAAGCAGCAAAAATGCGAGAAAGTAAGCAGTGTTGTAATTTCAGTATCACAATAAAGAAAATATACCGGTACTTTTATTCTGCCAAGTACAAAGTAACCTGTACGGTAGCTTTTCAAAAGCTATGCTTGCGAGATTTAAAAGCAAAAACTTTAACATTAATTGCGGTAAATGTTAATGTTCAGTAAAACTGTATAAAAGCAATAATTAAATGCAAACTTTTCCAATATAAACAGTAGGAAAAAGCCAACAAATAACCTTAATAAGAACTTCAAACTCCGCAAGTAGGTCACCCGCGGTAATTTTCTGTGATTGAAGACGAGCAGTTGCCATTTGTGCTGGTCGCATGCATGAGTGAAGTTCCTCTATTGCAACCCAAACATCGGATGAAAGCTGAAGCTGAGGAATGATACCAGCAAGATCAATGCAAGCAGACTTCAAATTCAAAAAACGATCCAGCATGTCAAATGTTGAGCCACACCTGGTTACTATGTCCAGGATTGCTTTTGGTAAACCTTTCTGGACCAACAATTTATTCACATTAGCAGTTTGGAGCTTTTCGACTACTTGTCTAGCACTATCTAAGACTGCGGTAGAATTCTCATCACAAGCATCAGAAAAGGCAAGAGCCAGAGAATGAGAACAAAAACGTTGAATTGAAAAAGAATGCAATTTCTCTACAGGTTCTTCCACAATACAAAACAATCAATATTGTAGTTCTTATCTGCTTCCTCCGATTCACATAAGTCGTCTTTTTCCGCTGCATCTTGGTCGTCTGATTCTTCCAGTTGCACAAAAGCTTCTTCATGTTCTACTCTCTCAGCAAGTTCCAACATGACGACATGTCAGTCGCATTGTCCGTCGTTTGGGAGTATATCTGAAAAGAAACAAGTCGTACTTTGCCAAAATCTAAAAAATAGATAAAAAAATATTGCTTATATATTATTAACATAATATTTTTATAGAATAGGCTTAAGGTTTATGAATATGAAACCCAGTAAATTTTAGATTAAAGCTAATTGTACTGCAGCAGATCTATTACTTTTTATGCAGCCTAAAATAATTAATTAGTTGATGCTTTATATGAGAAAGATAGAAAAAATTATTATGAAGCTAAAATTGAGAGCAGGTTAATTCACAGTTTGTTGCCTAAATAGCATACCTTAGCATAGCTGTGAGCAACTTTTTTACTTACCTTTAGTATGCACTTCTTCAAATCTCTTGCAGTGTGGCGGGTTGTCATCTTTTGTACTGCAAGTGTCTTCAATTCGAAGTTGTTAGATTTAATTGAATGCACATTAATTTTAAAAATCTACGTCCTTTTTGTGAAGCACTATCAAGTTTTATGGATACCAATTTATTCTTGAGAGCAGTTGCTAGCCACTTTCTGTAGTCTGCAGCGTGGTTAATTACCATGCACGACGATTGAGGCAAACATGAATCTCGCTGATAATTGGCTGTAACATCTTTTTGATTCCGGAAGCTTCGAATACGGAAAACGGTAAGCCGTTTACTGTAATCGCTTCCACAGCTGCTTTCTTGAACTCTGTAAGGTCAAGTGTGAATTCGACGTTGTACTTTTCTACCAATCTACTGACAGTGACAAATGCATCCAGAATAGAGCCAGTAGCTGCAGGTGATGAAGACTGGCGCTTTTTTGACGAGACGAGAGTTTTTTGTTGTTCTGTCTTGTTTTCGTTTGAATTAGATGTTGGGTTAGGTTTCCAAAATGGAAATATGCTTTGCCATCCTTATTGGGTACTGGAGTTGCCGCAAACTTGCAAAACTTACATTTGGCAACAACTTTATTTCCTTTTTCTTTAATTTCAAAAAAACCCTTCAGATCAGAGTTTAACTTTTGCTTCGGCATGATTCCGCTTTTTTAGCCGCTCAATGATCTGAACTTCATAAAAAATTGAAATCTGCCTTTCATTCAAAATAAATTATGACACAATAAATCAACCTCAAACAAAAACACGCTTCTTCACAGGAAACAACTTAATCACCATTATGACAAAAGAAAAAGAATTGCTATCAGAAAAGTATCTTTGGTCAACGATTGCAGTCAAGCACCGCAACATCACTGCTTATTAAACTCTGTCGCTCATCAGCATCAGCGATTGTAGAATCGATAAACAATACGCTTGATTATTAGCAAATTGCGAGAAGTAAATTTCCCCTTGTTTGAGAAAGGTTTGAAAAAAAATCGAAAACATCGCCGATTTTCTCTGCATGATTTTGATATGCGATAATGAATTCGATTTTTTTTCCACGTTTTGATGCAATTTGTAGATGCAATTTTTTTGAAAAAAGCGTTTCGATGCAATGCGATTTAGAAGGAGATGCGATTGCCATCCCTGCTTTTTACGTAATTTTAATTAAATGATAATTAAAGAAACAATAATACTGAAAAACGGGAGCGAAAATTCTGTCATGTTGTAACAACACTCATGCAATTAACATTTTTTAAATCATCTTTTTTTTGTTTTTTTAAGTATCAAAATAATGTGTTGAGCCGGAAAATTTTTAAACATTCAAACAAAGCAGAATGTCTTATAATTCTTTTTACTCTATTATTTGTTTCTTTGTTTACCGCAGCATTTATTGATTTTTGCTTCAGGAACTTCCTACTTTAACTTCTACACCAACCGACTTTGTTCCATATCGCAAAGGAACAACTTATCGAGCAAAGCAGATCAGAATCCGTTTTCAACCTGGTGAGAACGATATCCGCAGAGTCTTTACGGCGACTTTTCTCTCAGGTATTCCAAAATTACTCTGTATTATATGATGTATGTTTTCATGCTTTTCTCACTTTTCTGTTTTATGTAAAACTTTAGCCTTGTCAACACCCTTTTGCTTAGTACAGGTAACATTTAAACACTTTTCGGCTAGCCTTTTTATGTTTATAAGAATTAGTAAATTTTGGTTGGAGGCTGGCAATTCCTGAATTTCCATAATTTTTTCAGACTCATTTGTTTATAAGTTGATTTTAACTTTATTGGAGAATAAAGCGTCACAAACTTATTGTTTCATGAAAAAAGTTGTAATTTGTTGTACCTGTAGTACATTAATGTTTATTGTTGAACAAATCAAATCAAACTTACTTAATCAAATCATTGAACAAATCATTGATCTTTCTTAATTACGCCGAAGCGTACGCAGCGTAACAAGCATGAACGCCTATCCCCGCAACATAGGTCCTTTTGAAGAAATGTGACAGCGGTGGCAAGTCATTAATATTATTTTGTTCTATTTGACGGTTCCGAAATTTGAACCTCAAACTTTCGCTCCAAAGACGAACGCCATGCCGATCAATAACTGGCCGGTATTAAACAGTGCAACATTGACAAAGTACAATGTACAATTAAAAAAAGCCTAAAAACTTATGCTGATTACTTACAAACCGTACATATGAGTTGTACTAGTCAGTGTTTTTAATTATTTGTTTATTCTTTGGCTTGCGTTTTCTAAACAAAAATTGTTCTGGAAAAAAACTTAATTGTCATCACAACGAATTCGATCGAGATAGTAAATTACAACATCTGTTTCACGTATTAAAAAGGAAAAATCGTTTCGAAATTATTTAAAGTCAACTTTATGTAAAAGCAATGCCTGGCCCAACAAAGATACAGTACAAACCAATTGCCAATCATCAGCTAAGTCAAAAAATCATCAGCTGAGTCAGATAAATAACTATATAAACTTAGGAATCCTGACATCTATATGGTCGCGATGTTGTGTTTTAGTGGGATCGGCATTACAACTGAGAATTGTGCAGAACTAAGATTTCAAAAAAATTTGACTTTGTTTAAAACAGAAAAAATTTTAAACGTTTCGGACTCTGCTAAATCATCATTACAAAAAATAAAATCTTATTCAAATATACAGAAATAGAATCTTATTTAGAGAGTTTTTTTTACTGATGCTGGACGAAGATAAATTCGAAACGTTTGAAAGTTTTAAGCTAAGTTTACATTGGACCAGAAGCAACGCGAAGTGACGCGAAGCAACCAAAATTTGACGTTATCAACAACTTGCAAAAGTTGGCGAAAAATGGCAACCGATCACAGCCGTTGCGAGCAGTTGCTCAACTTTGCTTGCTTGTAGACCGTAGAACGGATAACCTACTAAATGACTGACCGGATTTATACAGTTGCAGTTTGTTCGGAAAAGACGTAAATAGTATTTTGTATGGTTTAGCGTAATATCAGTCTAAGGGCCTGTCTACTCTGTGCGTAAAATCGTCAGCTTACGAGCGTAAACTTAGTTTGTTAAAAAAAACTCCATAAGCCCAGGCGTACCACTTTACAAGAGTAAAATTGACAACAACAAAAAATTGCTAACAGACCAAATTTTTTAACCCTATTTGTACCGGGATGGGGGAAAGGGAATTTGCCCCTCCTCCTATTAGTTATTTTAATATAGTTCCTTAATCAAAAAATTTTTGCTTTGATGCACTCTAAATTTGAATCAAATTTAATAACACACATTTTCAAAGAGTTTGGGGTCAGCCGAACAACCTGAAGTGACGTCATTTTGGCCTTTGTCAGAGACTCCTAAGAAGTTCCATGCAGTTTTGAGCAGAATGCGTGCTTATCAGTGCCCTTCTTTGTTCATTGTACTGCATATTCATCATCGATGCTAATCTTTGGCTGGAATAAAGCATTTTATTTACTCATAAATTCATTGCGTCATCATTACGTTATTGATAACGTCATAATTCAAAAGTATTGCTTTTTCTACTGCTTCTAAAAATAAACTGCGTTTGCATAAAAAAATATTCATTTTCATCTGCTGTTGAATGATATAATGAAAATAATACAGCTGTATTCTAACATTTTGTGAATTATACTACGTATATCTCACTTACAAAAAATTACAAATAATAATCAACACAATATATTAAAGATGACGTCATCATGCATGTGACGTCATCATCTGCGCCGACTTTGTCAGAGTTATATTTGAAATAACAAAAGTCCAAACTGAAAATAATGTTTAACAACATTACGAGAAATTTGAATGCTGTTATGGGATTTAATGGTTTTGATAACGTCATCATCGTTTTCTTGACGTCACAAACTCAAAATATTTATTTAAAAAAATTTAACAAAAAATAGTTTTAGTGAGCACAAAATCTTACTTCTATCACCTACCAAACAGTTTTTAGATAGGGGGCAATTTGCCCCCGCCCTCCCTCTCCCCAGTACAAAAAGAGTGTAAAAATAGCCCCGTAGATATAGGGTTAAGTTGATGGGCTCGTAAGCTTGTGGTTTGCTTGAATTTCAAACGACAGGTCTGCTAGGTCTCGAGGTAGGTTAAATGTAAATGTTAAAATTATAAAAAATAATCTACCCTGCTTTTCAACACGAGATTGAAAACCCAATTTCAATCTTTGTTTGTGCATTTGTGTCTAACTAAATATTGTTTTTTCGCAAACCTGTGACTTTATAGAAGAGTTGTTTGCCATTGTCTAATTGGTGTTTAAGTCAAATTACTGAGTAATTATTATCCGTTTTTAAAAATAAGCTGTTATTTAGCCTATTATGGCCATCTTTTAAGAATCACTTAATTGTGTTAGAAGGTCTTTGCATTATTTGTTTTTCGAGACGACAGTAAATCCCAAGCTACCAAGCTTTGTTTTTCAATTGTCGGCTTTTGGATGCTTGACAAAGGCAATCTATCATGAGCTATCAGAACTTGGAACTATTTATATTTGCTCGGAACCTGGGAGCTCAGTAATGACTAAAGGAGCTAAGTGAACAATGTCAGTTTTTGTGAAACGTGTTAAAGCAACTTAACTTCGATAAATTGCATTTTTGGATCCCCTTTTCTGTGGATTTAAGTAACACTGGCCGACAAAAAAATTTTGGCACTGGAAATAAGAACGATTTTAGGGTAACTTGGGGTCGTTGAATTCAAAAATGTCATTAGATTTTGCTAATTGGCTCCCGATTTTGAGATGTTAACCAGGTCATATTTTTTGATAAGCGAAATTTTCTAGCGTGATCTTCACTGCATTCAAAGAACCAAAATTTCATAAAAGATTGCAATAAACCCAATTAGGTTGTTAGAACACTTTCTCAACGCATAAACAAAACAAACCAAAAAAAAAAAACTAACAAAAAGCAAACCAATTGAGAAATGGTACCGGTATCACTATAATAGCTATCTATTACTGCATATAATGGCAAAGACAAACCAATTACAAATTAAGCGGTCATTTCAATGCCTCAACATTAGTTAGGACCTAAATTACGCAGAGCAAAAAAAAACAATTGCTTAAAGTTAAGAAGCTACTGCAACGACGGCATAATACTAGTTTTGCAAGTTTACTGCAACATACTGAAACTGGTCCTCGCAAGAAAATGAAACCGGTGATTGGGACTTTTGACTGACTACACAACATTCAACTAGAAAAACATTCAAATATTTGATCTGAAAATCACAAAAATCCTTCACAATTTCTGAACAAAAACAAATCTGTTGCTTATTATGTAGTGACTACTAATCTCAGTATGCCATGCAGCACTATCTCTAACTAACTTGAACCCATCTGCAAGAAAGTTCTTTTATATGATTTTCGTTTGTAATTTTTCTCAAAGCAATCTCGCATCAAACACCAGCAGTAGTCTTCCACCATATGAAAATCCCTTTGACTTTGATATCTTTCTTCCATTACCTTGATATCTTGATGGAACCTGTTACCTTGCTCCTTACGCATATCTCCAAGGATCTCTGGAAAATAATCCTAATGGCAGAACAAGTAGTGGAGTTTAATGCTCATCCGTACCCTAAGAGCCTAAAAGTTTGCAAGCATAGTTTCAACAAGACTTTTATAGTTTTGTGCTATTCTGCTTTCAAAGAAATCTTTCAAAACTAATACGTACGAATTTCCAGAATCTTGCTCAACGTTAGTCATATTCAAGGAAAAAGTATAAACTTTAATTATTTTGCGAATTTGTGGCCCATAAAAAATTCTTGCTTTTAGCTTTTCACTTCTAAGCCGAGAAAAGGCTTTAAAACAGGCTCCGTCTTTGTCCAAAGCATTCACAAATTCTTTCATCAATCCCAACTTGATGATGAGTGGAGGTAAAATGATGCAGTCTCGACTGATTAGTGGTTAGTTGATGATGTTCCTATCTCCGTAAATAAGGTGTTCACAAATCGGCGATTTTTTTTTCATCCAATGTTGATCCGTTACTCGACTATCTCAGTAACAAAGAAAGCAAGGATACTTGATGTAGCCACTTTGTTAACCTAGTAAAGAGTTGACCATTTTGAAACCGAAACATACCACCCAATTATGTTCAATGTAGCAAATTTTTCCAAAACCTTTTTGATGCTATAGTAGTGTTTTTTTTAAACTACTGAGAAACCAACAGGAACACTGGCAAACTTATTTTCATAATTCAGTGAAACACACTTCAAACTGTTTTGGGGGCTGTCGATGAATAACCTCAAGTCATCTGGTTTGTATTGAAGTAGGCACATGGCTAACGGAAAAGCTTCAATGTCATTACAAAATACAAAATTATTTTCTTCGGTAAAATATTGAATTAAAACTTCATCTCTGTCCAGATAGAAAGTAATTTTGATTTGAGAATCAAGAATGTTGTGCTCATCAAGTCTAGAGGCCGGAATTTCAGATGCTTTTTCTGATAAACCTAAATCACAAACTAAGTCATTTAGCTGCCCCTGAGTGAACGGCTTAGGTTTATTTTCTTGCAAGTGTCCTTCAGCAGCCAAGCTGGTGTCACTATCATTGCTGCAGCTGCTACAATCGCTATCTTCGTTTTCCACTGTTTTCAAATCTAATTCGTCCAGAATAAGATCTGGAAGGAAAGTAAAAACTGGTATAGGATCTTCATTGCAGTGCGCTACCGATCGAATTGCAGACTCAGTATTGGGGTAGTGCCATGACTTCTTGGGCTGATTCCAACCTGACATGTCAGCCATGCAAAAATAACAATTGTCATGGTGATTCTTGGGCTCTCGCTAAACCATGGAGATTCCATTTGCATCGCTTTGACTTTGCTTTGCGTTCATAGACGTAAAGTTTCGGTGCAACTCTTGCAAACTTTGTGAGGAGCCCAAGACTTGCCTTTGTCACCTAACTTCATGCCAAAGTACGCCTTATAAGCTCTCTTTGTAAAGTCACGAACATCAGATCGATACTTCAGTAAAAAACTTCTTTATCAGGTATTCACCGCATATGTAACAAAAAACATCTGGATCATTACGACACCGTCTACGTCTGCTAGTTCCACTCACGATAAAATACAGTAAACTTACTGCAATATTATAATAAGTATTTCCTCAAATGATTGAAGCACAAAGAGCGAATAAATTTTTCTCTCCTGATTTCGTACTCAAAATCAAATAATGTCAAGCGTACTGGCTTTACCTCTGGTTAAATTCTGGTTTTACAGTCTATTTTCCTAAGCTCTTTGTAAGGTCATATTGAACCATAGCCTACTAGACTAATGAAAGGGCATATTGGCTTAATACTGTATGGCCAACTCAGCAACATTTTATAGTTAACGGCGAATGCACTGATACTCCCTTAAGTGTCAATGTAATCATGTAAATTTATAATTTCACTGCCACGCGTGTGGAATGTCAATATACCAGTAACTCACAAATCTGGCTATTTATGATATGTATAAGAATGACCGATAGCCTAAAAAGTTGAGCCAATTCAGCAAAGCTAATGACATTTTTGGACTCAGCGCCTCTAATATACCCCTAAAACGATCCAACATATGATGCCTTTTAAAATTTTTTTTTTTGTTGGCCTGTGTAATGAAGCCCCTTCTTTGCCATGGATTTGTGTATTGACTGTGTGGGAGCAGTCCTATAAAGTGGAAGAAAGGTCCTGAATTGGTCTTTACATCGAATTTGAGACTACTTTATTTTTCTGTCCTTTTTTTTATTCATTATAATAATGAACATCACTAAAAAATCATTAAATCAAGTGTTCAGCTAGTCCAAAGAGAGAGATTTGGAGAATTTGGCATAGCTCTCCTACACGCTATTAAATTTGCCTATAAAAGTCAGCCTCGCTTCTGTGCAAAGAGTACAAAACAGTTCTGATTGGAAAGTCGTAGCAGATCTTTATTTTAAGTATTCAGCTTTATCAAAAATCTGTTTGGCAAATTGAAATATTATTGCAAAATCTGGTTATAAAAACTTTATCGAACGAAACAGCAGATTCAAAAGTTTTTTGTAAAATGAAGTTGATTTTCAAAAGTAAAAGCATGCCTGTTGGTTTGAAATTGTATTGTTGATGTAGCGCATATTTATCCTCCTGTCTCCGAACAGCGTCAAACGCTAACTCATTGGACGATCCGCACACTTTTCATTACAACGACTACTTCGTGATTATAGCAATCCGCACCTGCTTAGGAGTTTCCGATAATCCAAAGTTCCTGTGGATTTCTTCGAATTCTTGTACACTGAATTTGCTGCTTATTCGAAGTCACCAAGCAGAAATAATTTTCGTACAGCATCTTACTTAAGGACGCAACAACGTGACCAGGGTGCGGGTTGAACCCAAAAAATTCGATCAGGGTCGTCGTGAAAACAACGTCTTTACTCATTAGGGCCACGCTGCCGACAAATAGCTTATTTAAACATGAAAAATGATCAATTTGCGGTTCAATGCAAAAAAGTTCAAAAAAGAGCCCTAAGTTTATTGGTCTAAAAGTGAATTATGATGAATTAAAGAATTGTTTGTTATGATATAACATTGGTTTAGCCAAATCCAAGTACAGATTTTGAAAATTAAAACCGATCCCTTAAGTGGCAATGCAGATCAAAATCCAATGGGACTAGGTCTGAACCAAAACCAGTAGCAAGTTGGCCTATGCTGGAGGTACGGTCACCCAGCATGTATTATATCACATTATTTAAAATAAAAGTAGACGGGTAAACCTAGCCTGATGGTTGCAATAGGCTAGTTTACTTTGAAAAGTTTACCCAATTGGTGCAGTGGCGTTGTAGCCTATGTGCTATAATAAATAGCCTTGTTTATGCAAGTTACTTAGTAAGATGATAATTAAAGTTTAAAAGTTAGTCTGCCAAGCAAGTCTGCGCTTTGAGTTTTAGTGTTAAATAACAAACTTAAAACTTGAAGGGCCTACCATACCAGTTAAAAAAAACTGAATTGAAATGCAATAACCTACTAAAGCTTTTGGTATGATATATTGTGCAAGTAACAGCTATAGGAAACTAAAAACTGATTCTATTTAAAGAGATCCACACTTGTTATCTGTTATTCAGGAAGCAGTAGGTTTTAATCAGACTTTTACAAACAGTAGCGTTAAATGACAGACGCTGTCAAGCCAATAACGTACTGCTAATGTGATAGCCTAGTGAGATCAAAAATTTTTTGTATTTTCCAATGGTTTTTCAAAATAATGAATTACAGTCGAAATCTACTAGCAATATTTTATTATTTTAGTTATGACCAAATATTAATTAAGGGTTCTTTAAGAACTGTAATGTAACAAATTTATCGATGATATGTACTTTTGATACATGGCAAAAAGACCTATTGATATGTTAATGAACTTATGCAGTAACGCTGATCTTTAATGCTTGCTGTAAAGGTTTTCTGGATAATGACCAATTGCAAGGTTTTCAAAGGTTAGTTGTTTTTGCTAATTAGGTTTATATTTCTAGGTTGATAATCTTTACCAATACCAGTTTTTTGAGCTTTTATTTTTGAAAAAAAAATTGGGGCATTTTCATGATGAAGATAAAAAACAAACTTTGCTTTTTTGTTTTATCTAAACCGTTTGATTCCAGTTAAAATAATTTTCTGAATTTAACAGTGTACCAAAGACTATATTTCACTTTTTAAGTTTTTTCTAATGTAATCATTATTCTCATCAGTGCAACTTAACTTCATAATTTCAAGTTTCTAGTAACACACAAGCAGCATTGCTTGTTTGATTTTTAGGTGCAACTAAGATTTTAAAGTGCAATATTTTTGGACCATAAGACGCACTAATAGGCTTAAAAGCTTTTAAAAAATCCAATTTGTGATTTATACTTGATGCATTTGATTTGTGCATCTGGTTATGCTTTTTTTTACAGTCAGTTGGTCGAGATGTATTGCGTTTTTCTCTGGAATGGGAGCTCTAAGGTTCATATCTTGGGCTGGTCAATCGAACATAGTGTTGCCAATGGCTCCCCACTACTGCAACATTTCTTTGAAAGCGGTTGTGTTGCTCAGGCGCAATGGTGTGAAGATGGACCTGCCAACTCGTTACATACTTCGATATATTGCATGAAGTATAATGAAAAATTTGGTTCGATTTCCTTCATGATTTCATTTGGAGTTGCTGTGTTTGTTTTTTTTTTTGTAATTTTCTTGGAACCTAATAAATTTGATGTAATGTAATGCGCCTTTTAGTTTGGTGTACTTTGTGTTTAAAAATAAAAGCTAGAAAAGCCATTTATTTGGTGCACCTTATGCTTGAAAATAACAGTTATAGATGCCATTTATTGATATAATGCCAGTGCACCTAATAACAGTTATAGTATGTTCTAGTTTGTTTGCCTTATGGTCTGAAAAATAATTAAATTAAATTATTTAGTATCTTAAATTGAATTAAGTAATATTTTACTTTGAATTAATTTTGTTTTAGTCATATGCTGAAAGTTATTTTTATTCTAATTTATCCTTGTTTATCATGTGATAGCTTTGTTCTGTAATGTACTACTTTGCATAGATTTTAATGTGTTCAGTAGGGCAAGTCTTTGCAACTTTTGCAACTTTTTTTTACAGCTTCCGACTCCTTCCTAAATACTAAGAATGTATCTAGGGCAGTGTTTTAAGCTATTTTAGGAACTTTATATCGCAACTTTTTGCGACTATTTTCGTTTTTACATGCAACTTTTTACTGCAATTTTTATTTAGTATGGCGCAAATTGTTCGTGCGATTTTACTAGCATGCTATATAACTATCAGTACAATTCTATTGTCTTTGACTTGAATTACAAAAAGCTATGTGACAGATTACCTGCGCCTCCAGAGGCGTAGCAGTCACTTGGCGGTTCTGCCTCTGCACCAGGGCGGCGGACAGCAAGGGGGCGGCAAAAAGTGAGGCTTTGCAGTGCACAAAGCAAGCAAAAATAAAAAAAGTACCGGTAAAACAAGAAAATGATTTACAAAGAGGCAGCTAGAACACATGAAAAAACTTAAAGTTTGGATTGCTTTTTGTTTGGTGTTTAATACAGGGTAGCATTAAACTGAAAAATGTTGCATGGGTGGACGCTTTCGCAGTCGAATCTAGACGCAATCGGAGTGCGACAGCAATCCTGGTGAAGATTAAAAAAATTAAAAAAAGGTCTTCGCCGAAATTAGTACGGGATTTCGCGAGTTTGTGACCAAAATCAAGCGTGGGCCAAAAAAAAAAGGTCTTCGCCGCAAAATGGTACTGACTTCAGCCGAAGTTTTGTAATGATTGCCATCACCCACCACTTTTTTGTCTAAATATCCAGAAATCTTTCTTTTGGTGTGGAAGTTGCTAAATCTCGATGGGGAGGCGCTTAAATTTCGACGAGGAACCACTGAATCTCGATCGGGAAACGCTAAGTCTTGATGGGGAGACGCGTCCCCTCTACAATTTAAGTACTGATTACAGGCCTGGCGCCACGATAGGGGCATTTTGGATCCTTGCCTCCCAAATCACTGCTTGTACCCCCAAGCGAGGATTGTGCCACAAAACAAAGTAACAGGCCCAGTGCCCACCAAAAGTGCTGTTTGTGCTCTACAAGCTTGAGTAAAGTTTCGTTCTACGACGAAAACACGAGTGAACGTCATGACGAAGACTTAGATTTTGCAACAAATACCGATGTTTTTTGGGTCTTCACTCTTGAATTCAAGAAAAAAATTATGACAAAAACCTAGATTTCAAAACGAAGATCTTTTTTTTTTGGTCTTCACTACCGTATCTGTGGCAAAGGCCGAGATCTGCACCACTGGATCCCGTCGTGCTCCCCCAGGTGAACATCGTGCCCCCTGAGGCCCCGCAAGGAGGCAACATGCCTGGATATACGCGGCGTAATTTGGGCGTAATCTCTGTCTCAGAGATCAGTACTCTACAGCAGTTTATGTAGTCAGATCTTGGGTGCAGTAAAGCTGAGATATTGATGGATTTCATAGTTTTATTTATGGGGAAAGTACTGAGGTAGACATAGTGTCATGAGTTGGTTGGCACGAAAGATTCAGTATAGTTAGGGCAAGATGGGTTTTTTGTGCCAGCATCATAATTTTAGCTAGGTGTTTATTTAGGATTTGAACCTCGAGGTAGACTACCAGCGTGTCCTGGAAAAAGACTCTTCCGGTTTAGTAGGTGTGATTTATAGGTTATGCACCTAGTCTGAGTAGTGGTTTTTAATTGTTAAGATAGCTTGAAAGTGAAACTATTTCAAAATTTGCTACAGTCTACTTAGGGCGGCAGTTTCAACGAAAGCCAGGGGCGGCAACGTATGCTGCTACGCCACTATGCGTCTTAATGTTATCTAGGACACAACAGTTGGTTTAAAACCTTTTGCACTCTGGAGCGAAGTTTTAGCATGCTAGGCAAACTGTTGGAAAAAGATCGCCACTTCTCCCCAAATAGTGTTTGCAAATAGTTGGCATTATATGTAAATACGTCGCTTGAATAAATCACAGTCGTTTAAAATGTTTGAGCATAAATGCAACTTTTTGAAACTTTTGCTAGAAATAAGGGCAATTTTTTTTCAATTTTTTAGTTCAACAAAAACTTGCTCTAACTAGATGGGAGTTTGCCAGCAAACGTAATGAACAACCGACGCATAGCTAATGCTGTGACGCTCAAAAGTACTTTTTGTCTACCGTAAAATCAGCAATTATTCAAAAATATCTCATTATGGAATCTCCAGAAAAGTAGAGTCAAAATATTTGTCAGTTAAATATCTCCTGATATCATATAATACTGGCACCTTAGTTTGAGCTGTACAAAAAATTGATTTTTGGGGAGTCCATTTGGGGGGTTCTTGGGAGGGTGGCACCCCCAAACTATATCAAAATATTTGTTTGTTAAATATCTGCTGATATCAAAACAGACTGGCAACCAAGTTGAGCTATTCAAAAAATTGATTTTTGGGGGGTCCCCGGGGGGGTGGCACCCCCAGACTATGTCAAAATATTTGTCTGTTGAATATCTACTGATATCAAAAAAAAGTAGAACTCTACATTGACAAGAAAAATATTACATAGAAAAATATTTTGACATAGTTTGGGGGTGCCATTCAAAAAAATGATTTTTGGGGGGTCCATTTAGGGGGTCCTTGGGGGTGGCACCCCCAAACTATGTCAAAATATTTTTCTATTAAATATCTGCTGATATCATAAAACACTGGCACTATTAGTTAAGTCGTTCAAAAAATTGATTTTTGGGGGGTCCATTTGGGGGGTCCCCAGGGGGATGGCATCCCCAAACTATGTCAAAATATTTGTCTGTTGAATATCTACTGATATCAAAAACAACATGCACCCTAGCTTGAGCCATTCAAAAAATACATTTTTGGGGCCCCATTTTGGGGGGGTTCCCGGTGGAGTTGCCCAAAAAACTTTCGGGAGAAAAAATTGCATTTGCAGCTCAACAACTTTACACAAAAATTAGATTTCGATGTGTTGTGGTTTAGGAGAAGAAGAGCGTACAAAAATTAGGAAGAAAAAAAAGGAAAAAAGGAAAAAAAGGAAAAAAAAGGAAAAAAAAAAAACCTCATCGCGGCCAAACGTGGGTTGGTTGGAATGAAAGGGTATCCTGAGACATACAACCCTATGAAATATTTTTTGCCGTACTTAGGCCGTTTTTGACTGAGACCGCTTTTTACGCCAATTTTGCGGGGCGGTTTTCGGATTTTAAAACCAAATTAACGTGACCTATTGCCTCGAAATTTGATACAAACATACAACTCATTAATCTCAAACTGCTGTCCAAATTTCATGTTGCTCGACCCAACCGTTCTTGAGTTATAAGCAAAAGTCTAAAATTTTGCACTCGTTACTTGGAAAATAGCCGAGTAAAAACAAAGGAACACGCGACGCGAGCGTCGGTTGTTCCAATGATCAGTTTAATGCAAAAGATTTGACGCATCTGTGATATGGCTAGGGTTTTGTGTCAAGCATCTTTCAGGTTGGGTTTGGGTTAAGATTAACACTGGCCATTGAGTTAAACCTCTAGTGTCAACTGGTTGCCTCAAAAAGTCATGAACTTTTCTCTAAGTGTAAGTGTTTTATGCATAAATGGTACGTTTTCTGATATGTTTATTGCTAATCATGGTTTTGCCATTTTGTAGAATTGCTAACTTTTCTGGTAGCAGTAGTTATTATCTGTTTTACTGTAGGTCCTCTAATGTGTAGAAGATAATTGGAGGATCATTGGAATCGCAAGAGTAAAAAGCAAAAATAAAGCCATCAAGTTCCATTAATTCTTTTGTTCTGTATTTTTTCAACATGCCTCATAGTCAACACACCTTAATGAAAAATGCTCATGGTTTGGGTTAAGAGTTGTAGGCTAAACTTGTGAAATTTTCTTCTTTTCCCTCCATAAAATCAATGAAAAAATCGGTGCTTGCACTGGTGGACATTTTTTAAAAAATTTTATGTTTTTTGGATAGCAATAGGTGTTTATGGATAATTTGATGGTGCTGATTCCAAATCTGTAGTTAGAATTTTTCTATCACGTAAGGATTTTTCACAAAGTATGAAAACACTTTTTAAGTAAAATAGCGATATTTAACATAAATACGAGTTCAAGGGCATGCAGCTAGCTCGTTTAGCATTGACATAATCATCACGAAAGTTACACATCTTTGTCACAAGCCATAAGTTTTTTTTTCTTGCTTTGCGTCCAAGTTCATTGTGTACTAGGCAATCTCGTTTTAGTGACCAACAATAGTCAGCCATCATCGAGCAATCCCATCGTCCCTGGTACCATGTTTCCATTGTTTTAATGTCGTGGTGAAATCGCTCACCTTGTTCCTCGCTCATGTGGCCTAAATTTCCAAGAAAAAAATCAAGATGGGAATGCAAATAATGGACTTTAACACTCATTCGGCAACCTAGTGTTTGGAAATTGGTTAGCATTTGTTCCACAATCGTTTGGTAATTTGGACTCTTTTTGTTACCAAGAAAATTAGACACGACATCTTTAAACGACTGCCATGCGTTTTTCTCCGTATCGTTCATCTTCGTTATGAAGAGTTCATCATTAATCAACATCCTGATTTGTGGACCAATAAAGACACCTTCTTTGACTTTTTCTGCACTCAAATGAGGAAACTTTTCAGATATGTCTTTGAAACTTAGGCCTTGTTTATCCAGGGCTTTAACAAACTGTTTTATTAGGCCCAATTTGATATGCAGAGGTGGGAGTATTACTTTGGAAGATTCTACAAGGGCAGGTTTGGTTATATTCTTTTGACCAAGTGTTCTTGATACCCTTGTTGGCCATTCACGTTTGACCCAGTGATTCTTTCTATCTCTGCTATCCCATTCGCATAACAAACAAGGAAACTTGGTATATCCAGACTGCTGGCCTTGCAGCATATTTAATATTTTTATATCAACACATACTTTCCATACGTGATCGTGATACTTCAATTTGGTCAACAAAATTTCCATATTTTCGTAGGATTCTTTCATATGAATGGAATGAGCTAGAGGTATGGATGCAAAAGTGTTTCCGTTATGGAGCAACACTGCTTTTAGGCTTCGTTTAGATGAATCAATAAACAAGCGCCAGTCGCTTGGTTCATAAGTAGTGCCTAATTTTTCAATAAGACCTTTGATATCAACACAATAAACCAGATCATCTTCTTTGGTGAAAAATGGAAGATATTCTTTTTCACCATGCTTGTACCAAGAGAATGTGACCTCAAAATCCAGCATATTCCGAGATTTTAGCCTAGAACCTAGAAGAACAGCAGAAACTTTTGGCAAATCCAGGTCTCGCACCAAATCATTTAGTTCCTCTTGACTGAAAAGTCTTGGTCTTTCACCTTCAAAGCATTCATACTCTGATTGGCACTCAGAAGACGACAAATCAGAACGGGTAGTTGAATCTTCAACGTTTATCAAAACTGGAGGAGGAGTTGGTACAGGAACATCTGGCAGGTGAAGAATAGGACGAATAGCGGACGGTAAATTAGGGTACTGAATGTTATGCTTATTCTTCATGTTAAACCCAGAAACATTACAGCTACAAAAGTAGCAATCATTGCCGTGGCCTTTAGGCTCTCTCCACACCATTGGGACACCAAATAACATAGATTTCTGCTTTTCTTTGCTCCAACGTCTCAGTAATTCAACACAACTTCGACAAACCTTGTGTGGAGCCCATGTTTTATCTTGGTCCCCAAGCTTAATTCCAAAGTAGGCATAGTAAACATTTTAAACAAAATTTGTGATGTTTTGGCGTTGAGATTTTACAACATATTCTCCACAAATATAACAAAAAATATTAGGATCATTCGTACAGCCTCTTGATCGTGATGACATAGTATTTACTGTACTGTTCACACAGCAGCCTAAAATTTCCAACTAACTTTATACCACTAGCAATTTTGTTCTTTTTCCTAAACAGTAAGGTTTGCTTTAAGAGTATGAAGTCTACTTTTAGTATCTTCACGAACTGAAGTATTCTATCAGATGCAAAGCTTTGCGAATGACTGCAGTATAATGTCCACAAAACTGTATGATCTGACAAGTAGCTTACTCAGTTTTTTACTGTGCGTGTCTACAACTACCAGCAGTTAGTCTATGTACATTACAAATGACGTGGTGCATATAGAGTTTAAAGCATAGTAGCCAATTAGTAACTGATTTGGGAGTATTGCTAGCAGACTCAATTAATACTTTTGATCATTTTCTACTCCCATACTGAAACGGTCAATAAATCGACTTTGTTCAAGTACTCATGCGTAGTAATGGCTATCTATTCTCTTTTCTAACTCTGTTTGCTGATGCTACCTGGGTACAACTGCTCAAGCCTTTGATGCAGTGTGACATCACAATAGCCAACAAATAGCAGACAATGCAGCACAGTATTGAAATGCATGTATGATTAGAGAAATTTATCCAATTAAATCGTAAATTGCGAAAAATCCTGACGTGATAGAGCAAAACGGTTTTCAGATTTGGAATCAGCGCCCCAAAGTTATCCCGAAATCGTCTTCAAAATTAAAACAACAAAAATCATGTCCACCAGTGTTATTAATGCTTCATAGGGTTGCTGTTTGCCTCTTCTAGGAACCAAATATTACTCATTTCCAAGTTTTATAATCGAAATGTTGGTGATGTATAAAGAAACCCAAACATGTTTTTTGAGACTGATTTAACATTGACAACATGTTTAATCTTTTGGTTAATTTTTTTGTATCTTAACATCATTTTCAACGTTTAAGCCACATTTATTAATTTTTAAAGCAAATTTGTCTAGCATCGCTTTTATAGCACACTTTGAGTTATAACTTTTATCATAACATTTGAACTTTTCACCAATTAAAGTTTGTAATCAATTCAAAATTGCTTTGCTTACGCACGAATGGTTGTGCTCCTACGTATTTGAAAACTTGAATCAGCTCTAGTTCTGATTTGGTTAGCGCTAGATACAGCTTGCGTGTCAAGGCTGATAATAATTGGGTTCAAAAAATTACTAGCTTTAGCTTTGCTAGTAGAACTACTAGTACAACAATCGTGTGTTGGTATGCATCACTCAACGATCGGAATTTGTTGCCACGATCTTGCATGAAATTGAACATTTGTTTCTTTTTAAGAAATGTATGACAGCATAACCTTAATATTTTAATTTATCCTTTAAGGATGTTGCCATTGTTTGATTCCCCAATTTGAAGCTTGTTTTTGTAGTCTTTATACATCTGATGTGTGTAAATCTGTATTGAGTTTATTTCTGTAAAGATATTTTGGCTCGCTTGTTGCTATGGCTTTTTTGTCACATGCATCGACATTTGTTGGTGTTAGTTCAAGGAAGATATGAATTGTGCATTTTTATTTTAACTTAATACCTTGGTGTGTTGCAATCTATTTTTGCCATTTTTAGTGTTAGCAAACCTTTTACAATGAAATTTTCTCGAAGATTTGATTGAACCAATACAACAGCTTTTGCTTTTTAAAAGCAAAACTCTTATGATGAACTTTCCTACAAGTTTTGATTCAACCTATAAGGTAGCTTTTGCTTTTCACTGATTTATACATCAATAATAATATGTGCTTGTCTAACGTGCGCCGATAGTTACGTAAAGCGACAAGCAGATGAAGGGTCCCTCACTATCTTCGAAGAATTACAATCGCAAGAAATGCTCGATATGTTACTTTTTGAAATATTAACTGCTTTGCGCTTAGAATTTTGTAGTTTTGCTTGAACGAATTTAGTTTATTAAGTTTTTGAAAATATTCAATATAGTTGTATTACAGAAGTTGCAATATCTACCTTAAGCCGCATTTACACGGGCGACTTTTAGCTGCGAGAATCGACATTTTGCCTTTTTTCTTTCTCAAATCGCGTAGGTCACTTACACGGCGCAAGATTCACGTGTGATTTCGTCTGCGCGATATCGCCAGACACGCCCCCCGAAAAATCAAATCGTAGCAGTCACTCACACGGGAGAGATTTTAACGCGGCGCTCGCATTCGATTGCAACTCGCTGAAGTCACTTACACGTTGAGACTGCGTGCCAGTGATTCTCGCAAAATCGAGTCGGCGGAAGAGTCGCTATCGCACTGGTTTACTTACATGGTGCGAGATAGTTTCAAAGCGCGGCTTGCTGGTTTTGAATTTGCAAAAGCGAACTGCTGCAAAAGCACTTCAAATGCGCCGCTTGTCAGCTTTTGCATTTGAAGCAATCACGCTTTGGAATTTTGAAAAGAAAATGAATGAAGGCAACGCAAGCGTAAAACGAAATACGAAGAATACTATTAAGCAGCTAATGTCAAAACTTGCGATGAAAATGCAAGGTGAAAGATGAAGCAGCAACGGCGGCGTGCTGCTCGTGCCGAATGTGTGATACGTAAATGCTATTTTGAGTTGGCTGGGATGGAGCAAAGTCAAGCGGGCATTAATTCTCATAATTTATCATAAATTTCTGTCATTTACCCGTTTGGTATTGGTTTTTCTCTACCGCAACCCATCTCTGACTGTGTGTCTTGTTTGATTATGCATAATGTTTGGTAAAACAATAAAATTTATTAATATTTTTGTGCAGTTAATTCTAAAAACACTTTTGAAATTACTTTTTCTTAAAGCATGTGTAACTGACAAATTCATATTGTTTATTTACTTAATAGTGCACAAGTATTTTAGTATTTTATAGGAGATCTGTGCTGTCATATACTATACGAAATGCTAATGGTTAAATTTTATTTTTGTTTTTAGAAGTTTACTTTTTGAGTTCTTCTGCAGTGATACCCGGCGCCTTTTGTCACTACAGAAGTACTGGCTCTTTTTCAATTAAACCAACATTCAAAAAATCCACATAGCATTCATATAATATGTGTTTTCATGTAATTATTTTATGGAGCTACTAAACCACAGCTGTTACAAAGCACCAATATCCACAATAATAAAACAAGCAGCGCATGCATTTGCTAAACGCTAGGCAATGACAGTAAGTATAGTGCGGAGGATGAATTATTATGAACAGTGCAAAAATACGCCAGTGACTTCATGTCAAAACTCATTCCTGGCGTTATTCAAATGAAAAAGCCCCATAAAACCACTCGAAATTGAGATCATGATTTCATTATAAATATCATTTTCATGAAATTAATGTTTAATCACAATATGCGGGACAGTAGGTGTTGTGCTTCTTCACTTAACTGTGGTTATTTTAACCGCAAGAATTGCCGGTAGGCTCTAGCAATCTCGGGTCAGAAAAGAAAGCAAACGCTAACACGTTTGTAGCCGACAAAAACCAGTGGATGGTACTTGTATACAAAGTGCTGGACCCAACGAGTGAGCATAGATGTGAGCCTATCAGCCTACTCTACCAGCACTGTCACTGCACCGATTGACCTTTTTTGTGTTGCCCCGCTCTAGTTTTGATCCGGCCGCTTTTTCCTTTTAGTTTGCTCAGTTTGTGCGCCTCACTTTAGTTCCCGCAACCAAGGCTTTAAAAATTACGCGCTTTGTGGTAATTCCTGCACGCCTTTGTGTTTGGCCGAGTTACCTCTGTTCTGGCATTCCTTTTCATTTGAGCAACTGGCAAACAGACGTATTTCATTTTCAAGACCGCTCGTATGGCACTCTTTAAGTTCATTATTTTCAGGCTAAATTTCAGATATATTTTGCCATGTCTTACTGTTCCAAATTATGCATTTTGTCTGAACAATGCAGTTCAAGTTGAGGAATTTCAATTGTGGTTTGCCCAGACGGACACGGTGAAGGCTCCATATTGTAACGGACCTCCATTTCCAAAATATATTGTCCAAATGCCATTATTGTGAATTCATTGTCTTAGCTATTCTAGGGTTAAGAACAACCGAAAAAGAAGAAATGCCAAATCAAAAAGGAAACTAAATTCTGTATTGATTCAAAACAATAGAGCTTGAATAACTTCGAGAGTATAGAGTGCTGTTGCGCATTGGGCAGGTAACAAAAAAACTTTTTGGCTCTCGTTCAAACGAAAATTAGAGCTTGCTTTTTTGCTTTCCGCAATTTTACGATGCTGCAAAAGCAGCAAAAACAGGCGTTTACAAGCAGACAGACCATTAGGTATTAACAAACATTGTCACTATAATTGACATCAATAATCTCAAAATTTAGGAACCAATTACTGTAAGAGCAACTGATGCTCAACATTGGCAAAAAATTAAGAACAGTCAGCCTCAACTCAAAATTTTCTGGTTCGTATGAAAACAGTGTACTTACGGTGTTATAAAAACAAAATCCAATTAAGATATGTTTCCTGTGGTTAATTTATCATACATTTTATTAAGGGTTAAAGCCCTGCTTGATTGGCTTCACAGTTATCAGCAATCAGCTCATGACTGCCGTATCTGCAGTAGACCAGTGCCAGCATCAACAAAAATATTATTTCTTCTTCGTTTCAAACTTTAATATGAAGTAAATTTAATATCACAATCACAATTAATTACGGTAAAAGCACTACAGACTATTTTGTGCCATGAACACAATATTTTATGAAGTAAACTTAGATAATCGTAGCCAGCGACTCGCAAAGCATTTGTGCATTGCGCTATGCCTGGGCGACTCGTAAATTGCATACGATTTGCTGTTTACACGAGCGCGACTTTGCCTTGTGACTCTCGAGACGCTGAAATCGACCTCGTGTAAGTGATCATGGGCGAGAACGATTGTTGCATCGAGTCGCGCAAAAGTATAATCGGCATCGCAAATCGCAGGTGTTACTTACACGGCAGCGATTCTTGCCAAACGCGATCGCGGCAAGCGAGTCTTGCCTCGTGTGAGTAACCACTGTGCGAAAGAGATTTTCACGCATAAAAAATCGTCGAATCGCGTTGCAAAAAAGTCGCCCGTGTAAATGCGGCTTTATTGAGAGAATACTAAAGTTCCTCCTCAGAGCACAATAAAATTGTTGCATGTTCTAGTCGCACAATTAATTTTCTGCAATTTCTGTGGTAATAACGTTACTACAGTACAGGATAATTGAAATTTTTTAGCTGCCATAATTCGCCCTATTTTCGTTTTATGTTTAATTAGCTGTACAATTAGCTGGACATCTGTGCCATTTCTCTAAAATTTCGGCTTAAGCTAGGGTAAGAAGTTCTCCGAATATACTGAGGTTCCGCGGGTAAGGGATTCAATTCAAAACTTTTAATATCAAATTCTTGTGGGTTACTGCGATACAAAACTACCAGAGTGGTAGGGAGAAAGCGTTCAGTAGAAGCTTTTGTGTGAAAAAAAGAATACTGCAATAAGCATACAACAAAAATTTTAGTTATGAAATCAGAAGCTATAATGCAGTTGAAGCTGATTGATTACAAGGACTAAACACAAACCACTTGGGGGGAGGAGTCAACATAATAATAATAAAATGCGTGTTGTTTTTGCAAAAAAGATCATATGCGGAAAAAATTGTAGTTTAATATGATATTGCATCGCTTATTTTCGCATTATACGTACGCGCAGTCAAACCATTTGGCAATTCGAGAGGAAAACCTATATCTGCATGCTACACATCATGCACCGTCTACTGTGCTTCTAGGGGAGGACTGGATAAAGTTTATTTAAAAGTTGATAGAGGAGAGACGCGATAAAGGCAAAAATTTGGCTTTAATCGAATTTGGCAGCTGAATAAAGAACTGAAAAACGGTTGAAAGCTGAAAACAAAATGCGTCACTCGACAAAAATTGCGATCAGATCTTTCCAACGAGTCACCCTCCGCTCAAAGGAATTAAAAAAAGAAAGAACCAGACCTTTAAAACCAGCCTATAGTGCCCCTCAGTGGCCTTTAATTTTTGTAATTTTGTTTTATTCACAAAGTTGCTTTGGCCAGGAGACAGTAATCTTTCGGTCTTTGAGTTAAGCTGCTACTTGTCCACTTGTCTGTCACACACTATGAAGTCTTCACTCTGTCCCTTTTTGTTGCTGAACACAAAGCAAAGAATCGAACTCCAAATCTACCGTTTCAATAACAGACGCTCGACCACTGATCGGTGCAAATATTTGTTTTGTTCTTCATCTAAAAAAAAAACTTTGCTACCTAATTGCCACCACAATACTTTTGATTGTCCATACGTTATGTTTTTTGTAAGGAAGGTAGAAAAAAATGTACGTTTAAGTTATCAAAAAAACAATATTCTTTTTCGTGATGCATTTAACCCCAATTTAACCGATACTACAAAGAATTGTAGGAAATGTGCGATTTCCGTCGTCCAATCAACGCAATATTATGGTAACCCACAGAATACGCAGTTAAGTCGTTACGCTCATGGGCACCATTTTGTATGAAGTGGACACCTTCGATGTACGTGCGCTGGTTGTAACAAAATTTGTACGCACAGTGTAGACAGGCCTTAAAGAGTAGGCTGTTGGCAAGGTTAGATGCAGAATAGCTCTAGGCTAGCCAACTTAAGTTGACCTTGTCACAACGATTTCATTATTGTTAGCCTTTAGGAAAACAAAATGTAATGCCTGGCTAAATTTCAATATCATTAATCAAAGCTAGGCAGAAAAAGTTGTAAACCCTAAAGATATTTTTCATAGATATATGCTTGATCTCAGAGCTGCATTATAATGGATTCACTAAAGCAGTGGGCTTAGCCCCTAGCATCTAGCTTTTAAAACAAAACTTTTTATTTTATGCAGCATAGCAGAAGCTACTGTTCAGCCTAGTTGTTTTATAGTTTTTTTTTGGCTGAGCAACTTTTGCTTTTTTTTCTAAACTTGCATAGTGTTATTATTATATTTTTTCAGAATATCAAATAGTCCAACAGCAAACTAATTTGAATGTGTTGTTAGTATTTTTGTTAGTGGCGTAGCGTGACATTTCAGATAAGGCATGCAATTGTAATGACGTTATCAAATTTGATGACGTTATTAGCTTTTAGGCAGTAAAACAAAAAACCATACTAAGCTAACACTAGCGTTAAAGTAGGCTTAATAACATTGGGGTAAAAACTTTAATTGTAGAACGAAGCTGAGCCAACTTGCTGACTAGAAAATATAACCTCTTTTTTTCTTGTCATTATAACATATCGAAGCCTGGCAACAACCAGCAATGCAATAAAACTTTAAATCATCCAGACCAATGTGCATGTATGGTTAGGCCTGGCCTTGTTTAGTGTATTCAACAATCAGCAAAGCACAAAAAAATTAGCCAAACAACCTACCCGTAATTTATTGATTGTATTAAAAACTTTTTTGCAAACCTAGTGCAAACTCTACTACTAATTTTAGGCCTACTAAGTACAAACTGTACCAATTACCGGTAACTCTCAGTTTAAATGGATTTCAAATCTTGCTTTTACTCTTATAGCTCAACAAATAGTGCAAACAGTACCATATCAAAAACTCACTCTGGCTTAGTTACCTAATGTCAATACCTGCCAGCTATCACGGCTGGGTTTCGCTGCTGAGTTATTCACTTTTAGCATATCACTAAATTACACAAAATAAATGGCAGCACGCATGCAATATTTAAAATTACATGCTTTAGTGCATACAGTGCGGCAACTAGAACGCCGTTGTCAGGGAGGCAAAATTTGATTTCTGGGGGGCAAAAATTTTATGGTTAATCTACCTCCCTCCAAATTTTTCTGTTGATCCCTACCCCCCCAAAAAAAGGTCATCGCACCAAATCGGCCTACTTTTCTTCTAGTTTTCTGTTGATCTCGCCAAATTGTTCCATTTACTTCCTAGTTTTTTGGTGCTTTCCATAAAAAATGTTGCTTTCTCTCAACAGCCGTAAGGGAAAGGGGACTTTGGGGGGCATGCTGGAAATTTTAGGGGGGCAAAATTTTTGTTTAGGGGGCGCTGCCCCCTTTTGCCCCCCCCCCCCCTAGTTGTGGCCCTGAGTGCATAGCTTGTGGCCAGTGTTAAACAAATTTACTGTTACAAGTCTAAAATCAAAACAGAGACTATATTTTACAAAAACAAGAAACTAGAAGTATAAAAGTACTTTTGCAGCAAATAATGCGCCAATAAGTTTTCTAACCTATTTTAATTCCATTCAGTTTGGTTACAGACGCAGTGCAGTGCAGACGTATTTCTACTTCTCTCTAAATTGTGTCAACAGCTAATGTTAACATTAGAATGACAGGCAAAGTTAGAAAAAACCAAAGCATGAAAGATGTTTTGAGCTCAAGTACTGGTTGCAAAGAGCAAAGCAACTTTACTAAAGCTGACCAACAAAAATTAAGCAAAATTTATGATACGGTTAAAAGCTTGACTAGGCAAATCTCCAATCCACAAAGGAGCCTGAAGAGAAGAAAATCAGAAAATCAAAGAACTTAAATCAGAGAATGATTAACCCAAATAAGCCGTAAACATGAACATTCTGGAGATTGATAACTTAGAACAATACTCCAGAAGAGAGAACATAAGGATTCATGGTGTACCTGAGCCTCAGGGGAAGAAAAATGACAAAAAAGAAGTGGTTGTTGAGCTATCTTAAAAACTAGGTATCAACATTAAAAGTTACGATGTACAGAGGGCCCACCGTTTCGACCGAAAACGATTACCATTGGCAAAACCTGGTCTTATAATTGCGAGAATTGTCAAACACATACCTCGCAATTATAAGTTTCTTTTCAAAATCTTGTTTTCAAAATCAAAGCTGAAGAATTGCAACTCTGGAAAATTTAATAATGCATTCATTGCAGAAGATTTGACACCACTTCGCTCAAAGCTTTTGACTTACGTTAGAAATGACTGCAATGGAAAATTCGTTCTCTGCCATACATATAACGGCAAAATTTGAATTAAAAGGTTTGCTCGTGAGCACGGTGTCTTGACTGATGGTGGTAAAGATGAAGTTACCGGCAACCAGTGGCATAGGGTGAAGATTTTACAGGGTGTTCAATATTGTTCATTTATCAGCATCAGCTATTTTCAGCCCTTCGTAACAATAAGTAAATAACTCAAATGCACTTAGTTAAGTCAGCTTTATTTTTAGTACTCAAAAACTACCAATGTAAAATACGATTGTTGAAATCGAATTCGGATTTATGAAAACAATCGAAAGCTTTTATTTCACCAAAAATGATTTAATTGAAATCCAAATTTTCAATGAAAACTAAACTCAAATCACAATCATTTTAGGTTTACTCAAATGGAGTCTATGCCCAAATGTTTTTGTGCCTTTGTTGTACTTAAGTATGAGTGTGCGTTCAGTGTCTGAACTATACCGCATGCCACGGCATTTTCGCCAAAATTCAATTTGACGCTAGATCGCAGCAAATTGCTCCAGAGAAAAAAATTTCCAGCTCAAACTACTGCACGGCCAAGACCAGGGACCACGCCTGGCCTAATTTTGCGAAATCGAAATTTGCATCAAACTAACAAAAAGTAGCTTGTAAACCAACACCAACTTAAAACTAAAGCATAAACTTAAAAGTTATACCCCAATATTGCGATAAATAATTAATAATTCGAATAAACTGAGGCATTTCGAAAGTAATTATAGCACTATTAACCCAAAAATAAAAATTGTTATGGTCAAAGTTGCTGTATTTTGTATTGTAAAGAGTATGAAATGTTTAGAAATTTAACGAAAATGGCGTGAAAGCTGCAATTTTATGAAAAACAGCAAACGAGTAATAATGACGTAAATTATCTCGCGATTTTGTTATTTGAATGTAGTAAATAACAAACATGCTATAAAACAGTTAAAGCCGTATGTGAAACGATCCAAATAGCGACTACTAAAAGCACGACTTTTTAGGTTAATGTCAGAGTTAGCCTAGTTAGGGTAAGTATAGAATTAAGATTGGAGTTACAGAATTAGCTAATCTTATAAAATCGGAGTAGTTTAGAAGTAGCTGTTTTGACAGTCGCTTTTTGGAATGCGAAGCAATAAAGCGAACAGCGCTGTAAGGTCAATAAAAATACAGTACGATGAAGTCAAAAGCAAAAAAGTAACTTTAGTTCCAAAAATAAACATTTTAAAGTCTAAGCAATACATCAGAAAACAATCACAACTTTGATCATCCCCACGTGCAATGGCTCAGATTCTATTTCCTGCTGTTGCAAATTCTGCAAGTGCATGTAAAAACTAAAAACTTGCGTTAAAGAATTTGCCCTACGTTCTTTTTAAATTTATGTTTGTAGTGTTTTGAACAAAAAAATGCAAAACTCAACACAAAGACGCGAGTTGTGTTTAAGTAACAGTGCATTTCTCGTATTTAATTTTTATTGTGCTACCGCGAAGTTTAGGTTAGTGCTATGCCTTCAAAAGGATTCTTAATGCGTGCTCATCTTCAAAATTGTAGCAATTATTAAAACGCAACTTGCACTCTTAAAGGGGACCTGTAATGGCACTTGGAAAATATTTCTAAAATAGCGTTAATTTATTTTGAACCTAGCAGCATAAGCATGACTCTAAAAACCCATTCGCTTTCGAAAAATCGCAAATTTAATGTTCCATTGTCTTGGTGATTATGACGACAATGAGCCTCTGCTTTTTTGGTGGGTGTTCAGTTTGGCTGGGTTTTGCCATAAGAGCGAGAAAGTGTCAAGAAAAAAGCGAATATAGAAGCAGAAAACAGCTTGCGCGATCGGTCATATAGCTGGCGAGTACTATCAGATCAAGTACGTGTAAACAATATCGTTTTTGCGATTGTAGGCAATACTGGTATAGTTTTTTTTGGGTGGCAATTGATAGGCCTGTATCGGCAGCTTATGCTTACTAGTACTGTCTACCTAGTACCATATAGTCTACTGATACAGTAGTTTCACTCTGCCAATTTTGCGTCCATGACTTTTAGCTGATAAGCGCCTTTGTTTTTTTCCTAGCCATTTTTCCACTTTTTTGCTGGCCGCCAATGCAAAGTGAACATCCAAACTTTTCAACACTAAAGGCGTTAAAGTATTTTCGAGTGTTATATTTTGATTCTCGTTAGGTTACCTTCATCGCTAGTTTTCGCTTTGCCGATACAAAATAACATAAACTACAAACCTGAAAGTGGTGTATCAAATCAAGGCACGCTCAAAGAAGTCGCGATGCCATTATGACGTCGTAATAACCTGACAAATACGCTGATTTCAGGAGATTTCAGCGCGATTAGTGATTGTAGATCGATACAAGGTCTTTTCGAAGCAGCTGACAATATTTCACCAAGTCGACGTGATCGGGATGCAGTTGTAAGGTCACAATGTCTTTACAGTTTTTTTTGTATTTTGTATCAATGCTTGCCACTAAACAGCGTTTTAGTGCTCAAATTGAATAAATAAAATTACAAACTTGAAAATGGTAAATCGATTCGAAGTGTCGTCACTGTATTATGACATCATATTGAAGTGACCAAAATGCCTATTTCGATGACTCTTAACAAAGTCATCAATCATGAATTTCATCAATGTCTTTGTCACGATTGAAAGTTTCATGTGCCAAGTCGAAGTGGCATCTCCTCTCCCAAGATGTTTTTGTGACGTCATAATGAATTTACAGTTTAAGTAAATTTGTAAAGTATTGATGCACAGTTGAATAATTTAATTGTGCTGACATTCACGAAATAAATAAACAAAACTGAAAGTCCAAAATTGACATCAAGTAAGCGAGACTCTATTGTGACGTCATAATGTTGTTTAACAAATTTCTGGTTTTAAGGGATATTAGAACAATTGTTCATCATAAATCACGCCAAGATATTCTATTGCTGCATCTCAAAGTTGTGCACTAGCAACCGAAGTGTTAGGGATGTTGTAATGATGTCATAATGAGTTAGCATTTTTCCAAAATTTATATTAATGCTTGCTGTTGAACAGCATTTTAGAGCTTGTATTGAAAAAATTAAGTAACAAAATTTAAGGAGCTAAATCGGTTTGAAGTAGTCAGGAGAGTACTATGATGTCATAATGACGTAAACACATTGCTTTTTCCAAGTGTTACTTATATCAGTTTTTGATATTTAACTATATAATCATTCAATGTGATGTCATGATACAGTTACGAGTCACGACTACTTCGAACCGACTTACCATTTTCAAGTTTTGCTGTTTCTTTTATTCAATGCAAGAACTAAAAACTTCTGGAAAGCATTAATACAGATTAAAAAACTGTCAATACATTGATGAAAATCATCACCGATGAGAACTACCAATACATTGATAAAAATTACATCAGAATCTTTTGAAATAAGCATATTTGTCAATTAATTGTGACGTCATAGTGCTGTCGCGATTGCTATTTCAAACTGATGTATCATTTTCTAGTTTGTTGTTTTGTCTATTCAAACGAGCACTAAAAAGCTTTTCAAAAGTAAGCATTACTACAAACGAACTCTCAATGAATTGTGACGTCACAATAACGTCTCGACTCTCGATTACTTCGACTCATCGCAAAACTTTCAGCCGCAACAAAATGACTTGCATCAATCGACTTTAATAGTGGCACTGGAATCGCTTTATATTAGCGTATTTGTCAGATTATTGTGACGTCATACTGGAATCTCAACTATGTTGAGCATACTATGCGCCGATACACTACTTTCAGGTTTGTAGTTTATTTTGCTCAAAACCGACGACGTGAAAGCGAGCGATGAAGGTAACCTAACGAGAATCAAAATATTACGTTTGAAAATACTTTAGCGTCTCTAGTGTTGAAAAGTTTAGATGTTCACTTTACATTGAGTGGCGACCACCGATTAGAAATCGTGGACAATGGAATCAATGGGAGTGAAACTACTGTATCAGTAGACTATATGGTACTAGGTAGACAGTACTAGTAAGCATAAGCTGCCGATACAGGCCTATCAATTGCCACCCAAAAAAAACTATACCAGTATTGCCTACAATCGCAAAAACGATATTGTTTACACGTACTTGATCTGATAGTACTCGCCAGCTATATGACCGATCGCGCAAGCTGTTTTCTGCTTCTATATTCGCTTTTTTCTGGACACTTTCTCGCTCTTATGGCAAAACCCAGCCAAACTGAACACCCACCAAAAAAGCAGAGGCTCATTGTCGTCATAATCACCAAGACAATGGAACATTAAATTTGCGATTTTTCGAAAGCGAATGGGTTTTTAGAGTCATGCTTATGCTGCTAGGTTCAAAATAAATTAACGCTATTTTAGAAATATTTTCCAAGTGCCATTGGAGCCCGCGTTTAAGCTGTAAGTTGCAGAAAAGAACAAACTATTCATCTGTAGCACAGCTCAATTCTTTGTTTTTGAGCAATGAACTTTTCAATAACAGCATCGCAAAAAGACTGCTTTTGTTGCAGTTGGAGCAAAAGTCTATTTTCAATTGAAAGCAACGACATAACGAATTTATTTAAAAAATTCCGAGGCTGTTGGTGCTTCGCCCTAGGTGTCTCACTTTGCTAAAGTAAAAATTTATACTTTACAGCCGATGCGATTAAAACATTACTATCCCGACTCCCGGGCCCTTGAAAATTCATCCCTAGACTCCAATGAAAAATTGCCCTTTTTTTAAATTTTCCAATAAGCGCTTGGAAAAATTATGATATTACCTAAACACTACGAAAATGTGCTTGTACGTTTCGCTTTTAGGCCGCTCCCAACCCGAATTTCTGGCTAAGCCTATATGCTTATAGCTTAGACCCTTGCAATGTCAACCTATTACATATTTTGTGTCATACTATGATATAATTAAACGTTTAATTTTGACATGATGATAGAATTAAAGAGATGATGATAGAATAAAACGTTTAATTTTGACATATCTGGAAAAAGCTTTGTCAAAAATTTTCAAGATAAACAATTTAGAGCAAAAATTATGTCATCAAATATTTGAAGCGTAAGAGATCAAGCTTGAAGTGGAAGCGATTCAAAAATTGCCGCTTCCACATCCCTGATGTAAGTTTTGGTTCGTTAATTTTCGGGTTTGGTGTTTCGTTGATTTGTAGTTTGTGCATTTGCATTGATTGCATGTTTGTTTTAATCCAAAAACTCAAGTAACAGATTTCCATTTTATTTGCACGAATTGATTACAATGTAACAAAAATAAAAAATAATACTGCGAATTTGCGATCAATAAACAGTATTGTGTATTGACGGAAAGCTGGTAAGGGCTGCTAAGCCTTCTTCCACATTTGATGCAAAAATGTACGATTGTTGTATATTTCTCGATCTCACCAAAGTTTTTGATACTGTTAATCACGATGTTTTGCTGCACAAAATGAAAAATTTTTTTGGATTTCGAGAAATAGCCTTAAAGCTAATAAAAAGTTATTTGAGCAGCAGAAAACAATATGCAAAGGTGGAAAATTGCAGTCCGATTTGACAAAAGTCGAATATAGTGTGCCACAAAATTCTTTCCTTGGGCCACTACTTCTTTTGTATATCAATAATCTTCCTTTGGCCAGTCAATTTGACACCATCCTGTTTGCTGATGACACTTTCTTGGCCATGTCAGACAACAACCTTTCTAAATTACAAAATAGAGTGAATGGTGAACTTGAAAAAATCGATCTCTGCATGAAAAATAAATAAACTTCAGCTAAATCATTCCAAAACTCATTATTTACTGCTTGACAAACAATGCAATTGCTCATATTTGACAAAGTTCAATGCATCCTTGAATTCAATCAATATAAAACGTATCAAATCCACATAATACTTAGGAATTTATATTGATGAAAACCTAAATTTGTCTTGACACATTCAACATCTTTCGTTACAACTTGCACGCTATTCTGGATTGCTATATAGAATTTGAAATTTCTTAGACCAAAAGACTCGGTGTATGTTATATTACTCGCTCATTTACAGTCGTATTCAATATGGGATAGTTACATGTAGTATGGCAAACAAAACATTTATGCAAGAACTCAATGTGAAGCTAAATAATATAGTTCGTACTATAACGCATAGTAGCAAATATTGTCCGGTGACTTCTTTATACAAAGCCTTAAATTTTTTGAAATTAGATGACATTTATCTACTTGAGTTAGCCAAATTCGTTTATCAGCTCCATCACAAGAAGTCAAAAAGCTCTCAACGGCTGTTTCGTTGATATCACCAAAATTCGCAGTCACAATACTAGAACAAAAGATAGCTTTGTATATTTCAAACCTCGCGTTCAAATGTCAGCAGGGAAAAAGTCTCTGACGTATAGAGGAATTAAATTGTGGGGAAAAATTGAACCTGATGTAAAAGAACTATCTTGGTTATCATTCAAAAAAAGATAAAGCAAAAAGCTCTCCAAAACTATGTATTATTTTGACCTTCTTTGCTCCATATTCTGGAAATCCATCATTTAACTGTGTAACACTGCGTATTAATTTTCTATCAAAGTAAAACCAGTTGAAAAAAATAATTGTCTGTTTCTTTTCAATTTGATGTTTTTTTTCTTCTCAAGTTTTCACACTGTCAAGTAACAAGTCAGGAAGCACCTTAGGCTAAAAAAACCTTCGGGTTCATCGGTGCTTCTTGGCCTGAACAAACTTACTGTATATTTGTTTTATGTGTGTTTGTTTTGTATGCGTTTGTATTGCTCAGTCAAATAAACTGTTTTCTATCTATCTAATCTTATTGAAGCATAGCAACCTCTTGAGCCGTTAAATGCAATTTAACTCTAAAGAGCCTGGGGGGGGGGGGGGGGGGCGAAAGTGCCCGCGACCTCTACAATTGCATGCAGCTTTTTAACGACTGGTCCTATTGACTTCATATTCTATGATTTTGTCCAAAATTTATTTTTCTCACTCCCAATATAATTTTCAAATTGTTTGAAGGTCAAAAACTGCACTCATTTAATGATATTTTGATAGTTATCAGAAAATTTTTGATAATTGGACACATTTTGTTTGCATGGTGTGTTTACAAATCTTCTTAATACTAGACATATTTAGACAGAGCAGTCGTGGCAAGCGTTGTGTCAACAAACAAAATTCTACAAGTAACAGCACCTTCAAAAAGTAAATAAAAACTCCTAACCAAGTTTGAATCTTTTTTCACAAAGCCGTGTATAACAGAAGTATAAACAAAAACAGCAAGAAAATTTAAATCTTTTTTGCATACGTACCCATAAAACCGTATTTTTGAAGCAAATTTTGGTAAAACCTGGTGGGACATGTCAAAACGCGCTAGCGAGCTCCTAAAGGCCATTCTCGCTCGCTAAAAAGCGCTAACGAACAAAAATTCTTCGTAGACAAACTGCTATTTCTGAGCCGTCTCGCCCAACACACGTTAAAACAGTTCGCTCGAATTTCTTTGCGAGATGTTCGTAACTTGTGATAGCACCTAATAAATATCTCATTGTGACGTCAGATGCATTTCTGCTTCAAAATAATGCGTTCAAGCGTACTGTATGTACTACATTGTTATGGAAAAAGATACCATAATCTATGCGTTATTATTCTGTGCAAGCAAATTCCTCAACTGATGATAATTAGTAAATCAACGACAGAATTTAATTATATTTTTGGATCAATGTAAAATAAGAACAACTTTTTCCGTACTACAATTTTTTTAAACGACGTAAAGCGCCCATGAGGTTGTTGGCGGGTAAACTCATATCTTAACAGTAACTCTAGGTCTTTAGGTTTCAAAATTTTTCAAAAGTAAACAAGTCGAAATACACTCTTCCTTTTTAGAACCGGTAAATCTTGAGTCGTGACTGGCTGTTTTTAATTTTTTGCCGATATTCAGTCTCATTTGTTCTTGATTTTGCAAAACTTTTGAAAGCATCGATGTCAATTTTAGCGGGCATGGTTGAAACACTTTTTAATTCCTTTTGCTCTGTCTGCTTAAGTGAAGGCTTTTTTCTTGCTTTTGCAGCATCGTAAAATTGCAAAAGCGACATAAATTTTCAAGTAGAACAAATGCCACAAAAATTTCTCAATTGCTTGCGCAGAGCAACAGAGCTTTGTAATCTTGAATAGTTGCAATTTTGCTTGCAAACACAAGAAAATCTCTGAAATTTTGTCGCTTGAAATCAGACCAAATTTCAGTTTCTTTGATTCGTTTGAATTTTTTTTGTTTTTGGTTTATTTTGCTGCCAAGGCTGGCATTGTTTTTAATTTTTTCTTAAATTTTACGCAAAAATGAGTCTCGTGTTTTAGCAAATCATTTTCATAAAAGGAGTGTACTGCTATTTTTGTCAACTGGAACTACTTAACATTTTTTATCTGTCGAAACAGCAAGTGGTTCTCAATGCAATTCGCTTTTTTTAGCAGTCTGATAGCAAACATGGTGACGATTTTAATTCATTTTCATCAAAAATTTGCTTTGGTTAGAAATTTTCAACATTTCGCCATTAAATTTCTGAACCAAAAAAATTTCTCGCACGCTTAAAGAGTGCTTGAAGATCTTCTTTAAGTTGGCGAGAAAAATGTGACGTTTTTTTACTCGAACTGCTTTCTGCAATTGCTCAAAGCAAGTTAGCGAGAAAGAATGACGTAACGGATTTCGCAAGGCTTTACATACACCAGCAAAAATGACCTCTTACGTTTAGCGAGTCTTTCGTTCGGTAGCGCCTCTTAAAAAAAACTCGTTAATTAAAGCAAACGAGGAAATTTCTGTCATGTGGGCCCTGGTTCGCACTTTTTTAAATGTCCTTGGTGAATCGAAAGGAGCTTCATCTTAATTTGATTTGTCCAGCAGCGTGGCTCTGTATTGTTCCCAGGGAGAAGTAAGAAAACGGTGTGAACATTGTAAGAAAGAAATCAGTGCACCCGGAGCTAAGCAAGCTAAAGACAAGCTGTCGAAAATTCTTAGCCAATGCCAAAACTGTGGCAAAGCCGTATGTCATCGTCATTCAATGCGTTACTGCTTAGATGCTTAGATTGCCGTTACTACCGAGAGTATACCGGCTTAGCAGAGTTTGCCTTTTGGTCATTGCATGCTTTTTATTGTTTTTTTTTGTAAGCATAACATTAATAAGCATACGGAGGCCGCATTTTAGAAAATGAATTCCCAACCATTCCTACATAATGCTAAGAAGCAGCAAATGAAATAACCAGCCATTGTGTACCAAAAATAAAAAAATCATAATTATACGCAATACAAAAATCTATCGGTTTATCAATTCATAGAGCCAAGGCTGTTATTAGTACTTTGCAAAGATATGGTGCTACAAACTTTGCGATTTTCTCTGGAGTTTTAAAATTTTAGCGTGCCAACATAAGCTTTTGTTAAGCGTAACTTGAGCTTCAAATTTGAAAATTGCTAAACACACCTGAGCATGATCTCCCAATAGTTATATGCTAAAAAAAAACATGTATCTTATTTCCTGCTGCTATAGAAAATGCTGTGCTTTTGCACAAGATGCTCTTTGCACTGCGGTGATGAGACAGACACCACTAATTTGTGTATAAAGAGTTTTGTTTCTTTTATTGCAGTATCCTGGAAAATAAAATTCTGAAACTGCGTAAGTGCATATTATTGTCTGTCTACTGTCTACCATCCAAACCAGATTACCGCTTAACCGTAGCCTACGATCTTTGTGTTTTAGTATTGGTTGCGCTATGCCCAGGGCAACCGAAAGGGGGGGTAGGGGTACAATGACCCCAGAGCTTATGGACTTTATGTGGCCGACCCATAGGCTTCAGGAAGGCCGTTGGCTTCAGCGAGCCCAGCAGAGGGCCCATGGACTCGAGAGGGGCCTATCAAAATGACCCTGAGCAATCAGCATGTGAGGCCTAAAAACATTTTTTTGGGAGATCACCAAATTTCAATCGGAAATACCTTTAGATTTTGGTAAAGACCTTTTTTTTTGGAGATCACATTATAATTCGGACAAAACTGCGGCATTTTCTCCGTCTGTTTTGGAGTTCACAAAACCGGAAATCTGTAATATTTGTGCTGGCTACGGGCCCACGTTCGGCTCTTGGCGGCCTTGGCTGTGCCACCACGATAAAACCAGCGGAATATCACAAGAAATGCAGAATGCTTGTCATTTAAAATTTTTAAAAACAAAAAAAGGTACAATAAGTAAAATTTCGTTTGCATATAGATTCTGCACAATGAAAACCTTTACTTTATAATAAACCTGAACCAATTAATCGCTGATTTACATGCTCATTTTTTTCACTTATTTTTGAAATGCTATGATGATAGAGCTCTGCTTTATATTGTTATACAGCTTGCATATTACCGATATGCACTTTGCTTGACGCTTTGAATGCACTTTTTTGTGTTCTGTGTTATGGATGTTTTCGAAAATTTACAACCACTCATTTTTTTTTATTGTACATACATCGCATTTACTTGTCTAAAAACGGTGTTTAAATTTAATTAACAATCTTCTGAATACAAAAATCTTGATAATCTTCGTACTAAAAAACTACTTTGTTCATATTTATTTGCCAATTTATTTTCGCCATGCACGAGACACCAAAATGACCATGTAATCTTTGAGTCACTACCATTTGTCTATATAACATCTATAAGAAACTCCCACTATTTTTCAAATGCTGAGTGCCAAACAAGGCAGCGCTGTGAATACTATTTTCTAAAATGTTTGGTATAACTCGACAAGGGAATAAACCGGGGTTTGCAGACTGCGAGACGAATGCTCCAGCCACTACACGCCCCACGCTCCGTTCGGTAAACACGCTTTCAACCACCATGCTGTGCTAGTAAAATTATGCAGTAAAAAAGTATCACAAAATTTTTTTAAATAATCAAGTAAGCAAACTTGGATTGATTGTACAGTAAAGGAGTATTCATAGCTACACAAATCAAGGCGCTGCAGCAGATGTCAGTTGGCCACTTTTATTCTAAGTCAATAAATTCATCACTGTTTCTTGACCACAGAAATAAACAATAACAATGCAAATCCGCTTGGAGTTTTTTTTATAGTTTATAGTTTTATGTGTTTCTAGTAACGATAGAAGTTTTCTACAGGATTTCGATTCAACTAAAAAATAATGCAAATAGTGCCAAACTTATAGCGACTTGATTATTACAAAACAGTATCATTATTATAAAGAAAATCAAAACAGGAAAATTTATTAGCTACTTGGAAAAAGCATTTTAATTTGAAGTAGCGTTTTGCCAGCTTGGGATTGACTGATTGAATTCCTCTGAACTATCAAATTTTGCTATAGACCTGTTCATACATTACCAGAAGTAATTCATTTTAATACGAGTGTATCAACAACCACGTATCAACTACCACACACAACACACACTAAAATGTTTTGTCTATATTTCTGAATGGGAAAAAAAATTACCATACCACAAAAAACACAACATCTGATCTAAGCAATATTTGAACTCAGAATAAAAACTTCGTATCAAAATAAACGAATTCCAAAAACTGCTGCCTTCAGCCCGTCGTTTACACAACGCAAGTTGACGAAGTTGGCATACACAAGAGATGAATCGCCAAATACAGCAAGAAGTTAATCAGATTAGTCGGCTTTCTGCGTGCATCAAAGAGCAACAAGGCAGTAAAAGAAAATTTTGATGAGTTTTGTTTGAAGGCATAAACCGAGAAATTAAAAACCAAAGTTTGATCACAAAAGTAACAAAATAACAGGTGTTGAAATTTCGCACCAGCAACAATTTCAACCACAATTCTAGCTTTAGCAAAAGCTAAGCAATAAGTGTTCAAAAACTGCAGGCAATTTCGACCCCCCGCCCCAGGCCTACAACAACTTTTAGAGCCCAGGCATTTATAGGGTTAAAAATTGCATTCGTGTTGCCATTACTTTTGTAATTTAGCGATATGCTGAAAGCATTCTAAAACTGAAATCAATGAATTAAGCGAGACTATTTATTGCTACTTTGACTTGAAATGGAATACCTATAACTGTGGCAACTTAGGTTGATTTTGTTTTAAGTTTTCAGATATAGCCTACTTATTTAACCCTATATAACTCAACGGTAGTGCTTCTGAAGCCCACACTTATTACAAACAGTAAATACTTAAATCTGGTTTGCAGTAAAAACCTAAATTTTCCTGACTTTCCTGTTAGTTTTTGCCAATTACAATGATACTGTTTTTGTTTGTAGAACGTAAGGGGTTCAAGAGTATAATTGGAATTTTTGACAAATTTTTTGAAACTTTGCCAATTTCTGGTTTTCGGTGTAAAATTTTAATTTTACGCTTAATATTTCTGGTAGAGATTGAAGGCGAGTTCACACAGAATCCGTCAATGTTATCGTTCCGTTGCTGTTACGTTTAACGTCAAGGTGTTCACGCAGAAAATTTGGTGACGAAAGTGATTTTCTTGATTTCATTGGTCTTACGTTGAGTTAAAATAATTTTAACTTTACGTCAGTAACAAAAGCAATTTTGAGCATTTTTTTTGTGGTCGGAACAAATTTTGAGCCACAAAAACTTAAAACCTTGAAAAAATAATTGGTTTTTGTTGTAAAGTACCTTTCAGCAGGCTATGTTAAAGTGCTTAAGGCTGTATGTACTAGGCTAGGTCTAGTCATATACCAATACTTTGTAGTATTGGTAGTGTGCAGTAGCAGCGATACCGGTACCTAATCTAGCGGTACTTCAGACTGGATTGTTTTTTTTCTGCTGGGGAAAAGAAGAGAGAATGGGATACTGAAACTATATGGTACAGAGTGCTCATGTTAAATGTAAGATGGTTGCTAGCATCCAGTTGAGAAAGCTAGGCCTAATTCAAATTGGCTTTCCTTGCTCTTGTTTTGGTACAGTTAGCTAAAGTTCAATTTTGAGCTTCAATTGACTTGACTCTTGAAAGCTAAAATTATAAACCACTGGAAGCAATCAATTTCTGCAGTAGAGACCTTTCTCGAGTTTTTTTAAGTAAAGTGGCCACTTTTGACCATTTTGGATGCTGTAAACAATGGTCCTGATCGTATAGTTCACCGGTACTTTGCACCAGTACCGGTAGTGATTATGATTATTGCCATGATGCATTTTAATATTGACTAGTGATTGCTTAGCTACCAATCTTATAGGCTCTTAACTTTTGTTAATTTTCAGGAACTTGTAGCCACTAGGGCACAAGTGTTATAGTAAGCGGGGTCCTGTAATGGGATAATTCAGTTTAGAAATAAAATAGCGATGATATAATGTTATTTTAGCTATCGGCCACAAAAATTGACTAAAGTTCATACTTCTGCACGCGATAGCTGTATATCATCAAGTCCGGTGGAAATATAATTCACCGAAGTCGTATATATACAGGTCGCATTTTTATTTGCATGTATAATAATAATAATAATAAATTGTAATTGTTGCGAGCTCGCAGCATTGTGAACAATATTATACAGTAATATACCAGATTGATAAGAGCTATTGAGTGCAATCAGAACTTCTGGATCACTACACCCCCAAACACCACAAACTCATAAGCCGATCAAAAGTATTTACTAATACAATAGTCATAGGCTACTAGTAGTTGTTGTATCTGTCTATTTTGCATTTGCTTTGTGTAAACACTGAACAATCACTGAAGTAAAATTGTATAATGTTAGAATAATCTTGTATTTTTAGCAGCGGATAAACTGGATGTCGAAAAAATAACTGGTTTACTTACAGTGTTGGTACCAGAAATGGAGTCCTCGAGGATGTCCTTGGCCTAGAGGACGTCCTCGAGACCACATTTTGAAGTCGTATTTATTTATTGAAAAATGAAAAAAGAGTTTACGTGTTGATTGAAAAAAGAATTAGAGTCCAACATAAGCGCGATTCCTTTTGTTTTTTTGCCAATATTTTTTTTCAAGTTGCTGATATACAGTAGTCAAAAACGTCCATAAGTTATCAAATGTGTGGCATGCAGCATGAATTTTGATAATCTTTATGTTTGAAATTTGTTTTTGGTAACAAAAAAAAGAAAAAAAGCAAAAGGGCAAATTATAAAAAAAATTTTTAGTTTCTGCTAAGTAGCAGCATCAGTAGAAAGATGTTCATTTCATTTTTTAAAAAAACGTATGCATGATTTTGACTACCTAAGATTTTTTCATGAAGTTCAAGTGATAACATCCAAAACAGAAATTTGCTCAAGTGTCCTTGCGCGTGACATAGCTGCACACTGATAACTTCATTGTGCTCATACGCTTTGCTTTTACTAAATTGCAACATTTCATATGCCTTTGCGATATTCAATAACATTGCAAAAAGTGAAGAGTTTTTGATAATAATTGTTTCGGAATCGTCAGGCCCGGTGCCAATGCCCCCCAAATCACTGCTTGTGCCCCCCAAACGAAAATTGTGCCCCCCCGAAGCGAGGACTGTGCTTGTAAGAAATTAACAGACTCGGGGATACTGGAGTGCAAATCGAGGCCCAAAACTCCCAAATTGGTCTTTACCGCCCTAGAATTTTCGAGCAAGAACTGTTTTTGCGTAATTTTTGAGGACTCACTCTGGATTTCATAAAAGTTTTGGGGCAAAGACCTCTGTTTTTTTGTTTGGTCTTCACTTGAGAATTCGTGAAAAATTGCTAGAATTTGAGACGACAACCAGAATTTGTGGAAATTTCTGTACTGCGGACTTTTTTTTTTTTTTGGTCTGCACTAAAGAATTCGTGGAAAATTGCAAGAATTTTGAGACGACAAACAGAATTTGTGAAAATTTTTGTACTGCAGACTTTTTTTTTGTCTGCACCTTTATCGTTTGATCCACACTTGAATAAACTTCCCGTACCCCCTCGAATTCACATAAATAAACTTCTCGTGCCGCCTCCAAATTTATTTCTGCCCCTCCTCCAGTCACGCTATCCCGGCGCCGGGCCTGGGAATCATTATTTTCAATTTTTACGTTTTTTGTTATTCAAGGTTATTTTTGCTAAAAGCTTTGGGTAAAAAATAATTTTCGAAGCAATAACCAATAGCTAATGTAAAATATAATTAATTTTTCATAAAATTCACATCAAATTAAACAGTTATTGGGTATGCACATTGCAAAATGTGATATGTGGTATACTATACTAGTTACCACATTTACTAATTCCTTATTGGTTGCTACTACAGGCCTACAGCACGGCATACTTTGCAGATATTACTGAGTTTCAGACTGATTTTTTCTTTGTGGTCTATAATGATTGGTGATAACCGTGGCATGCTAAATTAAAAAAAAGTTATGTTGTTTTATTGCTTTTCAACTTTTGCTTTTACGTATATACATACATTCACAACCAACAAAAATTATGCTTGTAGATACAAAATATAAAAACGGAACGCAAATTCTGTAACTAACAGACTTTGCAAGTAACAATCCTATTAGTTAACTATTTAGTAGATGAATTTATACTGGACTTTTTTGCGATCATAAATAACTAAGAAATCTAAATTCACTAATGTCGTTGGCAAATTTTTAATGCTTGTAATTTACTGCAGCTATCTTACGGCTTTATCGCATACAAACAATATTACTGGTTCTGTATGTGAGAACAATAAGAGTAGAATAGCTTTGACGATTTTGATCAACGACGAGAATCGGCAAATAAGTTTCTAACCTTGGAATCATACTAGTTTATTTTACTGTTTTTCTAAACTTATTCAGCACTAATTCCAGTAACAACCAAAGTTTGCAACAATTTGTTATAAAACCATCACTGAAACAAAATCTGAAACATTATCAAGATAAAATCGTTCCGTTTGAGAATTAGACAGTTTTTGGAGAATGATACGAATATTGATTAAAAAAATGGTATTTCAATCAGTACAGCAATTAATTGTAATTACGATGATGTTAGAAACAATTGTAGTTTTTGCTTTTTACTTCTTAAATCATTTGTGACTGATCATAAATTAGAAGGTAAGCCCATTGGGTACTATGTAAGATTTTGCAAAATCTAATGACGAGCAATGACCTTATTAATTTAGGGTTTCGTATATAAACTTCATAAAAACTACAGAATTTTTGAGAAAAAATACTCTCCAATATTAGACAACGTAATGTTTTGCAAAGTAAGCAAAAAAAAAACTAATCCGACACCAAAACTTATTGCTGTGCTCCAAATTTTTCAAACTATTATTTCTAAAAAATGAACCAAGAATCCGAGTATCATGTTAGACCAATTTATTTTTTTCTTATGACTCAAAAGTCCGCGAAAAATTGTACAAAAGATAGTTTTAAAAAATTGACATTCACTACACCCGCCCAACGCATTTTGAAAGGTTTTTTCGTAAGTTCGAAAAATTGCATATTTGTTCACCAATTTGTCTGCAGACATCGAAAAAATCGTTCACTTTTTGAGAAAAGGCTCTCCTTTGCCCACTTGTCTACCACACTCGGTGAAAGCTTCACACTGCTCATTTTATTGCTAATATCTAGCCGGGAAGCTGGATGTGAGTGCAAACTTCTTTCAAGTTTTGGTTTGACCAGACCGATAATTGAATCCAAATTTACTATATCAGCAGCAGACGTTTTATCCACTCGACTAATGATAAAAAATAATAAATTGGTAAGATAAACAGTGTTGTTATTTACAGAATGCTATGCTGCACGTTTGTTTAGGTTTCGCAAGAGCAGCTGCAGCAAATGCAATTTTGCATTGCCAGATCTACTAGACTGAGAATGAAATCCATAGTACAAGTTTTCCAAGCGAAAACTCTTACTACATTATAGTACACTACGAATCTTCAGCATACTAAAAATTGCATTAAAATTCAACCAACTTTTTTGACTTTTGTTACAGCTATGTCAAAAACATTTACACACAAAATGTAAATGAGAAAAAATAGTGGTTTGATATTTGTTCTTTTATAAATTTTGTACAAAAAATGCCATATTTTGTGGTGTTTAGCAAAAGGAACTAGAACAGTAACAAATATTCAGCTTGCAATTAATTCATGCAACAAACTAATAATTTAGATATTTAGCACAAAAGAAGTAATCCTCAATTTAGTCCGTAATTATTTCTGAGTTACTGAATAAAACTCCAGCTGCAATGCCGTGTCACAGCAATCAAACGCTTATAACATTATGCAGATGAAAAGCGAACCGATGGCTCCTGATAGTTATTTATTTATTTCATGTTGAAGACGTAAGGAAGGCGCAAAAAACACATTGAGCGGTATAGCATGAGACGCAAAAACATTAAAATGCAAACGATATACCAAAACCACATAATTAACACGACTACATGCATGCACCACCTTGCAAATAAAAAGAAAATTAATGTGATAAAACTTTAAAACAAAAAAGTCGTAAAAAAAAAGCTGACCAGTAGGCCTTCAGTGCCATTTTCATTTTAAAATACGCATTTTATGTATTTAAAATTGTCATGAAATTTTGGTCTTAAAAAGCACGGTTTTTGGGAAATGACAAAAACTTACGGTAGGCCTACTAGCACGAGTATTTACAATTAACATCAATTTATACAGTTAAAAAGACATTATATACATTATGTACACAATTGCTTAACATGAAGCAACGAGTTATGTTACCATTACGATTAGCTTACGATAAGAATTCAGCTATTGATATAGGATTATAAAATTGTTTTTATAGTTTTATTTTGTTTTGAACTAAGTATGATTGAATGTTTTGAAGGAAAGATTGAACGGTTTTTCTTTTTTTGGCATTTGTTGGTAACTGATTTTATACCCTAGGGCCCCAAAATTTCACGGATTGTTTGCTTACCGTGGAGGTGCAGGAGACAGAAATAATTTTTGAATTGCTTCTTGTTACCACATTTTTGTTCTTAGCAGCCAAGAAAAAGTTAAGAAATATCTTTGGGAGAGAATTTTTGTGGTAATGATACATCAATAAAGCACTATTTTTTATCAAACATTGATCTAAAGTAAGAAAGTTAGTGTTATTAGAGGTTGCTAAGGCTTTATGTGTTTTTGTTGTTTTTTTCGAGGGGATGTGACGGTCAAACATGTTATTGAATTTGTTACAGACTTTTTAAATTTTGTTTGCAATGACTTTGTTACCATAAAACCAAGTGATTAAACATTAGTTAATGAGGTTTTATATCATGGAATAATATAGAATGTGTAAATGTTTATTAGTCAGATAAGATCGAATTTTTCTTATGGCTCCATAACTAGATCGAAGTTTACCCCAAATTTTTAGCTTATGTTTTTTCCAGGAAATATTTTCATTATAGGTTATACCTAAGAAGTTAATTTCAGAAACACTTTTTATTTTTTTCCCATGTATACTTAATGACAAGTTAGAGGGTGGAGGTTTTGAATGTGGTGTTCGGAACAGAACGTATTTAGTTTTTGTAAAGTTTATGGACAGTTTGTTTGCGCCATTGTAAATGCTATTTAGATTTTAGTTTGCGCGTTGATACATTGTAGTTAGGTTGAAGTTTAATATAAATATACTTGTGTCATCGGCAAGCATTGTTGCAGAAGAATGATTTAAACACTTAGGAAAATCGTTAACGTACAAGGAAAATAGTAAGGGGCCAAGAATTGATCCCTTGGGAACACCTTTCATTATTGTGTGAATATTAGTAGAAAATACATCATTTATCTGTACTTGTTGTTTTCTGTTTTTTAGATAACTTTTAAACCATTGTTGGGGGGATGCCTCTGATTCCATAATGATAGAGTTTTGAGATTAGAATAGAATGATCAATGGTGTCAAAGGCCTTTGACTAGTCGAGAAAGATTCCCGGCGTTTTTTTGTTTAGAATTAAAAGAAGAGGTTAATTTGCTTGTTAGTAGAGTACATGAATGGCTAGTGAAATGTGACTTTCTACAAACCAAATTGGCAAATTGAGAGGATATACATTCTGTTGCAAAAAATATATAAACGCTGGTGAACAATAATTTTTTCTAAGATTTTTGAAAATACTACAAGTATGCTTATTGGACAATAATTTTCAACTATTTTGGGATTTCCTTTTTTGAAGATGGGTATGACTTTTGCTTTTTTGAAATAGGAAATAAAAGTACCCGTAGAAATAGATAAATTAAAAATGTTAGTCAAAATTACAATAACATTAATCGGTAATGATTTTACCAAAAAAGCCGGAATCCCATCTGCATCGGCACTTAACTTAGTCTGAAGGCTAGAAATAATTTTTTGTATTTCCTGTAGAGTAGTTGGGTTAAGATAAAAGGAGTTAGATAAATTTGGGCCAAGAAAACTTAAAGGATTGGTGTTAGTGCTTGAAATCTTTTTAACAAGGTTTCCTGCTACAATCGAAAAATAGTCATTGAAGTGATTGGCAATTTCAACAGGTTCAGTTAAATCTTTTTCTTCAGCAGTGATTATCTTGCAGCCTGACTGTTTTTTCTCTTTGCCAAGCAGCAAGTTTATGCTATGCCATGTTTTTTTGATGTCGTTTTTATGTTTCGTAAATAAATTTTGAAGTAATTTTGTTTCTCAATTGCTACTTTGCGAAAATACGTATTACGTGCAAAGTTATATTTTTGATGGTTAGCTGGCAATTTATTTTTAATGCTTTTTTTATACATTCTGTCTTTTTTCTTGAGCAATTTATTAAGTTCATTGGTGAAGCAGCTATTTGAAAAATTCTTGTTTAGCTTTGTTTTTAATGGGAAATGTGAATTGAACAAAGTAAAATATTGTTGCATAAAGGAATCCATTGCATTATCAGCACTTGTATGATTTAGTATGTCGGATTGATCAATATCAATTAGAGCTTCATTAATTAGGGTGCAATTTCGTTTAGAAGAATTGGGTGTGTAAGGCAAAGATGTTTTGATATTAATAATTTTAGTGCTTTGAATAACTGGTAAATGGTCAGCGATCTTATGAGTGGTGATAGCACTACTTATATTTTTATCGTGAATGTTAGTCCAAATATAATCAATGCATGTACTTGAACTTTGAGTAATTCTTGTAGGTTTATTTATGACAGGATAAAAAGATTGGTCATACATAATATCCACAAAGCCATCCGTGAAGGTATGAGAATCTTGCAATAAATCGTAATTTAGATCTCCCATGATTTACGCTTTGTTTTTGGATACGTTTAGAGTACTTAATGCATTTTTAAATTGAAGTTTGAATTGATTGTTCGAGAATCTGTCTTATTTAGGTGCGCGGTATTTTGTACCACATGTGATTTTATCATTACCAAACTGGATATCAATGAAAAGAGATTCGAAAATCCCTTCATTTATATGAGTCAAGTCATTTCTAAGCGTATAGTTCATTGTTTTTTTGATGTATAATGCCACTCCTCCACCAGTGAGATTTGGGCAAAAATTAGAGACATAGTCATAGTGCTACAAATTTTAAAATTGTCCTAAACTTGATTTTTTTTCCCATGTTTCGTTAATTGCTATTATGTCAGGCAAAAATTTTAAAGATTATATCCACGATTCAAATACGTTGTAATGTTCTTTGATGACAATAGAGTGAACGTTTAAACAGACACTGTAAAGTTCGTGGAATTACTTTGATTACTTTGAAAACAGAATTTGTGAGCAAAATCACTGTCAATATAGTGACACAAAGAGTTTACTATCCAAGCAGTTATCAACATCAGTCAAATGAACATTATTTACATTGTCAAAAAATGCATTCAACCATTTAGAGCTAATTTGAGACCTTTCAAAGCAATTAAACAATCTAATAAAATCGTCATCATTGATATCTTGAAGACGAAAAAAAGTTGAGCTCGAGAAGATTAAGGAATGTATTTATTCCAACAATTCACTAATTTCCAATACGTTGTAGAAATAGCGACAAACTTTGGAAGCATTAGTTGCTTTTAATCAAGTCCAAGTCCCTCTCATTGCTGATTAGTATGGCTTCATTATCTTCGAAAGGTCTCACGTTAATTCTGCCGTTGTTGGCTCAAACATATTTGTAGCCATTGGCGTTGGCTCTTTGTTTCGCTTTCCAATGCAAATTTTTTTGAGTGCACGAGAGGTTTTTGTTTACATAAATTTCTGTGGTTTCTTCTACAAAAAAATTTTTCAAATTGGCTTTGCGGGAAAGTTTCCGATTGGAATACAAACTATTGCAGACGTCGCGGCTCAAAAATCATACGATAATTGGAGGCAAAAATGCTATTTGTTGTTTTTTACTTTCAGTATTATCTCTGTTAGAACGTTGAGAAACAGGAAGACGGTGGGACGTAGAAATTTGGTCTTTAGATAGATTAATATTCATTAATTTAGTCACTTTTGTAGAATTTTATTTGTATTTTCTCCAGCTTTTAAGGGTACCCCAGCTATCTCTAGATTTTGTCTCCTATCGTATAGTTTGTTCTCATCAATCTTTCCTTCTCCTTTTGCTTCTCGAATTTCCTGATTAGTTGATTGTGGTTGAAGCTTTTCAATATCTCCTGCTGGTTTTTGTTAATTTTTTGCAATTTTTTATAATTAATTTTAAGGTCTTCGTACTTAGCACAGATAAACTTTTGGCTAGTCCTAACTTCTCGCAACTCCAGCTTTAGAGCATTCAATTCTTCTTGGTGCATTAATTCCCAAGCTTTTATGGATTCCGCAACCATTTTTTTGACTAAATCTTGATCTACCAGAGTGGTATTACCAAAGCTAATTGCAGCATCCGTAGTTTTGTTTTCCATCTTGAAGAAAATTGTTTTCCATCTTAAAGAGATAGTCCTTGACTTATGTGAAAATCAATTGAAGATCAAGGTTGCTAGTATAATGACAAAAGTTTAGACTTTTTGTGAGAAAATTAAGCTTCTCATGAAGCAAAAACGGATTTTTTAATCTTTTGTAATTCGGAAGTTATTAACGTTTAAATGTGTTGTGTCGAATCGATCCTCCCCGGGGCCAATAATCCAAAAATTTTCCCTGGTCAGAATAGGGTTAAGAGGATTAGAGTAAATCTGTGTCTGAGATTAAATGGATTACAATAATCAGCGTGACTGCGTTGCGTACGAGCAGCTACTACGCCTGTGGCAATGAACAAAAATTAGGTTGTTTGTCCTTGTTTTTGCGCTAATTTCGATTGAATAAAGTTATCATTGGTTTGTAATGAATGTATCCCTGCAAACTACAGTACAATCGAACAAAACAATTTTATAGCAGAAAACAGTAAAGGTAGTAAAGGTAGTGTTAGTTATGCGCCAATACAGAAAATCAAAGCCAATGCCTCATTGCGCTATACTAGCAAAATCATGTCTAAACGCGTGGCAAAAAAGCTGTGCCCAGCTCCGAGTCATAGCAACTGCACACCACAGGTGCTTTTGAATAGATTTAACAACGGTGGCGAGCCGTAACAAAATTGAATTGGATTCGACCAGCCCGGGAATTGACTTTTGACTTCCCTTTCCACAAGCAATCGCATAACTGTTCAAACAACTGGCCACTAAATGCTAAATATAAACTAATGCTCAATAGAGTCTAGCCTTAGTTTGAATGCCCTACATCCGATTTACAAAAATTGCAAAAAATTGGCATTGAAAAGCCTGTTTTTAGCCTGCACAAAAAGCCATCAGTTCAATTACACGCCTGATTTACTCCGTATTGTTTATTTAGCGCTTATTCTAATTATTGTTCTTGTCTATGGTTTGACTTTAATCAGTATCTTTATTGTTAAAACCATTATTAGATGGTTTTGAAAACAATTACTACTTGTTTCAAATAAAAATGTTTTTATTTGTTTGATTAGGTTTGGGAGTAATTTTGTGGTTGATTCTCTAAAACGGAGAACAGAATAAATTTGAGACTTTAGAATCCAAAACAATCATTCTTTTATATAATATGAGCAATTCAGCAGCATTTAATCGGAATCAATGATAAAATAAATCTTTTCTTAGTATAAATTGTTTTAGCAAACTAAACAAAAATGAGCAAAAAAACTTGAAGTTTCCAACCTATAGCAAGAAAAACTTTAGCCGCGTTGTTAATTTTTTTTACTTAGTAAAAGCACAGTAAAATACTGTAAATCAAACACCAATAGCCGTTATTAGCCCAATAATATGTTAGTTTGTTGTTTCAAACATTTTGCTTCAAAACTTTCAAATCTAATAAAATCGCGTTCATCTCTGGATCGGGAGGCCTGAAGTTTAAATCTTGGACCGGTCAAATTGGGCACACCGCTGCCAACGGCTCACCACTGCTGCTACATTTATTTGAATGAAACTGTGTTGTCTGGGCGCAATGAACCGGGGATGGGCCCCATCAACTCGTAACACGCTTCGGCGTAATGCAGCGCGTATAATAAGAGATTTGATTTGAATTAAATGCAATATGACAATACGCCAAAATTGAAGTAATTAAGGCTAGCTTGCAGTTTATCGCTGTATTCTTATAGTTAACGAAACTGCGCGTTTATAAAAAAGTAGTTTGTTTGGTTTTGCGACGGGCTGACTAGTTCAGGCCCGAACCCGAAAACTAGTTTGAAGTCCGAATCATGTCCAAAAAAGCCGAAAGTTAAGTTAGGTCTGAAAAATGTTGCAGTGTTGCCAGATTATTTTGATTATGTTCTTGTAAACCGAAGAAACAACAGTACGCCTTAAGCCCGAATTAAGCCTAAACGTTTTGTCAACTTTGGGCCCAAACTCGGCCCAATTTACAACTTTGACGTTTGTTGTTTTCAAGTTTACGGGGCTATCATTGTATGTGCAGTATTTTATCCAAAAAATAATTCAAATAATTCAATTAATTTACAACACTGTGGGGCATTAATTTTCGGTAAAGTTTTGTCCACAATCATTAGGAATTTTATACAATTTTGCAATGTATATCAATTCATACAACGCATGAATAACGCTTATCATATGTCATCTAACTATGTCACATCATCAGATCAGTTAAAATAATTAAAATTGTCCAAAATTTTTGTGATGCTTGAACAATTTCTTGAATCTGCGGTAAGCGTTTTGCGTACGTCATTATCTTAATTACTACCGTTACGCTTCTCACGGCGAAGCAATCATAATCTCATTTCACGCTTAACTATAATTCCGCAAAACCATTATGATCCCTTTTAACGCTTGTTGGGTAAGCGCTTAAGATCAGAAACTTGACGATCTTAAATAAAATGCAAATTTTATTAACTTTCTACAATAAAATCAAAAGTTGGTTTCGCTATATTGAAAGATAAATAAATGCCCTAACATGCAGTGAAATTTTAAAAGTTTTAGTTTGGGGAGTTTTCAAGTTAATATCTAAAAACCATGGTGGGCTTCAGAAGCCCTGCCATTTAGGAGTCAATGCCCTGAAAAAAGTTGAGTAACATAGGGTTAAAATATTATTTTCTGTTTTTGGCTGAGCGACTAGGCATGCAATGCATGCCTTGAATGCATGGAGAATACGCCCCTGGTTTTTACCCATCGTTTGTTATCATGTTGCTTTAAAGTAACCACAATTATATGATTGCCAGGCTTGTCCATTTGAAATGTCCAATGGGATCGGACAGCACACATTTCGTTTCCTGTGGGACCCATGGGATAGTGGTTGAGAACAAATGCTTGAGAAATTACCTGAACTAACTAAATTATCACTATCAGAAACAACTGATGAGCAGGAAATTGAAAATTTGCTGAATGATTGCAGTGACTCGAAATGTGAGTGCCAGAATGATAATGAATTGCGAACTCTTCTGAACTTTACAATTAACAAAGCCAATAAGTTTTGTCGTTTTGCATCTCTCTTTGTATGCGTAATCCTATTTAGTACACACTATACTTGAATTGTTATAAATTTATTAACTTCCATTGAATTGTATTTTGATAGGAATTCCATGGGATGGGATGGGACAGGCATGAACAGCTATGGAATGGAATAGGATGGGAAAAAAACATGTCCCATGGGCAAGCCTAACGATTGCTTGAAAACAGGAAAATTTGCAAAAGTTCTTTCGCTGTCTGCTTGGCAAGGCAACTTGATAAATAAAACTGTATTTAGATTTGGATTCGAGCTACATGTGATAAGCTATGTAGATCATACTTGTCAGCTTTACCGATTTCGTCGGGAGACTACAAATTTCTAGGAATTCTCCTGATCACCCGATCTCAGCAAAAAATCTCCCGATATCACTATTTAACCCTTGAGCGCCCAGAGGCACCTCTAGGTGCCAGCAAATAAAACAGCTGTTACAACACAATTGAGAAAAAGTTTTCAAATTTTTTACAACATAACCACTCTATAAGGTTTATATTTTAGATACAACTAGGTTAGATCAATTTGAATTGCTTATTGTTAGAGCTTAGAGCTCGTGAAGTCAGCGATTTTTCAGTTTGAGCTAAAGAAGCATAGTGGTATTTTCTAAATGGATAGACTACAAAGTACAAGGTAAGTAACTGCAACAAATATACTTTATGAGACTATTGAATAGTTATATTTAGACATCCTAATTCAAGTTTTCATGAATATGTAATGTAATTAGCAGAAATAAGCTTCCAACTTAAAATTGCACCTGTAGGTGCCTCTGGGCACTAGAACACTCGAACTAGCAAAATCCGCGCCAAATGGTAAATTAGAAAATAACTACAGCACGAGGTAAATATGCCTTTTTCTTCTATCATTTAGATATCTAAATTTGCCGAATGTTGTCGAGAAGTAAAATAGCTCAGCGTATCTTTTACAAATTTTAATTTTGGCTGTTGGGGTTCGATTCTCAGGAAGGTACCGTTTTTTAGAATGAATTAAAGGTGCATTTTAGTTAATTCAAGCTTTTATTCTCTTTTTTTTTTCAAGCAACGCTATTGAAGAAAGATAATGTTAACCACTTTTGCATTGCAAGCGTATTCAATGATTTTAGATTTTACATCCAAAAGCGCTGATATTGTATCAGGTATTTACAGTATATTTTCTTATACCTATTTACATGAGAGTTTTCTATTTTAGTGTTCCGCTGGAGAAAGTTTTGGAAATATTAGAAACAGTGGATGATGAAGACAATTTTTCTGATGAAGATGGCGATATCCCCAGAGCAGCTGACATTTCATCCATTATTCTTTTCCCACCTAAAGATGGGGATATAACAGATGAGGATTCTGACGATAATGATGAGGCAAATCTCAACCATCTTACTCCAGCGCAACTTATTGCTGATGTAGAAGTGGTTCACACAGATAGAGCTAATGAAGCAACTGCGTCTGTACGTCCAAATAAAATTACTCTAGTTACTACCGGTAATAAAAAAAGAAAACTGAGACAGTGGCAATCATCCAAAGAATTTTCTAAAGATGTCCCAGAACCAGTTGAAAAGGAAATTATCGTCGAGCGCAGTTGGTCTGCAGTCGAAACTTGGGAATCTGTATTTTCGAATGACATCTTTACCTTGTTAGTGGAAATGTCTAACAATTACGCTTTGCAAAGAAATCACCATCTGAATGTTACCCTAGAGGAAATGAAGGTATATGTGGCAATCTTATTGCTGACTGGATATATGACCCCGAAAAACATAAGGATGTACTGGGAAATAAAGCAAGATGTTCATAATCAAGCGGTTGCTGATGCTATGAGACGAAATCGTTTTTTGGAAATTCACCAATATTTGCACACTTGCGATAATTTACATCTTTTACCAAATGACAAATTTGCCAAACTTGAATCATATTTCAGTCGACTAAATAAATCTTTTCTTAAAAATTTCGAAAAAGTTTTTTCTACAGAAATAGCAATTGACGAAACGATGGTGCCGTAGTACGGAAGACACAGTTGTAAACAGCATATTCATGGAAAGCCTATCAGGTTCGGCTATAAACTGTGGTCAGCTTGCACTCGTGCTGGATATTTGGTACAATTTATTCCATACCAAGGGAGCAAAGCTGCTCAACTTCCTGATCAACCAAACTACGGACTCGGTGCTGCTGTTGTTTTGCAACTTCTATCAACTTTCCCCCAAGAAAAACCCTACAACTTGTTTTTTGATAATTTCTTTACAGGCTTACCGCTACTGGATAGACTTACGGAATTAGGTCACTTTGGGACAGGCACAGTACGGGAGAACCGTACAGAAAAATGCCCACTGGATGAACAAAAGGCAATGAAAAAAATGGGGCGTGGAGCAATGTGCATGAGAGTGACATCGGATATCGCAATTGTGAGATGGAACGACAATAGCATTGTGACATTAGCGTCGAATGCGTATGAAATTGATCCACAGACGTCAGTTATTCGCGTGGCTTCTGTGAATAAAAAGCGCATGAAGATATCTGTACAAAGTCCAAATGTTGTGACGAAGTACAACACGTTTATGGGAGGAGTGGATAGATTTGACCAAAATGTTGAGAGTGAAAGAATCGCATTCAGGGGGAAAAAATGGTGGTATCCACTGTTTGCATTTGGTGTTGATGCTGCTTGTCAAAATGCATGGAAATTATATCAAGCTATAAATCAAGAAACAACTTCTTACTGTGGATTTCGCCGCAGCATTGTTCAAGCTTATCTTGGAAAGTATAAGACGCCCCCTAAGAGGTCAACGGCTTGTGGATCAGCTTCAAGTTCACGTGTACATGACTTCGTCCGAACCGATAATTGTGTCAACGAGCATGTCAAAGAACAATGCAGTCATGCCCATTGTGCCCACTGCCAAAAGAGGACGAGGATACAATGCAAAAAGTGTCAAGTTCCTCTTCACGTAAAGTGTTGGTATGCATTTCACAATAAGTGAAAGAATGCAGTGTGTTACGTCATATCAACAAATATGCGTAATCGCAAATGAACTATTAGTCTGAAGATACTGACATTCCATGAACAATCCCTAACCGCAAGACTTTTATTTCGACCGAGAATGACGTTTTCATACTCTGTGTGCCCAGAGGCACCTATAGGTGCCGGCCTTTTATTTTTGAAACCGATTAAAACTTTAATAAAATTTTTTCAACCATGTGTTCAGTACTGTCTCAAAGGTAAAAAATATAAGTGAGAGTAAATTTGCTCGAAAAACGAAGATATGGGATTTGGAGGGTTAACTCAAGATTTTTTGAATTTAAAAATTAATCAGGTTTTTGAAAAATCAATCAATTTTGTTTGCGTATCTTTTTTTTTTGAAAAGGAAAGAAAACAATTCGACCCATGCTTCAACTCTTCTTATATTTTTCAAGAGTTTAATTTGAAAATTAATGTGTAATCATGCTTTTGCATAACGAGTAACATCGATTCGCATTGTTAAGAATTGATAACGTTACAAATAACAATGGCAAGTACAATAAATTGCTGTCTTTGGTAACCGGTCATTGAAACTGAGAAGAACTGCGCTCTTTAAATAGCGTTTGTCGGAGAAAGTGTTAGTACTACTAAATGCAAGCGAGATGGTTAACGAGAGTTGCAAGAAGAGGAGGGCAAAAGCAAAAACAAGAAGTATAGCTGCATGTACATACAATCTTGGGAAAAAGATTGTCCTTTCATACGTAGAAGCTGTAAGAGGATGAATACGCTAAATGTAGTTGTTGCAGAAAAGACGTCAGCGTAGCTCGAGGAGAGAAGAATGACGTAACGAAATACGTCACCTCCAAAAATCACAAAAAGAGCGATGCAGCCAAAAGCAAATCAAACAATAACCAGCTTTATTGCAAAGGGACCAAAAGAGAGCGATAAACTTTTTTATGCGGAAAAAACTTTGCAATGTTCGTTAGGGTGGATCGCAATGTTAAAAAGTTTTATTTTTTAAAGCTAGTATGTGAAAAAGGTGCGTAATAGGCATAATAACACACATGCAAAATATTTTTTGTTCTGAACAATTTTTTAATTACCCCCAGCAAAGTTTTACTTTTATTGATAAAGGGTTCGAGAAAGTCGCTAACAAATTTTGGTCAAGAGCATTAGCGCTGCGTGACTTTCTTATGAACCTCTATGATGTTATAATAAACAAACTGTGTTTTAACAAACACAAAGGTAAAACCGTTATGACGTTATAATAAACGGTTTTACCACTATACGGTGAAAATGCATTTTTGTGTAGCCTACTGTAACTTAGTCTCAGTCAACCATTAGCATTGCTGATTTGGCTAATACAGCATTACTGTTCTTCAAAAGAATTCCAAATATTACGAGAGCTTTCCTTTTAATTGAAATTTGCTTGCTCCGCAAGGTTCCATAAAATAAGATAAAAGATGTTTGCGCTTCTTAGAGTAGTGTAACACCGTAACCGCTTAGTTTTTTTTAACTTTTAGGACAAAAACATTTGATTTCACCCGAGTTATACATTTAAATTGGCTGGCAAAAATTGAATTGAGGGAGCCTGGGCCTCCTGGTCGTCTTGTACGCGGCTGACCGAAGATCTATCTAACATGGACCCCAAAAAGCTGAGCACAGATCAGCAATGTTTACTCGAAATTTGTAACGGTATCAATGCTGGTAAATGCAGTATAAACTTGCAGTGCGAAACCCTGGATGCGTAAATCAATCTCGATGGCTGACTACAGCAAATACAATCCTTAAATTATATGTGGGCATTAAAATTCCATCCGAAAAACTGCAGGCATTGGTCATGTTTATCATCCGTGTTTATGCTCCGATTAAGTTCGCAATAAAATCACACTCATCTTGCAAAGATGGAGCTAGACACTTTCACCAACAGGTGGTCAGATTACATTATTTTAGTCAGGGGCAAAAGAATGTTATTGATCCAGTTTTACATGACAATTCATACTTTGCTCACCCGGAAAATATAATTTTGGCTATGAAGGTTAAAAGTTCCCGCAAATCTTAATATTTTGATGCAGTGGAAAACTTCGAACTGATTAATTGGACAGATCTTCCAATCATAAAGCCTTCTTTACTTAAAACAGTGACGGATACTGAGCTGCAGCAGTTCATTTTGATGGATGTGACTCCCACTATAGTTGTTCCTAAATTTTTCTGTCACTCGCAGGCTGTTGGAAGGCTCATGAAAGTGGTTACTGAGGCATCCAAAGCAGTTTGTAGACCAAAATCTCGAGATCGCTTCATTCTTGCACGAACTGCTTCTCGTCAGTTAATGCCAAGATTTGCAGGCTTGTCCATAGAAATGGGATTCCCATGGTAATCCAATGGAAATGTCCCATGGGATGGGACAGCACGCATTGCATTTCCCGTGGGACCTATAAGACAGTAGTAGAGAAACTACCTGAACTAACTGAATTATCACTATCAGAAACAGTTGATGAGTAGGAAATTAAAAATTTGCTGAATAATCACAGTGACTCGGAATGTGACTGCCAGAATGATAATGAATTGCGAACTCTTCTGAACTTTAAAGTTAACAAAGTCAATAAATTTTGTCATTTTGTATCTCTCTTTTTATGTGTAGTTTTATTTATTACGCATCATACTTAAATTTTCATAAATTTATTAACTTTTGTTGAATTGTATTTTGATGGGAATCTCGTGGGATGGGATGGGAAAGACATGAACTGCAACGAAATGGAACGGGATAGGACAGAAAAATATGTCCCATGGACAAGCCTGAAGATTTGACTATAAACGTGACTTAACTCACTTTAATTTGTAACTCTACAAGTGTACGATTATAGTTGCTTGCAGTCTTTACATGTTTAAGAACATAATTTACTAAGAACTGACTTTACGGAGTGCATGGGCGTTTTTCGTATAAAGTTTAAGTTTACAATCTTTTCGGCGAGCTATTAACTGGTGATGAATGTGTTTGCCTGTGGACACAGCAGGGGTTCATCCACCAAGTTACTTTGAAATCACAATCTATGCTAAATGAGGGTGAAATCAAAACTTTTATATATTGAATACTCATAATTTATTGTATGTGGTAGTATATTCGAATGTTTTACCAAATCTAAATTACTAAATACACTCTGAAACCAAATCTAATTATCTTAAAAATGATTGGCTGTTGGCCTACTTTTACAGTAACAACCATACCTGGCAGCAATGCATAAAGGTTGGATAAATAAAGTTTGGTTTTAGAGTGTATACCGAGTTAAAATCGAAAAAAAGAAATTTGCCATGCGATTTTTGTATGTTTGAGCACCTATGTTTTATATTTGACGGGGGGAGATCAAAACCTCACTCAAAACTCTTCAAGTTTTTACATTGCGTTTTGGTAATATATTGGCAACTTTTGCCATATCTTGCTAACTAAACTTCAAAAAAAAATTTTTTTTTGCCATTTTCGATACCCTAATGTTCGTGGTGAAGAACAACTAGCCGTTTAGGAGTTTTGATGAATTTTGGAAAATCTCCAGCGACATGTCTCCAGACAGCGAGCTGGCAAAAAAATATGGAGCTGAAAAGATAAAAACTTCACAAATCATAAAAATTAAGAGGTAAGGCAATTTAAAAAATCCAATTTGTAGGCCTAACAGCAGAAAAAAGGGCGACTTAAAATTCATTGAACTAGTATTATTATGTTCTAGTCTACAAAGATTAGGGTTGCCATAAAAATTTCAAAAAATTTTTAAATCGAAGCTAGTCTACCCACAACTTTACATGAACCAAAAAATTATGTCTTCGGTTTATTTTTGACTTATAACATAAATTCTATACATGAGAGTTGTGAGGTTGTCCCAATCATTTCCTCAACTTGGTTGGACGAATAATACCTTTCGTGATAAGTTTTCAAAGTACCAATTGCAGGATGACGCTGAAATTCCCAAAGCTCTGCTAGTGGACAAATTTTGGGGCTTTATGGGGCGGAAGAAAATAAGCGGTTAACAAATTTTTAGCAACCTTGCAGAATTAATGAAATCGCTCCTATGCATACCTCACTCAAATGCATCTAGCGAAAGAGCCTTTTTCCTTTTGGAATAAAATATTTTATTTACTGATAAATGCATTGCATCATCATTACGTTATTGATGACGTCATAACTCAAAAATATTGATTTTTTTGCTGTTTCTCAAAATAAACTGTGTTTGCAGAAAAAAAATATTCATTTTCATCAGCTGTTGAATGATAAAATGAAAAATTTACTGCAGTACTCTATAATTTTGTGAAATATACTATATTTCAGTCACAAAAAATTACAAAGAATAATCAACACAATGTATTAACGGTGATGTCATCATGCATGTGACGTCATCATGTATGATGACGTCATCATTTGCGGTAACTTTATCAGAGATGTCTTAGAAATAACAAAAGTCCAAACTAAAACTAATATTTCGCAACATTTAGGCAAATTTGTATGCTGTTATAAGGATTTTCTGGTTTTGATGACGTCATCATCGTTTTCGTGACGTCACAACCTCAAAAAATTTATGTTTAAAAATTTAACAAAAAATAGCATCAGCAAGCAAAAAATCTCGATTCTATCACTTACCAATCGGTTTTTAGACTGGGGGGCAAATTTGCCCCCCCCCGGTACAAATAGGGTGTAAAAATAGCCCGGTATATATAGGGTTAAAGTTGCTTCAGTTTGCGCAGCTTCTCCACCTAACTAATGCATGTTTGAAACAAAATATTTTAAGTTTTGGTTAAGCTATTCCTAATCAAAATCTTGGTTGCGGAACAAAATGTACATTTAGTTGGAACTTTGCGTGCTTAGGACCTTTGTTTATATTTGGCCATTTTAATCAATGAACACCAAAATTTATTAATTTGCTTATAACGGTCAAACCTGGAAAATTGAGTATCAAACATATTCGAAATAACTAAAGCGACATAAATGCCAATTTGGGGGGATGTTAGGTCATGTGATCGTGATTCACGAAACTGCAAACCGCGTGAAACGACAATTTTTGGGTCCAAAAATTTTTGATTTGCTAGTAATCCAAAAACCACTGGACCCGGAAGGTGTAATGGTTAAGGCCCCCATCTCAGCGTCTAAAATGTCTGAACTTCGATTGGCGCTACGTTCTTTAATTCTTTCTCTTCAAAGCCTTGCATTAGAGTTATAGGGTTCGGGCAGCAATGCCAGCCTGAGAGATTTTTAATCAACGTTCTCAAAGAAAGGGTACACTTCAAAATTATGCTGCGTCGTCATGTGATCGCAATTTTGGAGACTCAAATTCGGCAAAAAGCGGATGCTAATCTCGATAAGTACTGATATTGATAAAAAATGATTTGTGTTTTTTGAACACACTGTAGGCCACCTTTCTTTTGTTTGTGTTCATTTAGACTACTTTTCTTTTTTTCTTTCTTCTTTATTTCTTTCGTTTTTGTTATTTCTTTTCTTCATCTTACTTTTAAACCGGAAACTCAGAGAGATCAAACTTCAATCGATAGTAGAATAGATATCACAAAGAACTGGAGACCACCTGAAATCGGGAGTAAAATGCTGGAGAATTTTTCTCAAGCTGGCGTTCAAGAATTTTGAACCGTTCAAGCTGTAGATGGCTTAAATTCTCGAAATAGGTGGGAATTGAAACCGCGTAAAAGAAGGCAAAAACTGGAGTTGCCGCGATAAAGGGTTTTTCTCAAGCGGGTCATCCAAAATTCAAAAATTTTAACCACTCAATATGAACAGACGATGAATTTTCAGGATAGGAAAATATAATGGAAAGGTAAAATTTTCAAAATTTGGGGTTGAGCCATTATTAGAATAATCCCTTTTAAACGGGTTCTACAATAAGTTACTCAAAAATTTTAAACTCCAAAGCTAGACAGAAGAAACGTTTAGGATAGGTAAATAATAAAAATGTAAAATATGAAAAAATTTGTCGATGCTACGTTATTAAGGATTCTCAAAATGTCCTCCTTCCAAACTTAAGACATTTTAAACCCTTAAGCTAAAAAGATTAAATTTTAGGGATATATCGTGAGTTAGATATACATGCAAATTTTTAGTGATTTCATGTGGTAGGTTTCCCGCCAACAATGCCTCCGAGATTGAAAAAAAATAATCACTCGATTTAAACAAGTAAAATTTCTAAGATAAAATCAATATAAAAAAGATGAAACTCGACAAAGTTTTTGGGGTGCCTTGTTTAGGAGGAGCCTCTCAAAAATTTAAAATTTTTACCTATACTTGTGGTAAACAAATAAATTTCTGAGATAGTTTAGTATAAAACAAATATATAAAAGGAGTCAAAATTTGATGCTGTGCTACGTTGGGGAAGATTTCAGCTATAGGCAAATTAAAGTATCGTAGGCTAATATACCGTACAAGAAAGATAAATTTTGGCAAAACTAGGGAATATCAGGTTGAAAGATCTTAGGTATACCCACCCGAAAGTATAAGGTTTTTAACTGCCGTAAGCTAGATGGTTAAAATAATTATTTTGATTGCTTTTCTCGATACTTAAAAAGCGAATTACCACAAAGCTGTTAAAGATCGTGAAACAAAATTTAAAAAGGGCGCATTTAAGATTTTCATCTGACTTTCAGCAATCATAATTTGCTTAACGCAATTGCGTCACTATTTTAAAAATTAACAAAGCTCAATAAAGTTGGATACAGCCGCAAAGTTTATCAAAATCCACGAAGTATCTCTTGCGATGTCACGTTTGATTACGTTTTTTTTACAAATGCCACTTTATTAACAATAGTTTAAGTGGGTGGCAGTGACGGCCCCTTCACAAACCCCTTACAAGGTTCGAGAGTTTTCAGGATGCATCGAGATTTAAAAGAAGAAATATCATGATAGACTGCAAACTTATTACAATTAGAAAACACTAACGAATTAGTCGCTAGAAAATTTTAGAAAGGAAAAATCGGCTACTTAAACATCGCGTCAATCAACTCGAACTCTCGTTAGTTGGTTAGATCTAAGTCTATCGGACTTGGAATGCTATACATAAAAAACGCCCATAGCCTCGAAATTCCAGCGCAACTTTTTATATTTTAAAAGATTATTTGTTTACACTTTTTTTCAAATATTTTGCATGCATTCCTCCGAAAAACGTCTTTTTTTGTTGCACTCTCCGAAAAACAAAAAAATGCACTCTCAGAAAAACAAAAACATCTAGAAGTACGTTTTTAGATTAAAATGATTGCTCTTTTCTTAAATAAGACGTTTTTCGGTGAAATGCATGCACTAAACTTAATTGATTAATTTTTAATTTATTACGGCAAAAGTCAAAAGAAACAGCTAAAACGCAAACGCGTAGTATCTTGCGAAACAGCATTTAAAAGCATTTTCCTTTAATTTTTTTTGTGGTGTTAAATTTCAGTTTCATTTCAACTAAATTTGAAAATTTGAGCTTTGAATGTTTAATACGTTCAGCGATATTGACGTTTAAATACAAAAGAAAACAACTTCGCATTTTGTAGCGTTAAGTGCTGCAAAATAAAAATGCGATTTCAATAAATTTTTTTCAGTTGTTGAAAAACAATAAAAAAATTTGCGAAAAATTTTACTTATTGCGTCACATTAAGCTAACAATGGCGCACAAAAACTTGATTTTCTCGAAACAAGAATTTTGCCATGTTTCCTATTTGCAGCACACGGTAGAATGGTTTGGATTTCCCAAAGTTTTATAATCATGAATATTGTACTTATTTTTTACTACAAAACTATTTTACGGAAATAGAAGTGAGCAATATTCATTTACTGTATCTTTGTGTAATATGTGAATTTAGTTGTTCGTAAATTTTAAATCATTTTTAGAGTCTATTAAAATTTAAACTGCTTTATTATGGTGCATAAACTGACTAACTAACCAATTTCAAGTTGAAAATTCAACCATTACAATTACAGTCACTGGAGTGGGAGTTTTATTTTTTACTGAATTTACTGTTATTGGTAAAGAAGTAGGTGTGAATCAATTGCGTTAGCATCTTTCAGTTCTCACCAGTCATTGCCAAACAAAAAACTTGATACAGCATTTATTATACTTGAACTGAGAAAAGAAGCATCAGTTACATAACAATAAGAAAACTAAAAACAATTTTATTCAGATACTGAGCAGCAATTATCCCTAAAAAATCTTATTTTTTTATCAGGCGCATAACAAATATTTGCTAAAAAGAGGGGCTTGACCTGACAGCTATAAATTTGTCTGCATCTTGCAAAGAGTTGGTTGGAGCGGAGTTGTTTGAGGTAAATGCGACTGTCGTAACGTCCTGGTACCGCAAGAAAATGCAAGATAGATAGATAGATTGTTTATTTTAGCATAAAAAATTGTACCACGCAACAAAAGCTGCAACGTGTTTCAGTATAAAGTGCACACTAAAGTCCCACACTGTGAGTGAAGCGAAAAAACAAAACTCACTTAATCAATTAAACCCACATAATAAAAACTATTCAGGCTATTTGTAATTATATCAAAAAGTAAAAAAGAAAATATAAAATATAAATTCAAAAAAAAATGAAATAAATAAAACGAATGAAACGAACGAAACGAACGAAACGAACGAAACGAACGAAACGAACGAAACGAACGAAACGAACGAAACGAACGAAACGAACGAAACGAACGAAACGAACGAAACGAACGAAACGAACGAAACGAACGAAACGAACGAGACGAACGAGACGAACGAGACGAACGAGACGAACGAAACGAACGAGACAAACGAGACGAACGAGACGAACGAGACGAACGAAACGAACGAGACGAACGAGACGAACGGAACGAACGAAACGAACGAAACGAACGGAACGAACGGAACGAACGGAACGAACGGAACGAACGGAACGAACGGAACGAACGGAACGAACGGAACGAACGGAACGAACGGAACGAACGGAACGAACGGAACGAACGGAACGAACGGAACGAACGAAACGAACGAAACGAACGGAACGAACGGAACGAACGGAACGAACGGAACGAACGAAACGAACGAAACGAACGAAACGAACGAAACAAATGAAATAAATAACATATATATTCAAAAATAAGCATTCTAAAATAAAAAACAAGGCACAAAGTCCACAAGTTAATGGAAACAAGGGCAAAAAAAAAAAGACAACCAAGAAGTAATTAGTGGATAGGTATAAAAATTCATCAAGAAAAGATGGGATCAGCCACAAAATTGGGGATCACAAACATCAATTTTGTCGAAAAGACCTGGGTGGCATTAATCTGCTCAGTCGCATCACTACTAATTGAGGATCACTATTCAGCCATCATAATTACAAGATTAGCTTAGACTAGGAAAAAAATTTTTGATAGATAGTCGATACCAGCAAAGTCCAAAGCACAACTATTTTTTTAAGTCATAGAGCTCAGTCAATTTCTTGACCGAACTACCATCAAGCAATACAGTCGTACGAGAAAAAAAATCTCTGTAGTAAAAAGAAATTTGAGAGTAAAATAATCTTCCATGCAATGCTCAGGATAGCGCTATTTTAATGAATTCCAAACCTTGTCTGCTGAGCTGGCATGAATCGAAATGAGTAAAAAACAAAAATTTTTTTAATATTTATAGAATTTCTAGTCGTTTAAAACAGGCCAAGTCAAAAAAATATAGAAAGCCAAAACAAAGGAGCAAGCAATCGGCAAAACCAACCAAAGCTTCGAAGTCAAAATTATTGTTTCGCCAGCAATCAAAATGCAAATAAAGCGTTGAAATTGGCTACAAGTTTTAATGAACCGGTCAAAAATTTATGCAAATTAGCCGTTGAAATCGGCCATGAGTTTTAAACTAAAGCATCTTTTTGGAAGAAAAATTGTGCTTAAAAAATGAAAAACTTTTCGAGGTACCAAGGTCAAACAAAAATTACAACCAAGAGCTGAAAGGAGAAAAGCAGGAAATCAGGCCAACAGGCGATTCTCAACAACCAACTCCAAAAATCAAACCAATTAGTGGATTGGTCTAGAAATTCATCAAGAATGCGTTGGACTTTGCCAGTACCGATTATTCATCAAAAAATTTTCCTAGCCTATGCGAGTTTTGTAGCTAAGAAGTAAGAACCAAAAGACACATTTGAAGAGCGTTGCAAATACTTGAAATCAAGCACTTTGAAATTAGCACAGACATTTAAAAATAAAAATTAGGATGAACTGATCCAAGTTTACTTTTATACACGTAATGAGCCAGCAACCTAGATTCAGTACATTATTTCCAATAAATCACTATAAATAGAGATTCACATTTTTAGCACAATCTGTCGTATAGTGACATCCAACTAACTAAAATATTTTTACAGACTTTATGACAAGCACACATAGAAAAATAATTATAATAATATTTAGAGTTAAAATTGTATTTTTCTAACTATATTTGTTTTAAATTTCTGTTTAAAACGATAAAACGAGCTAACTAAATTTCCAATGGAATCTGATTTTATATTTGAACGCCATAAAATTGTACTGAGTTTTTGCAACTCTTAGTATTTACAGGATTAAAAAAATAATTTTGGTTGGATTTGCTTCATGTATTGCAATTATGAGCTTCTGCAAGCGGTGGAAATTTCATAAAGAGCTTTAACGTGATAATTGTACATAAGAGCTTTAACGTGATAAGAGCTTTAACGTGATAAAATTAAAAATTTCAGATATTTTTTGAATCTTATGTTTGCCATATAAAGAATTGTTAACACTATGGTCTTTCCAGGAAAAGTAACTTATTAAATTTAATATTTTGTTTTGAAGCATTTGAATACGTAGGTTTAATTGCAGTTTTAGCAGCACTAGCCAAGCCAAGAATACCGTACAATACGTGGGAAAAGAAAAATACGCAGTATAAAGATATGAGGTTTTTGATATTAAGATAATTTTTCATTTTTGCTATTGTTCTTACGCTTGGTGATTTTTTTTTGCAAATATTGAATATGTGGTTACCAATTGATGAAATGTTCTCGAAAGCATTTAACTTTGCAGTAAACATCGATTATCGCTCCGCTAGCGAATAAACAACCAAATGTAATTTCAGAAGCTGACCGGCCAGTTGGTTGAACGGTAACGCGTTCATCTATTAAGTGGGAGGTCTGAGGTTCAAAACTCGAGCCGGGTCAAATTGGAAACAATGTTGCCAATGGCTTGCCACTGCTGCAACATTTCTTCGGAAGGAGCTGTGTTGCCGAGCGCAATGATGCGGAGATGGGCCCCACCAACACGTTACACGCTTCAGCGTATTACAGCAAGTATAATGAAAAAATGAAAAATTAACTTTTTCTCAAAGTGAGCCTAACTGCTGATGTTATTGTGCTAAATTCTTGTCCATTGTTGATAGTGCCAAATCATGCGAAAACTGCTGTTTTTTTGTATTCTCCAGCAAACCAACACAGCAATCATAACGGATGACAAATCTAGCTTTCAGATTTACTCATAGCGTTTACATTGGAAGTCTTCATAAACAGCACTAAATAGCTATCACGAGCAACTGTTTAAGCATTTTACCGGTACCATAACATGCTTTTCTGAAAAAAAAAATCACATCAATCACATCAATAACATTAGTCTAATACTTTAACTACGCCTGTTGATTATTGGTCTGCCTCAGTGATTCTCAAACTTTTTTACTCGCGTACCACTTTGAGGTTTTGTAAAGTGTTCGCGTAGCACCTACAGTAAGTTAAATCTGACTAGAATATCTCAAACCAACAAATAATAATACAGCAGTATATAAGAAAAAATAGCATGTAGCCAATACTTAAACTGTAAAATTTTGTAATCTTCAAATAAATATCCTTTGATTTTAAAACAAATATTTTTTTAAGATTTAAATCTTAAAACAAATATCTTTTGACAATTTTGAATCACAATTTCTTCAAAAATTTGTTGTTGTTAATTTTTTTTTTACATGATCTTGTTTCATTGGAATAAACTTATCAAAATATCTTAAAACCTTATGCTTAATTTGTCTTGAGTGAACATTGTAACAAAAATAAATGAAAAGCTTGCCTAAAACTGGAACTTTTCATTAATTTTTTCCTTATGTTGTGGTAATTCAATCAAAATCTTGCAGTTCACGATTTTGATTATTACTTGTACTTTAAAACTTACCTAATATCATAAACTTTTTAATCTTTTTTTTTTTTGTTTTCATGAGAAATGCTTTTAACCAAAGACATTCAAATACTTGCATTTTCTTTGTCTTGAATAAAGACTCTATTTAAAAAACTCGAAAAATAAGTTAAAATCCTACAAGTTTTTGGAATATTCTTGTTAAGGTAAAAATAATTTTATTAAATATTTTAAAAACTTTATCTTAAATAGAAATTCTAATTTGAAAACAATAGTTTTTTTCAAAACACTTTATAGTTATTTTGGAGATTCATTTAATATAACTCCTATTTTTGCAGTCTCAATAATAAATTCATCTAAAAGGTAAAAGTTTTTTCTACTTAGAAACAAAATTTCCTTAATTTTTTTAAATAACTTAACAATTTTCTTGTTGTTTTAAAGCTGATTTGTTTAAAAATATCTCAAAGTCCTTCAATTTATTTAGTGTATTGAATGAAATTTTACAATTTTTAGGAAAATCTTGTTTATAAATAGGGCTAGTTTTGTAAAAAATAAATAAAGTTTTACAATTTCTTTGTTTAAAACAATAGCTCTATCTTAAACTGAATATTATTTGACTTTTAATCAATATTTCTTTAAAATCGTGTTTTTTTGGTCTTTTTGTTGTGTTTTAAAACTTTGCAATTCCTTTGTTTAAAGCGACCATTCTATTTTACAATGACGATCATTTGTAAACTTTAATCAAAATCTTTCTAAAAACTATGTTTTTGTTCCTTTATTATATTTTTATTGGGAAAAATTCATCAAAATATCTTCAAACCTTATAATTTCTTTTTCTTAAGTAAAAATTGGTCGTAAATAAAACTTAAAACTTGAACTACTTATTAAAACTCTTTTTTTTGTTGCGATAATTCGATTAAAATTTTGCTTTTTATTATCTTGAATAGTACTTCTACTTACCTAACAACTGAAAGTTTTCAACCATTTTTTAGATTTCATAGAAAAAATTTAATCAAACACACGAAGACAAGCGATTTCTATTGACTAAAAAATTTTATCTAAAAAAAATTATAAAAAATCAAAAACATATCTAAAATCCTAAATGTTTTCAAAATATTTCCATTTACATACGTACAAATTTGCAAAATGCCTTAAAAAATTTACCTTGAAGTAAACGTCTTATTTGAAAACAATAGTTTTTGTTTGTTTTTTTTTTTTTTGCTACAAATTTTGTAATTATTTTGTCGAGTTGTTTAATATTAAACCTTTTTTTGCAGTCTCGGTAATAAATTTGTCTGAGAAAAGCTACAAAGTTCACAACCGTAGATTGCTTCTCAGTGTGAAAAACAAGTTTAGAAACGCTGACAATTGTGCAAAATTTTACGTCTGAAAATAGTTTATGATCTCATAAAAAAGTTCCATATTTCAAAATTATTTGGTGAACCATGCATGCATATATGGCATAGGCTTAGTGTAATATTTTTTACATACTCGCTTAAATCAGAGAAAATTTACTTAAATGATAGAATTTGAATGCATTGCTAATTAACACATTTCTGGAAGTGGCTTTACGTTTGCCTTACAGTAAATTGGATTGAGACTGTCTAATAGGTGCGTTTATTCTGCAACGTTTATTCATATTTCAAAGTCAACATTCCGAGAGTCGAAAGTCATTCTTGATACTTTGAGGTTACTTAACTTTCTTCTTACAACTATCCATTAATTTTGAATTTGCTTTATTTGTTTCTTTCATCTTAAACTACATTATATCTGACTATGTTGGAAGAAACTGTACATTTACTTCACTATTAGTATCATCACTCTATGATAACTTCAAAAAAGGTTTTATTATGATTCAATAACACAAAAAACAAGACACATTTTACTGAAAGCAATTATACATGATGCAATTAAATGCATTAATAACACATTTAGAAAAACAATGTAAATGCAGGCTACAATTCAAGTGGGGTAGTGCTTATGCCATCAGCTAGTACTTTTCTCTTAGGGTAGAAATAGGACAAAGCAAGCTTTGTTTGTTGGTACGTATGCACAGAATTATATTTGACACGAAATGAAATATTCATACCGGTTGCACTTTTCTGAGAACATTTAAATAAGCAGTTTTGTTAAATTGGTTTTGTTTGATGTTTACCCTCTTTGACACCTGCTTGTCTTTGACCCAAAGCCAAAATAAGTTTTGCTACAAAGTCCAATGAATCCAGTTCCTTCCCATTCCAATTTGAATAATCCTGGACTTCGCTTGTCGAAATTTTGTTGCATAACACAGGACCGATGTGGATCAAACGGCAGACCTTGGCTTTTTTTTTAAACAAACTCCTCCTGGTGAGACGGACATGCTTGGGCAGGCAGCCATTTATGATAATTTTTATAAAATTCCTTCTTCTGTTCTGGCTTAATCACGTCCTCAAGATTGGAAGAGGATAGTGCATAATACAAACTTTTGGTGTCCATTTCGCTGCATTCAAAATCTTGGCAATTAATGCAAAAGTCGAGAAAATCATAGTAAAATTCTAGCATTCTGAGTTTAGCGTAACCATAGACGAAAAACCCAATTTGTATTGGCAAGTCCAAGACAATTTTTTTCTTAAAGTGTTCAATTTCGTATAAGTCCTCAGAAATTGTATTTAGTTTGTGAAACAGAGGATCGTTGATAAGTTCAGACACAGCTTCGCCAATAAAACACCTATTGTCTCTGTGTTTTTCTTTGTTACAAATCGTTTTTCCATAGCTGGAATTTCCCGAAAGCTTGAATGTTTGAGCCAGTACTGCCTTATTTGAATCAGAATCGCCACTTCTTTGTGCCTCAGAGACATGGAGGCCAAAATTTTCAAAAAATCTAACAGGTAAGTATTGGACAACTTTGTAAGTTTTCGTCACTTCTAAGCCATGATTTATGTACCATTTTAATTGTGGAGTAATGAGAAGAATTTTGTCAGCAAAATAGTTTTCAATTAGCATTTTCTGGGGTTTTGACAGTAAGTTGTTGGCTACAGCAAACTTTTCCATAAGATCACAAACGTCTCCTCTCCCTACTTTAACTAAAGTTTTTAAAGTTGGGACAAAATTCAGAAAAATAAGATTTTAAGTGCTCAAGAGCTTTGACATTGCATAAGATCATTCCAAAGATTTTGTCGTTTTGAATGGCAGAAAGAAGAATTTGTTCATTCTTGCCATAAATTGGTTTCAAAAAGTTGAAGTTTTGTAAGAAGGCCTTTAGTTTAAGATCTAAAAACTTCATCTTCGTCCATTGGCATTCATAGATTTTAATCACTTTGTACCCCAGATTTTTTAAGTATTCTGAGTTCTTTTTTGTTTCTGCTTGAAGCTCTGACATAGTTTTTCCGTTTGAAATGTTTTTGACCTTGAAATTTCCTTGCTTGTCTTGATTCAGATGGCACAAATGTCCATGCTAGTAACAGCCATGCAGCATGTAGACTGTCTTGGTCTGCTGGCAAAAGCCATCAACAGGAAGCTGTCGAGGTACAAGTCGCTTTTCTTTGCCATTGAACATGTGCTTAATGCTGATGTTTTTGGAAAAACTCAGCCATTTCAGCCACTCTCTTGCCAAATGCCCATAGTTGTGAGAAACAACTGGCTTGAGATTGTTGATTTCTTTGTATCGAATAAAGTAAGAAGTCGGCATGTCTTGCATAATTGCCCGCAAATAAAGAGCATTGGCATCGTTTTCTTGAATTGATTTACAAATTTTTGCTTTATGGCCGTATTCAAGTTTACGTAATTTGGTAACATTTGCTTCTTGATACCAACAGAAAATGATTGACAGTCCACCAGTAATGTTATCCTTTATTAGCCAGTGCAGGTCTTGATTTTGAGAGTCGATAACAGTGAAATGAACGTCAGGATTTACGATTGAGAAGAGATACTTGAGAGTCAAACCGGGGACAGTCATTCCATCTTTAAATAAATCGAGCTTTTTGGACTAGTAGAATAAAAATTGTTTTTCAATTGCTTCCAAAAATGGCACTACATCACAGTTGTTAAAGTAGACCAGCATGTCTCTGGCAGATTTCCAATTTTTTTCTTGCCATGTTGAAACCACAAAAGCATATTCCTCATCTGTAATGTTGGATTGTTTCAGCAAACTGTAGAAACTTCCATGAGGCGGGATGTCAGGATAATCCAATTTGTCTGGAGAATCAAGCCATTCATAGGGAAAAAAAATTCTTTTCTTCTACTCCAAAATCTTTGATAAAATTTTGGTAAGAAAATCCAAGAGCAATGTAGTTGACCATATCAAGAAATTTTAAATTTGAAGACTTGATGCAGACATAATTTTTGTTCTTTTTCACAGTAAACTCAAAGCTTGGGTAGAACAACGTAAAAAATGGCTTTTTAATCAAACATAAATCATATCTTGCAGAATTGAATCCGTCAAGAATTGAATCCGACAATAAGCAATTTTTCAAGTAAAACTGAACAGCTTTCAAAAGATACTCGTTTACGGACTTTTCCAAAAGAGAGAAAACGTAATAAAACTTCTGAGAAAAAAATTTATAGGAATGATAAGAAATTTCTTTCAAGTGTTCCAACATTTGCTGTATCATTTCTTCCACCCCCTTTTCACTGATAAGGCACAAAGACTTTTCAAACCCATGAACATTGCTGGCTATGCTTACACTCAAAGGGACATGCTTTGCATTCCACTGCAGCAAATCTGTTCTCTCAAGAAGATTTCTCTTTGGAAAATAGGCTTCAAAGTGAAAACTAGCTATGAAGGGGAAATAACGGTCTTCCTCTAGAACATGGATTCCAACTTCATCCAATCTTTCAAAAATAATTAGTGGAGTATGATAAACCCCACCAACTTACTTAAGCTTCACTTCGAATTTGCAGGTGCGAATGTGGCGATGATAATTTTTATTTTCAGTCCAAATTTTAGAGCATCGTGGGGAAACATAACGCCCAGTGTACATTTGCATGCTTTTTATATAACTGAAATGGTTTTCATAAAGGTTAAGATTGGTTGTGCTGGAAAAAAAATGTCGACTTCGTTGAACAATCTTGGCAACTGCTTGTTCTTTCCATTCCAAGGCACAAATATTAACGTAGAGTGAAAAACAGTTTTCTATTTGAATTAAATCATGCAAAGTAACCCCCTAAAAATCGCTAGGGTCAACAATAGTAAATTTGCTATAACACAAAAACAATTCTTTGGTTTTAGATTTTAAATTTTGCAAAGTGCAACCAACATAAAGAGCAATGCATCGAAATTAACAGAAATTATCTGAATGCAGTTTGATGGTATTTCTATTTTTCTGCAATGCATGCAATCCTGCATTGTTTACAATAAAATCAGGTAAGTTTATCCCGCAACCAATTGAGTGTTCTTTTAGCTTATTTATAAAAAAAAGTAATATTGGAAACAACTTCAACAACACAAGAACTGTTTGGCCGAGAAAGACGTGCTTTTTCAAGCATATCCTGTTCAAACACTTTGTTCAAAAACGTTTCAAAATCCAAAAAATTACTGATAAGAAAGGGGTGATCTAAAATACGATCTACACCATTAGACGCGTGCCAATATCAAAAATTATCATCGGTATGATTACGTAAGATGTTTCAAAGCTAAAATTTATTTAAATCGACAGGTTTGATTGTAAAACATGTCGAGAAAGTCATTTTTTAGAAAAAAAAGGTCATCATTAATATAAAAATTTAAAAAATCTTGCACACTCCCTTGCTTCAAAAAAGTTTTTATACTCTTCCAATGATGATCAGCCATGCTTCCAAAACTCTGAAAAGAGTCTGCTTCATCAACGCGAGCGAGCATTTTCTCATTTGAAGCATGTTCTTTGATTGTCTGCTTAGACTCATTCAAATTCTTTTTGTCAACTTGGGCTTCTTTTTCTGATTCATCAAATTGCTTTAAAGTGTCTTTTTTTGTCAATTCCACACCACTATTTAGTTTTTTTTCCACAACAGCTTTGGATTGAATAGATTCAACTATTTGTCTTCTTCGTTTTGGAAGAGATCTGGTTTCTTCTGCTAGCTGTTCTTGTTCTATTTCATCCTTTTTTAAAACACATTTGTGACTTGTAAGCTTAAACTTTCTAGTAAAATGTTTGCCACAAGTTTCACAGACATATCTGTTTCCTGAATGAGCGATTCGTTTATGACGTAGTAAGTTAGATCTATCCGTATACTTTTTTGCACAGCGATCACAAGCATAAGTCATATTTTTTTCATGAAAAGTAACAGCCTTTTACCCAACGTCATCTAACATCAAATGAAACACAACTGTGCAAATTTTCAAGTATTTATATCGACTGCTTTATTCTGATTGGTCAGGTTAGAGGGCGAGTTGATCTGGGTTCTTGAAATAAAGTTGAGTACTGATTGCGCAATACTTGTGTTGTAATTTGGCTTAATCCAAGCTCATACTATCAAGGTTTTTATGACTAATCATTAAGCCTATGGTTTAAAAGGTAAAATTAACGCAGTAACTCACTGACGTTATTACAGATTGTAATCAAGTTAAAAAATTTTTAATTTGTGGTACTTTATGTAAACTTATATAAGGTAAAGCGTTTGTGTTTCTTTAATACTACGAGTCAAAGTTAATATGTGAGATTAAAGAGAGAACGACTCCAAAGCAGTACCTAATTGATTGAAATACTTAACTGTTAAGGTTGAACTAGGTAATAGCCATTAACACCGGAAATCTACGTTTGAACTAACTCGTCATATCACAGTAAAAATTAAAGATGAATTTCGAGCACTGCTTATTGGTGAAAGTCTAACATTGCCTATTTTTTGCTTTGATTAGCCACAAAGATTTGAAAAAAATTAAACTTATTTTGGTAAGAAGCTTTTAATTTTTCGAATTTTATATTTTAGTTAGCGAACTAAAACTCTTACACGGTAAATAAAAAGTTTTTACTGAAGTTAAATGCATTAATATGATCAGAGTTATCAATATTATGCATGGATTTGAAACAATATGTTATTGTTACATGCACGGCTGCGAAAAAACGGTTATCAATATTATGCATGGCTTTGAAAAACTATGTCTTACACATAAAATGTGAAACCACAATATATATACTAAAAAAAGGACGAATTAAAATAAAAGCATTACTTAATCGATAACAATACTCAATTATTAAGTTTAAACTAATGCTTGAAATGATGAGATCACAACATAAATAAAAAATGAATAGCGGTGAGAGGTAAAATCTTAACCTTGCCTGTTTTCACATAATTCGAATAATCATGAACCGCAATGAACTTAAATAGAATTATAATAAGCTCAAAATCGAAAACATACTACAGACCAGAGAGAAAGAAGATGAGACCAAAGCACTACCTAATAGATACATTTTACCTTACACTTTAGTTTGAACCAACACTTCAAATTACAATGTAGATAAAAAATGAGTCATAAGCACTCCCTAGTGGTGAGAGGTAAAATTCTAAACCTTGCTTGTTTTTGCTTCAACAAATCAAGACAATTCAAATAATGATAAAGTATTGAGAAACGGTTGGTCACAAGCTTTCGATTTCTAATCTTATTAGGCATATGATGTCATATTTTTGACGTCAGTAAGGGCGATTTTTGTGTCCACTTTGAGTCCACTTTTGCTGCTCCATATCCTCACTATATACTACTACTCATGAAAAGCTCAATTTTCTGACAATAAGTCTAAATTTTTTGTCATTATATTTGCAATCTTGATCTTTGGTAATTTCAATTTAAGTCGAGGGCTATCAGAAGTGATCGGTTCGCTTTTCATTTGCATAGTGTTAATAAGCGTTTGATTGCCATAACAGGGCATCGTAGCTGGAGTTTTATTCAGTAACTCAAAGATAATAACGGACTAAATTTAAAAGAATGTTGCTTTTGCGCTTATAATATCTAAACTATTACTTTATTGCGTGTATTGATTGCAAGCTGAATATTTGTTACTGTTCTAGTTCATTTTGCTAAACACAACTAAATATGATATTTTTTGTGAAAAATTTATAAAAGAACAAGCATCAAACTACTATTTTTTCTCATTCACATTTTGTGAGTAAATGTTTATGACATACTGCAGCTGTTACAAACATCAATAAAATTGGTTGAATTTTGATGTAATTTTTATTATGCTGAAGATTCGTAGTCTGAAAACTCTTACTATGGGTTTCATTCTCAGTCTGGTAGATTTGACAATGCAAAAATTGCATTTGCTGCTGCTCTTGCTAAACCTAATCAAAAGTGCAGCAAAGCATTTTGAATATAGCAACATTGTTCATCTTATTAATCTTATCATTTTTTATCATTAGTCGAGTAGATAAAGCCTCTGCTGCTGATAAATTTATTTGAGAGTTGGTTATTTGATATTATCCCTGAACACGCTCCAGTTGCGTCGTTTTACTTTTGGAGGCAGACGGCTAAATACTGTCACCGTTTTGCGGGATATTTAGTTCATTATTTTTTTTGTTGCGAAGGTTGTAATAATTTACATTAACTAAAATAAAAGCCAAAAAGTTTGACGTCCTTCGTGGTCGACTCCTGGGAAATCATTGTGACTTCCACGAAACAGCTTCACAGCTCGAAACAGCGCTGTCCAGCTCTGTGCATAAAATAAAAGCTTTAAATTTTTCAGAATGCAATCACACATTTATTGCTGAAGATCATTCCCAAAATTTTTCATCACCGCATTCTTTTTTTTTTACTTTTCTGAATAAAGATTGTGAGTGGAACATCAAAACAAATTCTATCAACGAAACCATTCTTTTGAAGATTTTCGACTTTGATTTGGAAGCAGATCAATTCAAAGTGATCGAAGTAAGAATTAAAGTTACTTATTGATTAGGTTTTACTGATTCAAGGTTAATTAATTTGCATTAGTATTTATTTGGGTTACAAATCTGTAGCCACTACAAGCTAAAACAACATATGACTGATAGTCACTTGCGGAAAGTGTATTACGGTCTTACATAGAACAAATGTAAATGTGATAAAAAACATTGTTATATAAATATAAAAATCATTTATAATTCAGATCTTCTTGCGCTATATGCTTCTGTCACAAGTTTAGTTTTTTAGTTCAACAGCTCCAAAAAATGAACGTATGTAATAACAAGTATTTAGCTTTAAGTAGGTGTATTATCGTGAAAGCTACATAGCAAGCATATCAATTCTTATTTCGCTAATTTAAGAGATTTTCAAGTAAGAAGCTTGTTAATTTGTCTGGTTGCGGTGGTTAACATTGCACTTACGTGACAAAGCGCCCAAGAATAAGCATGCGTAAGGCTTTCCCCCCCCAACTACAATATTAAATTTTGCTGTTCTTGCACCTTCCAGAAAAAACATTTTCCTGAAAATCATTTGCCACAAAAACTTTTCCCGGAACGTTCTTTTTCCTGAATTAGCATTACACTTACCAAAATGAACACACCTAAAATAACATTTTCCCAAAAACTTATTTTGTAGAATTTACATTTGCCAGAATTTACATTAGGCCGAAATCACATTTTCTCGAGAACTATTTTCCATAATTTACTCTCATCAGAATGTTTTTTGAATTTTGGGGGAAATGTAAGTCTGCCAAATTATATTTGGTAGAAGTTTCTAAAACTTTTTCCGATTAACTGGGGTTGGAGTTGGTTGTTTTTAATTTTTTGCCAACTTTCAACCTCTTTTATTTTCAATAAATTTTGCATCGATGTCAATTTATGCGACCAAGTTTGTAAAACTGTATAGTTACGAATGCTTTGTCAGCTTGAGCAAAGGCTCTTCTGATTCTTTAGCTGTGTCGCAAAATTGCAAAAGCGAAAAAGCGACCGGAATGACAATCAAAAGATTGTGTGTTGCATATATGCAGTGTGCAACAGCTCTCTGTAATCTTGAAATTGTGGCAATTTTGCTTGGAAATATTAGAAAATCACTAAAGTTTCATCGTTGTGAATCACTACGAAATTTAGTTTCTTTATTGATTTAAAATATATTCGTAGTATTTGTTATTAATTTTTTGCTGCTGCTGCTGCTGCCTTGTTCTTATATAACTTGTTTTCAAGCTGAGCAAAATGCGTCTTGTGTTTTTATGAAATTGTTCTTGTTTTTGCAGCAAAAACATGAAAAAGCTGTAGCTGCAAAGCTGCCGAAATCTTTATCAAAAACAAAGCCAGCAAAACAAACCTTGTTGCATTTCGTGACAAAGATTTCGCGCTCAAGCACGCAAAACACAAAAAAGCAGCAATGGCGTTAATTCCCACCACTAACTTCATAAGGCTTTTCGATCAAATCCACTAAAAAGTCACTCCTGCTAAGAAATCTGCGAATTATGCTTCTGAAAGAGAACACAAAGGCTAAAGATTTTATCTGATGGTAGACTGGGTCAAGAAGTTCCAGTCCGCCTAACTTATTAATTTCACCCTCAGCCACATTAGAGACATCAATGTTCCACTAAATTGAATCAGTATATTAGTAGCATTTGTTACTGCCGCTCACAGAATGAGTGTTGTTGTCTCAAAATGCGCACTCCCTGGATCTTAACTTTCTGCCTTTGAGAAAGGAAGATTTCTCAAGTATGAAAATAATTAATATTCAGTAGCTTAGAAAACGCAAACACAAAATCAGAATTCAAATGCTCCAGCTTAAAAACAAAGAAAACGCTAAGCTAATTCTAAAACCACCGGCCACGTACAATACAGTCATTACCAAAAGTTTAAGACCACCCATGAAAGTTAAGAAATTTCTCGTTGCATCACATATCATCATTCATTTTTTGAGATTGTATCGTACTTACTGTTTTAGCTTCAGTATCTCATTCATGTTCTTTTCCCAACACAGTTAGGTCGAGTTGACATTTGAAGCTGTTTTTGACAGAATTTTCGAATTTTTGAAGTTGTGAAAATGGGTCAAAAAAAGTCATTACGTGAAGTGCAAAGAGGCCAAATTATTGCTTTGCATAATGAAGGGCTATCGGAACGCAAAATTTCTGCAAAATTAAAGGTCAGTAAAACGGTTGTGCATCAATCAATCAAGAAATTCGAGCATTATGGCTCCTACAAGGATGTTTCCAAAAGTGGAAGACCAAGAAAAACCACAGTCAGAGGCGACCACGTGATGAAAAGAATAGTTACGAGGTCGCCAATGAGTTCAATCAGCAAAGTTCGAGGTGCTTTAGTGGAAAGGGGGGAGAGTGTGAGCCGTATGACTGTTTCCAGACGTCTTTCACAGAAATTTGGCCTAAAATTCTACAAGCCTGCAAGAAAACCGAGGCTAACACCAGTAATTAAGACCATGCGGATAGCCTTTGCCAAGAAACATCAGAACTGAACAGCACAATAGTGGGGCAAAATCATGTTCTCTAATGAATCTACACTGAAACAATTCGTGGTGAGAAAAAGACACGTTCGCCGGCTACGTGGAACAAGATTCATGCAGAAATACACGATTTCTATGATGAAACATCCGCCAAGTCGGATGATTTGGGGTGCAATTTCTGAAAATGGTGTGGCTGGGCTCTTCTTTTTGCCGCATGGAACGACTATGAACGGCCCCCGTTATGTTGAATTGCTGGAGGAAAAGCTGAAAATTCATATGGCAGTGCATAACTATTCTGTCTTTATGCAAGACGGTGCTCCTTGCCACAGATCAAAATTTGCCACAACTTTTTTGGCTAAAAACAAAATCAAGGTTCTGGATTGGCCGGGCAATAGACCAGACCTTAATCCTATCGAGAATCTGTGGACCAACTTGAAAAATAAAGTTGCTGAGAGACAACCATTTAGTGCTAAGGACCTGGTGGAAGTAATTAATGAAGAGGGGGTGAAAGAAATCTCTCAAGAATACTTCATGAATCTAGTACACTGCCACGGCGCCTGCAGCATGTGATAAAAAATGGCGGAGGAAGCACAAAATACTGATTTTAGCTAAAAATATTCTCAATTTTGATGTATTCGTTTTATAAAACACAATTACAATGTAAACTTCGGGTGAAAATAAATTTTGATTGATAATGAGTTAGTGTTTATCAAGTTTAGAATTAAGTCAATTGTTTGTCAAAATTACGGGTGGTCTTAAACTTTTGGTAATGACTGTACTATGTAAGGTCTTTTACTCTCTCTAGCAAAGGCGAGCAAACAAAAAGGGCTAGCGTTCATAAAAACTACTTGCGTACGTGCGTCCAATTTAAAGAAAACTGCCACTGCCCACTATGGTGCTTACAAAGCCTCACTATTTTTGAAAGTTTTTATATTACTTTTTACCTGTTTTCAAACTGTTCAACAGGACACACAAAAAATTTTTGAAATCCGACAAGGTTTAGGGGGTGCTCCGGCACTTTACAGGAATCATGGTGAAAATAAGCAAAAATGGCTTTTATTTATTTATTTTTTGTGCTTGAATAAAAACTTTGATCTTACAAGCACGACATTGATTATGGCTCTTTTTGTATACTAATATTCAAAGTTTCTCTATAGAAAGACCATCACATGCATTTAATTTTCACAGCAATTTTTAAAATACAACAAAATATCAGCATTACCAATTTTCATAATGTGCGTAATTCCAGATTGCATGGGCTCTAAATATGGTATTTAGTTTTTTAATTGCCAATTAGCAATCTAACCTAGAATTCAACCATCTAATACACAGCTTTAGCTACTACTTAATATCTAAGAGCACATATGTCGCGATCGTTGATACTTGGCTAGAGTACAACCTTTAATCTCTAGAATTGCCCACGTCGGCTGAAACTAGAGAACGACTGAGATGTTAATTGACGAATCAAAAATGGCAGTTGATAGTTCCTTTAGCTTCTTGAATCTCAGAAAGCAGCACACAATCTCAGATTAAAACTTCTATTTAAGATTGAAACACAAACCAACTAACTGAGCAAAATCGCTCCAATCACATCTCTTACCAAACGGCTATACGAGCCAACCCCAGATACACAAACTCGGCTTAACTGCCTACGAAACTAATACCTAAAAATCATCCACTTTTAGAATATTAGAATAATTAGAATGAAAAACAACCCGCCTATTTATACTAAGGTTAAAGCTATTGAATATTCCAGAACAATCCATGATATGTCACAATAGAAAAAATATACGTGATTACGAAAACACAACGGTAGCATAATAGTGACGTCACAAACTTCAAGTCTAAATGAAGCACGTTGTTGCAAAAGTTGATAAATGGCATTTTTCAAAAACTGAGTTTTTCATAGATTTTAATTTATTTAATAAAACTAATTTCCCTGAGAAAAAAAATTATTGTGATTTTCAACCTATATTCGGAAATAAATAGCTCAATATGTCGCAATTGACAACTGGGCCTAATGGAAATTTAAAACTTTAAACGCGATTTACTCGAAACAGTGAAATGAGACTTATCAACTTTTGCCAAAACATGCTTCAAATATAGCAAATAAGACATGTAAACAACTAATTATTCCGGTAACTAATAGAAGACAGTAGAAAATACTAGAAAGAAAATATCTCGAATGTTCTAAATCAAAAAAGCGGCAAAAGTAAATCAGTCTCGTACGCATTAAAATACAGCAAAATAATAGTCATATATCAGGCATTCAAAATTATTATTCGTAACAACATACAACTAGCAAATGCTTAATTCTATCACCAGTATTACCCCATTAACATTCTACACTAAAAAAATCAACCCATATGACTTATACAAGAATAAAACTTAACTTTTCTTTGCAATATTTATAATTTCTCTTCGAATCAGTGTTTAGAGTAAGACAACACAATTGTAATTTATTTCTTTTTAAAAACTAAGTATGTTTTTTTGTTTCATTAGCTAAGGATGTTGTCTTTAAAAATGAAAAAATATTAAAGCCATCATCTTATAGGTCACATGAGAAATCAGTCACAGTTAATATAATACACTACTAAAATATATTACTGTAGTATCTAATTTCGATTTCACCCCTATGAGGTATTATCAATTAAACATTTAAATCTTTTTCAAATAACATATTATCCAAAAGATGGCCTCAAACAAGTCTTAAGCAATGTACATCAACAACACTATTTACGTCATTTCAATATGCATGTTATGGGCTGACTTTTCAAGTAGATGTTAGCTTGTCGAGTTTCGTAATTTAATTTTAGCTAGGCGCCTAAAGTTGCTTCAACTTGAGGCTATACCGTATCCAGCATGTGTGAATACTGAAATTGAAGCACGTTGTTGCAAAAGTTGATAAATGGCATTTTTCAAAAAATGAGTTTTTCATAGATTTTAATTTATTTATTAAAATTAATTTTCCTGAGAAAAAAAGTGCTTTAATTTTCGATCAATTTTTGGTAATAAATAGCTTAATATATCGCACTTGACAACAGGGCCAAATGGAAATTTAAAACTTTAAACGCGATTTACTCGAAACAGCGAAAAATGACATCAACTTTTGCCAAAACATGCTTCAATTTTGAATCTGTCTGGAACTATTTTTATGCTATGAATAACGTTTTGAAAATAGTTTCGAGAAAATTTGTGGGCTTTTGTGTTTTACTCCATTTTTAGCTCATTAGCACAGCTACTAGAATATTTAAGGCATTAACATTTTTAACAAGCATCTGCTTAGAAATCAATATTTTTGAAGGGAAGTTAGGGTCACTTTTCAAAACATAAAAATTATCTTATATCAAAATGTTAAAGGCGGAGAATCATCCAGCCAATTCTCATGGTTTACAATAGTTAAAATTAAACAATAATTTTTGATGTTTTTTGCTTTAATTTTGGGGCAGCGGTTGCAAAGACATTCAACAAATACAAAAAGATATTCCCCGAAAAAATTTTTGGAAACTCTGAGTTTTGTTCTTCCGCCAAAACCACAACAAGCCTAATAGTTTAGAGAACTGTGGTTTTGGTGGGAAAAACAAATTTCAGAGTTTCTAAAAACTCTTTTCGGGGGATATCTTTTTGCATTTGTCGAATATCTTTTTACAACCGCTGCCCCAAAATTGGAACAAAAAATATCAAAAATTGTAGTTCAAAACTTAACTATTATGAACCATGGGAATTGGCTGGATAGTTCACCGCTTTTAGGTGTGCTTTATCAAACCAAAACGTTGATGCAGCATTGAGGAACAACTGAGATGAGGTTGAGGTCACAATGCTGCTACCTTTTTTGAATCATTTTCTAAATTCTAACTTGAATTTATTAACCAAGAGAATTTGGTTAGTGTGAGCTACCAAATTGGCATCATAGTGTTGTTTTTGCATTGTTTGGTAGAACCATTATTGTTAACTATAATGACTTTTTTATCAAAGTATCAACATCAGCAGAAAAGAATGGGGACAAAGACCACTGAACAAAAGTACTTTAATTTTGACATTTGACGTGTAGATGCAATTTTATAGTTAGGTAAGAAATGCATACCACGAGTTTTGCTTTAAAGTGCAACTATTTTTGAAGTTTATCTTATATAACACCTTGACAACATCCAGAAGTAAAACTCTCAAGATCACCTTTATTAAAGCTTCTCCAACAATTTCTAAAAACTTTCATATCATTACTACAGCCTTTAGATCGGGATAAATTTGGAAGTGACTAAATAGCGTACTTTCTTACGCTATGCTGCATGTAGCTTTACAAAGAAAATACCAGTTTTTAGAACTTGAAAAGAAAGACAGTTTTGCGATACTAAATTAAATTTAAGATAGCAAAATCGGACAAAAATACATTATAATATGACCAATGTCAACCCTAAAACGCTATGTTATTTCTGTAAAAGCACAAACTTGAAATTTGTTTTGTACAACAATCATTATTTTCAAAATATACAGCAAAACCTTATATCCAATCACCAATATCTATCTTGCATAGACTGTTCAGTGCTCAATTGTGTTTATAGCATAACAAAAAGCTACCACGTAAATTTAAAGTCTGAAAATAAGAGAAATTGAAAATTTATGATGATTTCACAATCCATTCTCTCCAGCTTTATAAACAATAAATCTTGACTCTATTAAGTTTTCTCAAACTCTTCCAGCTGCCTTGCAAGTGAAAAAAAGAAAATGCTTTCTATTTTGAATTAACAACTTTATTTGAACTATTTAAATGCTAAACGATGCTGCAGAAGGCACGTTTAAGTTTGCGAGTGATTTTACAAGTGTCATTATGACAAACAGAGCAAGATGACAGGCAACAATGCATGAAGTTGAAACACAAAAATTTTCTCTTGGAGCCAAAAAAGCAATGTTTTTTCAAGATACCTGCGAAGATTGCTCTTGACTATGCGTATTTTTATTTCGTATTTTCCCATAACAGCTACATCTATAAAAACTCAGACCCATCAGAATCATGATTTGTTGACTTTCTGGCCCTAAATACAGTTGTATAAATTTCACTGCAAAATGTGTCATAAATGCTAACTACATTCCTCATACTTTGCATTAAAGCAAAAGTTTACTACATCATTTTACTGTTCAAGAAAGTTGCGACAATTTTTAAAATTGATGTTACGATTTAAAAACGCATGATTTTCTACTGGTAACATATTCTTCCATTTGACACCGAATTGTCTTACTTAATATTATGAATAAAATTTGAGATATTGCGAAGGTTTCTGCCAAATACAGGGGGGTGCAAAAGTGGGTATACAGTGGTCAAAAAAAGAAACAACAATACTGTATACCTACTTTTGCACCCCCCTGTATACAGCAAGAATCACTCATGTGTAACATTACTTAAGAGTTATTTCATTGTGAAACTCTTAAAAATCACTCATGCATAACGTGATTGGAAAACTATGCCAGCAGATTTTCTGACTCTTCATTTGAGCAAACTTGGAGCTTCTTGGTCATATTGACTCAAATTAGGCCAGTGGCAGTGCTTTTAAAGCTGTAAAAAGCAACTTTGCGTCAAAAATCACTCAAGCGTAACAAAAAATCATTTACAAAACGCTTCATATCTCTCAACTTATTGGGTCAATTCAAACAATTTTTTTTTTTAAATTGCACAGAATTTAATGCTCTTTCAAATAAAATTACTCTCAGTATCATAACTTTAAAACTAAAAACGCTATTCAAAATATTAACCAAATTTTGAAAAAGTGGTGGGTCAAAACCTCCCCATAACTTCCCGGAAGTAGATCGGATCACATTTTTAAGCACATTTTCGGAATCAGCACAAAAAACTGCATAAAAAAAGTTACGAAATACATGAAAAGAAAAAAAAAGTTGAAAATCTGGGTGCCCTAGTGTACAGTAACGCTGCAATCAGGCAAGTTGCCTTTAGGCTATGTTGCAGACTTAGCACGACTTGTCTTACAGTACATACATAAAACGCAAGTATTTACTAACAGTTGAAATACCGCCACCTATCTAAAACCTGCATCAACTTGAGATCACATAATTAGTGCCAAAATGATTACACGATTGTTGCTCACGTAAAGCAATATACAGGGTTGGCCAAAAACAAATTGCACCCTTAGACAAAGTGCCATAATATTTTTTTTTTGCATAAAGATAACAATTTAAAATTTTTACCACTTTTTTATTACGATATATTGCGTAGCTGCTCAAAATTTGACAATAAAATTCCAAGAATTTATAAAATGACGTCCATTTAAACATTAAAGACTGCAATCTCTTTTCACAAAGTGCGTTCAACGTTTTTTTTGCAGATAACGTAACTTTTTTTTTATAATTGGTCTTTCTACGAAACCCGACATCAGGGCGCAGACAAAAGGGTGCAGGATATAAGAGGCAGACATAATATCGCACACATAAGGGCGCAGGGACAATAATGCGCAAGGACATAAGGGCGCAGAAACGTAAATCTGCAAGCTGCGCTAACATTTTTGTGCTTCGGAAATAACATTAATTGATTAGTATTTTAGTTAATTTTTGAAAATCAAGTTTTGAAAAAAAGTTGCTTCAGTTCGTTCCCTGTTTTTAATGTTCGGTTGTCGCATAAAGCACAACCCTTAAACCAGTGGTTTTTAACCGGTGGGCTATTGGCCATGGCCCACCGGTTGGCCGCAGAGGTATTTTGCAGTGGGCCACAGAGCATTTGGATTTGAAAAAGTCGTGTTTGCACGATGAGCTGCTTATTGATTTGGTTTGAAAGCTTGCAGAAAGTTGCGGTGAATGGCGAGTTGACTGTTTGTTTGTTTTTTTTGGGGGGGAGATCACCTGTTTTCGGCCGGAAAAAACGTTTGAATTTTGTGAAGACCTTTTTTTGGAGATCACTTAATTTTGACAGAAAAACCGCCTCAATCTAATTCAAGACTGATGAAAATTTGGGTCAAGTTCGTTTACTGATGTTTCATGCTTCCAAAAAAGCCCCCTCCCCTTTGCGAAATCCTGGCTACGCTACTGCTCAGGATAGTGGAATATTGCAATTGAGCAATACTTTGACAATAAGGCCATGGAAAATTTTTCAAAATAAAAATGGGCCACGGTTAGAAATAGGTTGGGAACCACTACCTTAAACTGGATGTTTATTTTTTCATCATTTTATTTGCTTTACATAACCGACGAACGTCAGCGGTTGTTTTCAAACGCAATCATTTAACTGTTTTCAAACGCCGTCATTAAAGGATTGTAGTTAATTTGTTAAGCAAACAATAATAATTAGTCTTTTGTCCCGCTACGAAGCAAAATCAATTCTTTCATTTTCTCGCTCTACTAAGCCGAAGTCGTGTAAAGAAGTGTGTGGGGCCCATCTCCGTGTTACTGCGCCCGGCAACGCAGCTCTTTTCGAAGTAATGTCGCAGCGGTGGCGAGCCGTTGGCAACACTGCGTACGATTTAAGCCGCATTTACACGGGCGACTTTTAGCTGCGAGAATCGACATTTTGCCTTTTTTCTTTCTCAAATCGCGTAGGTCACTTACACGGCGCAAGATTCACGTGAGATTTTGTCTGCGCGATTTCGCCAGACACGCCCCTAAAAAAATCAAATCGCAGCAGTCACTCACACGGAAGAGATTTTACCGCGATGCTCGCATACGATTACAACTCGCAGAAGTCACTTACACGTTGAGACTGCGTGCCAGTGATTCTTGCCAAATCGAGTCGGCGAAAGAGTCGCTATCGCACTGGTTCACTTACACGGTGCGAGATAGTTTCAAAGCGCGGCTTGCTGGTTTTGAATTTGCAAAAGCCAATTGCTGCAAAAGCACTTCAAATGCGCAACTTTTCAGCTTTTGAGTTTGAAACAATCACGCTTCGGAATTTTGAACAGAAATTGTATGAAGCCAACGCAAGCGTAAAACGAAATACAAGGAATACAATTGAGCAGCTAATTTCGTTAAAACTTGCAATGAAAATGCAAGGTGAAAGATGAAACACTAAACGCTTGAAATTACTCAAAAAAGCTTATTTACCCTGCATCATTCCGAGTTAGCTTGGATGGAGCAAAGTCAAGCGGGCATAAACGCTCATAATTTATTTTAAAACTCTGTCATTTACACTTAAGGTCTTGGTTTTTCTCCACTGCAACCTGCAACCCATCTCTGACTGTGTTTCTTGTTTGGTTATACATAATACAGTACTTTGGTAAAATAAAACAATAAAATTTATCAACATTTCTGTGCAATTAATTCTAAAAACACTTTTGAAATTGCCTTTTCTCCAAGCATGTGTGACCGACAAATTCATATTGTTTGTTTCCTTAATAGTGCACAAGTATTTCGTATTTTATTGTAGATCTGTGCTGTTATATCATACGAAATACCAATTGTTAAATTTTATTTTTAAGTTTACTTTTTGAGTTCTTCTGAAGTGATACCAGGCGCCTTTTGTCGCTACTGAAGCACTGGTTCTTTTTTAATTTAAACCAACATTCAAAAAATCCATATAGCATTTGTATAATACGTGTTTTCATGTGAATTTGTTATGGAGCTACTAAACCACAGCTGTTACAAAGCATCAATATCCACAACAATAAAATAAGCCGCGCATGCACTTGCTAAACTCTAGGCAATTACAATAAGTATAGTGCGGAGGATGATCATTATGAACAGTGCAAAAATACGTCAGTCTTCGTTCCTGGCGTAATTCAAATGAAAAAGCGCCATAAAACCACTAAAAATTGAGAACATAATTTGCTTAGAAATAGCATTTTCATGAAATTAAATGTTTAATTACAATATACGGTGCAGTAGGTGTTATGTTTTTACACTTAAATGTGGTCATTTTAACCACAAGAGATGCCGGTAGGCTCTAGCAATCTCGGGTCAGAAAAGAAAGCAAACGCTAACACTTTTTTAGCCGAGAAAAACTAGTGATTGGTTCTTGTCTACAATATGCTGGACCCAACGAGTGAGCATAGGGTGTAGTAAGCCTACACTGCTAGCACTGTCAAAGCACCGATTGACTTTTTTTTGTGTTGCCCCGCTCTAGTTTCGGAATTCGGCCGCTTCTTATTTTCAGTTTGCTTAGTTTGCGCACGTCACCTTATTTCCAGCAGCCATTGGCTGCAAACGTTTTAAAAATTACGCGCTTTTTGGTCGAGTTACCTCTGTTCTGACATTTCGTTTCATTCGAGCAATTGGCACACAGAAGTATTTTATTTTGAAGACCGCTCGTACGGCACTCTATTAGTTCATTATTTTCAGGTTAAATTTCATTAGTTGTTTGCCATGCCGTACTGTTCCATATTATTTGTTTTGTCTGAACAATACAGTTTAAGTTGGAGAATTTCAATTGTCGTTTGCCCAGACCTACAGGGTGAAGGCTCCAGAGTTTCGCTGGAGCACCTGCAGTCAACAGTATTACGGAGTGCTTCTGTAACAAGCACCTCCATTTCCAAAATATATTGTCCAAACGCCATTATTGAGAATTCATTGTCTTAGCTATTCTAGGGTTTTCAGATTTTTAACTTACTCGTATGTTTTTGCTATGTCAGAATATTAGCAATGACAAAATTGATTACATTTTTTTATACACAAAAAATTTTGTAAAAACACGAGGCTCATTTTTGCTCTAAATTTAGTAGCACATTAGGAAGAACAACCGAAAAAGAATAAATTCCAAATCAAAAAACAAACTAAATTCTGTTCTGATTAAAAACAATAAAGCTTGAGTGGTTTTTTAGTATTTGCGAGCAAAATTGCAACAAAGTTGAGACTATAGAGTGCTTTTGCACACAGCGCAGGTAACAAAAACACTTTTTGGCTCTCGTTCAAACAGAAATTAGTGCTCGCTTTTTCGCTTTCCGCAATTTTACGATGCTGCAAAAGTAGCCAAAAAGGCGTTTACAAGCAGACATAGATAGCACTAGGAATTAACAAACATGGTCGCCATAATTGACATCAATGATCTCAAACTTTAAGAACCAATTACGAGCTACTGAGGCTTAACATTGGCGAAAAGATAAAAACAGCCAGCCTTAACTCAAAGTTTACTGATTCTTATAAAAAAGCGTGCTTAAGGTATTATAAAAGCAGAATACAATTACGGTACTGTTACCTGTGGTTAATTCATTATACACTTTATAAAGGGTTAAAGTTTTGCTTGATTGGCTTCACAGTTACTAGCAATGAGCTCATGACTGCCGTATCTGCAGTAGACCTGTGCCAGCATGCACAAGAAAATTATTGCTTCTGCGGTTCTAATATGAAGTAAATTTAGCATCGAAATCACAATAATTAATTACGGTAAAAGCACTACAGATTATTTTATACTATGAACACAATACTTTGTGAAGCAAATTTAGGGTAATCGCAGCCAGCGACTCGCAAAGCATTTGTGCATTGCGCTATGCCTGGGCGACTCGTAAATTGCATACGATTTGCTGTTTACACGAGCGCGACTTTGCCCTGAGACTCTCGAGACGTTGAAATCGACCTCGTGTAAGTGATCACGAGCGAGAAGGATTCTTGCATCGAGTCGCGCGAAATATAATCGGCATCGCAAATCGCAGGTGTTACTTACACGGCGGCGATTCTTCCCAAACGCGATCGCGGTAAGCGAGTCTCGCCTCGTGTAAGTAACCACTCTGCGAGAGAGATTTTCACGCATAAAAAATCTTCGAATCGCGTTGCAAAAAAGTCGCCCGTGTAAATGCGGCTTTACTTCGAAAAGAGCTGCGTTGCCGGGCGCAGTAACACGGAGATGGGCCCCACACACTTCTTTACACGACTTCGGCTTAGTAGAGCGAGAAAATGAAAGAATTGATTTTGCTTCGTAGCGGGACAAAAGACTAATTATTATTGTTTGCTTAACAAATTAACTACAATCCTTTAATGACGGCGTTTGAAAACAGTTAAATGATTGCGTTTGAAAACAACCGCTGACGTTCGTCGGTTATGTAAAGCAAATAAAATGATGAAAAAATAAACATCCAGTTTAAGGTAGTGGTTCCCAACCTATTTCTAACCGTGGCCCATTTTTATTTTGAAAAATTTTCCATGGCCTTATTGTCAAAGTATTGCTCAATTGCAATATTCCACTATCCTGAGCAGTAGCGTAGCCAGGATTTCGCAAAGGGGAGGGGGCTTTTTTGGAAGCATGAAACATCAGTAAACGAACTTGACCCAAATTTTCATCAGTCTTGAATTAGATTGAGGCGGTTTTTCTGTCAAAATTAAGTGATCTCCAAAAAAAGGTCTTCACAAAATTCAAACGTTTTTTCCGGCCGAAAACAGGTGATCTCCCCCCCAAAAAAAACAAACAAACAGTCAACTCGCCATTCACCGCAACTTTCTGCAAGCTTTCAAACCAAATCAATAAGCAGCTCATCGTGCAAACACGACTTTTTCAAATCCAAATGCTCTGTGGCCCACTGCAAAATACCTCTGCGGCCAACCGGTGGGCCATGGCCAATAGCCCACCGGTTAAAAACCACTGGTTTAAGGGTTGTGCTTTATGCGACAACCGAACATTAAAAACAGGGAACGAACTGAAGCAACTTTTTTTCAAAACTTGATTTTCAAAAATTAACTAAAATACTAATCAATTAATGTTATTTCCGAAGCACAAAAATGTTAGCGCAGCTTGCAGATTTACGTTTCTGCGCCCTTATGTCCTTGCGCATTATTGTCCCTGCGCCCTTATGTGTGCGCCCTTATGTCGTTGATCGGCCTTTCTGTACTCATTGTGACGTAACAATGCCTCAATGCTAACAAATCTTTTTTCAAATGATAAAAACTTTGAAATACCGAGCTCCTCAGTGGTAAGCGACCGCGCTGGAAAGTGTTAATGATATTGACCGAGAGGCTAGTAGCCTCAGTTTTCAGTTTTAATGCATGGTTTACCAATAAGATCCAAGAGGTTCTTTCCTTACTACTCTCTGCAGGTATGTTAATTAATTAAAATAATTCAATTTTCACAGAATTGGTTTAAATAGGTAATGTTATAAAATTCGTAATGGTTTATAAGAAGTTTTCGGAAGAAGGCAAAATCATTATTAAGTATCTTCGACAAAAGTTTGATTATGGGGCAAAAAGAATCATTAAAGATCATCCTGAAAAAAATTGAGGTCCTCGTAATGTGGGCTACTTGCTTAAAAAAATTGATGAAACAGGTGACGTTAAAAAGTGAAAAGGATCAAGGAGACCTAAAAGTAGCAGGACTGAAAATAACATCAATGCAGTGAAAGAATTAATATCAAGCCAAGAAGATAAACCTGGAACACATGCTACGCCCAACGAGATATCAAAGATGATGGATATTTCACGTGCTTTGATCAGAAGAATAATTGCAGAAGACCTTAAGTTGCAGCCTTTCAAGAAAATGAAAGGTCAACGAATCGACACTAGGACTAAAGAGAAGCGTATTGAACGATGTCCAAACTTTCTCCGTGTTTTTACAAAACAAGTCTTAGAAACGGCATTTTTCAGAGATAAAAAAATTTTCAAGGTGACTCAACTGCTAAATGTCCAAAATGATCGCACTTATGCTCCGAGTGCCTACAAGAAGTCTACAATAGAAAACAAACGCTTGTAGGTGGAACGCAGTGGCTTTCCTATGAGCCTCATAGTGTCTGTTGCCGTATCAAAAGTTGGCAAATCATCCATTTTCTTCGTTGAACCTGGGGCAAAAATTAACGGTGCTTACTACCGCGAAAAGCTGTTAGCGTCGATGATACTCGAAATGGATAGATTTACTGGATATCAGCCATATGTGCTTATGCGAGATGGGGCTCGATCTCATAATGCAAATGAGACGGTTAGATTCTTGAATCAACAACGATACTTAACATTGTTGCAGCCAAACATGTGGCCTCCTTACAGTCCAGATCTTAAACCAGTCGATTACTGCGTTTGGAGCGCTCTTGAGCAAAATGTTTACCGCGGAAGAACATTTGAAAACACCATAGAATTGAGAGAAGCCATTCTTCAAGAGTGGGAAGCATTGCCCCAAGCGGTAATCAATAACGTGTGCGGTTGGTGATTGCAGAAAACGTACAACACATTGAAAAATATTGAACGAATGAACAATCGCTTACTATTTGTGCAGTGTTAATTTTCATGCAATTGCAGCTTGTGATACTCACTATTTAAACACCTGTAATTTTGTTATTTTATGAAAATTTTTAATAAAATTTTACACAGATACGTAATATATTGTCGTAAAAAAATGGTAAAAATTTTTAAATGTTATCTTATTCCACAAAAAAGTTATGACACTTTGTCCTAGGGTGCAATTTCTTTTGGCCAACCGTGTGCTTAGTCACAAAATGGTGTCTGTGCAAAATGCTCTGGTGAACCATTTTACAAAGCAAAGACGACTTTATGATTTTATCGCCTTCACGTAAAACTCTGTTGTCGAGATCAAAAAATGGGAGCAAGCATTTCAATTCAAGCAAAGTGCACGGTAAATCTTTTTACAGTAAGACAACGCATAAGAATAGCCCTGTTCAGCTATTATGTACACATTCTCATGACCAAAGTAAAATGTTTGCGCTATACTCACAAGATCAAGAATGGATCTTTTTTAACTCGTGGGACTTTACAAATCCGATTTCAAGAACAGCATTGGTTTTTACGCTTTTCTCATGCAACTTATGCACGACATAGCGATTTTGGCAGGCAATCATTTTAACACTTGTGGAATATTTCAAATTATTTTCGGCAATGTGCGCAATATATTCAGGTGCATTGACATTGTGGTCAACAGCTCTACTTGAATTGCTATCATTGGCCTTTGTCGCCTTTTCACAATGTGACAAATTATTATCATCAATAACTCGAGGTGCATTACATATATTATAGTAAGCGCGTTCAAAGCTTTCATGAGTATCGCTATCAATCTCAACATTACATGCACGAACAAATGCCTTTTCAACATTTACGACATTATTGCCCACATTTTCAATATCAGCACAGGCCTCGTGCAGCATTTCAAAGAATTTTACGTAGATACTTGCAGGGTCGGCTTTGTTATAGTCAATACCTCGTGAGCAAATATCGGCGACATTTTTGTCAGATGCAACATGATACCGCTTATCTTCATCCACAATCAGTGGATTTCAGCCACTTTCTTGACGAGGCATTTCTTCAAACGCTTTTCAGTGTTGTGCACCAAGTCCAGAACTGCACATGAATCAGTGTACATTAGGCGCTTTTTATGGAAGTTGAAGACAGATTTTTATCTGACGCTGCATACGAGCCGCAATTAAGGCAACTAGCAGCTCTAGCCGTGGAACACTCAGTCTGGCAGTTTTGAGAACAACCTTTGACTTTCTCAGCACAGATTCAGCTGGAACATTATTTTCAGTAATCTTGCGCAGATATGATACATAGCCCAGTCCATCTTCAGTGCTATCTCAGAACGTTTGCATCTCATACTTTTTGATTATGGAATCGCTAAAGCACCGCGGTTTCTCCAGTCGTTCGAAGCAAGGTAATCCACGGAGTCATTTTCGCCAGCGTTTCCACATGCTAGAAGGAATTGAGTCATCCCAACCTTCTACTTTTTCACAGATTTCTTGTAGCAATCTTCTACTTGGAAGGAGACATGGCGCAAAAATACCCTACGGATCAAACACTTGAGAAATGGTAGCCCATAGACCGCACTTAGTCTCGAGCTTTTGTTTTAGGTTAACTTTCGGAGAAATTCTTCTGTTTTTTGAAATTCACTGAAGCCCAACAACATTACATGCAGGCGCGCAGCCAGAAATTCGCAATTAGGGGGGTTGTTTTGGGGGTCTGGGGGCGGAGCCCCCAGCCGTAGGAGGCCAATGGAGGTCTGAGAGCAAAGCTCCCAGCCGCTGGAGGCTGGGGGTTAGGGGACAAAGCCCCCAGCCGCCGGAGGCACGGGGGTCTGGGGCGGAGTCCCCAGCGCTCGAAAATTTTGCATTTTTTTTGCAAAAATAACTTCATTTTAGGGCTATTTTGATTAAAAAATAATGTTTTTAAAACGTGGCTTAGAAATTGGCAGTGCAAACAAGATTAAACTGGTGGCATAAATGGACTATTTGGGAGGTGGCTAATGGTAAAATGTTAGTTCGCTTGTTTAGATGCTGGCAAATTATAAAATCGAATAGTTCAATAAAACTCACACGGAGTAATCTATTTCGTATACAGTTTATAGAGAAAAATAATTGGGGGGGGGGCTAATGAAAAGAGATTTAGGAGAAATGATTGGTAATTAACAATTACTGAATAGCCCCCCCCCCTATTTCTTAGTTTATAGTATATTTGTTGATGACATCTATGTTCAGCATTTTTACACTTGCGATCAAATTTGATTGCTTATTTCTTACCATTTTTCAAAGTTTTTATTTATTTGTTGATTTTATTTTTGACAAATTAGCCCTCCCCCTGAACAAATGTTTCAAAAGATGTTTTAAATCACTATTTAGTCCACTCCAGTGCATAAAACAGTCTCAAAAGTCTTAAAAATGTAGTGTTTTTCCCATTCTGCATTTTGGTCGACATGTCAATGGGGGGGGGGGGGAGGTTATAGCCCCCCGATCCCCCCTGGCTACGCTACTGGCTAAAAATGAACTATTTTTATTATTCGGCATTTTGGTCGGCAGTCTATTAGCCCCCCCCCCTCCCCTAAATAAACGTTTCAAACTATGCTTAAAGCATTTTTTAGTCTAATCCAGTGCAAAAGAGAGTCTTAGAAGTGCTAAAATCGTGGTATTTTCCTTATTCTGCATTTTGGTCGGCAGGCCAATGGAGGGGGGCCATAGCGCCCCCCGCCCCCCCCCTGGCTATGCTACTGATTACATGATGACGTTTCTTCATTACCTATATTTCTAGTTTGTCTGTTGTGTGTGAAGTACGATTAGATTCAATGTCACAAAGCAACTTGGGATTCTCAGCTACAGTTTTTTGCAGTTTAAAAGCGCCAAACTGTAACAGTTTGATAATTTCGGAAATAGTTAACTTGCTTTCTTCTTTTGTCCTGAATTTAGGTCGTTGTTTATTTAACACTAGAAGTCCGGACCGGTCATTTTTGACCGGTTTTGAAGTTTAACGTTCAATATTTTTCGCGCTGTTGCGATTTGCACTCTCATACTCCTTGACTTTTTCTGACTTTGGATGAACTTTTAGCAGCTGCAAGAATTTTTTGCTTATCCCTTTTGTAGACGGAGTAGTTTGTACACCTACCTAGAAACCCGAACCGGTCAAAAATGACCGGTCCTTTACTAAGGAATTTATCTGTTTCGTAAGTACGAACGAAAGCGTGAGAAAAATAGTAACAATGGTCTCAAAGCAACAATGCGACAGCAGTTGACCTGATTTACGATTTACTTCTGAGAAGTGCAAAGAGGTTTGTTGCTGTTATTGTTTGATATAGTCCAACTCCAGACTGTTCCATTTTACTGGCTGTTCAGTAGTTTATAGTTGCAAGGATTATCTTAGCAGCACAAAGCAGTTGCACATAATGCAGATAGTGAGTAATTTACGTACTGCTCAGATATTTAGCATGTTTATTTAGCTGTAACTTACAAGACTGCGGTATCATTATTCCCAGCCAATATATCTTAGTCTATACAGATATCTATACGTAGCTGAGTTTAGTAGCTAGTTTAGCTTTCATTTATCGCTCATTTGTTTTCAAACACTGTTATGGCTTGTGGAAACAACTATTCGGTGCAACAAGTGCTACAACGGCTCAGAACAAATCAGCTTGATGATTCGTGTGGAAAAAAATGATCTGCAAGATGAAGATTTTATTCCCACTTACGTTGCTGCAGGTAAACTATCTGACAGTGATACAGACAGTGATACAGATAGCGATGAAGACATTCTGGCTTCAACATCTACTGCTGCATTAGACACCCCTTCTGGAAGTAATAATAACACCTCTGCTATTCCAGACATTCCTGGTTAGTTGAAAGCACGAAATGGAACTCTTTGGAAAAATGTAACAGGTGCTACAGCTGTAGGAAAAGCTTGTGCAGCTAATGTGTTTTCAGAGGGTCCTGGTCCAACATCATATTGCCACAGGTGCATTGTGCACGGCAGCTCCTACAGTGCTTTTTACTTGTTTGTTGACGAACACATCCTGAAGTGTGTTCAAAAGCACACGATCAACCACGGAAAAATTGATGATAGCTATTTCAATTTGGACTTGGATAAACTGGAGAGTTTCATTGGTCTCCAACTTGCCTGAGGTGTGTTGGTTGGAAGAAATCCTCCGATCAAACAGCTTTGGAGCAAAGAATGGGGACAACCGATTTTCCGTAACACCATGAGTCGTGACAGATACGCGAAAATTATGAAACATTTGAGGTTTGATGACTTCCATAGAAGAAGACAAAGGAAGAGAAACCGACAGGTTTTGCTTGATTTCTGAGGTGTGGAATAGTTTTATAGAAAACTGTAAGAAGTATTACGTGCCGAACTTTGATTTGACTTTTGACGAACAACTTTTTCCTTACAAAACTAGATGCCACTTCATTCAGTACATGGCAAATAAGCCAGACAAATTTGGCATAAAGTTTTGGCTATTGGCTGATGTGCAGACAAAATACTTATGCAATGGAAAACCATATTTAGGAAAAGACCCCACTCGAAGCAGATGTGCAGATCTCCCGGGAGATGTTTGCTTGCATCTAGTGCAACCGTACTTTGGAAAAGGTTACAACGTGACCACTGATAATTTCCGTACTTTACTAGCCTAAAGTTAGCAGAAGAATTGACGACAAAGAAAGCAACCATCTTAGGAACTATTAGAAAACTATGACGAGAGGTGCCGAACACGGAGTCCTTGATGAAAGAAAAACTATCGCACGATTCTGAGATCTTTTCTTCTCCATCTGATTGCAGCGTGACAGTGTACAAGGCTAAAAAAAAGAAAATCGTTTGCATCTTGAGTTCTACGCACAAACACGTAAAAGTTGATGAGAGCCACAAAAACAAGCTGCCAGAAACTGCTTAGTATTACAATAAATCTAAGGTAGGCGTTGATGTGCAGAATCAAATGGCTAGATATCACACGTGCAAGAGTTCAAGCAGGCGATGGCCTGTTGCAGTGTTTTTCAATATCCTTGATTGTACGTGCATCAATTCATTCATCATTTACTCCCTTGTTACAAAAACAAAGTTGATAAGGAGGCAGTTTCTACTGGAGCTCATAAAAGAGCTTTGCAAGTCAAAAGATGGCTTGGATTCATCAGCTCCACGCCGAGTTCCTACTGAAACACCCAGCACTTCAAACCCTGTCGAGGTTCAAAGAAGCAGAAAAAGAAGAGAATGTCAATTTACAGCATGTGGCAACAAATCAGTATCAAGTTGGCAAAATTGTGTAAAAGTCTGTTGCGGCAAACACACATTTGAAAAAGTGACATTTGTGGCATTCAAAAATTGAAAAAATTAAAATTAAAGAAGTGTTTTGTTGTGTTTCAATAAAATGATTTGATGTTGCATAAAATTCCTTTGAAGGTTATTGCTCCTTTTATACAATATAATTCTGACAACAAGGTCACCAGAAAGAGGATAGTGGAGAATCCTCTTTCTGATGACCTTGTTGTCCGACTTAGATCAGAGTAATCTGAGAGGAGGGTACGGTGGCGAGTGCAAAAATCGCCCTCGAGTGTGGTTCGAAAGTTCGGGTGGGCTACCAGAATAGACTATGTTTGAATTCAGATGCTGATGAAGCACTAGCCTAATGGGTAGCAGATATGTGAGGAAGTGGTTAAATTCATTTAAGGGGGTTCAGGACAAGAGCACTTGAGACATAGTTTCCCAAAATGAATAATGATTTAATGACGATATGACAATAAATGGATTTGAGCCGTCTCGACGCTTTTTGTCCTTGCTCAAAAGACTCTTCAGGCGACAAAGGTCAATTTTGTTTTATTATCCAAAAAATTTTATTGGAATCGACCCCACTTATCGTTTCTAGGCTATATCTATCTTCCAGTGTATTCAGGCTACTCCAAAACTTTTTGCCTACAACTTACCGACCTCCATTATATAGTAGGCTACTAACTCGCTACAAACCTTTAAAATTTACCACTGGTAAAATCCACTACCTGTTAGCGACATCTACAAGCTAAGCCTATTGAATCAGGGATATACTTAAAAGGGATGGCCGATTAGGATTGTTAATTGTTCTCGTCAAGCATGAGTAATGTTCGAACTTTCGGTTAAAATTCTGATTAAAATGCATTGTTTTTTATGGAGCAAAGTGGGGTAGGTCGGATTATTTTTGTTGTATTTTTGCTGATGGATAGCCAAGGACGCTAACGAACTTGAAAATGGTTTGTAATTGAAATTATGTATCTGAAAATGCGTAAAGTGGAATGTTGGAGTAAGAATGACAGCTCTACCGTGTGCTGCAAAAAGGAAACATCGAAAATTTTACAATTTTTTTTTTTTTTTTGAAGACTTTTTCCTTCTCCGTCTTTTGCAAAAAAATTAGCTTTCTAGCTGGTGTAGTTTTTGAAATATTCGCGCTTTAACTTTTTTGATTGTTTTTTGCAAAAATGTGGTGCAAAAAGGAAACATGTGAGAGGCATTGTTTGCAAACCAATTGAAATTCTTACAATCGAAAATTTAAAAATTATATTTCAATCCATTATTCCATCTGACTAAACAAGAAAAGCAGTTGTGCGTAGGTAAGTGCAAAGTTTAACCCTATAATTGCAAATTCGGCGGTTTATTTTTCAGTTTAGTTCAAAAAAAAGAACTAAAATGTTTATCAGCAATTAGTACGACGGTAGTGGAACGGAACCTAGCGAGAACGCGCTTTTTTTTTCAATTCCTTAACATTAACTGGGCTTTTGACCTAAAAAGATATTTACAATAATCGCAAAAAACTTTACATTCGAAAGGAATATACTGTAATTTGAAGCTTCTTTATGACCTTCGTTTCCGGCCGGAACTTGCACTTCCAGATGCGGTTCGTACCAATTGGTATCAAATGTATAAATGAGATATCATCGTTTACTGTTTCGATTTTGAGAAATAAACTTTTGACAAAATAATAGAAATTAATAAAGAGTTTACTCATAGCCGTATGGGAGAAAAAAATTTTACGGATGCAAACTAATTTTGCTCAAAGGTTATGAACATTCAAACTTTGACTGAGGAAAGTCGATCACGTAAACTGGAATTCAAAACCTTAAACTGTAAATATGTACTTGAATTTACCAAGATTTTTGGTTTAAATCGATACAAAGCGCACAAATTTGCTTTGATCATGGATTAATGCAGACGCATAGCCAGAAATATTCAATCTGGTGGGGGGGGGCGGCTATCTTGAGGGTCTGGAGGCAGAGCGCTTAACACTCGGAAAATTTTGCAATCTTTTTTGGCAAAGATAACTTAATTTTAGGCCTATTAAAGTAATAATTAATGCTTTTAAAACGTCCTGGCATTGCAATTAGCAGTGTAAAAACATGATTAAACTGGCTACGTAAAGGAGCTATGAGGGCGGTGGCTAATGGTAAAATTTCAGCATTTTTTCTTTACAAGCCGGTAAATCTGGAAAAAAAACATAGGTTGTAACCTAATTTGTCTGCATTAAAAAAATATTGGGGTAAGGGGGTGAGAGAAAGATAATTTAAAGAAGTGATGGGTAATTAGCTAAATTCAATACTGAAAAGCATTTTTCGGGAGAGATCAAATCTAATTGCTTATTTTTTCCCATTTTTAAAAGTTTTTACTGATTTGTAAGCTTTGCTTTTGACACATATTATCTTCCCTTAAAAAATGCTTCAAAAGCGACTTTAAATTACTTTGGAGTTCATATCACAGAAATGATTGCCTTGGAAGTGCAAAAAAACGTGATATTTTTTTAATGATTTTTTGTCGACAGACCAATGGGGGGGGTTGCTCCTCCCGGCCCCCTTCTGGCTACGCTATACTTGGTTAATTATTTTTGTTTTTTGCTGTTGGGCCTTTGGTGTGATTTAAAAAAACAAAAACGTAGTCATTTAAAGGCCATTTGGGTCACATTTTGCACGTTTTTAAAAATATTTGAAATAATTTAATTGCTAAGATTAGGAGGCTATTTGAAAGAATTAAGCCCAGACTTCTTGTTTTGGTCGTCACTCTCCAATACAGATCAGGTCCAAAAGCTCTCTTGACTGGAAAACCGTGAGGTCCATTCGAAGCTTCTTACTAACTAAAGCTCAGACAAATTTTATGTGATGATGAGTTTGCAGTGCTTTTCATGTTACAACTTCCTTATACAACTTTGTAATGTTTTCTAGTCTAAGTTACATGAAAAAATAAAATGTCTTGACCCGCATGCTAATTATACCTCCCTGTCAAAGTGTAAACAACAGTGGTTGGGTTGAAGTAGCTGCAAATTTATCACGCTTTATATATCAGATTTTCGTAGTTGACATACTTTATATATTTGATGTAACCAGTTTGCAACTTGCGAGTGGCTAAAGGGACTTTTCCCCCTAAGCCAAGTCACTTATAAAACTTGACCCCCAAAAACAAAATGCCTTTAAGTGTGTTTTTGGACTTGACTTATAAGTAAGGGGGGCTGAAGAGACTAGGCAATTTGATTCTTTGAAATGACTTCAAATTTTTAGCAATTTAGGGCTTTTAAATGGCCTCAAAAGCGTGCAAATGTGATCCACCTAGCGTTAAAATGGCTATTCTTGCCGAAAAATTATAAAAATTGCCCCAGACTTTCGTATGCTTCAAGTTGCTCCAGTTTGCGCAGCTTCTCCACCTAACTAATGCATGTTTGAAACAAAATATTTTAAGTTTTGGTTAAGCAATTCCTAATCAAAATCTTGGTTGCGGAACAAAATGTACATTTAGTTGGAACTTTGCGTGCTTAGGACCTTTGTTTTTATTCGGCCATTTTAATCAATGAACACCAAAATTTATTAATTTGCTTATAACGGTCAAACCTGGAAAATTGAGTATCAAACATATTCGAAATAACTAAAGCGACATAAATGCCAATTTGGGGGGATGTTAGGTCATGTGATCGTGATTCACGAAACTGCAAACCGCGTGAAACGACAATTTTTGGGTCCAAAAATTTTTGATTTGCTAGTAATCCAAAAACCACTGGACCCGGAAGGTGTAATGGTTAAGGCCCCCATCTCAGCGTCTAAAATGTCTGAACTTCGATTGGCGCTACGTTCTTTAATTCTTTCTCTTCAAAGCCTTGCATTAGAGTTATAGGGTTCGGGCAGCAATGCCAGCCTGAGAGATTTTTAATCAACGTTCTCAAAGAAAGGGTACACTTCAAAATTATGCTGCGTCGTCATGTGATCGCAATTTTGGAGACTCAAATTCGGCAAAAAGCGGATGCTAATCTCGATAAGTACTGATATTGATAAAAAATGATTTGTGTTTTTTGAACACACTGTAGGCCACCTTTCTTTTGTTTGTGTTCATTTAGACTACTTTTCTTTTTTTCTTTCTTCTTTATTTCTTTCGTTTTTGTTATTTCTTTTCTTCATCTTACTTTTAAACCGGAAACTCAGAGAGATCAAACTTCAATCGATAGTAGAATAGATATCACAAAGAACTGGAGACCACCTGAAATCGGGAGTAAAATGCTGGAGAATTTTTCTCAAGCTGGCGTTCAAGAATTTTGAACCGTTCAAGCTGTAGATGGCTTAAATTCTCGAAATAGGTGGGAATTGAAACCGCGTAAAAGAAGGCAAAAACTGGAGTTGCCGCGATAAAGGGTTTTTCTCAAGCGGGTCATCCAAAATTCAAAAATTTTAACCACTCAATATGAACAGACGATGAATTTTCAGGATAGGAAAATATAATGGAAAGGTAAAATTTTCAAAATTTGGGGTTGAGCCATTATTAGAATAATCCCTTTTAAACGGGTTCTACAATAAGTTACTCAAAAATTTTAAACTCCAAAGCTAGACAGAAGAAACGTTTAGGATAGGTAAATAATAAAAATGTAAAATATGAAAAAATTTGTCGATGCTACGTTATTAAGGATTCTCAAAATGTCCTCCTTCCAAACTTAAGACATTTTAAACCCTTAAGCTAAAAAGATTAAATTTTAGGGATATATCGTGAGTTAGATATACATGCAAATTTTTAGTGATTTCATGTGGTAGGTTTCCCGCCAACAATGCCTCCGAGATTGAAAAAAAATAATCACTCGATTTAAACAAGTAAAATTTCTAAGATAAAATCAATATAAAAAAGATGAAACTCGACAAAGTTTTTGGGGTGCCTTGTTTAGGAGGAGCCTCTCAAAAATTTAAAATTTTTACCTATACTTGTGGTAAACAAATAAATTTCTGAGATAGTTTAGTATAAAACAAATATATAAAAGGAGTCAAAATTTGATGCTGTGCTACGTTGGGGAAGATTTCAGCTATAGGCAAATTAAAGTATCGTAGGCTAATATACCGTACAAGAAAGATAAATTTTGGCAAAACTAGGGAATATCAGGTTGAAAGATCTTAGGTATACCCACCCGAAAGTATAAGGTTTTTAACTGCCGTAAGCTAGATGGTTAAAATAATTATTTTGATTGCTTTTCTCGATACTTAAAAAGCGAATTACCACAAAGCTGTTAAAGATCGTGAAACAAAATTTAAAAAGGGCGCATTTAAGATTTTCATCTGACTTTCAGCAATCATAATTTGCTTAACGCAATTGCGTCACTATTTTAAAAATTAACAAAGCTCAATAAAGTTGGATACAGCCGCAAAGTTTATCGAAATCCACGAAGTATCTCTTGCGATGTCACGTTTGATTACGTTTTTTTTACAAATGCCACTTTATTAACAATAGTTTAAGTGGGTGGCAGTGACGGCCCCTTCACAAACCCCTTACAAGGTTCGAGAGTTTTCAGGATGCATCGAGATTTAAAAGAAGAAATATCATGATAGACTGCAAACTTATTACAATTAGAAAACACTAACGAATTAGTCGCTAGAAAATTTTAGAAAGGAAAAATCGGCTACTTAAACATCGCGTCAATCAACTCGAACTCTCGGTAGTTGGTTAGATCTAAGTCTATCGGACTTGGAATGCTATACATAAAAAACGCCCATAGCCTCGAAATTCCAGCGCAACTTTTTATATTTTAAAAGATTATTTGTTTACACTTTTTTTCAAATATTTTGCATGCATTCCTCCGAAAAACGTCTTTTTTTGTTGCACTCTCCGAAAAACAAAAAAATGCACTCTCAGAAAAACAAAAACAACTAGAAGTACGTTTTTAGATTAAAATGATTGCTCTTTCCTTGAAACTTAATTGACGAATTTTTAATTTATTACGGCAAAAGTCAAAAGAAATAGCTAAAACGCAAACGCGTAGTATCTTGCGAAACAGCATTTAAAAGCATTTTCCTTTAATTTTTTTTGTGGTGTTAAATTTCAGTTTCATTTCAACCAAATTTGAAAATTTGAGCTTTGTATGTTTTATACTTTCAGCGACATTGACGTTTAAATACAAAAGAAAACAACTTCGCATTTTGTTGCGATAAGTGCTGAAAAATAAAAATGCGATTTCAATAAATTTTTTTCAGTTGTTGAAACACAATGAAAAAATTTGCGAAAAATTTTACTTATTGCGTCACATAAAGCTAACAATGGCGCACAAAAACTTGATTTTCTCGAAACAAGAATTTTGCTATGTTTCCTATTTGCAGCACACGGTAGAGCTGCTGTGGCGAATAGGCTAACCTATCATCTTGCCATAGCCTAGCATGAGTTATGAATGGGGGCAGCTGAGAACGTTGAAATATTGTCAATAAAAAGCAAGGGTCACATTATTTTAACCATTCCCACCCCGCTCGCTCGCAAAATTGCGAAGAAAATGAAGTGGAGGTCTAATTCAGTGTCATTCGAGCCTAAAAATTGGCTCATGCTGTTGACGAATGAGAGAGAGTATAACGGAGGTAGTTGGTGAGAAGTAATTGCAATATCTTGGTACTTGGAATCTTAAAGTTGGCTGTACACTTAATTGCGGTAAACGCTTCTGCTTGAAGACGAAGCTCGCTGCAAAGCGGCGTTTACAGCTACTTTAAAATATCATCAATCAGGTACCGGATGCAACAGAATCAAGACGAAAAAGTTCAGAACAAGCTAGTTTCAGAATAATCATGCGCCTACGGTTTGTGTTTGATTAATCACTCTTGACTGCGAGTTGATTAATAAAATCACGTTTGCATGCAATCGATCTCCTTTCTTGAATATCGGAATAATCACACCTGTTTGCCAATCTCTGGGAGTTTTGCCAAGCTTCCACGCAACTTGACACACTCGCGTTAACCAGAGAATTCCTTCTCCAGTCAGCGCTTTCAACATCTCGGGTCTGATTTCATCTTGACCAGCAGCTTTTCCAGATTTTATCCCTTTAATTGCAGTTGCCACTTCTGCTGCAGTGAAAACTTCGTCCTCCCCTAGATGTGTCACGAGTCGATGCCTTTACAGGATTCAAAAGATCTTCAAAGTATTCTCTCCATCGTGAAAGGATTTCATTCTCATCTGTTAGAATGTTACCGTCAGAATCCGTGATGGAGTACGTGATACTCGATCTCTTGCCACGTAAACGGCGGATGGTCTGCCAAAATACTTTGTTTGCCGAAAAATAGTTGGAATCCAACCGACGACCAAACTCTTCCCATGACTTCTCCTTGGATTTCTTTACTGCCGAAGTTGCCGCTTTTCGCGCCTCAGTGTAGCGGGATTGCAAATCAGATGACGATCTGTCCTGTAGCCAGGCCTTGAACGCATCTTTCTTTGCTCGAATAGCTTCTTTAACCTCTTGGTTCCACCAAGGTGTTCTTTTCTCACTATCGCCCGCCATTCTAAGCCGTTTTCGCCCACAACTTTCAGCAGCTGATGAAATGATTGCTGTTCTGAACAGCAGCCATTCCCTCTCAATGTCCTTGGATACATCAGGAAGTTGTCTGAACTTAGATGATATACTGGATGCAAACTGTTTCCTTACTTCTTTGTCCTCCAAAGCCTCCCATTTGATCCGGTAAGTCACAGACGACCTGTCGGATCTCTTGCTTGGCCAAGGTTTCGAAAGTCGTAAGGAACATACTACCAGACGGTGATCAGTTGACAATTCAGCACCTCGCTTCACTCGAACGTCCAGCACATCAGAAAACAAATCTGACGAAACTATGCAAAAATCTATCAAAGATTTTTGATCCATACTAGGTCGATACCATGTATACTTGTGAACCTCTCTGTGCTGGAAAACGGTATTCATCATGCGGAGTCCGTTGCTACAACAGAGCTGCAATAAATACCTTCCGTTCGCATTCAGTCAAATGACTCCATGTTTTCCGATCACACCTTTCCACGTATCTGTGTCTGTTCCAACATGTGCGTTAAAATCCCTCATAAGGACTGTAGATTCAGTAGCTGATACTTGTAGAAGAGCATCATTTACTTCATCCACAAAAGTCTGATATTCACTCGTGGCATTGGGGGCATATACCTGCAATAGGCACAATCTTGAATGGAATCGCTTGGGACTTCGTCCAAGCGAAATGATGGAGGTGATGGAAGACCGTGAAATGTGGCGGTTCAATCTTGAGCTACTGCCCCCGCAACCCTCACGGAGAAGCGGGCAATGAAGAAAGAAGAAGAAAGAAGAAGAAGACGTTTGCAAGCAAGTTACTAACGATGCACTCGATTACAATGTTAGCCAGACTTCTCCTATCGCAAGGCCGTACCCAGAGGAGAGGGCCAAGTAGGAAAACTTGAGCACTGCCTGGAAAAGTTTCACGTGATATTGATGCTGTCTAGTGAAAGTCCATATTAGCTATGTATAACGTCTCCGACAATTTTAGAATCAAAGCACATTCTACAGTACTTTGGCCTAAGACTAGCTTTTTTGATTTCTACCTCAAGTCTAAAAATTGGCCCCAAATTTGTGCCGAGGTCGGTTTTTTTTTTTCTTAAATATGTACGAAATATGTTGAGCCCTGTTTGAATTTTTTTGAGCCCCGTTTGAATAATTAACGCATCTTGCTACGAACGTACGGTCCTATCATATGGCCTGTCCAACCCATGACCAAAACTGCAGTCATTTTGTAAGTTTGGCTTTAGTGAATTAAAAAAATAAATGAAATGGCTTACCCAATTCAGTAGGTGTTGTCTAGCCATTGTTAGTAACAGTGCCGTCGCTATGGGGGGGGGGGGGGGGGGGGCAGGGAATCTGTGTCTCCTCTAACGGCAATTTGTGCCCCCCCCCCAATTTTGGTTTACTCAAAATACGTTTTTGGACCATCACATAACGACAAACCAGCAGACAATGATGTAAAAAGGAATAATTAAGTTCAAACCTAAATCTCGTTTGACGTTTTCTCTATTTTTTGCGAAATTGCTGGCAACCAACTATTGTACGTACATAAATCTGACGCAATAACCCGTCTTAATGACATGCCTTTAGGATGTGTCGCGGAAGAGAGATGCAAGCCTGCAGAATCGTTAGCGTAATTCGTTAGTGATTATGACATGAATCAATACGTGAAAAGAGTTTTTTTAGGGACCAGTTGTTTTAATTTATAGAGCACTCGTAAGGTTTTGAGGTCGCAGTCAGTGGCGCAACCAAGTCGAACTGGCTTAAGTCTCCTTAGCCAAGTCTCTTAAAAAATTATCCTCAAAGTACGCGCGTTTAAACGTACTTTAAACTTGACCCGAAGTAACGAGGGGAGGGGGCTGAAGGGGCTAAGCAATTTAATTCTTTGAAAAGACTTCTGAATTTTAGCAAGTTAGTTATTCATATGGCTTCAAAACGTGTTAAATGTGATTCAAATATGGCGTTAAAATCGCTATTTTTTGCTGCAAAATCACAAAAATTGCCCAGCGGCTTGGGGCTCCACCTCCAGGCCCCCGTCCACAGTCACTAAATATTTAGTGGCTATGCTCCGTCTGCGACACGTTTGAGCTGCAGCAATTCGTTCAGCACAGGGGATAAATCAGGCAATTTAAGCGCAAAAAAAACAACTTATGGTTCTCACCCTCTCAGCAAATTCCTGGTTATACGTCTGGCAGCATTCACTGCTGCAGATAGATTTTTCAACTTGATTATGGTAAGAAGACGAAACGAGCTAAGAAACGCTGCCGGCCTTATTTTAAAATTGAGCATATTTGTAGCCGTACAAGATCTAATTATCAGTTTTTATACGCAAAAAGTGCAATTTATTTTAGGCCCCCTTCCTCTCCCGCTTTCGGCTAGTGCCCCCTCACTTCGTTAGCTCTGGCGACGGCACTTGTTAGTGTTAAACCAGGTTGAATTGCAAATCTATCATATTTTATCTTGTTGCGCTAAATGGACATTTTATCCGAGACCGATTTAGCTGCGTTATCCGTAGCAGAGATGGGAACCGATCGGGTCGACCGGCACCGGTCGGGTTGCCGGTCGGGTCGAGATTCTTCGACCGGCCGGTCAAGCCGGTTGAAATACCGGTCAAATTCTCCTTTTTTGCAACCAAAAGACATCGAAACACAACCGAAATATACTTATATATTTCATCCTAAACAAAACTTTTTATAAAAAGAACAGTATTAACAAACCACACCTTTTGAAAACACTTTCTGAATGGTTTCAAGCTGTGACTAATACGCTGTGACCATTAAGACATGCACATCCAGGGGCCTATTTAGGGTCGGAGTATTGTGCCATGCCCCCCTTTGGGCCACGGCACAAAGCAAAAAAGTACAAAATATACGTTAAAATCGCGTAATCAGATTCTAATAAAGCTTGCATGTGGAAGAGGCTTGCGCTGCCTGGCAATTTAGCATCATTTTAATCAGCTTAAGAGTAGAAGTGGCGCAGATTTCAGATTTCTTAGTACATGCTAAAATCTTGCCGCTTTGAAAAGCTTTTTTCAACTTAAATTTCCCACACTCTACATTGGGCAAGAAACAGGGCATGGTATGGAATGGAATTGAAAATGAAATAGAATGGAACGGAAATTTCGGTATGGAATATGAAAGATGCCAGAATGGAATGGAATGGAAGATTTAAAGAATGGAATGGAAGACAATCTTCCGTACTTCCATACCAATTCCACAGTAGATTTCGCTCATGGCATATACAGAAAAATTAATACGGATGGTAATAACTAAAAATATGTGGAAGCGTTTCGCAGCTAATCATCTGTCGACAAATTAATACGGTAATTCGGTCTTGAACATTTAAACATTGCGCAAACAGTGTGAAGACAGTAGGTATTGCATCATAATATCATAGAATATATGTTCATTGTAATTTGCAGCTGCATTGATGCTGACTGGCTTAAAGGCGGTGAATCATCCAGCCAATTTTGGTGGTTTACAATAGTTAAAATTGAACTATAATTTTTGATGTTTTTTATTTTAATTTTTGGGTTGCGGTTGCAAAAATATTCAACAAATACAAAAAGATCTCCCCCGAAAAAAGTTTTTGGAAACTCTGAGTTTTGTTCTTCCCGCCAAAACCACACTAGGCCTAATAGTTTAGAGAACTGTGGTTTTGGCGGGAAGAGCAAAACTCAGAGTTTCCAAAAACTTTTTTCGGGGATATCTTTTTGCATTTGTTGAATATCTTTGCAACCGCTGCCTCAAAATTGAAACAAAAAATATCAAAAATTGTAAGTCAATTTTAGCTATTATAAACTACCGTAATTGGCTGGATGATTCACCGCCTTTAACTTTTATTTTGAGAATGACAATTTGCTTAGTGACGTCGCCAGAGCAAACGAAGTTAAGGTGCACTAAAATAGACAGAACTTTTGCACATTAAAACTGATCTTGTACAGCTGCAAATTATGCTCAATTTCCAAATTCTGCAATCATGTCGTAAAAAGAGACATGGATAAGTCCGGAGGTGTTTCTTAGCTCCTTTCGTTTCCGGCCCATAATTACGTGTCAAGTCTATCTGCAGCAGTGACTACGACCTAAACAACCTTAAGTGCGCTTTAAAAAAAAAAAAATAGCTGGTCTTTCAAAAAACGGAATAAACTTTTTTGTTGGTCTGCACTTCTACTCTCTGACACACCCATAAACAAAAGTGTTACCAAGATTTTGCTAAAGGAGGAGGCTTGAAAGTTAAAATTTTTTTGTTTGAAAAATGCCTCGATTGGGTGGTGAGCTGAGCAAAGCGGTACTGCTAAATCACCTCATATAGACGGGGGTCTGGGGACGATGCCCCTGTCGCTGAGCGATTTTTTGATTTTTCCAGAAAAAACAACTATTTCAACCCCATTTGGATCGCATTTCGCACGTTTTTAAAGCTATTTGAAAGAATTAAAGTGCTAAGACTTAGAAGCCAGAGGAAAAATTAAATTCCCCTGCCGATTCAGTCCCTACTTTGCCTACAGAGCAATTCAAAAACACGTTAAATGCTTGCATTTTAGGGTTAAAATTTTTTAGTGACTTGGCTGAAAGGGGAGGGGGGGGACTGACGCCCCCTTTGCCCTCGTAGTTGCATCTTTACAGTATATCTGTAAACGCCGCTTTGCAGCCTGTTGTGCATCCCGACCCATTGTTTGAGAAACAATGCCTTCGGGCTTAGAATACTTTGAATCGAATACGATGCAAACGTTCATAGCTATGAAATTGATATGACTAGCCTAATTCCTTCATGACCTTTTAGGTTCAGAGGTGTAAACTTGGGATGTTAAATCTGGTGTTTGAAACTTGAACCACTAAAATTTCGGTATTTAAAAACTTCAATACACCGCTAATGTAGGTTACTTGAGTCACGTAGGTAAAATTAAATGTTACTTCTTTTTGCATCATTGTCGATTTTTTTGTAACGCAATGCTTTAAAAAAAAGTATTTTTAGTAAACCAAAATGGGGGGCAAGGCCCCTTTGGTCCCCGATAGCGACGGCAATAAATTTGCAAAGTGAAAAAAGAATTTTCCTCCTTCGTAACAAAGATTTGTTTTGCTTTTCTATCCTCGATTAAACTTAATTTTTTATTGTTTTTTTGCGTTTAAACTTTTTTTCGGTATCTTTGTAAAATGATTGTGGCAGTTTGGCTATGCCAAATTTCATAGTTGGTGTGGTTACAAACTTGCAATCATTAAACTTAGTGCATATGGGTCAACCTATTGCCTGCGTGGTTGATGTTTTTATGCGAAGTGAATTTTTATGGTAGCTCATTGCGATAGTCCTTCAAATATGGGATGAGATGCGTCGTACCATACTGCTTACCTTCACGAGCAACAACTTGCAAAGGTACGCTTAACGTTGCAAAATGCTATACAAATTACGCTTTGCTTCCGGTTTAAACTTACCTTGGTATGGAAGTATGGAATGGAAAATGGAAATTTTAGTATGGAATGGAATATGGAATGGAAGAAAATTGCCCGCATGGAATGTGGAAAAATCGTCTTCCATTCCATTCCATAGCATGCCCTGGCAAGAAAGACATAGCCCTTATTTTTTTGTATCTAACTAGCCATGGCTTGTTCTGAAGTAGCAGCTTTTCTACAAACTGCTGGGGCACATTATATTTCGAATATTTTGTAGCCAATGTCATAACAGTTTAGTGTTTGCTGGTCGGCAAATTGCAAATAATCTGTCACGAATAACTAAAAAATTGTAACTTTATTTTTTGGCCTTTCGCATAATATCATTGGAAAGAACGTCTAATAATTTAGCTTGTACCCTCCAGTTATTTTTATGCTTATTTTGTGCCCGTTTTGCGCTGCTCAAAACAGGTCTTTCAAACCGAAACTTAACCAAAAAAGGTCTTAAAATTGAGTCATTTTAGCAAAAAAAGCAATCTTTTTTGCGTTTTTTTTTTGAGACCCCGTGCAAAGTCACAAATTTTAACAACTCACCCATGCCCCACCTTCCTTTTGAAAATTTTTTATGAGATACATTGAACAGTGAACAAAAATTTTCTGCGAAAAAACCGGTCGACCGGGCCGGTCAGAAACCGGTCAACCGGCAATGATTTTGAAATTTACCGGTCGGGTCGGGTCGAGAAAATCCTGACCGGTTCCATCTCTGTTTCAGATACATAATATCAATTACGAACCATTTTCAAGTTCGTTAGAGTCCTTGGCTATCCATTAGCAAAAATACAACAAAAATAATCCGACCTACCCCACTTCGCTCCATAAAAAACAATGCATTTTAATCAAAATTTTGACCAAAAATTCGAACATTACTCATGCTTGACGAGAGCAATTAACAATGCTAATCGGCCATCCCTTTTAAGTATATCCCTGATTTAATGTTAACATTGCAATTTTGGTCTGCATAGAGTTAAATTTGAAATCAATCGTAAAAATTAATACCGAATAATAGCCCATTATTGTCGAGAAATACAAAATATCGCAAAATGTTACGTACGTAGCTTTACCCATTGGAAAGTTTAAAATAAGAGACCCCAACGTTAATCTACAGTAATTAAAATTTTCCATCCACATAGCACTATCTCATAGAGTGCTCAAACTAAAAATGTGAGCGAATTCAAATTTTGAGAAAGGCTACGACAACGGTCATAGTCAACAGATTCCTAAACTGAGAGTGCTCAAACTTGCTGTATAACTTGTTTTTAAAATGGGTTCATAACTTGTTTTCAAATTTGGCAAAAATGTGCCTCATTAGTTTTGTGAATTTGTTCTTGTTTTTCATGCAAAAACTTGAAAGAGCTGTTAATGAAAAGCTGCCTAAATCTGCATCAAATACAAAGCCAGTAAAACAACACTTGTTGCATTTCGTTACAAAGATTTTCAAGTCGTATAAAAAACACCAAAAAGCAGCAATGGCGTTAATTTTCGCCACTAATTCAGTCAGATTTTCCGTTTAAATCTTCGAAATAAATCCATTCTTGCAGAAAGCTCATTATGATGTCAATCTCCGCCATAAGCATTTCATGCAATTTACGAGAGTCCGTTTTCAGGTCATGAAAAGGTAGTAAGAAAAGAATCGATTCCTGTAGATTACGTCACAATTGAAAAAAAAGCGAGCTATACTCCAAGAAAAACTGACTACATTATAATAAATAGCGTAGAGCGGTGTTGTCGAAATTGTTGATACGGAGGTCAATGGAATAAAATTCTGTAGTAAACTAATTCGAATTTGAAGCACGTTTTGGCAAAAGTTGATAAATCGCATTTTGCTGTTTCAAGAAAATCGTGTTTAAAATTTTAAATTTCCTTTTGGCTCTGTTGTCAAGTACAACATATTAGGCTATTTGTTACCAATAAATGATTGAAAATTAAGGCAATTTTTTTCTCAGGGAAACTAGTTTTAGAAAATGACTTAGAATCTATAAAAAACTCACTTTTTGAAAAATGTCGTTTATCAACTTCTGCCACAACGTGCTTCATTTCCAGCAGTTGCAAATTCTCCGCTTTGTGCTTTTTTTGACAGTAGAATTTTGAGTTGATAGTCATTTGCAAGTTTCAACCAGTTTCCTACCAATTATCCAAATGAAAAACTTTACCGAATAACACGTAATTGGTGTCAGAGAAACATATTGATTTTGCGTAAAATATTTTTGACCACAAGGCGCTTCCTGTGTACCTCAAATCAATATGACACTAAATCAAATCAAAATAAAAATCCGTTTTTGGTTTTGAATTTAGATACTATCAAAATACCGTAATATTTTTAATATTTTGAAAAGAAATCAAAAATTACTAGATGCTTATTTTCTGAGAAAAATATCAAGAAAATTCTACCGATGCTTTTTTACTCGCATTTTCTTATTCACACTCTAAAGTTTGCCATTTTTGGATTCGCTTGAAAATCAATCGACTGGTAAGTATTTCGTAAAGTTCAAATAAACAATAAAATAAACCTAACAGAAAACAAAACTGTGGTTTGAAAGGCTCGATTATTTTTTGCTGCTTTAATTAAACACGCTTGCAAAAAATGCTAAGCTTAAAGATAACACAACACAACGAGAATCATTTTTACAATCGCGGCATGTCTCCAGCTAAAGAAGTCGCCGTCACATACATTACCTATTGTACTGTAACTTGTCAATAAATTGCTTATAGAATGCATGAGTTGAAAACTGCAACCGCAACAACAAAAAAGAATTCGTTTGTAAAAGTCGTGTTGCACAGCCTTATCATAAGCATTGCAGTAGAAATCGAATTATTCAAAAAAGTTAAACTGAAGGTTTTACCTGAAACAATTTTTATTTTTAAAAAACATTGCTAGTGATTAATTCAGTATTCGAAACCAGAACACTCTACCCTGCACTTTAGTTTAAAATCCGTTATGGCTTCAAAAAGATTATGAGATAAAATAATAGCCTAAATTCCGTTGTAAAGTGTATTGATACAGAAATAGAAAACAATTTTAATCAGAGAATAAAACCTGAGACTCTCTTAGTATGTAACGCCAAATTAAAAAAAAACAAACATGATTTTGTCGGATGCAAAAAAAAAAAAACTATGCCGATTTCAAAAATGCTTGGGGTGACACTGTAATTTCCCACGTGGAATTTGCGACAAACGCTTTTTACCTGCCTATGCTTTACTTACTACCGCCTTTGACTAAATCATTACCTAATCACGTGCACATCGTAGAACAAAATTCAATTTTAAATTCTGCATGAGAACCAAATAGTTTTGGAACAATATCTTGTTTCAAAAAATGTTAGAACTATAAAATTTTGCTAAATTGTTGTTCTCATTATACCCACTAGTAAATTCGCTAAGTTTAACTGACAAGTTCAAACCTCTAAAAAGTAACAAGAACCAAAAAAGTGGCAGTTTTTGGGTTCGCCCTTCTACATCACGTGACCAGGGATATCTACAACTACGGGATTGCTAACTCTATTAGAAGGTGGACAACAGTAGGGTCATCAACAAAAATTCGTTTTCAATAAAGGTACTATCTGACAAGAAAGCACCAATGTTCGTTTACACATTATGATGATGTTTTAAAAATATATATTCAATGTTGGCCAATTTCAGCTCGACAGACCTGGGTTTAATTCCTAGTTCAGCCAATTTGCGAAATTTTGCAATAATTCAAATGATTTATTAACAATACAGAGTACCTTTTCTATAGTGATAATAAACCTTGTAATACCTATTGCACTTGAAATTACGATAGCGGTAACAAAAAAAAATAAACAAAAAATAAGTTACCGTATGCCTAATTAACACAAAAAAATAAATTACACTGATATGCAGTATGCACTGACATTAAATAACAAACATGAATCAAATTGCGAGCTAAATAACAAACATGAATTACGAGCAAGTTGCGTGACATAGTACGACCAGTTAGTTGTTGTTTCGTCATGATTTTGAAGTCAACTTGCGCACTTTTCGCAAAGTTTTGGCAGGTGGTTCTTGAAGCATGGGCTTGCTATTTAACCTTTTCAGTTCATTCTTAGCACAGCAGTTAAAAATACTGCAGACGATTGCATTAAATGCAGCATGTCCCCTTGAACACTTAACATTCAACAACTTTGATATGGCTGGTTTCGACTGCGCCATTTTTCGCATGGCGTTCACAAATGCTTGTCTTTGGTTTGTGCATTGGAAAAGTTTATTTAATGCTGACACATCTGAGGCAACAGTGGTATAGCACTGCATTGCAATGGCCGTAATTGCAAAAGAAAGTTCAGTTGGTTCAGATAAACCACCTCGGTTAGCCATTTCAAACAGCTCTTTGTGTTTTTCGGGAATGTCTAAAGCAGTCTGAATGTCACTGCCCCCAATCAGCAAATCTTTGCAGCAACAGCATCTGCGACGCCTGGAAATGCTTCGAGCGATATACCCACTCACATAGTAGCACACAGCAGCATCGGAGTCGGGTATATCGTCTATCGAAGCAGTAGCTAGCAAGTCGATAAGCCACGAATGCTCGTTTTCTTCTGCTTGATCGTCTTGATCATCAACTGGTGCATCGTCTTGTTTGGAGATGCCAGCAGCAGTAAACAAAATTTGTTCTTGAAGCAAACTTAGACAGCGTATTTTTTTCTCAGCTTCAAGTACTTGCTTTACCGACATGAAAAAGTTACCACCATTTAGCTGACGGTACCAACCGAAGCGACCTTCTATTGGGTCGGACATGAGCTTTCCAGATAGCAAATATTCAAAACCATGGTAGTCTAATAAATATTCAGCTAGCTCTGGCACAGCTCCCATTGTCTGAATACACGCTGCGAAAGTCTCGTAGGTCAGTCCAGCAATCCCAGTTTGGCGCCACTCATCAAAAATTTGTCTAGCTTCGAGCAGGTAAGTTCCTGAGACACTTTCCTCCGCATTTTTCATAGTGCTATACATTGGATCCCTTTTTCTTTCAGCTAATAAATAAAAGAAATTCTGTTTATCAAACCATCCACAAATTGCAGAAGAAACTGAGCAGTGCATTTTTTTTGCATTTCATTTAAAGTGGCTGGTTACTAACGGTACCCCTTTTAGTGAACTAATAAGTCAGCTGCGTGGATAACTACAACTAGTAGATATCACAGGTTAGCTGGTACAACTCGTACGAAGAATAAAGCTATAATACTTCCTTGGGGGTGCACAATTTTGAGAATATACAGTAGTAGCCTGTTTTACTTTATAAATATTTTTCTTGGTTTGTATTCTTATGGAATCCGAAAATTATACACACAATCGTTCTTTGAGAGTGACAGTAACCTGAAATGATGCAATGCTAGAAAACTACCACGCACTCCTGCTTTTTTTAATAGCAACAGATTTTTAAAAAAATTGTAAATACTGTACCTTTGAGTGATGATTTCACAGACATTATCTTCCAAATATTACAAATAAATTTCACGAATCGAGCTGTTTCCATAAATGCTGGATAATCTTTGCTGTAATACTCCAGTCCTCTAGCAGTAGATTCACTGAACACGCCTGAAAGCATAAAAACACAACTTGTTTAACACAATTAGCTGCATGACAAGGAATTTCTAGAAAACCAAGTACCAATACACTTTAAAGATGTTCACCTAGCAGTAATTCTTAATTGTCACAAGTTAATCAACGGTTGGTCCAGTTATCAACAACTCTATATCCAGAATTAGAATTATCAAAATGATTTTGGCTAAAAGTTGGTTATGTCTAATACTGTATATATAATATGCTCAGTTGTAGCTAAATTAACAAGCCAAGGTGTACCTGTCATTGCTAATGCTGTGATATAATTTGTCATTTTAATGCAAACATACTTACCCAAAGCATGTTGTGGAGAAGTTCGAGCAATACTGCTTGGATTTAGAGAAACCTTTTTCAAGTTGCATGCTATTTTTAAGCTTTTTTCCTCTTCGAAAGCATACAAGCGAGCAATGTGGGCGAATTTTGCAGTGCAAGACTCTCCAAGTACATGTTCATGCCCACTGGCAAGAGGATGCATGATTTTTCGATTTACAAAATTGTTGTATATGTTCTTCATGTTGTGTGTGAAATCAAAGAGCAAAAATAGCCTTTCTTGCTTTCGGAGAGGATGTCGAATGCTGTTCGATAGATGTCCATCACAAAGATCAACAAAAAGTTTCCTGTTAAAAAAGATCAATCTTAAAATAATAAATCCCTGAAGCAAGATCGCCCCATGCCAGTGGCTAGAATAGATTTTGCATTAGCCGATAAAAGTAAAAGAAGGAAACTTTGCTAGAATGGAAATAATTGAGTATAATCATATTTTTGAGTTGTGCATCAGATGACTGGAGTATCAAATAAAAGAAGTCAGAAATGATAAGCTTTAATATTTATTTTGATAGAAAAATGTTATCTGTTCTTGTGAGTTGTCATAATATCATTATCATACTCAGCTAGGTTGCCCTTGCAAGCCCAGTACAGCAGTTCAATATTCAATCTATGTAGATAGCAGTAATATAAAGAAATATGTACCTGTTGCAAACATGATTGTCCGTTGAAACAGCAACCACAAAGCAAAAATCATCAAGAGCATTCATGACATGATCAAACCAACTTCGTAACAAATGCGTATCTAATTTGTTGACTGGAATAAGGCACACAACATCCTTGTAATTTCCCATTAAAGATTGAATCATGAAAGCAAGAACAGTTTTTGTTGGTGTACCATCTTCAGTGACTCCAATAAATGACCCATTGCAATACTCCACTCGCTGAGCAGTATATACTTCGTCTATCATCAAAACGACAATTTTTTCTTGCTGAGTTAATTCAGCTTGGCGTAACTTTAGGTATTCCAGATCCAACTTGCCACTTTCTACTGTCATACCAGAAGACAGTTTGCGTAGTAAGCTTAAAGATGGCAAAACAAGCAACTGACGCAATTTTTTGTATAGTGACGTACTTGTTATTTGCCACAGAAAGGAAACTGTTAGTAAATCAGTGGAATACCGCCGGCCTTGCTTTGGAACCTGGATAAGTTTTATTTGCTCGATCACAAATTTTAGCAAGTTTACAAGACTGTCATCAGGCTGCTCAGAAGTTGATTCCTCTGAAATGGTTTGCTCTAGTATCAGTAAAGCCAGCTTTAATAGATAAAAGCTACTGCTGTTACTACAGTAGCCATCACACAAGGATTTGCATAATGAGAGTATATTTGCAAATTGAGTGGTGGACTTTAATTGCTTTGATGGCATAAGATGCTGATAAGCTGCGTGTGGTACAAATGCAGACCGTACGTGTACTTGAGTCTTTAAAGTTTCGGTTACTAAGACAGAAGCGAGTAACACAGGAGCTTGCTTTTCGATCACACTTATGTAATGGAACCATGCCTGCTTCTCTTCAAAAACAGCGACGTAGCCATTTGGTAAAGGTTCTTTTTCAATTTTCTCCTTAAAGAGAACAAAACTGTCAAAACTTTCCAGCTGCAATAATCTTTTAGCAGACTCTTCAGTTTCATTATTTTGCTTAGCAAGCCTTGCAAAAGAAGTTGCAGCTGTAGATCGAGGTGCTGGGTTTTCTTTGCTTAAGTACTGAGGAAGATTCGGAAAGATATGGGGAACAGCTGAGCTTTTCAAACGCAACCTTTGCAATTTCTCTGTGGCTCGAGCATTACGGCGTCGATCTTTCTTGTCGCATGACTCTTGCACAAAATCACTATCATTAAAGTGAAGCTTGCACACTCTGTGAGAAGACGACAGAGTCCAGTTATGTCTTGGAATGGATTTTATCCATTTTTCTTTTTTATCAATATCAGATGGAAATTTAAACAAAGGGATTTTTTCAGAAGTTTTGCAAGATTTATAACCAGTATTGCACCCAGGTACACAACAGGTGTACACCATGGCAATCGAAGCTAGTATTGTAGTCTTAAGTCTGAAGTACCAGTAACGAGATGCTGCAGCAGTGCAGTCAGATATTGAACATTTGAAATTATATCTATGTATGTAAATTGATAGTGATAATACCTATCGACAAAAATGAATTATAATATTGTTACCCAGTAATTACTCGTCAGCTGGAATCATATTGCTACTGGCATCTACTACGGTACCACTACCACTGACCAGATGGTCAGAGTTGGATAACTGCTGCGATAGGCTACTCCACGAGGCTGCTAGACCACCAATCAGCAGGTCTGAGGGGCCTTTCAGTTTAAGCCTCACCTCTTAATTTGCCTCACCTCTAGCCGATCAGTGGTCTAGTGGATAGAGCGTCTGCTACTGAAGCGGTAGACACGGGTTCGATTCCCGGTCGAGTCAAACCAAAGACTATAAAAATTGGTATTCACAGCTTCCCTGCTTGACGTTCAGCAATTAAAGGGACAGTGTGAAGCCTCCATCGTGTGTGGTAGACAGATGGGCAGGTGGCAGCTTGACTCGAAGACCGAAAGATCCCTTCGCTGTCTCCTGGCCAAGGCAACTTGGTGAATAAAATGTAATTACAATTACAATTAATTTGCCAACTTGAATAGCAAGTTTTGACCGTACTGATCATCAGAAATAAAGACCAAAAGTTTTGTTATTACCATATTCTCTTAGCCCCACCATACTTTACCATTGAATGTTTGATGTGCAATAATTGCCCAAAAGTGGGCGTGGGCCATTTCGTAACAACAGATGAGAGGAGTTTAAACTGAAAGAGACCCGTCCTGAATTTAGTTGCAAGGCCTGAGACCTGTACTGGCAGACTAATATCCTACTATCAGACCATAGCCTACCAAAGATAAGCTAATAATAGCCATACATCTTGCAACTAAGCTACAGCCAATTTACAAACAGCAAACCATACCAGAACTAAGCAGGGCACTGGTCTGGCATTTCTGAAAGCAGTCAAAATTTAACTGGCATTTCTGTTAAAATTTAACTGCTTTCAGAAATGCCAGACCGGTGCCCGCTTAGTGCTGGTATGGTTTGCTGTTTGTAAATTATCTGGTTATACAGAGAGGTACCGGTACTCAGCTACGCCCATCTGTCTCGATAGGTGTGACTAAACTGCTAAAAGCAGTGAATTGAATTCTGAAATTAATAGCTTACTACGAAAATTACCGCCTTTACCGGTACGTAAAGTCAATAAACTTCTGCAGTTGCCTACTGTTAATTTTGCTGGAGAACAGCCTGCAAATGAATCATTATTCTAACATCATTTCTGTTTGTTTTCTAGCTTTGCTTCTACGTAACAGCTATCTCTCTGCTGTCTAAACTAAACAAAACTGTTACGACCGATTGACCACGCTCGTGGGAAAAGGCGAATATGCTTTTTTCTTTTTTTGCACGGTCGCCGCGATGACCCTACTGCTGTCCGTTGAACTGTTCAATTCGATCGAGTTAGCAATCCCGTAGTTGTAGATATCCCTGCACGTGACCTACCAAAATATCTTTCATCGCCAATGCTACTCTACCCGCAACTTAGGAGTCAATTAGTGAAAACAAACATGCGAATAAACTTCGCGTAATTTGAATTCTACCAAATGAAATTTCATTTCACCAAATGAAATCTTGACCAAGTATATGCATAATTTATATGAAACAAGTCGTCGTGGAAAATGTAATTTTGCTCAAAATGTAAATTCTGACAACTGTAGTAACTTTCGGAAAATAGTTTTTCTTGAAAATGTATTTTCGGCCAAATACAAATTCTGACAAGCCTAAAATCTGGAAGTTTTCCGGGAAATGTAATTTCGGCCAAACATAATGCTGGCAAGTGTAAATTCTGAGAAATAAGTTTTTGAAAAAAGTAGTATTGACTAAATTGGTTTTGATTTGTAAATTCTAGCTAATTTCTGGAAAATTTTCTGGTTTTTCTTTTGAGTTTTCTTGAAATGTAAATTATGGCAAGTGTATGTTCAGAGAAACGCGCATGCGGGATAATGTATTTTTGGTCATGTGTTTTATGGGGAAATGAAATTTTTGAAAGACATAAAGAATCACTAAATTTTTAAGTTTGGCTGTGTTTCATTTCCAGTATAAATTCTGTATAAGATAAAGTTTTTCACTGTATTTAGAAAAAGTGAGAAAAAAATCCCAGTTGCGGAATTCTCTAATTGGCCCAACGCTACAAAAAAAATTTGGGGATTTTGATTTCTTCTCTTTGAAAATTTTTTGGGTTGTGATTTTCTTCACGTTGGATTTATCATATTGAATTTTTCATTACACTTGCTGTATTACGCCAAAACATGTAACGAGTTTGCGGGGCCTATTTCCGCGTCATTGGATTCGGATATGCACAGCAGTTTCTCATGAAGAAATATCACGGCAGTGGCGAGCCTCTTGGCAGCATTGTGTTCGATTTGACCGGCCCGATAATTGAACCTCAAATCTCCCGCTCCAAACACGACCGCCTAACTGCTTGCCTACTTGCCCGGAACGTTGCATTTGTATATAATGAAAACAACATTAGTGTCAGTGGTGGTTCAAACAACACTGTGCATGGCTATGAAGTAAAGAAAGCATAAAAAAAAAGAAAAACTATTTGATCCTTGTTTGAATTAAGTAGATCTTATTGATATTAAAACTACTATAGAATAATAGTGGTATCTCAATGGCAATAGTTTTATTGCAACAAAGTCAGACAAGTAACTTGCGATAATCTGCTCTTTTGCCTGTTTGCTTTTGTTAAATTTCCAGGTGTTACTGTCTCACTAGTAAAATCGTGCCTAGGTGCAAACAGTAAAACATAATTGTAAATTGCTTTCAAAAACTTCAAAATGGTTTTAAAAATTCTAAACCAACAAATAATCGCACCTTTGTACAAGTTTGATAATAAACAATCAAGAAAAAACAAAGTTTAGTTTGTTTATAAGCGCGTTCTGTTCGCAAAGGTGGCATTTTTCAATTAATTGTTTGGCTGTCTGGCAGGTGTTAGCAATGTAAAGATGATATTTCAAGGTCGTTAAAAAGCTTGCAGATTCACAAGTTCACAAAGGTTGATTTTTTGGGCTTAGTTTTGTATTATTATAACCCAAGCTATTGAAAAAATTAGAACTTTTAGCCTAACCTTTAGCTTTATTATGTGTAAATACTATGCATTATTTGTGGTCTTCCTTAACATGGCAAAACACACAAAAACCACAATAACTTTTGACGAGGCTACAACCATGTAAGACTGCTTACGACTATGTTTAGACTATGTACAACAATGTACGACAAAAACATCGTCCATTGTTGCAAGCAAAATATTGCCAGTGGTACGGCGCCGTAGGAATAAACTTTACGAGACAATATTCATAATTACCAGTGTTCCCTCTAAGCTGTGCGCGTGTGCGCGCACAGACAAATTTCAGAGAGTGCGCACACGCACAAATTTGCTGCGCACAGAGATATTGTTGTTGATCATAAAATAACAATAATAAGACAGGCAATAAACTTTTCGAGCACAAAAACCGCTCCAATTCAAGCTGAAGACCTTTTTTTTGTTCTTCGCGTACTTAATTTCGAACACAAAAACCGCTCAATTTTTTTGGTCTTTACTTAATTTTGGACAAAAAAAAACGCTTTAATTCTGGTTGAATTCCCAGAAAAAGTGAGCACACGCGAAATTTTCTGCGCACAGAGACCACGAAAAATTAGAGGAAACACTGATAATCACCAAAACTTTTCTAGCTGAATGCATACTAGCATGATTTGTTCTGCTTTACATTATTAGCATTTTTGATAAAAGTTTGAGTTTCGCCGTAAAATAAATGCTCTTTTACAGAAAATTGAAGACGAAGTTTTAAGTTATAAATATGAAGACTACTCTTTTACTAACATCAGAAACGGTGATGTGATACTTTCTCGATCTAATCGCATTCGAGTTACTTTCCGTTTTAATTTTGGTCATTTTTTGGCTTCCTTTCAAGCAGGTAACTTTTTATGACGGTTTATGTATGTGCATGAACCAAGGTTTCTCCCTCTGTCTGGTCGCGCAACACACAACAGAGTTTTTTGTTTTTTTTGCAAGTTTTTTCTCAGGCTGGCTACTTTAAGGGCCAACCTGCTGGACCCCAATGACAAATAAGCGTCAGGTTTCTTTCTCATGGACACAATGATGCATTGGCAGTCTTATCCATTCTTTGTAAAAACCTCTTTTCGGAAGCTTAGACTTGCAATTGCACGCTTTCGGTCATTAGTTTAAGATTCATGACCGTAGATGAAAATGGACAGACGAAAACTGTTTTGAAAATTGAGAGCTTTGCCTTTTTTGACAATTCTCCTTTCATGACAAACGATTAATGCAAAGCTCGCATTACTCCCTTAGCCTTACCGATTCGGCTATCCAATTCCTTTGTAATCCGGCTGACCGGTTCTCGAAACAAGGGTGAAAAAACTTTTCACCGCAATGTCCGCATTTCCGAAATTACAATATTCAAAAGGTAGCTCAATGCTAAGTAAAATAAATCAATATATAGAATTGTTAAAATAAATGGTTTCCAATAAGCACAGTAATTCATTAATTATTAAATGAAAGTAAAATCTTCGACTGAAACATATTTGTAGAAAACTAAGCAATTCTGAACTGAGTAACTCTATAATACCAAAACAATGTCGATGGAAATGATGCATTTGATTCAAGGCGCAACCTGGTTTTGTTTGCAAGGGGGGGGGGGGCTAAGCCGACAATCAAAAATTTTAATTTCAAAAAATGCCCAATCGGGCTGCGTGTCGCGCAAACTAATGCAATTTAACGTCATACAAACGAGGGTCTGGGGGCAAATACCCAGCCGCTGGGCAAATTTTGTAATTTTTTGGATAAAAGTGAAATTTTAACCCCTTTTGTAACACGTTTCAAGCGTTTTTAAGGTAATTTGAAAAAACCTAATCGGTAAAATTTGGATGCCCGTTGAAGAATTAATTTGTCCCGCCCCTTTATATCCCCGATTTACTACGGGTCAAATCCAAAAAAGTTTGAGCTCTGCACTTTTGGCCTTAAATTTTCTAAATAACGTGGATAAGAGAGGCAGCTTAAGATCCCTTAGCTCCTTGTTACATCACGACTGTAACTTAGAATTCACGCCTCCACTCTGCGGTTGACGAAAACAACAAATCCGAGGACAAATGAATGACTCTTCACTGTTGTAAAAAGCGGAGTTATAAGACGGTTTTCTTATCAAAACAAGCACAATATTAGTTTTAAATAATGCCAGAGGTCCAAATCATTAACTAACAGTAAAACTGTTTATCTAGTAAATCAAAGTATTCTGCATGTAAACTACGTGGTTAAAAATATGATATCGATAAAAAAGAACAACAATAGTAGACAATAAACATGGAGACGTGCTGGCAGGCAGGCAGGAGACGGATAAATGCAACAATGAGCAGCTATTATCAAATTGCTATCAAGTCTAAAGTATAGCCTACAAAATTACACAATCACATTGCTTACCAAACAGTGCACAGCCGAGGACAAATAAAATGAGTCACGTGTCGATCAGGAAACGGGATGGGACTCTTGGGAGTTTTACTGAAATATCAATACGTTGTGCTAACTACTAATTTAGCAGTTACAAAACATTACGACTATTGTCGTCATCAGACATCAATTCAGCATAGTTTTCACTTAAGCACAAAGGCTAAGCTACTATTTAGTCTAGATGTCATTTACAGTAGGCTACAGCACAGCGAAAAATTTGTCACAAATTTATAAACGTAATTATCACATGCGACCAAATAAAAGCTCACCTGGAAAAAGAAACAAATGAAGAGCATAGTTCTAAAAATACTTAAGTCACATTTAAAAAAAATGAGTTAAGAGAGAAAATTGGTGGTTTATCTTGCATTCTATATGAAGCATGTTTTGGCAAAAGTTGATAAGTAACATTTCGCTGTTTTGAGAAAATCGCATTTAAAGTTTCAAACTTTCATTTGACCTCGTTTTTAAGCGCAATACATTCAGCTCTTTATTACCAAAAAATGATTGAAAATTAAAATAATTTTTTTCTCAGATAAACTTACTTTTGTAAGTAATTCGAAAAATAGGAAAAATTCATTTTCTGAAAAATGTCATTTATCAACTTCTGCCGAAACGTGCTTCATATGTTGAATAAAAAAGAAATTTCGACGAAAAAGTCCGCAAGTCCTTTTTTGTGAAAGTTAGTAATTTCCAATTTTGCGAATTTTGGCACTAAATATACGTAAGTCCATTCATTAAGTTTAAGTTCTAATCCCTTTAGTGCTTAGGAACAAACTACTGTTACAGTAGAAAATAGACAGGTTAACAAGTTGCATCATGTGGCTGAAACAGAAACAATATCTTGCGGCGAATTTTTGTACTTGCAGACTATGCTGGATAAAACAACAAAGTCCACTCATGTATGGAAAAAGTACCTAAGTCCATCATAATCGCCGTAAAAATGCCTAAGTCAAAAGATACAAAGCTTATTAACTTTTTGATGTAAAATTGCACCAAAGGGTAAATAGTCTTAAAAAACCCATTTGACAGTGCCTATCCAGAACGGATGAATTTTTAACCGCTGCACGCACAATTTGATTTCACGATTACATGGGAAACTTTAAATGCCATAATCTCAAAACTGATTTTTTGTGGCAAAAACACTTTTAGAACTAGACGCTTCAATTAGTCTTTTTTGGTTACATCCAATATACAGTAAGTCCAGGTTTAATAATAACCCACAAATTCAGTCTAAGCTAGGTTTTAAGATATTCAGTGTAAAATTGATTAGGTTCTTGGTCTACATTTCAGTAAAATAAACTGCTAAAATTCACTGATTAATTTTAAACTCAACAATTACATTACGTTCATCACATGCCTACTCTGTTGCACAGCCTGCCATGCAAACTATTCAGTAACTGTGCCGGCAAGGAAAGACTTGGAACAAAAGTGCCACGTCACAGAAACGATGATGCATTAACCAACAAACTTGAACAAGCAGAAACTGATCCAATCTTACGCCATCAAGCGGAAGCCGGAAATGCAAAATGAAATTTAAACTTATGAACAATAATATACTAAGAAAATTAATGATAAGCTATAGACAGTATACAGGGCGTTTGTAGGCACAATCAAACCTTTGATTAACAGCCTGAGACATATTGTTTCGGAATCGACATTCGTCTTTTATTCCTCGTCAGTATGGCTAGGACTATAGGTATGAACACGAGCGTAGAAAGACAAGAAATCGCAAATTAAACTCATCATAGCACAATTTTTTTTCTCTCAACAATATTAGTAATCACAATATTGCAAGAAATAATTATAATAGTTGAAAATTATTTTGAATTGAACTATTATACAGTAATTATTTATTGCAATATTGAGATTACTTAACATTTTTGAGAGAAAAAAACGTGTATAATTTGGTTAATAATATGCGATTCCTTGCCTTTCTACGCTCACGTTCATACCTGAAGTCCTAGCTATACTGACAAAGAATAAAAGACGAATGTTGATTCCGAAACAGTATGTCGTAGGCTGTTAATCAAAGGTTTGATTGTGCCTATAAGACTCTGAATGCTGCCTATAGCTTATTATAAATTTAAACTAGTTTATACTGAGTCGGGGTTAAAATTATCATTTGGGCATGAGAAAACGTACAAATTTCTACACCCCTCCTGGTTGCGCCACTGACTGTCATTGGCTAGTTTGTTGAAATTAGGAGTCAAATTGCTTTCGCTAATCTTTAAGGCTTACTGAAAATTTAAGTCTGTGAGAAGTGATTTGTTCTTTGACTTGTCAATTTTCAACATAGAGAAAGTATGCATACAAATAAAAGTGGATGCAAACAGCACAAGCAACCATTAAAGTGAGTAAAAAGTTGATGAAAACAGTTGCTTAGAACACCTATTTATGGATAATATTAACAAGTTCATTTATTCCTGAATTGAAATAGGCAGAACCAAAGGTGGGCAAGTTAATGCAAAATGTTAGCTTTGTTAATCACTCGTCCGTTAACAAACTTCACACCTCCATTAACGTTAATCCGTTATTTTCAGCTTCAATTAACGAAAGTTAATAAAGTCCGTTAATTTGTTAATATCTTGCGTGTAATTTGCATTTCTTTTTATTCACTCGCTTCTAGAACAAGTATTGACGCTGTTGAGCTGATTGTAAGGAAATTTATTGCTATGGTGGTCTTTTTGTATTTTGGAAGTTACATTTTACTGCCTAATCTAATTTTAAGATCAAAATAAGTTCAAATGCACTAACAAAGATGCGATCAAACAATCTTAGGAAATTGCGAACTGCGATAATTAATAGATCTATGAGGCTGCATCTTATTATTTGCCACAAGAAAGAGCTCCTTTCTCCGTTTCTATAAAACTCGTGCTAATACGCAACAAGTGTTACCACTGCAAACTGGTTTGTACCGGTGCGATGAATGAATGGTGTAAGATACTAACGATAAAACTCTTAACTGAAGTTAACATAACTTAACGGAAGTTACTGTAGTCCGTAAACAGAACTTAATGGAAGTTGATTTGGTCCGTTAACAACAAAAAACTTTTTAACGGATTAACAAGTTAATGAAAAAGTTAGCTTCGTTATTAACCCTTATCAGTACTACTGAAAACACATACGTTGTCGCACTACTGTCCACATTTTGTGTACAACCTACTGTATATAAACCTGGTTCTAGGCGGATTCTCTTCAGATTTATGTTTGCAAGTAGTGTATTAGTATAAAGAACACAAAAAAGAACAAGAGTTACGTTTAAATGGCTAAGTAGGTCGACGAAAAAAATTTTAAAAATGGCAAAAAATTGTCATACAGATAGAATATATATATATTCAAGCACAAAAACCACATTTGCATGATTTAACAATTTTTCTATGTTGTGGGCACACTCCTTTCCCACAATTATCGCAACGTGATCTCGTATGTTTCTTGCAAATTCTGCATCTTGTTTGACGGCTGGATGTGGGACCGGGGCGAATGCTGGATTCAAAGGGTAAAGAAAAGCCCACCTGGGAAGCTGCATCTCTAACAGTGTGCTTTTGATTCGAAAGCCTCAGACGAGCCTCAACAGCAGATTTTGCTAGTTGAAAAGTTAAGTTTTTCAAAAATTCTTTTTTTGATTTTGAATATCTCCCAGATTTTTTCATCAAGATATACGAATTGTTAGCTGCAGCGTCAACCATGTTGTAAAAGAATAACAGTGGCCATCTAACTGTTTTTCTGCGGCATGAAAACTCCTCTAAATTTTCATCAAACCTGTCAACGCCACCTTTCCTTTGGTTATAATCCAAAATCACAAGGGGCTTTTTAGATTCCTCAGCAGTCACCAAACTATCTGTATGTGTTGAGCTCAAAAGCATAACGGGCTTTTTGTTCTTTTTAGCTTGGTATGCAACCAAGCACACACCATCGTCATGATTGTATAAAAACTTAGATGAGTATAAATCCATTCTGTTGTTCAAGATACTTGGAATTTCTCTGCGATGTGTTCTTATTGTTCCGAGTATAGTTAAACTCTTTTCAAGCAATAGTTTTGCAAGATTATAACTTGTAAAAAAGTTATCTGTGCAAACATCTCTTCCAGTTCCATATTAGGGTTCCAGCAATCTAAGCACAATATCTTGACCTAAATTTCTATGAACCTGATCTCCTTCTTTTCCACCGTAAGCAATTGCGTTCAGAGCATATCCAGTGCTAGATTCACATGCCCAGAAAATTTTTAGTCCGTACTTTCTTGGTTTGGATGGCATGTACGTTCTACCTGGAATTCGGCCTCTGTACCCCACCAATTGTTCATCCACAGTTATGCATTCATCTGGAACATATACGGGTCGAATATTTCCAAGAAATATTCCCCATATTTCTGAAATAGCAGCAAACTTGTCATTTACTTTTCTCTGCTCCCGTGTGTGCCAATTATCAAACCTTATACATCTAAGAAAACATTTAAAGCGGTTCAAGGACATGACAGCCCTGTAAAAAGGTTTGCTGTCTCCAACTTCCCATAAATTTTTCAACTCAGTGAAATTGTCCCTGTCACTGCCAGCCCGCAGGATTAATGCTAAGGCAGCTTTGAATTCCTCCATTGAAAAGTTGTGGTAATTTTGAGGTGTAGATAGAGTGCGTCGAAGCTCCCTAACTTTTCTATTAGTGTTCCTGAGAACAGTTCGCATTATTTCTTCTGTGAGCATATGCTCAAAACTTTCGATTTCAGTTTGAGGGGTAGCAATAGCTCTGGGTCGTTGTGTAAGGATATTTCGACGTCGTCTTCGATTAGGAATCTCTTGGGTTGTGTACGAAATGCCACTTTTACTCGGTATGCAGTCAAAAGCACGACCTTCTCCATCAGTGTGATCCGAATTTGCAGCTTCGTCACCAGAGACTTCATCATCATCTGTGTCATTATCATCTCTCTCTTCAAATGCTTCGATATCTCCTTCATCATCAACAGCAACCTCCCCGTCATCCTCAACAACCTCTTCGTCATTCTCACCGTCTTCTACCGGGATAAACTTTGCATCCTCACCATTATCATCATCATCGCTCAGGTCATCTATCAACCCAAGCTGGTTGCATGCTTCACGTAAAGTAAATCGCCTACACATGATTACATTTATTGTAGTCTACCCTTTGATATGTAAGCTGCTAAGAAGTAAATAAAATCAGATACACAAAAACTCATCCTAATAAATGCTTATAAAAGCCTCACAGTAACATACAAAGTGCGCTTACTAAATTTGGTCCTGGCATCATATTTACAGCTTTCTCTAGTAAGAACTTCTAAAGTTATATTTTGTAAACGCCCTATTTCTATTTCAGAGTTTCAGGGTAACCAAACTTTACTTTTTCATGTTATAGCTAACTGAGAAACATCTAAAACAGCTATTACGGTATGATAGGCTTTATACTGCTTAGGCAAAAACAAATGTCCTTGCACACATAACCATAAAAACGAAGTGTTTTCCTCTGCCACTTCAGTGATAAACTAGCCATAGTTCTATTCATTATTTCTGCCTAAAAAAATATTCTTTAGGCTATATTGTTGGCTGATGTGGCAAGCAATAAATTGCAGTTGAAAATGACGCTAGATATGCTCAAAGCAGTTGTAGGCAAAACAATGAAAGAAATTATCACGTGACAGTAATCTATTGTCATTGCTTTTCACACGTATTGTATCGTCGTAATTTCCAGAGAAACGGTTACTAGCTGAATTTTAATAGTGGGATTAACCTAGTTTTGACATGAATGCATCCTAGAACAAAGCAAAAACACAACAAAATAAAATAGCCACAAACCAGTCCTCATTTCCATGTATTACATCAGCAAAAATCCTTTGTCCACATTTGTGGACAGTAGTGCGACAACGTATGTTTTTTCAATATAATATAAAATACAGCCAATTATTTAATTTTCGTTTTCCTCCGTAAGTCAAGTTTACAAATCTTCATCATAGTCGAAAAACAGATCTATCGGATGATTTTTTCGAGAGCAGCAATACCTTTTGTGACCCGTGTCGACAAATTGTGGACAGTAGTGCCGATAAGGGTTAACGGATTAGCGATTAACAGACTTGTGCGCACCTATGGGCAGAACTTATTTAATAGTTCACATGCAGAGACATCACGTCTTACAATCTTTTATTTGACAACACCATCCTCTATGATGTCTCCACGTCTAAATGGGTAATAATTTCAACCCCTTTTGACGCAAATGAGGCGGAGCCCCCAACGCGGTAGCATTCCCGTGTTTCGGAGTCAACTGACTCCTCCATCAGTGTGAAGAGAAGTCGCCACAATGCGAGGAATTTTGATCCTTAATTGATGATGGAATACTTTAATAGATAATATTAATGGATAAAATTTAATGGATGATATTAATAATGCTTTAATGGATAATCCTTTAATGAATAATATTGTTAGCTGAAAAAAGTGGACTTTAATTAATGCTGACAAAGATAAAAACTCCATATTTGAGAAGCCTATGAAAACTTAGACACAAAAAACAAGCCTAGATTAATTTAACAATAACCAAAAGTGTGTTTATATTGCGCCCGCTATAATGTGCATCTGTGAACTCAGGATGGGAAAAAGATGACGAGTGTTGATAATATCTTTTAACAGAATTTCTTGGCGGACTGCATTAAAACCAGAGCTGGGCAAGTCCGCAAGTCCGCAAATCCGCAATTGCAGACTTACGAAAAAAGTTGCGGACATGCGGACTTGCGGACTTAAGCAGTTTGAATTGCGGACTTGCGGTTGCGGACTATTTTTAATTTTAGTCCGCAATTCCGCAAGGTTTATACAAATACTGAAATTCCTTTCTATTTTCGTAAAATATTCATGTTTTTACCCAGTCAAACATGAGAAATCAATTTAATTTTTTCGAGTTCAAGTTCGGCAAAAATATCAAGTTTTTTGAGTTTAGGCTGACATAAATACTAAGTCTGCTTTTCAACTTAATTGTTTTCTTTTTGTTGACATGCTGTTTGGTTACGTGAGAAACTAATACAGTACATGCCGCGTTCTCATCTTTTATGCAAATGGTTGGTTAATTTTTTAGAACATTTTAGAACCCTTTTGGTGCTTGTTTTAAGAATCTTCTACAACTGTCTTTGTGGTAATTTTAACTGTATTGTCTTCAGACGTTTAATCTCATAATCTTTAAGTCTGCAACTAGTGCTCAAATTAGACCGTCTTCGACAGCACGAGTGATATGGTGTCTCAAATTTTTTTAGTTTAGTCTATCAAGTTAGCTGTGTAGTAAGTTGGTTACGTAAAATGTTAACGTGTTGATGTTTCTATTTCTATAGCGCGACCTCGAAGCAGCTTTTTAATTGTATAGTCTAGTATAGTCCAGCATAGTGTCAGTATAATCAATAGCGTAAATTTTGGTCTATTAAATTTTAGTTAATGATATTGATTTGGCTAGCTGATGATTGACTTCTTGTTTTGCCTTGCTTTTTTGAATGAATCAGGTTTTTGGTGTTCTGTGAGGAATAACATTGTCATATTTATATTCAAAATGTGGTATGACTGCAGAAATATGAAGGATATGGTGCACGGCGAGACAGGTTATTAGGAGCGGGTCTAACCTGATTCAAAATAGAGTCAACACTGTTTTCTCGAGTTCGGCAAAACAACCGCCTTTTTTTGAGTTTAAGTTCGAATTTACATCCTTGGTTCAAAGTATGACTTTGTTGTATTTTACCGTGAGTACACAAAATTAGCCACTGGGGTATCATTTTTTGTACTGGTAGCCAGTGCCGTCGCTACGGTGGGGCCGGGGGTACCGTCGCTACGTAGAGGCCAGGGGCGCCGTCCCCCCCTAACGACTGCTAGTGCACCCCCATTTCGATTCATTCCGAATGCTTTTTTGGAGCATCACGTAACAACAAGACAACAGACAATAATGGAAAAAGAAATAACAATTTTCAAACATGATTCTCGTTTGAAGTTTTCTCGATTGTTCGCAAAATTGCTGGCCACCAACTGCTGTACATAAATGTGACCCAATAGTCCGTTTTATTAACACGCCTTTACGGATGTGTCGCGTAATAGGGATATATGCCTACAGAAGCGTTACCGGCATTTCGTTAGTGATAATGATCTGAAACAATACGTGAAAACATTTCTTTTAAAGACCTGCTGTTTTTTTTTAGAGCACACTCAAGATTGAGTTTAGGTCGCAGTCAGTGGCGCAACCAGAGGGAAGAGGCTAAGGGGTCATCAGCCCCCTTTAGCCAAGTCGTTTGGAAAATATAATCAAAAAAAGAATAAGCGTTTAAACGTGTTTTGAACTTGAGCTGAAGTATATGGGGGCTCAAGAGGCTAGACAATTTAAATCTTTTAATGACTTCTGAATTTTCAGCAATTTACTGTAATTATAGATATGGTTTTAAAACGTGCTAAATGTGATTCAAATGGCGTTAAAATTGCAATTTTTGCCGCAAAATTGCAAAAATCGCCCAGCAACTGGGAGCTCTGCCCCCTCTGTAACACGCTTGAGTAGCAACGGTTTGTTCAGCATGGGTCCTAAATTAGACAGTTTTTGTGCAAAAAACATTCTTTTTGGTTCACGCGCCCTTTCTCTTAGCAAAACCCTGCTTGCGCTTCTGATTGCATTCACTCCTGCAGACATATTTTTCAAGCGATTATACCGGCCGCATGCAAAACGAGCTAATAAACGCTACCGGGCGTATATGTCTCTTTTTTCAAAGATGAATACAAAATTGTAGCTTAAAAATATTAGTTGTTATGAGCAAAACTTCAGTCCATTTTATAGTGCCCCCCATTTTTGGCTAGGGCCCTCTCACTTCGTTTGGTCTGGCGAAGGCACTGCTGGTACAGTAACATGAGGTTGCCTCGTTCCTAAAGTATTTTTTGAAATTAGAGACTAAAAATTTAGTAATGCGATTAGTGATATGAACGCATTTTTGCCTTCTACTACCTTTGCCTTTTCCTGTCTCGAAAAACATTGTTTTCTGAAAATATATTATTGTTGCGAGCGGAAATGCGAATTGTGCTTTGCTACTTGATGGCTTCTCATTGTAATTTAATGGCTTTTAATCTCCGAATTTCTAGCTTCATAGTAGCATTTTTAAGGGTTCGTCGGTGGGTTGTGCACAATGCTTCCATGCAGTTTAGGCACCTACTGTATAAGCAGCAGCGCAACTAGGAGGGCTGAGGGATACAAACCCTTAACCAAGTCACTTAAAAACTTAAACCAATATTACAAGCGTTTAAATCTGTTTTGAGTTGGACCTGAAAGAAAGAGGAGCTGGGCAATTCTTAAGTTTGCCATCCGAAAAACCAGCTTAATAACAAGTCATGCTGTGATACATTTACTACAATCAACGATTGTGAGTAATTCCTTCTATTGCGTGGAGTGTATCCACCATACGCTTGCTATACTTCCCACAAGTCACAATTTTTGACTTATTTTTGCTAATCAACTCTGAGCAGATCACTACGAGACAGGGTTGATTGCAAAACTCTTCTACTCGGTTCATAAAAAGTTGCGGACTTGCGGTGCGGACTTCAAATATTACGAAGTTGCGGACTTGCGGTTGCTGACTTCAAAAATTACGAAGTTGCGGACTTGCGGTTGCGGATTCAAGAATCCTGAAACATCGTTTCGGACTTGCGGTTGCGGACTAAGCTTTTAAACATCCAATTGCGGACTTGCGGTTGCGGATTAAGACAATTGAAATTCGGTTGCGGATTTGCGGACTGCAGACTTAAAAAAAAACTTACGGTGCCCAGCACTGATGAAAACGTTTGGCGGGGCGCATGCAGGCCGTAGTTTTCCCACCTCCTACTTAAAACAAGCAATAACGTTCTTGTGGTTTTGCTTAGGATTCCGCTGAGGTAACCTTTTGGCCAGAGAACACGCAAATGATTAAACATTAAAATTCTGGCCGGCCAACGTTATAACATCAGAATTAAATTTTTATTAAAAACACAGTCCTGTTTGTTGCAGAGTAGCTGTTGCACGTTTGAAATGCATTACGGACAACATAATATTGAGGCAAAGCGCCAGGCAGCCGCTTGGCAACTTCAGCAATTACATGAAAAAAGTTGTTATTTTAACACTTCGAAAGAAACTTCCACCGTTTTGGAACCACTTGAAAGCATTGAATTGTAAAGCCAATTCATTACCATAATTTGTTCGTAAATTAGGTCTCAAACAATTTAAAAGCTAGCAAATTTGTGTAAAACTTTATACAAACTTGGATAAAGAAGGGGGCTTCAGTCCCCGGGACGCCTGTGCCTCAACAGTTGCATTACTGAACACAACTACAAACTACGAGGTATAATGCAGCAAGCGTGAACTGGGAAACGTTAAAAACGAAATGAAAATTGTTATAACGTAGCTTATAGAGGCTAAAAAGCGCAAATTTGCTACTTGTATGCAAAGTTCGTAAATGCATTTGCAGTGGCGTTTTAAACAAGATATTGTAATTTTTTTGTTATATATATTGCAAAATATTGTAATTTTTTTGTTTATATATTAAGTTTTATTTGCTTTGATTGCAGTGCCATTTGGATTTGATATTGAGTTTTGGAAACCTAATCAAGTTGTATCTGTAATTTGGGCAATCTTTGGAGAGACCTATGGCGTCATATGGTGATGGCGTCATAATCCATTAATTTAGAACATTAACAATTGCGAAAAAATTGTCATATTCAGTGAATACAACTCTTGAAAGTTTTGTTTTATAATAAAGCTTTGAAAATAACTGCCATGACGTCATATTTAGCAAAACGTTTAAATAAGGATCAAAAATTTTGTCATTCTTATAGTTAATGTCGTTGCTGATAAAACATTTTGGCCATTTTCGGCCCTATTATGGCGTAGATTTACTCCTCTAATAAATAACAAAACGAAAATAGTTACAGCGTAGCTTATAGTTATGAAATGATGAAGGTGATGGAAGACCGAGATGTTTGGCGGCTTAATCTCGAATTATTATCCTCGTAACCCTCACGATAAAATGCACAGGGCTGGACAGCGCTGTTTCGAGCTTTTAGCTCTCATCGGCAGCCCTCAGCTTCTCTAACAAAGTTATTCCCCAGCTGGACAAGACTCTTGGTCGAACTGGGAAAACCTTATTGGCTTGCACAGTGGCTGAGGCTTTCTAGGGAATAAACGATTTTTCACTTGTGGTACTTAAAAAAACAAGTGAAAAAATTGCTAAACCCTTGTAGTAAGTACAGCCATTGGCTATCCCTACTACAAGGGTTTCCCTTGCGTGACCACGGAAATCATAGCCGAAAAGTTTGACGTCCTTCGTGGTCGACTCCTGGGAAATCAGTGGAAGACGTTGTGATTTCCCAGGAGTCGACCACGAAGGACGTCAAACTTTTCGGCTATGATTTTCGTGGTCACGCAAGGGGAACCCTTGTAGTAGGGATAGCCAATGGCTGTACTTACTACAAGGGTTCAGCAATTTTTTCACGAGTTTTTTTTAAGTACCACAAGTGAAAAATCGACGTTTATTTCCTAGAAAGCCTCTGCCACTGTGCAAGCCATTAAGGTTTGTCCAGTTCGGCCAAGAGTCTTGTCCTGCTGGGGAATAACTTTGTTAGAGAAGCTGAGGGCTGCCGATGAGAGCTAAAAGCTCGAAACAGCACTGTCCAGCTAGCTGTGTGCATATTATGATTCGAGGTACTTTGTAGCTGCAGGGTTGGTAGGGTTGGTGGTTGATCTGGCCACCCAACTGCCAGTGGAAGTCGTTGTGGTTTTCCAGGAGTCGACCACGAAGGACGTCAAACCTCACGATAAGGCAGGCAATGAAAAAAGAGAAAAATAAGATTCTGGAAATCTCTTGAAAACGAATATTCGTTTAATTCTCAAAACTATTAAGTTGTTGATGGTATTTACAACCAAGTAGCTTTGCGAAAAGTTTGTTTCAGCTCTGACTTGAGTTAAATCAAAACAAAAAAATCAATTTAGTGTTGAAGCAGAGCTACTTGTTGTTTCAAAAACTTCTTTACTGCCTCTCTTATCTCTTATTTTACTGTAGAATCGAAACAGCAACAAATTTCTCTTTAACTTTGATGTGATAGTATGTGTCCATAGCAGTAGCGCAGTAGCAACACCAAAGGAACTTCAGGGCCCTATCAGCCAAGTCACTTCGAAATTTTAACCCAATATCGCAAGCGTTTATAAACAGGGATAAAGAAGTGGAAGCTGGAAGTTGAAGCGGTGGAAACGGCAAATTTTTGTTGAATCGGAAGCTGGAAACGGTAAAAGGGTACCGCTTTCGCTTCCACTTTGACAATTCATATCGAGCATCAAAGCTTGAACGTGGTATAATCATCATTTGCCAAAGAACATCTTTTAAGGCCTGTGGTTCTCCTAAATCCCGAGCAGCCCCCACTCCTATCAACTCAAAGATGAACCATGTTGCTAACCAACTTATTTTTTAAATTATAAGTGTTCAAAATTTTTCTATTTTAGTTCTAAAATTCAAAGATTTTTTCCAAAATACTTTTAAATCGGAATATGCCCATTTTTTGGAATCATACTCGGGCCGTACTTGCATAAACAAAATCTGGGCCGTTCTCGTATACAGTAAAACTGTTTGCATTCATCAACATAAACAAAGTTTCTAGTTCAAGCTTTTTAATTTCTTTCTTTGCGATAATATATTCTTGAAAAGCAAACAGAGTAAAGCATCATTACGTCTCTTAAACAAAGTTTAATATTGGATGACTGTTAAACATGTGATGTAATAATGCTGGTCTTAATTATTGCTATAAGTACCGTTTGCGACATGAATTATTTTAATATGGTATTGTGTATAATTGCATAATTCTTGCAATGTTTTTTTTTTATTTTGCTGTCCTAAAATACTCGCTGCTGGTAAAATTTTGGAGCAAACTTCATGCACAAACAAGCTAATAAAAAAAAATTGCAAATGTGGAAGCTTCGCCTATGAGTTACCTAATTAAAACCAAGTAAAAATTTGCGCTTAACAACCTAGATGCAGTTGAAATAAGTTATTATCCCGAGCGCTAGGAAATCCGACGCCAGACCTCAAATAATTGCTTTTAACTTTGGGGTAAACGTTCAGAGAAGTTCGAATCAGCAGCAACATAACAACCTTTGTCGTTAATTGCATTTTTTGCTTTAAGGCCGCTCCAAATTCGACTACGCCCATGCGCAGTTTCTTGCAATAAAAAACCACTGAATACAATCCTATAATTTGGCGTTATATGATGCTTTTAAGATGGTGATAACAAAGCTGTTTGATTTTGACTTGACTGAAAAAAACTTTTGCCAAAAATTTTACAACAAAACAATTTTAAAGTAAAATTACGTCATTAAGTGGTGGAAACGGAAGCGCTAAGAGTGGAAGCAGAAGTGTTAGCAATTCAAAAATTGCAGCTTCTCCATTCCTCTTTATAAACGTTGTGGGCTTGACCTATAAGGGGGGGAGGGCTTGAAGGGGTTGGGAGTTTAATTATTCAACTGGCTTATTAATCTTAACAATTTAGTTCTTCCATATGACTCAAAAAAAGGACAAAATTTGATTCGAATGGCGCTACAATGGATGTTTGTTTGCTAAAAAATCACAAAATTACCCAGAGGCTCTGTGAATTGGGGCTCTATCCCCAAACCACCGGTATTAATATCAGTCTGCTCAGTGCGTTACATAATTGACGCATTTTTCATGAAAAAGTTTTCACTTTTGGATCAACCCCTCCTTAACAAAATCATGCTTGCGCACGTAGTCCGTAAATTGAAGTTTTATTGTTTGAGCTGATTAACATTTTCCTAAAAATGTGCAGCATTTGCCAAAATAATGGATCATACTGTGGCATTAACTTTGGTTACAAATGCGGTAATAACTACACCAGCATTACTTTGGTTAAATACCCATTATGATTTTTTGGTGTCGATCCGTAAACATTTGTTTAATTTTTACCAGTCCGTAAATATAAAAAGATAGGAAACCACTGGTGTAACGCAAAGGTGAAAATAAGAACACGTTGGGTTGGAAATTACTCGGGAGATTTTGAAATATTTCTCACTTTGGTTTGTTTGACGTCAAACAATATGGTCAGATTTTGACCGTGTAAAATCAGCACGCGAGTGTCGACATATGAATGCGTAAAAATTAAAGATTTTTTGCCGAAAACTCCCAAATTTGTCAGCGACTGAGATTGTAGCGGTTTGGCGTAGCCTTCAAATCATTAAAGTCTCTAAAAGCTGGCAACTTTACCATCAGATCTCCGTCTATAAAACATTGTGCCACTAAAATCAATTTTGGATTACACAACCGGAAATATAGGACGTAATAGCACTAAAATTATATGCCCACTGACTTAACTTAAAAATTAGAGCTTAATTAATGATCAATCGCCAAAATTGGAGCGAATACTATTTGCTCCATTTCTGCGCACCAGATTGTCCGAGAAATTGTTAATTCACGCAAAAAAAAGTCTGAAAAATATATCCTCGGCTCAACTTAAATTTTTTTAATCTGACCCGTACTTACACTTACAGTAGCCTACAGTCATAAAGTCAAGGGTCTGGTGGTACGCTTATAATTTATGATAATTGTAAAAATTGTACGGGTACCACCTTCATGACTACCTTATGCTTTATTCAGCAAAAAGCAAAGCAGTCCATAATACTTATCCAAAAAAGCTCATCTTCAAACCACTGCTTTTCATTGAACTCAACTTTTCCGACGTCATACAAGCATTAAAAATCTGCTCTAAACTTGCCAATTTGCAGTATTTTTTGTTCAAATTTCACATTAGTTCGAAAAATTACTTTTTCAACGCTTTGATAAGGTTTTCATGCAAGCCACACAACTAAAAAAACTGGCAATTTTGAATTTTTGACATGGCAAAACATGCCTGGGCCCTGTCGAAAGTTAAAATTCACGTTGGCTTAGCGGCCATTTACCCCCCCTCCAAAGCTAATTAATTAAGCCAAAACCGTCTCTATCAAAATTTTTTAGTTGAATTTCTTTATCATGTAGAAAAAAACATTTTTTTGTCAAAAAGTTATTTTTCGAAAAAGTCATGTTTGGAAAACCCAATATTTGTTCAATGTAAAAATTAGTGTAGTCATCATTTTGACAAAAAATAGCAAACATAAATAAAAACAATAAAGCATAAACAAATATGAAGCAGTTGAGTGCAAATATCCAAAGATCACTACAACGTTTAAAGCTCTTTTCCACTGTTTATTGTTATGCAATAGCAAAATTGCTACTCGGGATCAACAATTACCGTCTGGGCTGGAAAGGAAAGCGTCTTATCCAAAGACGCAAAAACTTGACCAGTGAGGGGGTTAACCCTGATCATGTAGTTATGCAAGAACAGAGAAAAACAACGCCTTTACCCTAATCCGTACCATTTTCCTGGCTTTTACCTTAAAAACAACGCCTTACGTCGCGCTGCTGATGTGTTTAAATAACTTCAACAGTGATGTTTCAATACTCGCAATCATCAGTTTGTTAAATAAACTATCTTGCGTATTGTACAATCCAACCTTGAGGTAGATTATTTGATTATTTTGTGCTAACAAAAAACTAAATTGGAAATGGAGGTTGACTTTGCGATCTATAAACCGGATCCTGTACAAAATCCCGAATGGACAAAATCCCGAATGGACAAAATCCCGAATTGGACAAAATCCCGAATGGACAAAATCCCGAATTGGACAAAATCCCGAATGGACAAAATCCCGAATTGGACAAAATCCCGAATGGACAAAATCCCAAATTGGACAAAATCCCGAATGGACAAAATCCCGAATTGGACAAAATCCCGAATGGACAAAATCCCGAATTGGACAAAATCCAGAACGGACAAAATCCCGAATTGAACAATTTCCCGAATGGACAAAATCCCGAATTGGACAATTTCCCGAATGGACAAAATCCCGAATTGGACAAAATCCCGAATGGACAAAATCCCGAATTGGACAAAATCCCGAATGGACAAAATCCCGAATTGGACAAAATTCCGAATGGACAAAATCCCAAATTGGACAATTTCCCGCATTGGACAAAATCCCGAATTGGACAAAATCCAGAATGGACAAAATCCCGAATTGGACAAAACCCCGAACAACAAAATCCCGAATTGGAAAAAATTCCAAATCGACAAAATCCCGAATGGACAAAATCCAAAATGGAAAATTTCCCGAATTGGACAAAATCCAGAATCTAATCAATTTCAAAGATAGAGAAAGTCAGGATTAATAATGTACTCACTGCTGGCTTATAAGCACTGATAAATACAGTATAAATGATTAATTTGCCGACAAAACTGCATGTCTTTTATTTGCTTTTGTCGTGGCGACTTAGAAAAACAGCGCATATACAAGAATAGAGTGATCAAGTCAAAAAACTTTGCGGTTTTGTCGAGTTAATTAGGTGCGAAGCAGTTTATCCTGTAGCAAAAGCCTCGCACTTTTTACGTTTGACGTCAACTCTTTCAGTTTGTTGGAAAAGAAACTACAGTAGGCAGTAATTAAAATAAATCAGCGAGTTTTGTTCTTGGCAAAAATGTAAGCAATTAAGAGATGGAAAGGAAGTTGGCCCACGAACAAACTCCCTGAAAATAAAATTGTTATATGTTTCCAATATTGCTTTCTTTTTTGTCAAGAACAAAATTTAATATGAATGTTTACAAAATCAAATATTAAATGTTTTTTGCCGTGACTAAAAGGATTTCCTTTGAATTAAACCAAAACTGGCAAAAGAGGAATAAAGTTTTGAAAATTATTCTTTAGTTCAATGATTATGTGTCATGGTCATTATATGTTTTAATGCTGATTTTTCTTTCTAAAACATCAGCAAAAACACCTGACAAACATGAATTCAAGAGGAGTGCAAAATAGTTTAATTACGAAACTTACAATTTTAATTTTTCTTTATTTTAATTATTTTAATTATATTATATTTACGAAAATTCTACGGAAGGTTTTCGGCAAAAACATTATACCCTTGTCAAAGCATCTAAATAATATAACCAATCACTGGTTTCCAACCAGATCAAAATTAATTAACACTAACTTTTGCTTACTTTTGCAGTCGTTCGAATTACAACCAACTAATTACGTCAACGCATACGATTTAATAATTTAAATAGCCCAGTTAAATGTTGGATAAACGGTCAAAAAATTTACTAACGTTGTCGCTATCAATGTATTTGAAATCTAAAGAAAAGCAGTAGCTGTCGTGATTGATTTTCAAATTATTGTCAACCCAAAATTGTGCAAACAATCAAACACTATCGAAGCAATCAAAATCAAAAACTTAGTTCCTGCAAAAAATTTTTTGATCGCTTAGGCAGTGTTTGAACGTTCGATCACTTTTCATTTTGTCTTGACAGTAATTTGAAAAACAAATATAACTTGTTTTCTGAAAACTTAAAATATTTATATTGACAACTTTAGTAAACTGCTTCGCCCGGTTATCTAAAATTTAACTGCAGTGTTGAATTCGTTTGATTGCACATGTTGATGTAATATGTTTAAACGTACATCGTACAGAATACTGTAATCAAATCAAATGTTTCATTATACTAGCTGCATTACGCCGAAGCGTGTAACGAGGACAGACCCTCTCGTGGCCAAGGACAGAAATGGTCGAGGCCAAGGACCGAGGACACAAATTTTCTAATTTATGTTGGGTAAATTTTCCATATTTATTGAGCGCGAAAGTGCTCAAGATAATGCATTTCGTTAAGTTTTAGATGATAATTCGAAAATAATAGTTTTTTAAAATAATAACTACTGCCATTTTGAAGTTTGACACGTTAGCAGCTGATGTTGATTTCGCACCGTAGCGGTATCGCAGTAATGAAGCTATGGCTTTACCTGTAAATGGAAATATAGCCAGTACTTAAATAAGATGAGAGACACGTCCTCCCAATGGTGGTTAGCGTCTTCCCGTTGAGATTTGGCTTCCCCTAATGGAAAATTCAGCGTCCCTCCATACAGGGATAGCGAGAAATACCTTTTTTTCTAATTTGCTTGGTCTTTATTCAAATTTGGTGGTCAAATATCGCGCAAAAAACATATATCGCACAATAAAACAAATATTGCCTAGTAAAATCACAAACAAAAAAATTGTCAAATAAAACCTTTTTGCATTGGTCATTTCAATTAAGCGGATAAAAATTGCACAAACTGGGATGAAGACGTTGTTTTGTTTTTTTGGTCTTCATTCGAATTTGGCTGTGAAAAAATCGCAACAGAAAGCCATTGTTTTTTATTTTTCTTTTGATTTTGGGGCAAAATTAAAACCACGTTGCTACAGCATTGCGAATGCATCTGGTCAGGCTGCTTAAGCAGCCTCCTCAGCGATATTTCAGTTTAAATGCTGAATATAGCTAAATTATAAACGTAGAAATTGTCAATTTTAAGGCCTCAATTTCATCAGTTAGGGCCTCGATGCAAACGCCAACTGATCACGGATTTTCACGTTTTTAGGAGTTTCCTAAAAGCAAACCCCATTGTTTGGTTAAATCATTTCTTATCACAAATTTTTCAAAAAGTATTTTCTAAAAATATTGCAAAATACTGTGAATTCATGTTTTTTAAATGAATTGAGGTACCGTAACTAAAGGGTATATTTGTAAGCTCAAAAGTTTTTGGGTTTTCAAAACGGGGATTCGGGGCGAGGGCAATATCCCCATGCTCCCCCTGGTAAACAATTTTAGTGATTTTTTGGAAAAAAAGTAGAAATTTTTGTGACTTAAGAAGATTACATATTTAAACTTTCAAAACAATTCGAAAAAAATACCATAAATGCTAAATTAGAAAAAAATAGTTTTCTCACAATTTCCCAGCTCTGATTTTGAGCCAATCTTTTCTTTACATTTCAGTGCATTATGTCTTTCTCACATCTATAATCTCTGCCAATGAAAGAGCGCGAAGGTTTCGGCCGCCAAAAGACACTTAGATTATATAGTGTTCAATTACAAAAAATCTGAGGATCCCAGGAAGTTCGTATTAAGAAGGAAGGCATTGGAGACATTTTCCCGTGTCCCCTTCAGGAGGTCTACAATTGTTGAAACAGAAAAATAATAAATCATTAATTTTTTTCTAAAAATGCCCAATTTTTTGTGGAAGCTTGTAAAAAAATTTGTTAAGTAGTCCAAGCATTTGAACAATTCTAGTTATATTTAATTTCACACAGACTGTGATTTAATAATCCTTCATGCAGCGTTTTTTTTTTTTGTGATCCAATACTTTGTTATTTGGGATTCGTAGCGGTTATTTCCAACACACAATTGTTCAGTGGACGTGGCTTTGCCCCCCAGACCGCTTGCCAGTTATTAGAGTTGTTATTCTTTCTCATCTCAAAGTCGCGTGTTTTCAGAACAGGTTGGCGTTCTCAAAGAGATATACCAACAAAATTACGGTAATATGTCACTACTTTCCCTGGTAATACTGTATTATATTTCATTATCACACACATACTTTCTTTTAAATTCACACACAGAATAGGCTATGACATGTTTTAGCATTAGCAACTCAAAATAGTTTGTCCTGACACTTGGATTCCTTATTATGGCTTTGGATGGCTTTATTGTAGTGCTTTGCATTTTTACCACCTGCACCAGAAGCATTAGCCGAAATAAAAACAACAATTTTCGACAATGCGGTTCGTGTGCTTATTCTTCGATTAAAGCTTTCACACAATGTCATTTAAAATAAGTTTTAGTATGGCTTGGCTTAGTTGGCTATCACATTGTATTATTTTTCAAGTAAGGAAAAGAAACAACGAATTGACAGACTATCAGATATGTTGTCTTTTGTTTGGTTTTTCTTTTTAACCAATCAAAAAAGAATGCTGTCCTCGAACCTAGGATAGGACATTTTCAAGGACTTGTAGGCTTCGAGGCAAAGGCCAAAACCAAGGACTTGAAAATGTGTCCTCGGGCCAAGGATGTCCTCAAGGACTCCACCTCTGGATTTGACCGTTCTGAGATTTGAACCTTAAACCTCCCGCTCCAGAACCGAACGCGTTTCCGCTCGACCAACTCGCTTCCATAAGAAAACATGTTAAAACATATAATGACCATAACACATAATCATTGAACTAAAGAATAATTTTCAAAACTTTATTCCTCTTTTGCCAGTTTTGGTTTAATTCAAAGGAAATCCTTTTAGTCACGGCAAAAAACATTTAATATTTGATTTTGTAAACATTCATATTAAATTTTGTTCTTGACAAAAAAGAAAGCAATATTGGAAACATATAACAATTTTATTTTCAGGGAGTTTGTTCGTGGGCCAACTTCCTTTCCATCTCTTAATTGCTTACATTTTTGCCAAGAACAAAACTCGCTGATTTATTTTAATTACTGCCTACTGTAGTTTCTTTTCCAACAAACTGAAAGAGTTGACGTCAAACGTAAAAAGTGCGAGGCTTTTGCTACAGGATAAACTGCTTCGCACCTAATTAACTCGACAAAACCGCAAAGTTTTTTGACTTGATCACTCTATTTTTGTATATGCGCTGTTTTTCTAAGTTGCCACGACAAAAGCAAATAAAAGACATGCAGTTTTGTCGGCAAATTAATCATTTATACTGTATTTATCAGTGCTTATAAGCCAGCAGTGAGTACATTATTAATCCTGACTTTCTCTATCTTTGAAATTGATTAGATTCTGGATTTTGTCCAATTCGGGAAATTTTCCATTTTGGATTTTGTCCATTCGGGATTTTGTCGATTTGGAATTTTTTCCAATTCGGGATTTTGTTGTTCGGGGTTTTGTCCAATTCGGGATTTTGTCCATTCTGGATTTTGTCCAATTCGGGATTTTGTTCTATGCGGGATTTTGTCCGTAAACGCTATAAACCAATGATTGTCATTACTGATACGCATCTAAAAATTTGAATAACGTTACTTGCATTTTCTACACTGTTTTTGTATTTACAAATGTTTGTTAATCATATAAACAACTAAATAATATACTGTAAAGAAAACTGTTAAAATCCTCAGTTGTGGGTTTGTGTTGGTATTAACTTGCTCATGAAAATAATTTAGGTTCTTGTTGAAAATTGAATAAATGGCGGGGGAAATTACTTACTTTGCCCAGACGCCTAGCTCAAACAGTAATGTTGTTGATTCATGTGGTCATCAGCAGCCCAGAAATTGTGGACGAAACTGTAGAATTTACATGAGCAATAGTCAGCAACTTCTGCGATAAGTCAGTACCTACTCGTTTTTGTGCAATACAGTGACTAAAAAAAGATTCTTTCATAAACTGGTTTAGTGCTTTAGAAACTATATTTGGTAGTTCAACATTTAACATTTTATATTTTTTCAGTGACGTCTGATGAAGTATTCCAGTTTAAACGTAACTTCAGTTTGCTATCAGATTTGGAGCAACAAAGACGTTTAAGTAAGTGCAAAGCATGTTCCTCGGATCTGGGAAACGCAGCGCTGCTTATCATAGTTGGCTGTGCATTTTAACATTAGATTTCCAGATCAGTAAGTATATAATTATCACTTAGCTGACATTATTGATGCTAAATTTTTCTGAAGTGATTTTCATTTTTTTTGCATGCTACAAATGAACAAACCTGAAATTCATATATGAAATACAGTTTAATCATTAATTAGTTCGCTGCCGGGCTCAGAGTTATAAACCGGGCCGGGCTTTTCGGGTCGAGTTCAGGCCTAAAATTAGCAGCATTTTGGCTTAATTCCGGCCTGAGACATGCTTTTTGTCTTAGGTGCACAAAAACATAATCAAAATAACTTGGCAATACCGCTAACGTTTTCCAGATTTAATTTTACTTTGAGGTTTTTTCAGGTATGATTTGGGCTTCAAATTTGTTTTCGGGTTCGGGCTGATATTTTCGGGTTCGGGCTGATATTTTCGGGTTCGGGCCGGGTTCGGGCCTGAACTAGTCGGCTTGCTTACAACTCTGGCCAGGCTAGTAAAATTGTCGATATCGTTAAGTGCCGGGATGTCAGAAAAAAAAAAGCTCCATAAAAATGTTAAAATCATTTCGTTTGCTAAATTTGATAGAAACTGCACAATCGTAACTTTTTAGGTAAAATAATGTTTCAGTAGCGGTTCTAAAGGGGGGAGAATACTAATGGTGGGCACGGTACTTTCTAAAAATACCGCAATACACCGGTACCGGTACTTGCTTGAAAATAGTATTGTTGGCACCGGTACTATTTTTAAAAAGTACCGCGGTACCGGTACTCGGTAACGGTACTTTTTGATGATTCAACCTTATTTTCTCAGAATCTTTGAAGAACGTTTGTTTCAAAAAATCTGTAATTTTTAGTGAAAAAAGCACAACAAACCAAGATCACGAGCAAACATTCATTTTGAAAAAAATCAGATTGTCAATTCGTAACTTAATCCAACTCTATGTGTTTTAATCCAATTTTACACGGCGAGCATTTTTGCCCCACTCTTGATTTTTTCGTGATAAATACCTTGAAAAAAAATTTTTTTTTCAAACTGAGGCAAATTTTATCAAAAAAAATTTCTAGAAATTTCAAGTTGTTAAGGTAAAGGCAAATTTCCCAATTTTGAGATTTCCGCAAGTCATTTTCCAAAATCTGAGATTTTTTTGGCCAATTTATAATTTAAACTAAGTTATGTCATAAAACTTTTTTGTCACGCAACCTACTTGATTTAAGGATTTCATGATTTAGTTTCCAAAAATAAAGTTATGAATAAAATTAGAACCGCTTTTGACTGCATCGCAAAAATGACGTCATTTTTACAAAATGTGGCCATGACTTTCAGGCGCGTAGCCAAAACAAATTTTTTTGAGAGCAAGCGAAAATTTGAAGGGGCAATGACTTCACAATGAGGTTGATCTCAAAAAAAAACAAAAAAACGTCCTTTTGTACGGAAAGCCACCATTTTTTAAAAGATTTATGGTGATCTCCAAAAAAAAAGGTCTTCACTTCGTAAAGCCCCATTTACTGCGACTTTTATATATCAAATCAAAAATTATATAGCACTTTTTCGTTCCATCCTAAAAATCAAAGGTTTAAATGAAATTTATTTTGGGGAGCAAACTAAAATTTGGGGGTGGGCAATTAACCCCTGCTCCCCCTGGGTACGTGCCTGCCGGTGACGTTACTATGATGACGTCATGAGCTTAAAACCAGTTTTTCTAAAAACTTTTGGAGAACACCAAACCGCATACTAAATTCGGTGCTTCCATGACTTTTGGTATAGAAGTTAGAAACGGGGAGCATATAGCCCACTCCGTGTAAGATCGGCATAGGCGTAGCCAGGATTTTTGATTGGGAGGGGCCCAAACCACAAATCGCATGCAATGACGCCATCAAAAATTTTCGAAAGAGGAACTTTTTGTGGGACTGAGATATCGTAGAATGGAAGATTAGTAGTCGTGGCCTGCGTGTTAGCACTTAAACAGAATTTTGCTAAAGGAAGAAGGCTTGAACTCAAATTTAAAAAACCAAAACGGCTAAATTGAGAGACGTGTGTGAGTAACCTAGTGTAACTGAAACGTATCACCGACGGAGGCTTGGAGGCAGAGTTCCCAGCTGCTTCACGATTTTTTGTAACTTTTTAGAAAAAAAAGCTGTTTTAATGTCATTACACAACGTTTCGCACGTGTTCAGAGCCATTTGAAAGATCAGATTTTTAACAATTGAAAGCCAATTGAAAAAATTAAATTTTTCAATTTTTCTTTTACTCGCAATTTAAACGCAAAACACGTTTAAAATTTTGCATTTTGGCGTTAAACTTTGTAAGTGACTTGGCCCAGTTGGGGGGAAGTAAGTTACTCTGCTTCCTGCAATATTTTAGCAGTAAATAATAATCCAATCGAAGATCTTCCTTAAGGGAATTTTCTTTTATCATCAAAATAACCAGTTTAGGAGTACATGTACGACCAGTGGGCCCAGGGCCCCTCAATTCAAATTCAGTAATTTGTTCAATAAGCATTTAACCAAGCTAATTTTTTTTAAAAGCGTATTTTCGCGTAAAGATTGGAGAGGTGGAGGTGATTTGGTATTCAAAAATGGTACAATGGATGGTTACGCGTTCAAACCATGTTATTAAGCCGGGCCCCTGGCACTGCTCACCCCAATTTTTCAATATCTTTCTGCCAAATGTAGGTGAAGGCCAAAAAAAGTCTCCCGATCTGAGTACGGGCCCTTTGCTCTGTGCAATATGGTAAATCCGGCCCTAGTTATTACATTACGTTCATAAAAAGGTTAGATGAGGGCTTGAGGGAGCAACTTTTAGAACAAAAGCCCTTAATTTTACCCGGGTTAAACATTTAAATTGGTTGGCAAAAATTGACTTGAGGGGTCTCGGTGCCTCCTGGTTATCACTGTTCTTGTAAATTGCTGTTGTACGCGTGTACTGTTGTACGTGAAGATGCTAAAAGAAACTGAAGAAACAAAAGTTTTTTTGTCACATTTTTATCATTGGTGGCATATCATTGGCCCAAGGGGCCCCCTGGCTACGCCTATGAAGATAGGGTTATGTCTTTCTCTGCAAAGAACACTCGTTCGACCACGGCTGCACTTAAAGGCAGTGCAGTATTATATATTATATATATAGAGATTTTTCAGCGAATCATTGTAAAAGTTTGACAATAAATAAACTAATTTGTATTTGAGGCTTTTGAACGACGAAACTTTTTAAAATCTTTGTTACACTTTCTCGTCAAGTGTTATTACTTGTTTTGTGCAAAAAATCGAAACGTTTGTCAGATTGTTCACTTTTGTTCATATCGCTGCTCTCATCAGAAGCATATTGCGCTTCCAATTTCTCTTGTAACAAATTAGTTACTTTGGCTTTGAACGTTTGCTGCATTCCCTTATGCACAAAGGTGTTTTATCATTTTTCACTTCGATCGTAATCATTGATGATACGGAACTGCAAATGCAGAGATGTTGCAGTTACACATTAATTGTTAGCAAGCACACCTTGACTCTTTCTTAGGAGTGCACCGCAACGCTATATTTTGGAGTTAAAAATTTATTAGCTCTAATCCAAAGAAAGAGAGAGCGAGTTTGATTTTCAATCGATGAGTGATAATAAACAACAGAAAATACCGAATTCTTTTTAAAAAAAATACTGCGATACCGGTGCTTCGGTGCCATTTTTGAAAAAGTACCGTCGGAACCGGTAACGATACTAAAAAAGTACTGCGGTACTTTTGTATTCGGTACTACCCACCTTTGGAGAATACCAGGTGGAAGAATTTTTGTTTCGAAATTGATTTACCGTTTTTGCTCTTTTTTTTCATGAACTTGCAGTTCTGAAAGCGCAAAGAAATTAGTTGTTCATATTTTGCATTATTTTTGGCTGCTAAAAATTTCAAGGGCCAATTTATGTGAAGGTTAACACTTATACCCCCCATTTCACTTTCATTTATACCAGCTGAACCAGAGTGAGAAAGCCAAGGATTTTGTTTCTGATGTTGTTGAATGTTTTTATTGCATTTACCCTCGCATTGATAAAAACTGACAAATCAATTTTTGTCAAAACAAGTTTAAGAGGCGGTTTCAAAGCTCAAAATGAGGACACCCTATGTGGATCAATTTTTTTTCTAAACTAATCTTACTGATAGGCTGTACCTTACCAATAGAAAAGTTTATTCTAAAGAAACCTTCGAAACTGATTTGTGAGGGGACTAACAAGTTATACCCTATCATGGCTTTAGCTTTCAACCTAATCTTGCGTTCAAAAACGACATTGTTGTTGTTATTGTTTAAATTTGTGGTTTTTCTGTAATAGAAATTACAGAAGTTTAGAAATGCAAAACACAAACATTACTCGCTAACAGTCGAAATATTTTTAAACCAGTGCACAAAACTTCAAACAAAACGTAAAACTTTAAAACGATCGAAATATTTTTAAATGATTGCACAAAATTTTAAACTGATCGAAATATTTTTTTAAAAATGCAGAAAACTGTAAACTGATCAAAATATTAACTTTAAACGAAAGCACAAAACTACAAACTGATAGAAACAGCTTTAAACAAAAGCACAAAATTTTAATCGAAAACACAAATCTTTAAACTAATCAAAATACTTTTAAGCGATTGAACGAAACCATATTAGTTTCAAACCAGTGCACAAAACTTTAAACAAAAACGCAAAACTTTAAACTGATTGAAATATTCACGAGTGCGAGAAACTTGAAACAAAAGCACAAAACTTTACGCTGATAGAAAGATTTTTGAGCAAAAATAACCTACTGAAAACTGATAGAAATACGTCTAAACGCAAACACAAAACTTTAAACAAAAACACAAAACTTTAAGCTGAACGAAATATCTTTAAACGGGTGCACAAACGTTTAAACGAAAACACGAAACTTTAAAGTGATCGAAATATTCCTTAAACGAGTGCACAAAACTATAAAATGATCGAAATATTTTTAAACGATGCACGAAACTTTAAACAAAAAAGAAAACTTTAAATTGATCGAAAAATTTTTAAACGATTGAACAAAACTTAAACTGATTGAAAGATTTTTTAACGATTGCACAAAACTGTAAACTGATCGAAATATTTGTTGTTCGCTCTCTGTATAAGCGTTCGCGCTCTATATAAACGAGTTCATTTTATTTTATTTTGATCTTTCTTTTGCAAACGCCGCCTGCGTGTTCATTCAGCTTCCCGCGTTTGCGCTGTGTATAAACGGGACGTAAACGTAGCCATTCCTTAAAAAGCCGATATGCGTGTTTAAATATAGATTTGTAGTTTATGGTAGGTTGCTTAAAACCCTCTCTAGGCGAAATCCTGGCTGCAACTCCGCGATTTTTGTCGAAAATTGACGCTATTTGAGCTTTTTCGGCAACGCTGCCGACAAGCACAAAAATAAAAAACAGACCAATTTTGGATAAAGATGTGACGCTACGAATGCAGTAAACCTTCCCTAATTCGTCTCCTCAAAAGGATTAAAGAAAAGGTGACGAATTACGCGAACTGACAAATTTCGCAAACAGGTAAAACTCTATAACGGCTTTCTTGTTAGGCGCTTGCATTGATTTTCTGTAACTTCGCTCTGACAATAATCCTAAAATGAAACACAGAAAGCGCAATTATACCCTTAACCGTTAATATTAACTGCTTAAACTGTAGTTGCTCTTTTTTTAGACTTAATCTCTATAATTAGCTAATTTCTCTTCGCCGTTTAAAATTTTCTAGACTCTCAGCAGATAGTGAATGTTCCTTAGTAAAAACACGCTTTCACACTCATCTTTTTGCGTTGCTGAAGCGAGATTTTCTTTTAGACAATTGATCCGATAAGGACTCTTTGTTTGAGATCTCACAAGAACTAACCACCGAGACTGCGAGAATCCATCCATTCTGCAAAAACACTTAAAGTTGTGAATATTGCTTAAACATTAAATCAAATCCGCAACTTACAAATAAGCCGAACCAAAAGTTTCTCAGTGATATACAGCGGTGACAAATTGAGCGAAGTGGCAAATTAGTCGATAGCGAATTAGACAAACTGGAATGCATGTAAAGGATTAGAATTTTGCCAGGACTAACAAAAAAAAAGACGAATTAAGAGAACTGAAGAATTAAAACGATGACGAATTACACGAATTCTACTGTAACTATGAAAAGAATTTGTAACCAAAGTTTATTAATAGCTAAAAAGTACTTCAAGTGCTTTTGTCAAAAAGTATATCCAAATGTTTTTTCAAGCCAAGTGATAGAACAAAAACCTAATGGTGAAAACTGGACAGCATAGCGCACAATGGGTTTGTGCACCGGTACATAATTTTTGTCACGATATCCAGTATTATCCTTAGAGTATTGGGTTAAGATACAGGTTGGTAGTAGGTATAAAAATCAGCATTTTAACTAATTCTTGTTTTGACTAGTTGAAGGTTTCAGAATCATTTCATACTAAAAAACATGGTGTTTATTTACATCTGCTACGGTACATGACATTTTGCACTGAGCGATTAACTGTTTTTTATGTTGCAACGGTTCATTTTTCATAAGCAAAATATGCAAACGCAATTCACACGTATTGTACAATTCAGCGCAAGCAATCAAAGATATTTTCGTAAAACGTTAAGCTTTTGAAACGAAAGATTTGGAGGATAATTAGTTAACGATATACAGCAAAGATGGACAGAATTTTAGTGGTGGGCTATCAGCGTAAAACAAAACGCCAAATACGAGCGTAACCAACTCATGTGCTTAAGAAAAATCCCAGTTTTGTATGTTTTTAGCAATGTTACTTTGTCACGTCATAATCAAATGATGTCACAAACACAGCGAATTAAGCCCGAGCTCCAACGGTGTAATCGAGACTAATTTTCATTTATATATGATGACAACAAAACGAGCTAGAGCGAAGTGCATCTCGAGTTTGCTCAGGCAAAAATGCTGCCATTTTATGTTTTGGGCCGTAATAAAGAGGAAGAAGGTAGGTGTGGTCACGCTGAAAAAACACACATAAATTTTTTAAATAATTTTTATTTCGCATTATTTACATCTGCTCACGATGTCACCATTACGACGTCAAATGCAGTTACCCAGCTTTGTTTCACCTCTCAAAAAATTCGGATACACGACACAATTAAGTAAGCTCAAAGCTTCGCTAAGAATCGGCATGCTTGACTAGTTAAAAGCAGAAATATTTACAAAATCAGAACGCAATTTCACTATATATGCAATATTTCCAGAATTGCAGCTTAAAAATAAAAAGAGTCCGTAACAGCAAGTTCGCATTTTAAGGGGCCAAAGTCCGCAAATCCGCAATTTTTTTTTAAGTCCGCAATGCGGACTTGCCCAGTTCTGCTGTTGGTTGTGATGGATTGAGAAGCTAAATATCTGCTAACTTTTCTTTTAATTTCAGAAAACATTAATAGATTTTCTAATAAACGTTTTACTTCTTACCCAAAAAGATGTTGGTTAACAAAAGATAATTAGACGGAATGGCTAAAATGTCAATAAAATCTTTTTTCTGCCAGGAATCGAGCATTATGATGTACTATTGCGACATCATAGGTAACCTTTTTCTCATACAAGCAAATGCTTGATTACATTGAAGCATTGTTGTAAGAGAACTGTGGTTTAAATCACCCCTAAAAAGAACTAACAACAAATGTGCAATACAGCATGTTCACTTACCAATATTTCCTACGGAAGCCAAGAAGTGCAAATCACAAACATCACTGGCTTTCAGTCGAAACATTTTTAAACAAATGCACAAAACTTTAAACGAAAACGTAAAACTTTAAATTGACCGAAATATTTTCAAGCGAGTGCACAAAACTTTAAACTGATCGAAACAGCTTTAAACAAGTGCACAAAACTATAAACTGATCAAAATGTTTTCGAACAAAGACACAAAACTGTTTCCTGATCATAATATTTTTAAACAAAAACAAAAAACTGTAAACTGACATAGAAAGAGCTTTAAACAAAAGCACAAAACTTAAAAAAAACTCAAATCTTTAAACTGATCGAAATGGTTTAGAGCGAATGCACAAAGCTCTAAACTTATCAAAAAATGTTTGATTGAAGACACAAAACTGTGAAATGATCAAAATATTTTGAAACGAAAGCACAAAACTTTAAACTTATCAAAAAAAGCTTAAAGGAATGTACAAAACTTTAAACTGATCAAAATATTTTTTAAACGAAAACAAAAAACTGTACCCTGATAGAAATAGCTATAAACGAGAGCACAAAACTTTAAACAGAACACAAATCTTTAAACTGATCGAATTAATTTTAAACAAAAACACCAAACTGCAAACGAAACGAAATATTTTTAAATGAATGCACAAAACTTTAAATGAAAACGCAAAACTTTAAACTGATCAAAATATTTTTAAACAATTCCACAAAGCTGCAAAATGATTGAAATGTTTTTAAACGAAAACTCAAAACTTTAAACTGATCGAAATTTTTTTAACGATTGCAAAAAACTGTGAACTGATCGAAATATTCTTAAACGAGTGAACGAAACTTTAAACAAAAACACAAAGCTTTAAACTGATCAAAATATCTTTGAACTCCGCAGCAACTCAAAGCGAGTGCCCAAACTTGGAAGCGATCGAAACATTTTTTAGCCGATGCCAAATTGCGTTTCAGTGCAAAAAAATGTAAACAAGTACGTATAAAAATATGCTACATCCGCGTCGTAAACTAGATCGTATTGTTGCAAATGGTTAGCAATCACCCTTCGTTAATATTTCTACAAACATGATCTGTTAAAAAGAATATTGGGGAATATGGTTGGTAATTTTTTTATTCATATCGTGATTCATAAAGGCTGCTTTTGAAAAGGCTTTTTGAACGGATGAATATTTGAGACATGTTATTTACTCATGCAGAACAGCCAACATTGCTTTAGAAATTTCAAATTTATTTATAAACGAGAGTACAAGCGTAAAAAGATTGTGTTTTTTCATTAGGATTTGACTAGATTTTTGCCTACTTGCAGCTTAGCTTAACTGCCAAGACTGACATCAGCCTTTTTCTCTTTTTGCAAGAGCTGACCTACTTACCAGTTTATTGTAGGTCGGGTTTTGTAGACCTGCCCTGCAATAAAGTTTGGTGTTTTGTTACAATACGGTGTAGTGCTTTTGTCACCACCGTCGCTGCTTTTTAATTTTGCCTACTTAGCATGCAAGCTTTTTTTAAGTCACAATTTTTTGCTCTTGGTTCAAACCTGAGGTGGAGTCAAGGACACAACGTTGGAGGCCAAGGACCGACTTTTCGAGGACAGACCCTCTCAAGGCCCAGAACAGAAATGGTCGAGGCCAAAGATCAAGGGCACAATTTTTCTAAATCATGGTTGGCAAGTTTTCCATGATTTTTAAACGCAAAGTGTTTTAAGATCTTGCAATTCGTGAAGTTTTTGATGATAAAATAAATTTGAAAGAACTTAGTTTTTAAAAATAACAATAATGAATGCCATTTTGAAGTTTTACACGTAGGCAGCTGACGTTGATTACGTACCGCAGCGGTATTGTGGCAATAAAACAAAGCAATAATCCGCGAATGACTATATAGCTGAATAATTATAGTCATTTTTAATGTCTTATTTTAATAAAATAGACAATTTTAATGTCTTATTTTCATCAGTTACGGCCGCTGTGCAAACGCCCACTGATTATGGATCCCACTTTTGTAACAGTTTTTAGAAAATATAATAATGGCAGTTTGCTTTGTATTTGCTTAGCATGCTACAGGAAAGTTGCGAATGGACCCTGCGGTCATCGAGTCAGGCAACCACCCTATACGTCAAAGTTGAAAATCGCTAGTTTTTGCAAGTAAATTTCAATTTGTAATAAAGCAAATTGTGTCCTTAAAGAATTTAAAATACTCGGGCACGCCAAAGCAAGAACCGTTTCATATCACCGAAAGTTTTGATGAAAAGAAACGGCTCGAGCACATCTCACAACGAACCTAATTGCAATATTGCACTGGCAAGAATTTTTTATATTGCAGTTTAAATTTTCTGAAAAAAAATGACCAAATTTTTTGAGGAATGGAATTCTAGACCTTAACTCTCGTGGAAACGAAATTTTGTTCGCGTGGAAAACCGCGCTGATTAACTCTAGAGCAAAAATTTAGACGGCGTTCGCAACAGCTTTTGTGTTCAACCAATCAGCGCTCTCAATTTAGGCTAGTTTACCATGTTAATTACAGTACGTCACAATACTGATATACTAGCAGACAAATAAATGTAATTCAATGCAGCTATAGCATGTAATATATGCGGGCATCGAAATTTATGGAAAACAATTTTCTTTAAGTTTTTCAGTGCACTATTTTGTACAATAAACATTTGACGTTACATAAAGTTTGAAACTAATTTCAATTGGCCCGATCGCTCGTTTTTCAACCCTTTTATTCCACCTGAAATTAAAACTTTTATGCTAACTTCGCTGTTACTTTTAACGTAAAAAACCAAACAAATTTTAAGCGTTGTTATTTATGTTTTAGAATTTTTAATAACCAAGAAAAACACCGAAAGAGCACAAGGAAGCGCGAGTGTTTAACAAGGTGGTGCCAAGTGTGCGGCAAAAAATTATTGATTACGGTAATGTGATAGTACATTTGTCAATAGCGCGACGGCTTGTGTGACAAATTTTGCTCAATAGGTTGAGAATTTGATTTTTCAAGCGCTGAGCAATTTCGCACGTACCGTATTTTCCGAGGTATAAGTCTATCCGGGAGATAAATCAACTCAAATTTCTGGTCCTAAAAACTAGAATTTCAAGCTATACTCGCCGTATAAGTCGACCCCCTTTCTTCTAGATTAACAGAATTTGCTGTTAGATTTCTTCTAGACTATCAGTATTTGCTGTATTTGCCATACAATGATGTGCTGACGGGACTTACAGATGCGGAAACGTTAGAACTGTTTAAATTGGACGATGAGAAAGATGAATTCGATAGATTTTAATTGTAGTGTAAATATGTAGTGTATATGTCAATATTTCTTAATAAAAATAATTTTATTCGACTTATACCTCGGAAAATACGGTAGGTAGGATTACACAAAAACACTGTACTTTGTAAAAAAAATGTCCTGGGTTGATGTCAAGTGCCGACTACCTGCTCGACTTGTAAATAAAAAAAATGTGTTTGCATTCAAATATGCAGCCTATACACAATTTCTTAATTGCTATCTCGTTTATTTGACTTTTTTCGACTTTTTCCTATGGTTGTGTACTTACAACTCGAACCTAAAAAATTATACAGTTGCGGAAGACTTCAAGAATCACGAAGTTGCAAACTAGCGGTTGAGGATTTCAAGGTTTATCAAGTTTCGGACTCGCAGTTGCGGATTCAAAAACCCTGAAACGTCGTTGCAGACGTGCGGTTGCAGACTAAAGCTTTTAAAGATGCAAATGCGGACTTGCGTTTGCGGATTGAAAAATTAAAATTTAGTTGCGGAGTTGCGGACTGCGGACTTAAAAAAACACTAGCGTTACCCAGCTCTGACCAACAGGACCCCAATCAACTAGCTATGAACTGTTTATGGACATCGTTCGTTCATCAAATTATTTTTTCAACAGGCTTTCATAAAACGTTAAAAATTTTTGTTGTATTAAATAGCTCTGAAACCGCGCACAAAGGCACCATTTGGCGTTAAAAATGTATTAAAAAAAAATCTCCCAGCGGTTGGAAATTAAACCCTCTAAACCTTCGTTTGTGATATGCTTAAGATTCGCTGTGCAGTTTGCTTCACACTCTACCTGCTCGAGATGTTTTTCACCACGAAAAAACTTAGGTCATTTGGTTCAAGTACTCCCTTCCCCCTTTTGGCAAAATCCCAGTTAAAATGAGCAGATCATTATAATTTTGAGGTTTTGGTTTGTCTTGCCAATTGACTATTACCTGTTGTTTATATGATGTCATATTTTGATTTCGATTTGAGTATTTGACAAAGATGTGGATTGTGGAAGCGGAAGCGTTGGAAGCAGCAAATTTTTGTGGAAACGGAAACTAGAAGCATTAAAAATGCACCTATTCCGCTTCTACTTTGGTCATTCATATCAAAATTCCAAAACTTAAATGTGGTGAATTTTTTGTGAAATATATGACAAAAAGTGAATGTTTTATCAATCATCATTTGCAAAGATACATTTTTAAAGGCTTGTAGTTCACTCAGATCCGGCGCAGCCCCACTCCCATCAACTTAAAGATGAACCATGTAGCTAACCAACTCATTTTTAGAATTATAAGAGTTCAAAATTTTGTTATTTAAATCCAAAAATTTAAGGACTTTGTCAAAATATTTTTGAATAGGGTTTTGCCAATTTTTCAAAAACCTGGGGCCAAACTTCAATAACGCAGTATATTCACCAACATAAGCAAAGTTTCCAGTTTCAGCATTTTAATTTCTTTCTCTGCCATAATATATTCTTGAAACGAAAACAGAGAAGAGCACCATAGCGTCTCTCAAACAAAGTTTAAAATTGTATAACTTTTAGACATGACGTTGTAATGCTTGTCTTAATTATTTTTAAGTGCCGTTTGCAGCAAGAATTATTCTAACATGATGTATCGTGTACAACCGCACAATTCTTGCAAAGTTTTTTTTTTGCGCTGTCTAAAAAATACGCGTTGCTAGCAGTAGCCTAGTAAGGGGAAAAGCTGCCCATTGTCTGGCGGCCAAAGAGCATAATAAGGAACATACCACGTTTTTAGCACTTCTAAGACTGTTTTTTTTTCGCTGGAATGGACGCAAAAGTGATTTAAAGCATGTTCTAAATCATATACTGTATTTAGTGGGGGAGGGGTAGGGGGGGGCTTGGTTGTGAAGAAACAAGATTACTAATCAATAAAAACTTTGAAAAATGGCCAAAACTAACCAATTAAATTTGATCGCTAGTGCAAAGATAATGAGCATTGGTTTCATCAACAAACACTGTATAAACTCAGATATAGGAGGGGGGGTAGGCTATTCAGTATTAGTTAGTTACCGATAACTCCCGTGAAATATTTTAGCCCCCTCCCTACTTACCCCCTCCTCCCTCCCCCCTCAATTTTTTTTTTCAATAAAATATAGTCAAAATAGATTATTTCGTACGATTTTTATTGAACAATAGAGTCTTATGATTGACCAGCATGTAAACAAGAAAACTATAACTTACCATAAGCCACCTCCCACATAGCCCATTTATGAAACCAATCTAATCATGCTTGCACTGTCAATTCTCTGCCACGCTTTAAAAGCATTAGTTTTTATTAAAATAGCTCTAAAACTGTTATTTTTGTAGAAAAATGCAAAACTTTTGAGCACTCCGCCTCCTTGCTTCCGTCGTCTGTGGGCTTTGCCCCAATGGCCTCCGGCGGCTGAATTTTCCGCCCCCAAACCCCCAAATCAGCCCCCACCATTGCGAATTTTCAGCTACGCGCCTGGTTGTTAACAAAATTTCGGATCTAACCACATTTATAAACATGTTATTCAAAAAAATTCTTAAAATGTAGACGCTTTGCCCTTGGGCTATCTAATTATAGCCAAACATAGATTTGCGCTTAACAGCGCGGATGCGATTAAAACAAGTTATTTTTTGAGTGCTTGGAAATCCGCTTCCAGACCCCAAATAATCGTTCATTATTTCAATTTATTTTTTGGATGGACGTTTGTTCAGAAAAATTCCCAGCAGCAGAAACATAACGATCATGTGGTTGGACTTTTTGCTTTAGGGCTGCTCCAAATCCGAATTTCTGACTACGCCCATGTGCAGATCCTTGCAATGACAAACTACTGAATATGATGATGCTTTTGTGTATGGTTCTATATGACGCTTTTGAAATGATGATAATCATGGTGTTTTATTTCGACTTATCGAAAAAAAACTTTTGCCAAAACCTTTTAAAATTAAAAAATTTTAAGCAAAAATTACGTCTTCAAATGGTGGAAGCAGAAGCGGTGGAAGCGGAAGCACCAAGGGTAGAAGCGGAAGCAATTCAAAAATTGCCGCTTTCACATTACTGGTTTTTGGTTATGAACAATGCTGAGCACCGCAAGTTTTTTTTAAGCCTGCAGTTTGCAACTCCGCAAACAAATTTCAATTTTCTTAATCCGCAACTGCAAGTTCGCAATTGCACATTTAAAAGCTTTAGTTCGCTACCGCAAGTCCGTAATAAAGTTTCAGGATTCTTGAATCCGCAACCGCAAATCTGCAGCTTTGTCGTTTTTAAAGTTCGAAACCATAAAATTCTTGAAGTCTTTCGCAACTGCATAAAGGCGGGTTCACATAGAAGCCGTCAACGTCAACGTTACCGTTCCGTCGCAGTTACGTCTAACGTCAAGGTGTTCACACAGAAAATTTTAGCGGTGACGGAAGTGATTTTCTCGATTTCATCCGTCTTACGTTGAGTTAAAATAATTTTAACTTTACGTAAGTAACGTAAGCGATTTCGAGCATTTTTTTGGTGGTTGGGGCAAACTTTGAGCCACAAAAACTGAAAATCTTGAAAAAATAATTGGTTTTGGTTGAAAAGTAGCTTTCAGCAGGCAATGTTAAGTGCTTAGAACTGTATGTAGTAGGCTAGGTCTAGTCATGTACCGATACTTTGTAGTATAGGAAGTGTACAGTTGCAGTGGTAGGCTACTGGTATCTAGCCCAGCGGTACTTCAGACTGGATTGCTTTTTTTCTGCTTGGGAAAAGAAGAGAGAATGAGATATTTAAACTACCGGTGATTGGTACAGGGTAAGCATGTTAAATCTGAGTTGGTTGCTAGCAGCCAGTTGAGAAAGCCGATTCAATTTGGCTTTCCTTGCTCTTGTTTTGGTACGTTCACACAGAAGCCGTCAACGTTACCGTTCCGTCGCAGTTACGTCTAACGTCAAGGTGTTCACACAGAAAATTTTAGCGGTGACGGAAGTGATTTTCTTGATTTCGTCCGTCTTACGTTGAGTTAAAATAATTTTAACTTTACGTAAGTAACGTAAGCGATTTCGAGCATGTTTTTGGTGGTTGGGGCAAACTTTTAGCCACAAAAACTGAAAATCTTGAAAAAATAATTGGTTTTTGTTGAAAAGTAGCTTTCAGCAGGCAATGTTAAGTGCTTAGAGCTGTATGTAGTAGGCTAGGTCTAGTCATGTACCGCTACTTTGTAGTATAGGTAGTGTACAGTACTACAGTAGCAGTAATACTGGTATCTAGCCTAGCGGTACTTCAGACTGGATTGCTTTTTATTCTGCTTGGGAAAAGAAGAGAGAATGAGATATTGAAACTACCGGTAATTGGTACTGGGTAGGCATGTTAAATCTGAGTTGGTTGCTAGCAGCCAGTTGAGAAAGCCAATTCAATTTGGCTTTCCTTGCTCTTGTTTTGGTACAATTGGCTAAAGTTCAATTTTGAACTTCAATTGACTTGACTCTTGAAAGCTGAAATTATAAACTACTGGAAGCAATCAATTTCTACAGAGAGACCTTTCTCATGTCTGAAAGTGGCTATTTTGCCTCTAGAGGTAAAATAGTGTTTTTCCTTTGTTTGGGTTAGGGTTTGAGTTAGGGTTAGGGCTAGGGTTGGGATTAGGGTTAGGATTAGAGTTAGACTTGGGGTTAGGGTTTGGGTTAGCACGAGGCTTAGGGCTAATTTGGCATTTGCAGCAAAATAGCTGTTAGGACTGGCCTATTTTGCCTCCAAATTGCAAAATAACATGGGGCTATTTTGCCTCTAGAAGCAAAATAGCCACTGCCTTTAAATAAAGTGGCCACTTTTGACCATTTTGGACGCTGTATCATCAATAGGCCTAGTCATGATCATATACCGTAGTGCACCGGTACTTTGTACCAGTACCGATACTATAAGTAATTTTGCAGAAACTGACTAAGGTTGATATATAGGCCTACTGGTATTGGAAATTGTACCAGTACCTACCTACTAATGACATATTGGCAAACAATACAAAACAAAGCAAGGAGGTTTTTTTTTCACTCCAATTGCCCACTTTAAATTCTATAAAACATAAATAAGCATTATGAACTTTATTGATTTTATTTTCTATCCAATCTGTAGTTACAGTATTTTTTTTTTTTTTTAGTATGCTTAGAGTTAGAACAATTCTAATGTTGCCTTGCATTTTCTTTACATGTTGACTGTGAGTTTTGTGTATACACTTTACAAAGTGTACTTATCTTTGCAACTCTTTGTTTTAATTTTGCATAAAATTTTTCATCATAGAAAGTAGCAGACTGAGAAAATCTAAAAGGTGTTTTTTTAACCTTAACTTGGTGAGGTGGCAGTAGACTTAGATGACCTTTCGGTCCTTTGCTGTCTCCTCACCAAGTGACTAAATATCGCTTTGACTCTGCAAGTTAGTGTGTTGGTTTTAAAGGAATTGCATATTTCGATGCTTTGGTGATAGACCTAGAGGAAGTTGCTGTTTTTTCTTGTGATATGACGTCACTTGGTAAATAAATAAATATGATGATGATGATGATACTGGTCTGTGGTCATGATTATTGCCATGATGCTTATAAATACTGACCAGTGATTGCTTAGCTACCAATACCATAGACTCTTAACTTTTGTTTATTTTTAGGAACTCATAAGCCTATCTATTTGTTGATTTAATAATAGTCAGGTAGAAGCTACTGGTAGTTGTTGTATCTGTATACTCTGCAGTTTGTTTTGTGTGAACGCTGAACAGTCACTGAAACTGTGAAATGAAATTGTATGATGTTAGAATCATCTTCCTTGTATTCTTAGCAGTGGATCACTAGATGCCAAAAAAGTAGCTGGTTTACTTACACAGTGTTGGTACAATGCACATACAAAGTTGGCTGTGGTTTTGAATTGCATTGAGCTTTATTTGTTTTAAGCTTAATGTGGTTTGGGGTTATAGCTACTTTAGAAAATCAACGAACCAGTACCATACAATCAAATTGGAGTGGAGAAAACATACTGTACACTGGTACAGTACTGTACAAATCAAGAGTTGAGTAATGATAGTTTCCGTACAGTTCAATTGTCGCTACACTTCATGCATATGCTAGTACTGTACCAGTTTGTGATAGCCTACCAGTACAGTAGACCATCACTTCGCAATATAACAGATGCCGAATACGCGAGATCGATTTCTGATACCTACGGAACATAGTGGTACTGAGCCTGGACCGCATGGGTTTGGGTTGGGTTTTTGTGCTGCTGCACTTATGATTCTGTATGTTCTAGTACTAGTAGTATGCCATATGACAGATAACAAGTGTATGATATCGGTTACCGAAACAATTCGCGATACGGTAGCGAACAAAAATCAGACTTCTTTAAGCGTACACATACTATAATAGCAATTTTCAATTTGATTGCGCGATAACGATTTCTGATAATGAATGCCGTAATAAACTGCATGTGCTGTATTAGATATCTTTTTCCTCACTTTCTGACCTGCTAACTGTTGTTATCGATGTTAGTCAAAAATTGCAATCACATCAGATATTGAGAGTTGAAACATTTCAAAAAACTCAAACACTGATTTACCGCAATTTTGAGTATAACAATTTCTAGTTCTGCAGGTTTTACCAGTACTTTTCTGTTTTTAAAGAAATTTCTGTCAGTACTTTCAGCTTTTTAAAGTCTTCTACTTCTTACATTACTCACTATTGCAGTAAGCCTACTGATTGACCAACCAAATCTGCCAAATTCAAATTCCACTTCAGTACGGTACCAACCTATATCTTATCTACAGATTATTTCTGAAAAACAAAATCTAGTGATTAGGCTATTTGAATTCATATCATATTGCTTACAGTAAATTTAACTTCTACACCAACTTAAAATTGTTCATGCAAATCTAATTTAAATGATGTACAGGGTGGGCTATAAGTAGGTATACAGCCACAGCTCAAAAGTGCTTCAAATTTTTTTTTCCATTACGGTTTTTACTTGATTTTAAGTCATATTACAGTTCCTAGTGCTGAGCAAGTAATGCAAAGTCTTTTGGAATGTGCTGCTTATTAGAAGTAGAAAGAAATTTAAAGTATTTATACTAAAGTTAAAACTCATCAATTGTTTCCACAATTACCACTGATACTTGATAAACGTTTGTTGATGATTTTGGCAAGCACTTCAAAAACAGCAAGTTAACCCCACAGGATAAAGTGCATTAAATAGCCTGCACATATTATCAGTAGCTCTCAATTTAAGCATAGTTTGATGGTATAGTGATTACTGATTACAAAACCCAAACTTGATAGGCCTATTGGTTTATTAACAAAACTGCTATGCAAGCATTACAACCAGTTACAGGTTCTTCGTAATACGTAACAGTGACGGATCAGTGTGAACCTCTCACGTTCAGGTTACCGTCACCGCCAAATAACGGTAGAACGCTGAACGGTGACGGAACGGTGACGTAAACGTTGACGGCTTCTGTGTGAACCCGCCTTAAAGTTCAATTTTGAACTTCAATTGACTTGACTCTTGAAAGCTGAAATTATAAACTACTGGAAGCAATCAATTTCTACAGTAGAGACCTTTCTCATGTCTGAAAGTGGCTATTTTGCCTCTGCAAAATTAAAAATAGTGTTTTTCTATTGTTTGGGTTAGGGTTTGAGTTAGGGTTAGGGCTAGGGTTGGGATTAGGGTTAGAGTTTTGGTTAGGGTTTGGGTTAGCATGAGGCTTAGGGCTAATTTGGCATTTGCGGCAAAATAGCCGTTAGGACTATTTTGCCTCCAAATTGCAAAATAACATGGGGCTATTTTGCCTATGGAAGCAAAATAGCCACTGCCTTTAAATAAAGTGGCCACTTTTGACCATTTTGGACGCTGTATCATCAATAGGCCTAGTCATGATCATATACCGTAGTGCACCGGTACTTTGTACCAGTACCGATACTGGTTAGTGGTCATGATTATTGCCATGATGCATATAAATACTGACCAGTGATTGCTTAGCTACCAATACCATAGACTCTTAACTTTTGTTTATTTTTAGGAACTCATAAGCCTATCTGTTTGTTGATTTAATAATAGTCAGGTAGAGGCTACTGGTAGTTGTTGTATCTGTATACTCTGCAGTTTGTTTTGTGTAAACGCTGAACAGTCACTGAAATGAAATTGTGTGATGTTAGAATCATCTTGTATTCTTAGCAGTGGATCACTAGATGCCAAAAAAATATCTGGTTTACTAACACAGTGTTGGTACAATGCACATACAAAGTTGGCTATGGTTTTTAATTGCATTGAGCTTTATTTGTTTTAAGCTTAATGTGGTTTGGGGTTATAGCTACTTTAGAAAATCAACAAACCAGTACCATACAATCAAATTGGAGTGGAGAAAACATACTGTACGGTACACTGGTACAGTACTGTACAAATCAAGAGTTGAGTAGTGATAGTTTCCGTACAGTTTAATTGTCGCTGCACTTCACGCATATGCTAGTACTGTACCAGTTTGTGATAGCCTACCAGTACAGTAGACCATCACTTCGCAATATAACAGATGCCGAATACGCGAGATCGATTTCTGACAGTGCACACATACCTACGGTACATAGTGGTACTGAGCTTGGACCGTATGGGTTTGGGTTGGGTTTTTGTGCTGCTGCACTTATGATTCTGCATGTTCTAGTACTATAAGTAGTGTGCCATATGACAGATAACAAGTGTATGATATCAGTTACCGAAACAATTCGCGATATGGTAGCGTACAAAAAATAGACTTCTTTAAGCGTACACATAGGCCTATTGCAATAGCACTTCTCGATTTGATTGCGCGATAACGATTTCTGATAATGAATGCCATAATAAACTGCATGTGCTGCATTAGATACCTTTTTCCTCACTTTCTGACCAGCTAACTGTTGTTATCGATGCTAGTCAAGAATTGCAATCACACCAGATATTGAGAGTTGAAACATTTCATAAAACTCAAACACTGATTTACCGCAATTTTGAGTATAAAAATTTCTACTTCTGCAGGTTTTACCAGTACTTTCAGCTTTTTAAAGTCTTGTACTTCTTACATTACTCACTATTGCAGTAAGCCTACTGATTGACCAACCAAATCTGCCGAATTCAAATTCCACTTCAGTACGGTACCAACCTATATGTTATCTACAGATTATTTCTGAAAAACAAAATCTAGTGATTAGGCTATTTGAATTCATATCATATCGCTTACAGTAAATTTAAATTCTACACCACCTTAAAATTGTTCATGCAAATCTAGTTTAAATGATATACAGGGTGGGCCATAAGTAGGTATACAGCCATCGCTCAAAGTGCTTCAATTTTTTTTTTTCCATTAAGGTTTTTACTTGATTTTAAGTCATATTACAGTTTCTAGTGCTGAGCAAGTAATGCAAAGTCTTTTGGAATGTGGTGCTTATTAGAAGTAAAAAGAAATTTAAAGTATTTACTGTATATTGTGATTGCTGTATACCTACTTTTGGCCTACACTGTACTCTAAATGCAATTACTTACTAATCACTTTTTTGCTTTTGCAAAATAGACTTAAAATCTGTGATCATATCAGTATTTGACTGTTAAAGAAATTTAATTATTTAATAGAAATTCAACAAATATGTAAGCTGTAACTTAACAAAAAATCTCAGCAGTTTTTTAACCCAGCAGCAGTACCATGAAAAAAATTACTTGAGCAGTACACTGTACAACTAAGTAAAACTAAAGTTAAAACTCATCACTTGTTTCCACAATTATCACTGATACTTAATAAATATTTGTTGATGATTTTGGCAAGCACTTCAAAACCAGCAAGTTAACCCCACAGGATAAAGTGCATTAAATAGCCTGCACATGTTATCAGTAGCTCTCAATTTAAGCATAGTTTGATGGTATAGTGATTACTGATTACAAAACCCTAACTTGATAGGCCTATTGGTTTATTAACAAAACTGCTATGCAAGCATTACAACCAGTTACAGGTTCTTCGTAATACGTAACGGTGACGGATCAGTGTGAACCTCTCACGTTCAAGTTACCTTCACCGTCAAATAACGGTAGAACGCTGAACGGTGACGGACGGGTGACGTAAACGTTGACGGCTTCTGTGTGAACCCGCCTTAATTTTTTAAATCCGCATTGTAAGTACACAACGAGTCAAAAAAGTCGAATAAAAACAATAGCAACTAAGAAATTGTGTTTGGGCTCAATATTTGAAGTCAAATAAACTTTTTTTCTAAACAAGTCGAGAGGAAGTTGACACTTGACATCAGCCAAAGACATTTTTTTTACAAAAGTACAGTGTTTTCGTGTAGTTTTATCTACATGCGAAACTTGACATCAGCCAAAGACATTTTTTTACAAAAGTACAGTGTTTTCGTGTAGTTTTATCTACATGCGAAACTGCTCAGCGGTTGAAGAATCAAACTCTCAACCTATTGAGCCAATATTTGACGCATTTGCCCTGTCATACAAATGCCGTTGCCCTATTTGCAAATCCACTACCATATTATTAGCAATCCATTATTTTTCGCAAGGCACTTTGCACCACCTTCTCGCAGAGTTGTAAACGTGCCGACTATTTCAGGCCCGAACCCAAAAATTAATTCAAAGCCCAAATCATGCCCGAAAAAAAACAAAAGTTAAGTTGGGTCTGAAAAATTTAGCGATGTTGCCAAATTATTTTGATTTTATTTTTGTGCACCTAAGACAAACAGTACGTCTCAAGCCCGAAATAAGCCCGAAACTGCTGTCAACTTTAGGCCTGAACCTGGCCCGAACCCGACCCGAAAAGCTTGGTTCGATTTACAACTCTACCTTCTCGAACACTCGCGCTTACTTGTGCTCTCTCGGTGTTTTCCCTGGCTTTATAATTATTAATAATATTTTACAACCCACTCCTCTGTCTAAGACTTTTAAGCGCGGACGTTCAGACACAGGATAATTACTAGCGCCGCTTATCATGCGCTGCCGATTATGCGCCGGGTCTTTTAGGCACCATAACTAAAAAAATGTTTTTTTCAGAATAATTTTTTTTCAAAACGATACTTTTTTCAAATATTTTGTTTTCCAATTTAAAAAAATATTTTCTCAAAAAAAATTTTTTTCAAATTGCACAAAAATTTTTTCCTCAAGAGTCTCTTTTTTTCAAAAACGATTTTTTTTTTCAATAGAAAGTATTTTTTTCATACTTCTATAACCCTTATCAGAACATCTGTTGACATTTGTCAACATCGATTTTTGTTTGTTTGATTGCACTCCCCCCCTATATGCTAGCTCAGCGCCATTCACCGACGAAGGAGAACTTCTTATTAGTGTACTATTGCAGTGATATCAAAATTTCAAATTGTTTCTACGATGAGTTATTTGCGTTTTATCTTAATCGGAACACCTGTTGACAAATGTCAACAAATAGAAACAATAGCAGATTAACCAAGACATACGGCTTTTGGGATTTTAGTTTACTATGAATGACTGTCGCTTTTGTTGTAACTAAGTAATTATTGTTTCAGCTAATAATTCGCTATTGTTTCAACACAACTACCAGCAGCTGTAAGAAATTTGCATCTGAATTTAGTGAAATGAGTTTTGGCTGGAGGATGTCAAGTTTCTGTCAGCAGTTCTTTTATCTCAGACGTAGCAGCATCCTAAGTACATGTCAAAATACATAGCTAGATATTAGTACAGTAGTTTTAGTACCATTCAGAATTTAAAACATAAAATCAATCTCAATACCAGTAGATAGCCATACACTGTATTAGGCTTGAAGTACTCAGTAGGCCTAATGCAATTAGAGCTGCCGTCGAGGGTAGGCTTGGTCTTCCTTCCTTTTTTGGCAGAGAAAGCTCAGGTAGGCTCTTCCCCTTTGAGCTTGGTTGTAATTGATGGAAACTTTTGGACAAAGCTATTGAATTTTTGTGAAACATTTTTTTCTTTGGTCTTCGCCCAAATTAGACGAAAAACGACTACTGAGTCTGAATTCTGGTAAGATCTTTTTCCTTACCTTGGCAAAGAAAGCCACGGAGACCAGGTACTCAACGCAAATCTCCGGCCAGAGGTTGTCGGAACCTACTCACTTCTTGGTCCAAGTCTACCCACTTCTTGTTGTCAGGGCCAAACCCACTTCCTTTGGTTGGAGTATACCTACTTTTTTGTTTAGGAAGGCAACACTGAATGCAACTCCTCTTTATATATTGCTTGGGTAACTTAGCAAGAATTTGGTTATGGATAGGCAGAGAAGATGTACGTTTTAAGAGGCCCTCAAACAACTGCAAATAGTTTCTGATGATTTGAACAACGATTCTGATGATGAGGCCACAAGCAGCAGTGAAACGGAATCTATTGTTGATGATGAAGAGGTTCCTTTGGAAGAGGAGCTTTTTGACATAGAGGTGTTTGAGGAAGAAAATGAAGATGTTTGTAGTGATGAAAACCAAGAACTCAATGACAATAATGATAGCTCAGAAGATGAAGCTCAAGTAGCAATAACAGCTGGAAATGCAACTTATTATAGTAATCCCTTTCCCAGCAGGCTCAGAAGAAGAAATATATTGACACAACAACCACGAATTATTGCTGCACCTGAACATGAACTTGATGCTTTCAAAATAATTTACCGACCTGAAATTATACTTCAGATAGTACGTGAGACGAATAGCAAGGCAACAGATGTAAGACATGAGTGTAAATTGTCGCTAAACTCTGTCTACAAAAACTTTACCTCCCAAGAAGTTGAAGCCGGCCTTGCTATTATGATTCGTGCTGGCTTGGATGGAGATAACTTTACAGACTTACACCGCTTGTGCACCCCTATTGACAGTAGATCATTTTATAGAGTCACAATGGCATTGAACCGATTCAAATTTCTGCTACGTTGCATGCGGTTTCGATAATTATCGTAATCGACCAGCAAGACAAAGAAACGATAGATTAGCTGCTATCCGAGAAGTATGGAAAACATTCAACAGTAACCTGCGCAACATCTACATCCCAAATGAGGCCTTGACTGTGGATGAACAACTCGTTGGGTATCGTGGCAAGATTCCCCGGAAGAACGTACATGCCATCAAAACCAAGGAAATACGGTGTTAAGTTTTTTTGGCTGTGTGAAGCAACAACGGGTTTTGCTTTGAAAGGCATGATTTGTTCTGGAAGGGATTCTGACTCTGGACCTAATAGAAACCTAGCCAATGATATTGTAATGAAACTGTGCTCAGTTTATTTTGGTACAGGTCGAGACGTATATGTTGACCGGTATTTTACCTCTCATGGCTTGGTGTGCAACCTTTTACAGCAAAACCTGACACTAGTAGGAACAATTATGGCTAATCGGCGTGAAGTGCCATCAAAATTCAAAGCAGCAAAAGGAAGAGAGATTGAAAGCACTGAGGCATTGTATGACCATTGTAACAAAATTCTGCTATTGTCATATGTCCCCAAACGCAACAAGAATGTGCTTATGATGTCCTCTTCACACTCTTCTATTTCAATCACGGACTGCCACAAAAAACGTACAGTTATCACAGACTACAATCAGCATAAAGGAGAGTTGACACCCTTGATGAAAATTGTGAAGAATTCAGTTGCTTGAGGAAAACGAATCGTTGGCCAATGGTTATCAATTACAATTTGATAAACGTTGCCACTAACAACGCTTTTATCGTAATGAGAGGCAGTGGAAAATGTGACAGAAAAACAGATTTTCTCAAGCAACCGAGCTTTCAGCTTGCTCAACCATACGTAATCAACCGAAAATTGAGAGGTGAAACAAAAGTACTTGCCGAAAAGATGGGGTTTATTGATGCTGCTTCCAACAGCATAAGCCGTTCAGTTCAAGGCATCAAAAAGGGAAGATGTTTCAGATGTGGAAAGCATACTCGCTTTGCATGCTTGGTTTGCCGCCGACGTGTTTGCCCGCAACACAGAAAAATACCAAAAACACATATTGCCTAGAATGCTGAGCAATTTGTGGCTGACTACATGCTTGTGTTTTTAGTGTTTGAAATATAACCTTCGTTTGTTGAAATTTTGTTGTACTTTAGCTAAGAGCTAATCCAAGTTAAAATCATATCTCGAATAGGAAGCATACGTTGGATTTTAGATTCAAAACCGTAATGCTTTATCAAAATCAAATTAATAGTAAAATCAATAGATTGCATGGTGCGATCAATCAACTGCGCTGTAAGATTGATCAATCGCTCACGCCGATCATAAGAAAACAAAATAATATTTGAAAACACCGCGCATTAGCATTGAAAAACACATAAAAACGGCATGTTGACAAATGTCAACATATGTTCCGATTAAGTTACGCTAAAACACTGTTCTGATAAGGGGGGATAACAGGCAATGACACTGTTGAGTTGATTGTACGGAAATATTTATTGCTCTGGTGGTTTTTTTGCGTTTTGGAAATAATATTTCACAGTCTAATCTAATTTCACAATAAATATAGGTTTATATGTACTAACAATGCGGCAATCGGAAAATCTATGAAAGCTGCGAACAGCGATAATTAATACAGCATATACCTATGAAGCTGCAGCGTATTTTTCGCCTCAGTAACGCAATTCAACTTATTTAAGATCAAACCCAATTTGTACTTGCACGATTAAAATTACATTTGCAGCAGTTTTTATCGCGCCTGCTATGGAGCGCCGTTTGTGTACCCGAATTTGTGCAAAGTTTTTTTGCATATTTAATTAAATAGTCATTTTAATTAAATATGCAAAAATGAATATACAAAAAAACTACAGCAAAAATAAATATGCAAAAATTTTTTGTGCGGAGTTTTTTTGACTACTTATTTTTGTAATAAGAAAAAACTGCGCAGAATATACCGTTGCAAAACTAAAAAGTCAAAAAAACTACGCGCAAAATAAACCGTTGCAAAAATAAATCGTCAAAAAAACTGCGCACAAAATAAAGCGTTGCAAAAATGCGCTGCAGACATTTTTGTATATTTGTTAGTGGAGCGTGGCAAAGCGCTCTCGCGGCTGCTCTTTGATGCGCTATCGGCTGTTCTTTAATGCGCTCTATGAGCAGCCGAGAGCGCTTTGCCACGCTCCATTAACAAATATACAAAAATGTCTGCAGCGCATTTTTGCAACGTTTTATTTTGTGCGCAGTTTTTTTGACAATTTATTTTTGCCACGGTTTATTTTGCGCGTAGTTTTTTTGACTATTTAGTTTTGCAACGGTATATTCTGCGCAGTTTTTTCTTATTACAAAAATAAATAGTCAAAAAAACTCCGCACAAAAAATTTTTGCATATTTATTTTTGCACTAGTTTTTTTTTTGTAGATTTATTTTTGCATATTTAATTGAAATGACTATTCAATTAAATATGCAAAAAAACTTTGCAGAAATTAGGGTACACAAACGGCGCCCCATAGCCTGCTCAATTGATTAAGCGCTTGCTCTTTCTACCCTGCAGCTTTTTCCTTTGCTATTTCTTCCTTAAAATTGCGTTAATACGCAACAAGTGTTAAATGAATGGTGCAAAAAATGAATGGTGCAAAAAATTAATGATAAAAACTTGGTGTTAACGAAGCTTAAAGTAAGTTAAGGAACAATTATCGTTAAGTTAACGGGCATTTTAACAGAAGTTAACTTAGTCCGTTTATATGGAAAAAGTTTTTAAGGAATCAACTTGTGAATGAAAAAGTCAGCTTTGTTTTTACGGATTAGCGATTAACGAATTTGTGCCCACCTATGCTTTAGCCAAATCGTTTTGCATACAAAAGCACATCGCATTTGATAATATTTAGAATTATAATCAAGCCAAGTTTCTTAAATGTGAACTATATAAAATCGACCCAACCCAAGTATTTTCTTGTTGAACGCAGATTTGTAGAGCAGCCTAAAATAAAACCCAAAAAAGCATTTTTGTTTTGTTTTTAACACGTTGTTGCCGCTTCCGAGCCGTTTTGCTCTTGGCGTACAAATTATAATTTACAAGCGTATCCTTTGTTTCAACCATCTAGCACGTAAGCAAATTATCAAATTTTGTTTAAACATGGGATAAAACTGTATGCTCCCGAATTGCGAATTTACGCCGAGCGTAAACCTTGCTGTATCGATTTTTATGAGGTATGTAAAAATTAAAGCCAGATAGCATAAGGTGCTGATTAATATCTGAATGCTTAACCGTTTCGTGCCTATAGTACTTTATTAGGGTATCATTCTAAAATTGCATTATGTAATGATTTAATTCTTCAAAGTGCTACTTGTTTACATAGTAATGGAGGTTACATAGCTGAATTACTGCTTGCCACGTTAGGGCAGACCCTTTTGGGGTCATTTTTTAATTTCAACTTGCATGGGTGTTAGATTTTTGCCTTGAGCCAAAAAAATGGGAAATCCAAAATTTTTTTTGAAATTGGACCCCGTTTAGATACTGCCTCCGGGGCGTTTTTGAATCGCGCCCCCTCAAATCTGCGAATACTCATAAAATTGGTATTACTAAAGCTAGATATGCAACGTTGGTACTCATTTTTATTGTTTTTCATAAAGGAAAACAATGGTGATCTTTAATTTAGCGTTACAGTTACTTTTAATTTTTTGAATTTTTCTTACAACTTAAGTTTTTCACAAGCGCATTAATTTTTTAACGTTTTCTTTCTAGTTTTAACACATTTTTTTGCATAAAATGATGTATTACTGAAAACATGCAGTTAATGCAATGCAAACAGCAATGATAGCCTTGATTTTATTGACTAGCATGAGCAGCTTTTCTCGGGACGTGGTGTTTTTTTTTTTCGATCATTGCATTTTTCTTACATCAGCAGTAGTACACAGTGCCTCACCAATCTGCCTTTTTGAGCCAGCAATTCGTCCACTTGCTGTTGTTGTCATCTTCACAGCACGTTCCACAGACTGCGTATGATTTGGATAGTTTAAGTGAAGTGGTTGCGTAACGAATTGCTCGATATTTGTACAGCTTTTGGTTGAATGATGGAGACTCATGCAACACTAAATATCTTTTTTTTTTGGTAAGATAGGTTACACCATTCCCACAGCCATAGGTGGGCAAGTTAACGCAAAACGTTAGCTTCGTTAACCACTAGTCCGTTAACAAACTTCACACCTCCGTTAACGTTAATCCGTTATTTTCAGCTTTAATTAACGGAAGTTAATAAAGTCCGTTAATCCGTTAACACTTTGCGTGTAATTTACATTTCGTTTTATTCACTCGCTTCTAGAACACGTATTGACGCTGTTGAGCTGATTGTAAGGAAATATTTAATGCTATGGTGGTCTTTTTGTGTTTCGAAAGTTACATTTTACAGTCTAATCTAATTTCTAGATAAAAATAAGTTCATATGCACCATCGAAGCTGCGATCGAAAAGTCTTTGGAAATTGTGAACAGCGATAATTAATAGACCTATGAAGCTGCAGGTTATTATTAGTCACAAAAAAACTCCTTTCTTGAATGAATGGTGCAAGATATTAACGATAAAAACCTTAACGGAAGTTAACAGAATTTAACGGAAGTTACTTTAGTCCGTTAACAGAACTTAACGGAAGTTAATTTAGTCCGTTAACATGAAAAAACTTTTTAACGGATTAACGAGTTAATGAAAAAGTTAGCTTCGTTATTAACGGATTAACGATTAACGGACTTGTGCCCACCTATGCCCACGGCCGTTATCTTTGAGTGTTACCAGTGCATGATGTTTCAGCAAAGATGCACCTGGGTAGATAACATTATCGGACTGGGTCTCATTTTCTTGCCTGATTTTCTTCTTCAGCATATTTGATTTTTTGAATAATATTGACAGATTTTGCTCTAACGGTCTTTGTCTTCATGTCCCAGCATAGCCAACAGCAATTTTTTGGGATAAGCAAAATAGCAAATTCTTCTGCACAAAGCCTGTCAATATTATTCAGAAAATTAGATATTTAGAAGTTACAAACCAGACTTTTGACATAAATTTTCTACAGCTGTGAGGTAGCACTTCACTCACTTGTCTGCTTTTCCATTAGGCTAGTGTTTCATCAGCATCTAAATTCACACATAACCTAGCCTGATATAGCCCACCCAAACTTTCAAACCAAGCACGAGAGCAATTTCTGCACTTGCCATCGTACCCTCTTCTCAGATTACTCTGATCAAAGTCTGACAATAAGGTCACGAGAAAGAGAATTCTTGATCAATATCACACAGGCACAGCACTTAGCTCAACCTCATAACACTAGCATAACTAAGCACGGGCACCATATATGACATCACATAAGCAATTTACTACATTAGTACGCTATACGCATATTTCAAATTTGTTTGTTATCGTCAGGCGTACATTACTGTTAAAACGCCTACTACAAATTTTGAATCAAAATGCCAGAATTAGCCCTCTTGCCAGTAAAGCAAATTGCTATAAACAATGCCAGTCAATGCTCATAGGAATAAATGAATGGCAGTCTTCTTTCTGGTAACCTTATTATCTGAGTTTAATCAAAGTGATCAGAGAAGAGGGTACGATGGCAAGTGCAGAAACTGCCCTTATGTGTGATTTGAAGGTTCGGGTGGGCTGCCACGATAGGTTATTGTGAATTCAGATGCTGATGAAACACTGGCCTAATGGGAAAGGAGTTATGTGAGCTAAGTGACACATCACACTAATAGAAAATCAAATATGCTGAAGAAGAAAATCAGGCAAGAAAATGAGACCCAGTCCAATAATGTTATCTACCCAGGTGCATCTTTGCTGAAACATCATACACTGGTAACACTCAAAGATAACGGCCGTGGGAATGGTGTAACCTATCTTACCAAAAAAAAAAGATATTTAGTGTTGCATGAGTCTCCATCATTCAACCAAAAGCTGTACAAATATCGAGCAATTCGTTACGCAACCACTTCACTTAAACTATCCAAATCATACGCAGTCTGTGGAACGTGCTGTGAAGATGACAACAACAGCAAGTGGACGAATTGCTGGCTCAAAAAGGCAGATTGGTGAGGCACTGTGTACTACTGCTGATGTAAGAAAAATGCAATGATCGAAAAAAAAAAACACCACGTCCCGAGAAAAGCTGCTCATGCTAGTCAATAAAATCAAGGCTATCATTGCTGTTTGCATTGCATTAACTGCATGTTTTCAGTAATACATCATTTTATGCAAAAAAATGTGTTAAAACTAGAAAGAAAACGTTAAAAAATTAATGCGCTTGTGAAAAACTTAAGTTGTAAGAAAAATTCAAAAAATTAAAAGTAACTGTAACGCTAAATTAAAGATCACCATTGTTTTCCTTTATGAAAAACAATAAAAATGAGTACCAACGTTGCATATCTAGCTTTAGTAATACCAATTTTATGAGTATTCGCAGATTTGAGGGGGCGCGATTCAAAAACGCCCCGAAGGCAGTATCTAAACGGGGTCCAATTTCAAAAAAAATTTTGGATTTCCCATTTTTTTGGCTCAAGGCAAAAATCTAACACCCATGCAAGTTGAAATTAAAAAATGACCCCAAAAGGGTCTGCCCTATTGCCACGTGTTAGTTCGAAATTTTGCTCGGTTTCAGTTTCAGAGACAGTTAACCCACAAAAGTTAGAAAAATAATTTGTAGAAATTTTTGAAAAGGTAAGTAATCAATTATTTTAGTTAAATTTATATTAACAACGTAATTTTTAGTTTAGTCGTTTAGAATAATTGTTGTAGATTCGTAAGTAATGATAAAAAAAATAAAAATTGCTTTAGCAAAAGTGAATATGGTAGCATTGCTTTGATACCCTATTAAGGTCTGGTAGGCACGAAAGCCTATGTTAACATTTTTGGTATGGTTGGCAATTTTGATAATTGTTCTTACAGAAATGAGTTGATAAACTTAATTTGATTAGTTTTTAGGTGTCATAACTACATTAAGGAATGCTCCAATACCATATAATAATTTGTTGTTGTGGAGAATTTCGTAATGACGTCATAATCGAATGGAGGCTAACACGAAATATAAGGATGTTTTTAAGAAAATGGTTTAATAAAAACTTCGGTGTCATAATTAGAGCATGTTTTGGCAAAAGTTGACAAGTCGCATTTCGCTGTTTCGAGTAAATCGCGTTTAAAGTTGCCTTGTTGTCAAGTGCAAGATATTAAGCTATTTATTACCAAAAATTGATTGAAAATTAAAACAATTTTTTTCTAGGGAAATTTGAAAAAGCAAATAACCTAAAATCTATAAAAAACTCATTATTTGAAAAATGTCATTTAAGAACTTTTGCAACTATACGCTTCAATTGGATTTGAGAACACTCCAATATCATACTTATAATGGAAGTGTAGGGGGATCACAATGATGACGTAGTCGTATAGGATGGGGTTAATCAAAAACGTCATGATACATGTCATAAAAGAATATTTGTTTAAAATTACTATAAAACCTATAAGGTATTGGAATACTCCTTAATGTATCCTTAGTGATGTAAGATATTTAAAACCATTTTTGGAACTATTGCCTACAGTAACAGAGTTCAATTTTTATTATCAGATATTTCTAGATGCCTGTTGATGAAAAGTGTTAGCATCAGTTACCGATGATTTTTCGGACTTCACTTACTTTTTTAATTGTCTTTTTTGCTAGATTTTCAAGGAGGCAAATACTTTTAACTGTGGTGGGTGACCATTTACATCCGAATAATTTGTTATCGTTTGCATAATTAAACGTTGCAAGCTTTTCGATTTTCGTTTTCGTGATTACTAACTAAAACTACATTGATGCTTTTCGCCTTCAGTACAAGAGCATGTAGCTTTTGCAAAAGAAATTACAACTGACAATCAAAGAGCATTCCGAATTTTCTCAGAGGAGCAAAAATTGAGACGAATTCTCATTATCTTTAGCTAAATAACTGAAGTCAAAACTCCAGCTATCAAAAAATGCATAATTTCTCCACAATTGACGTTAAATGGAAAAAAAGTTTAAAAATTACGCATTTTATTGTGACGTCAAAAATTAAATGATGACGTCACATTATGATTCTCATCACTGCTCTCCTCTTTATCAAAATTTTTGCATATGTCATTATAGTTTACAATTTAGTTGTATTTTGACTATTTGAATTTCTTAATTAGTAAAGTTTATATAGTGCCATCTGTGCCTACGATACCCTAATAGGGTACCAACATACTTTTCAATAAACAAACAAAGATATACAATTTTTCAAATTTTTTTCATCTGTTACGTGTTCAGTAGGGCAGACTGAAATATTTTAGACAAAAAATATTCAAAAAGCAAAATTTGGGTTTTAATGGTTTTAAGTTTCTGCTATGCACTCGAAAAAATACATCACTATGATACTGCCGTGATATGAAACTACAAGAGAAAACTACAAGCTAAACCCTTGGTGCACGTGGTATTGACCAACGCATTTTACATACGGGGGGACAAAAATGTCCCCTATCCAACAACTCCTAAACTAAACTTTATAGAAACACCAAGTTTTGCATGCATGTTGGTGTTCACCAAAATTTTTATAAAAAATGGTTTTAAGTTGATGACGTCATGATTTTGACGTCATCAACCACTTTTTTGAAAAATGACGTTACAGGCTGTTCAAATTTTGTTTTTTGATGCTAATAATCTTTTTGATTTGCTTTATGACGCTGAATCATAAAATGTCTAAATTAACGTAGGTATACGTCACAAAAACGTTTTATGATGTCATTTACGGTAAAGATTAGCCAAGAAAATGCTCAGGTTTCGGAAAGTGACTTCGAAAACCTCAAAACTGGAAAACTTCTGTTACTTTAGCAGCTTCAAATTTTCAGGAGTTATTTGTAATGCAATTTGACGCAAAGTCAAGTTGGTTTGAAGAAAAAAGCGTCCACGGGACAATCATGCGAGCCTTGCTGAGTTTTCCTTATCGCTTGTTTACTAGCTACAGCAGCATTTTGAAAACGGTTTTGCCATGTAGTACCTGTCCACCAATCCCACGATTCGACTACATATCTAAGCAGAGGAAGATATGTAAACGATTATCAAACGTAACACAGCACCCACTCTGCAAGTCACCCTTTTTAATAAGACCTGAAACAACATCACCACCCTGCCTCAGACCAGTGTCTCTAAGTTAGGCATCTGACTCACAAAAAGGCTGTGCGTAAAAAAAGATATCCACCACTGAATGCAAGACAACATAGCTTGAACCCAAACTGAATGGGTTTTCCTTGCACGAATTGCTTGATGCCATGCTAGCCATAACATGTTATAATATGGTATCATGCGGAGGTGGAGTCCTCGAGGACGTCTTTGGCCCTGAGGACACATTTTGACTCACTTGCGTCTGTGTCCTTGGTCCTTGGCCTCGAGTATTCCTGTCCTTGGCCTCAAGAGGGTCTTTCCTCGGAAGGGCTGTTCTTGGCCTCAGACTTTTTTTGTGTCTTTGGCCTCGAGCCTTGTGTCCTCGACTCCACCTCTGGTATCATGTTTTCATCAATGCCATAATTGTTGGTGTCAAAGTATTTCATGAAGTTGGCACTGAGTTGGAAAAACGAGTAAAGTGTGTTTTGTGTAACTGGGATGGGAGGGGGGCGCAGAAAAAACATTTGGGGGCCACATGCAAATTTTTTCCTCAACTTCAAGAGTGAAGACCAAAAAAAGGTCTTCATTTCAAATTACGCCTTGTGGATACGGACCGTCTGCCTCCTTTCGGGGCACAATTTTTGCTCTGGGAGCTCGTTCATAGCCTGGCAGTGTGTGACGGAATCTTACGGTGCGAATCTCAGTTCTTGCCTACAAATTCAGGGGTGAAGACCAAAAAGAAAGCAATCTTATGCTTCATCTTGGCGTTCACTAGTGTTTTTCATCCTGGAACGAGACTTTACTCACGCTTAAGGGGTGTGGGCACAAGCAGTAGTTTTCCGGGACACAAGCCCCAAAATGCACTCCAGTGGCACCAGGCTTGTTACTTTCTTGTGCAGCACAATCCTCGCTTTTGGAGCACAATCAGTGATTTAGGGGCACGGCCCCAAAATGCCCTCCATGACTCCGGGCCTGAAGCCAAGCCAAGTTACTCAGCTACCGCTATGCTCCTTTCTTCCCAAACTCTCGGTCAAGGCTATTGCTCCTTTCGACGCAAACCCTTGTAGTATGAGCAAGTAGAAACAAAACAGACATTACCCTGGAAAACTGCCACAGTATATCAGTAGCCTAGTCTAAGATTAGCTGTATTTTTCCAAAACTTGTCTTTGTAGGCAACAAAAGGTATTTGTAAACAACAAAAAATATTTGTAAACAACAAACAGTATTTGTAAACAACAACAAAACATGTGCTAGACCAATTATCTTATCGAAGTTTTTAAAGTTTAGCCGTTTTACAAAACGGCTTCAAATTAATGAAAATATATAACTCCCTCACGCCCACCTAAGTGGAAATTTCACAAAAATATTGTTTTAAAAGTTGAAAGAAGTAGTTAGAATTTGCGTGACAGCCATTTTTTTCCTACACTTGACAAATATTGTTTATTTTTAGTTCGTTCCAAAACTGTACCACAGCCTAAAACCAAAAATTTACCTTTTGTGGTACGAGGCCAAAGTTTGACCAATACCAGAACCAACTGTGTTTCCACGACATTTTCCGTAATTTTTTTTTTTCTAAAACTTTTTTCGGATCATCATCTTTTAGAAAAAACAAAAAAAATGCGAATTTGCAATTTCAAAACCTATACTATTTTGGTTTGTTTAAAGAAACATAATTGGCGACGTAGTAGCCAATGGCGTTCAATGGGTTAAGCATCGATTGGTTCTTTACTAAATAGTGGAGTGTACCATCCTCATACGCTATGTTACAGTACCAATGAAAGTACTTCGATTTATAAAAGACATCAGAATTTATCAGCGCATTGATCCTGAAATTAGGCGATGCACGACAGCGTTTACCAAAGTTCCAAAGCGACTTACTTATAATAGCGTCAAAGGCAAGTGCATTTCAAAAAATGTGCTAGACACGAGCACAGGTATGATGAGGAAAACCATGAATCATTCTAAATGCATCATTGTAGGCTACTCGAAAACGCCTAATTAAATAACGGTTGAAGTAATGCCACAACCAACTACCAAAAAAACGACATGCAATACGACTTAAACAAAACATGTTTTACATAAGTAGAGCATTACAAAATTTTGACTTCAACTAGTTACCAATACAGCAGAGATCTCTGGTTTGTTTTGATATATCACAATTCTTATTAGAGCTCGAGTCCATAATAATATCTAAGTATTTTACCCTATCGACAAACTCAACCATATCAAAACCAAGCGGTAAAAAAGGAGGTTTTGACAGCTTAAAATTCTCAGAAAAGAATAAAGCACCGACAGATTTACGATAATTGAATACAATGTCATGAGAACAGGAGTAAGCATTACATACATTGACTAAGTTTTGTAGTCCAGTGAGAGAAGGAGAAAAACAGCACAAGCCATCTGCAAATAAAATATGATTTAGGCAAGAATCATTAATCATACTACCAACTTTAAGCCATGTAATTTTATGAAGCATTAACCTTGGCGTTTTGTACTAAGGTACAGGGTGTTAGTCAAGGGTGCCGAACTTTATTGAGCATTGGGGGGAAGATAATTTGCGATTTTACCCCAGTTTTGCCCTATCTACAACAATGGGGGGATAATTCTCGACCACTATTTTTTTTCACGCCAGCAAATTAAGTGAAGACCAAAAAATAAATAAACGTCTTCACCAAAATTTCAAGAGTTTTTTCCTCGATTCCAAGTAAAGACCAAAAAAAAAATCCCCCCATCCTCCCCGGGTTTTGGCACTCCTGGTGGTAGTACTGTAGGTATAAAAATCAACCTATTAATTCTTTTTTCGATTAGTTAATTCAGAACCTTTTCAGACTTAAAAACACTGTGTTTATTTACCTCAGCTGCGTGACATTTTGCATTGAACGATTAACTGTTTCTTATGTTGTAATGGATCATTTTTCATAAGCAAAAACATGCAAACGCAACTCAACACAAATTTTAAAATTTAGCGCTAACAATCAAAGATATTTTCGTCAAACGTTAAGCTTTTGAAACGAAATTCGCAAGATAATTTTTTAACGATATAGAGCAAAGATGGACAGAATGTTAAAGTTGGGCTATCAGCGTGAACAAAATAAAATAACTAAAGATTGTGTGTGTAGGAAAAATTCCAGTTTTGCATGTTGTTAACGATATTACTTTGTGACATCATAATCAAATCACAAATACAGCGAATCAAGCTTGAGCTTCAATGGTCTAATCGAGACTAATTTTGATTTTATATACGATAATGACAAAACGAGCTAGGGCGAAGTGCATCTCGAGTTTGCAAAACCAAAAAAATGCTACCTTTTTGAGATTTGGGCCGTAAAAAAGGGGAAAAAAAGTAATGCCGTTACGTTGAGAAAACACACACAAAATTTCAAAACAATCAATTTTATTTTGCATTATGTACAATCACTCACGATGTTACTATCAGGACGTCAAATGTAGTTTTCCAGCTTTGTTTCATCTCTCACAAAATGCGGATTCACGAAATGATTGAGTAAATCTACAGTATAACATTTATACTGTACTGATAGTAATTAAAGCCTCGTTAAGAATCGTCAGCATGCTTGAATAGTTAAAAGCAAAAATATTTTACAAAATTAGAAAGCAATTTCAGTATTTGTACAAAAGTTGCAAAATTGCGGCCTAAAATTCAAAATAGTCCGGATCCGCAAGTTCGCAAATTCAGCTGCCAAAGTTTACAAGTACGCAAATCCACATTTTTTTTTTTGTAAGTCCGCAATTGCGGATTTACCCAGATTTAGTTTTGAGCATCCCTTTTTAAATTGCTTTGTTTGCATGCGGCTTTTTATTAAAAATTTGATGTTAAAAATTTGTCTCTGCAACTGAAAAATGTTTAGAACCCCTGAATTAAGTTCTTTTGTCAAGCAGCCACTAATGAGCTTTTTTTAACTGTAGAAATTACGTGTCAATATTTGCTATATTAAACTCAAAATGTTTGCGTTTGTTAGTGCGTTTTTAAAGAACCTCTGCTCGAAGAGATGGTAACTAAAGTTCTATACAATGTGCTGTATATTCACACAAATTATAAAAGACATTAAAAAAAAATATTTTTGTTTCTTAGCATTTTTTTAACCATTACTCACTCTGTAATTCAGATAATCATTTTGGGTGGCAAGCATACTGCACTTCTTTTAACTCCGCGCCGACATTCCGTAATAAATCCGTTTAACTGCAGCAGAAACGCAGTTTGTTAGTTTTCCATAACATGTTCTGTCATGTTATGCAGTTGCGGCTTAAATTTAAGTTAAGACTTTTATACAGGGCATGCATGTCTGATATCATTTAACCCAGTGTTAGATATGTTTGTAAAATCACCAAAAAGCTTTAAAATATGACTTTTCTGTTTTGTTTGCCATTTTTAAGATATACTTTGAGTTGATATGCCCTTTTTTATATGTCACTAGGCATTGCCAATGAGAAATAAACTATTAAAATTTTATTTTTGGAAAACATTTTGATGACAGCGTTGATGGAAAAATGAAACGATACGTTAGTTGCTGCTGCTTTGCTGGAATTCCAAAATAAAATAATAATATAAAATAACAATAAATGAATAAAATATCGTAATTAATTCTATCACTACACTGATACAGTGGTTAAAGTAAATGAAGTAAAAATCTTTGACTTTCAAATGTCAAATAAAATTAAAATCTCTAAATTTGTGAGAATATAGATTTTAGCTTTGTTTCGTTATAACTAAAAAATAAATCGGATGAATTCTATTTAAGTTTTTTTTTTTTATTTTATTTTTGATTATCTTTATATTCGATCTAGTCAATTGTCATGATCGTTACTGTGGATTGGATGAGTTCCAGTGTGGATGCAGACACCAGCCTTATCACTTGCATTCGATGAAAAATTGCATAAAGCGCCCTTGGATATGCGACGGAGTTCCGGATTGCGACGATGGTTCTGACGAAATAGATTGTGTTTGCTCTGAGGATGAGTTTCAATGCAGTGAATGTGGACGTGGTGAAGATTGTCAAAGGTTACAAGATGAGCAAATATTCTACTGCATATCAAAAACGAAAAGATTTGATGACCAAGTCGATTGTTGGAATGAAAAAAGCGAAAGGTTACTGCAATATAACTATTTTACACCGGAAAGGGCGGGCGAAATTGCCCCACCTTTTTTTCGTGATAATTTTTTCAAAAATGGGATTTTTTTAAATAACTTGACAATAAATCAAATTTATTCACAAATAACTCCTAAAATTTTGAATTTGCTATAGGCTAAAAGTTTTTCAATTCTATTTTTCAAAGACATTTTACAAAATCTGATAAATTTTTGGCCCATATATTTAACATACTTGACGTCACAAGGCGTTTTTGAAACCTAACCACCTTGACTTGGACATTTTATGATTTAGAATCAAATAAAAACTTATATGCAAGATTTCAACCGCCTATGACGTCAATCTCCTATCAATTGCATTTCATCGAAAAAATGCTGGCATTTTTTCAAAAAATGGTCGCGACGTCACTATTAGCGTCATCAACTCAAAACTATTTTTTGTGAAAAGTTTTGTCAAACACCAAACCTCATGCCGAATTTGGTGTTTCCATAACTTATGATTTAGGAGTTAGATTCCCCCTACCCCAAGTAAAATGCTTTAGTTAAATAGTCCGAGTAAAGAAGGTTAAAGTTGGCAAGAAAACAATTGAAAAACAACATTTATTATAAGCGTTGTGTTTTCCGTTGAGGTTGATTAACAGAGCTAGCAATGTTACGTCATTATATCTGAAAATATTTTTCTGCAATAGAAGCTTTTAGTGACGTAATAGTTTGGCAATAAAAGATTACATGTAATTTAGTAGGTAAATTATTGTTCTATAATTGATAAAATAAATATGCGTTTTTAACAATCGGAAATTTTCATCAATCAGGCTTTTTCAAAGTGTTTGAAAGAGTAAAACTGCTTAGGCCAAACGGCAAATTTCAAGGAGTAGATAAATTGCAGTTCAGGGCAGTGGCCGGCAAATTTTTTATCGTTTTAGTCAAAGGCAGCGCCAGCCCGAAATGTTTGATAAAATAAAATAAAAAATCATGCGTTTTTTTTACAGAACTTATCAAAAATTGGCGAACAATTTTGGTTCAAGAGCAAAAAAAAATTCATGCCTTGATATGGTGTTATTCAAGGTTAATTTAGATAAATAATAGCGCTGTAAGCTTCCCCAACGGAGTCCAAAACTGAATCTTGGAACACAACGTATTCCAAGTTTTTTCATAGTATAAATTCTTGCAGAAAAAAAGCAATTACCCGACAGGAAAGTGCCAGTTTATGCAGTCCACAAACTTAAAAAATGCTGGTCAGGTGTGAACTTTATACGAACATTCTTGAACATACAAACTGTTAACGCTGCATGCAGTTGAATAAGGAGCGTTTTCAGCCAGAGGTGTCAACTTGACAAATGCTTGAGAATATCTGGGAGGCTTCACCCTAACACCCTCAAGATACTTCTAAGCAATTATATGCAAGGTACCCGACAACTAGACGTACATTGAAATCAGTGGCATAACAAGAAGAAGCTGAAAGGCTTAAGCCTTGCTTACAGCTAAGTCACGTGAAAAATTTAAGTTAAGTTTAGGCCTCCTTTACAGCCAGATTCCGTAAAAAGTTTAACCCAACCAATTATGACATTTTAAACGTGTTTTGAACTTAGAAAGAAAGGGGAGCCGAAGGGGCAAAGTAATTTAATTTTACCAAAAGGCTTCCTAATGATAGCAATAAGTTATTGGTGTCTTCAAAAGGGTTTGCAACAGTGCAAAATGTCATCAAAATGACGTAAAATGACTACATTTAAAAAAAAATCACAGAACAGATGCCCATGCGTAAGATGTAGACGAATTTAGCTTCGGCTTCAGGACCCCCCTCCTTCAGCAAACTTGCCAGCATGAAACATTTTAGTTAGATTACAGACTAAAGCTTTGCGGCAAAACCTTTATCTGCTGAAGGGCAGTGATGAAAAACTCACAACGAAGTTTCATGCCATTGGGTATTATTTTTTTGACTTTAGCCCCTTTGGTCACCACATGTACAATAGTACAATTTTTTTGGCGTTGTTTTTTCGTCTAGGTGTAATAGTAGCTTTGTCGTTATATTAGAAGTCTGGAGAATCCTTAAGAAATTTTGTTGTTGGCACCGTCACCTAGTGTTGTTGTCCTAATGTAACTAAAATTACTATTGGTAGGTATAGGCACAGTATAGATAACATACTGTACTGTAGTTTTACCCCGCCAATTTTGCTTCCATGATTTTCAATCGGTGGCCGCCATTTTCCTGGCTCCTAATACAAAGTGAACATGCAAACTTCTTAACACTAGAGGCGCTAAAGTATTTTCGAATGTTTTATTTTGTTTTTCGTTAGGTTACCTTCAACGCTAGTTTTCGCTTTGTCAGTATGAAATGAAATAAACTACAGATCTGAAAATATTGTATCAGTTCAAGACACACTCGAAGTAGCGGTGGTGTTTTTATGACGTCATAACAACTTGACAAATATGCTGATTTCAAGCAATTTCAGTGCAACTACTGATTCTAGATCGATGCAAAGTCTTTTTAAAGTGGCTGGCAATATTCAACAAGTCAACGTGATCAAGACCCTGTTGTGACGTCACAATGTATTGACAGTTTTTTTATTTTGTATTAATGTTTGCCACTAAAAGCTTTTTAGTGCTCAAATTGAATAAATAAAGCAACAAACTTGTAACTTCTAAATCGGTTCGAAGTAGTCGTAACTGTATTATGACATCATAATGAAGCGACAAAATGCATATTTAGATGACTCTAACAAAGTTATCAATCATAAAATTTATTAATGTCTTTGTTACGATCAAAAATTTCTCTCCCAAGATGTTTTGTGACGTCTTAATGCATTTACGGTTTAAGTAAATTCATTCTAATTGATGCTCTATTGATAAACAGCTATTTTAATAACAAACCCGGACATGAAAAAATCGCTCGAATGTAGTCGTGATTATATCATGATGTCATAATTTCGTTGAACAAATTTGATAATTTCATGCAATTATAGAACGCAAGATATTGATGATAAATGATATGAAGATATTTCTTGTTGCTTAAAAGTTCACTTCAGTCGAAGTGGTCGAGTCGCAAAATAAAAAAATTAAAATAAAAAACTGTCAATACATTGTGACGTCACAATAGCGTCTCGATCGCATCGACTTGATATATACTGGCAATTAACATATTACTATAGTTTAAGATCTTTAATTGCTCCAGAATTGCTTGAAAATAGCAAACTTGTTAAAACATTGTGACGTCATATTGGAGTCATGACTACTTAGAGCCGATTTACTACTTTTAAGTTTTTATAATCAATATCATAAAAACGTTCAACAGTGTAAGAAGTAATCTACATTTAAGGAAACCATAGATGTCCCATAAAGTCGCAAAAAGCAATAAAATAAAATAAAATCTCTCATTGATTGTGATGTCACAATAACGTCTCGATCACTTCGAATCAATGCAAAATTTTCAGCTGCAACAATATAATTTGCATCAATCTACGTTCGACAATGGCACTGAAATCACTTGAAATTAGCAGGTTTATTAGGTTATTATGACGTCATATTGGAATCCCGACTACGTTGAGCATGCTTAGCACTGATATACCACTTTTAGATTTGTAGTTTATTTTATTCTAAACCGCCACAAAGCGAAAGCTAGCGAAAATCAAAATATAACATTTGAAAATATTTTAGCGTCTCTAGTGTTGAAAAGGTTGCGTGTTCACTTTATATTGACTGGCGACCACCGCTTTAAAATAGAGGACAATGGGAGTGAAACTACTGCATGTTCTCTAATCTCTAGCCTATACTGCGCTGTTGCTATAGGACTCCAACACTAGATGGCGGTGCAAACAACAACTTTCACATGTGTATGCGTTTACTTGCCAGACTAGTACTATAATGACTATGATAGTAGTGCATTAAAGTAATCAGTAGCACAAATTGTACTGATAACACCATCACGTGACAGCAGTTCTGGCTCGAAGCGTGCAGCGTAAAACGATAGTCCACTGTCAAAAAAGATGGCCGCAAACATGCTTGCAGTAAGTAATGGTAAGCAAAATAAGTCAATAAACAATTAAGCTTGCATTTTGAATCAGTAATTCTTTGAAATCATGTAGGTAATATTTATGTTTCAATTATTGTTTTAAACTAGTCTACAGAATTTTTTAATCCAAAGCATGTTCAGTTGTACGCTCCGTGTCTCAATGTAGCTTGAGCAGCAAAACGTAATGTAAGCAAAACAGCTTTATTGTTAGAAAATAACTGTAATTTTTACGCCACTTTCGCTCCAAATCATTTCAAAAACATTAGAATGAACATTTTCATAGGCCATGTAAAAATTTTTTGATTTCGAAAATACTGGCATCCAGAGATGGCCGAGGTACAAAAAATTTGACTCTGAGTCTGCTCCGAGTCCGCAGACTTAGACTCCAAATCCGCTCCAAAATCTGTTCGTGGACAAATTTTAAAATCCAAATCCGCTCAGAGTCCCAAAAAAATACCCATATTTTTTGGACTATAAGGCGCATTGGAGTATAAGGTGCAGTCTATACAGGACGTGGGACATAGCAGATAGGGCCTTCATATGATTTTGAATATAAAGCATGATATCAAATAAAACATTAACGTAAAAAGACTGTTAAATTTGCTGCACATTGCAGCTTTCAATTTTTTTCTACGTAGCGTGGATCATGGTATACAGCCGCGCAAAACTCCTGGTCGGTTCTGCAAAACCTAAGGCCAGGGGGAAAAAGTCGTATTAGCTTGAATAGGGTTAATCCAAGTTTAAAATATGCCTGCGTCTCAATGAGAGCGGTCTTGGGGCGAAGCTGCTAAATGATTTTCGTAATTTTTCGAAAATTTGCGATTTTAACAAGATAAGAGTTTTCTAGATTACCTTTAGTGAAATCTAATGATTGATATTCAAAAGTGGTTAAAACCAGTAAGTGGTATTAAAATTTTCTATTTTTAAAATGTTGGTGGAGTTTAAGCTAATCAAGTTTTCAATAAAATTCCAAACTTCAAAATAGAATTTTAAGTCCCCCTAGACGTTGAAAGCCCTGTAAGCTTTTGCCTGTTTAGAAAAATCATGGCAAATCTGACCATAATGATGCGGTTTACGCGTATAAAAGTCCACCGAGGTAAACCAGTCCAAATTACTCACTTTCCGAATTTGCAAATTACAACAAAGGCATTTGAATCGTTTTGCGTGCTTCTGGCCTAAAGGCTACCAGCTCGGAAGCCTAGGGAAGAGCCACCAGAACGGCGACTACTTAAAACAAGCAATGCGAAAAATTGCCTTCCCACAGGAATCGAACCTGCAGCCTTTGGATTACCGGTCCACTGCTGGTAGCCTTTAGGCCAGAAGCACGCAAAACGATTAAAATATTAAAACTCTGGCCAGCAAACGTCAAAAAACATCTTAATTGACTTATTATTACAATCATACAACAAGCAAGTTGCTGGGTTTAAATAGCCAAAATTAAGCATGCGAGGAGGCGTCTTCTCTAGCTCAAGTGGTAGAGCAGTGAACCGGTAATCCAAAGGCTGCAGGTTCGATTCCTGTGGGAAGGCAATTTTTCGCATTGCTTGTTTTAAGTAGTCGCCGTTCTGGTGGCTCTTCCCTAGGCTTTCGAGCTGGCAGCCTTTAGGCCAGAAGCACGCAAAACGATTAAAATATTAAAACTCTGGCCAGCAAACGTCAAAAAACATCTTAATTGACTTATTATTACAATCATACAAAAGGCATTTGATATAAAAGCGGCAAATAGACTAATTTAAGTCTAAAACATAACAGTCCTAAAATTATTATTTGTTTTAAAAGTTTTAAATTATGTTAGTTGTACTGATGATGAGCATAGTTTAATTCAAAACGTTTAAGCAGAAAGTAAATTTTAACGCTGTTTTGTTTTTGACCAAAATTCGCTTTCGATAGATACGGTGATTCTGTCAATGGAGGTGTGCTAACGACAACAATAAGTCGGCTGCAGTGATTAAAGAGATATTTTTTTGTCACAATTGCCCACAGATGTTTAGCAACTAACTGTGGATAACTTATCTCCAAGCAGAACGCACGTTTCATCAAGCATAGACTCGACGGATGGTGATTAAAGTCCGGTGGAAAGTTTAATCAAAAGAAACTAGTCACATCAGTTTCGTTGCTAACAATATGAATTGTTTCAGAAAACTATTTTGTTGGAGTGTTTGGGTGTGTGATGGAAGGATAGATTGTCCTTGGTTAACTCCCAATGACGAAGCAAACTGCAGTGATTGTCCATCAGATCGCCCTACCAGATGCGAATGCAACAACAAAGAAAACTTCACGTGTGAAACGATGCGGGAAAGATTTTCGAACCGACTCATATGCTATAACGAAAAAAGTTCCGGTAAACTAATTAATCGATATTATTTGAGTCCACTCACTTCAGAATATGTAAAAAGTTCCCACAAGTCAGAAATATTAAACACAAACAGTATAACAATTAGTTTACAAGATTCGCATAGGCAAGGAAAAACTTTTGATGGATAATCGGTACCGGCAAAGTCCAAAGCATTACTATTTTGTTAAGTCATAGATAGAGCTCAGTCAATTTCTTGACCAAACTTCCACCACAGTATAAATACTATGCTACCACCAAGCAAAACAGTCGTGCGAGAAAAAAAACATTCTATGTAGTAAAAAGAAATTTGAGAGTAAAATAACCCTCCATGCAATGCTCAGGATAGCGCTAGTTCGGTCAGTGCCAATACCAAATGTTTTTAGTTCAATACTCATAGCCGATTTCAACGGTTAATTTGCATATTTTTTTGACCGGTTTATTAAAACTCGTAGCCGATTTCAACGCTTCATTTGCATTTTGATCGCTGACGAAACAATAATTTTGACTTCGGAGTTTATGGTTGGTTTTGCCGATTGTTTTCTTTTTTTTGTTTCGGTCTTCTAAATTTTTTTGGCTTGCCCTGTTTTCAGCGACTAGAAATTCTATACATAGTGAAAAAATTTTTGTTTTTCTCTCATTTCGATTCATGCCAGCTCAGCTGACAAGGTTTGGTATTGACGAAAATAGCGCTATCCTGAGCATTGCATGGAGGGTTATTTTATTCTCAAATTTCTTTTTACTACAAAGAATGCTTTTTTTCTCGCACGACTGTTTTACTTCATGGTAGCTCGGTCAAGAAATTGACTGAGCTCTATGACTTAACAAAACTTTGCCAGTACTGATTATCTTAACAAAACTAAACAAACTTAACTTAACAAACTAAACAAATCTAAACAAATCTAAACAAAACTAAACAAAACCAAACAAAACCAAACAAAACCAAACAAAACCAAACAAAACCAAACAAAACCAAACAAAACCAAACAAAACCAAACAAAACCAAACCAAACAAAACCAAACAAAACCAAACAAAACCAAACAAAACCAAACAAAACCAAACAAAACCAAACAAAACCAAACAAAACCAAACAAAACCAAACAAAACCAAACAAAACCAAACAAAACCAAACAAAACCAAACAAAACCAAACAAAACCAAACAAAACCAAACAAAACCAAACAAAACCAAACAAAACCAAACAAAACCAAACAAAACCAAACCAAACCAAACCAAACAAAACCAAACAAAACCAAACAAAACCAAACAAAACCAAACCAAACCAAACCAAACAAAACCAAACAAAACCAAACAAAACCAAACAAAACCAAACAAAACCAAACAAAACCAAACAAAACCAAACAAAACCAAACAAAACCAAACAAAACCAAACAAAACCAAACAAAACCAAACAAAACCAAACAAAACCAAACAAAACAACTTTGTCGCTTTGGACTTTGTCGATACTAATTATCCATCAAAAGTTTTTCCTAGCCTATGCGAATCTTGTAATTATGATGGCTGAATAGTGATCCTCGGTTGGCAGTGATGCGACTGAGCAGATTACTGCCACCCAGGTCTTTTCAACGTAATTGATGTTTGTGATCCCCATTTTTGTGGCTGATCCCATCTTTTCTTGATGAATTTTTATCCCTATCCTCTAATTATAATAACAATAATATGAAAGTCTTGAATAAGAACCTCCTCAGTCATTTAGTCAAGTATTGTCACCTTATTCTATTTTAATTTAGTCAAATAAAACTATCCGGAAATTGCAGCCAGATTGTGTTTTGGCAGTTACAAAGCTTTATCACAAACTAGTCAAAACCTTTTTAATAAAATTTAATAAGAACAAAGTACTAAGAAAATTATTAATAAGCTATTGACAGTATACAAACTCTTATAGGCACAAATCAAATCTTTGATTAACAGCCTAAGACATACTGTTTCGGAATCGACATTCGTCGTTTATTCCTCGTCAGTATAGCTAGGATTACAGGTATGAACATGAGCGTAAAAAGGCAAGAAATCGCAAATTAGAACCAGATCCTAAAACATTTTTTTTCTCAAAAATATTAAGTAATCACAATATTACAACAGATAATTATAATAGTTCAATTCAAAATAATTTCCAATAGCATTATTTTTGAATTGAACGTAGAAATTATTTTGGATCGCAAATTAGGATCGCAAATTAGAACCAGATCCTAAAACATTTTTTTTCTCAAAAATATTAAGTAATCACAATATTACAACAGATAATTATAATAGTTCAATTCAAAATAATTTCTACGTTCAATTCAAAAATAATGCTATTGGAAATTATTTTGAATTGAACTATTATAATTATCTGTTGTAATATTGTGATTACTTAATATTTTTGAGAAAAAAAATGTTTTAGGATCTGGTTCTAATTTGCGATTCCTTGCCTTTTTACGCTCATGTTCATATTTGTAGTCCTAGCTATACTGACGAGGAATAAAAGACGAATGTCGATTCCGAAACAGTATGTCTTAGGCTGTTAATCAAAGATTTGATTTGTGCCTATAAAAGTCTGTATACTGTCAATAGCTTATTAATAACTTTGAATACGATTGCATTAATCGCGATCCAAATTTAAAAGTTGACTAAATTACTTTTTGAATTTCAAAAAGTTTTGATCAACTTTCAGTTTTCAAGCTTTGGTTTTAGTTTTGCTACTTTGCTTAAATCTGTTAATGAAGACAAAATATCTTTGACATTTTTTGACAAGTCATATTGTCAAAATACATAGAAATCATTCAATAAAACTCTATACTGAGCAGCCTTGATATGAAAAGTTATGAAAGCTCTTCAAAATATTTTCTATAATTGGTTTTTCAGCAAATTAGTAATTGCACAATTCAAGCAATTTTGTCTATGTTGACACATTCAAAAAATATTTTTCAGTTAATCCTGCTTGCAAGTTGACGTAGCAAACATTCGTATTTTTGGAGAAACCTTTTATTGTTACACCATAATTGTTTGAGCCTAAATCTGAAATTAATTTTAATAACTTAAGCCTGCTTGCTGCCTTCTACTCACCATGATAACGATCGCAAATGATTCCCGAAACTAGCAGTACTGGGCACCGCAATTTTTTTAGCCCGCAGTTCGCTACTCCGCAACCGAGTTTCAATTTTCTTAATCTGCAACCGCAAGTCCGCAACCATGTAATTCTTCAAGTCTGCAACCGCATAATTTTTTCAGTCCGAACCGCAAGTCCAAAACGAGGCGAAAAAAAAGAAGTCGAACATGTCGACACAGAAACTTTTATTTGTTAATAGTCTAGCATATTTTTAAGCTACAAAGACAAACAACACTTCATAAAGCTATTTGAAAATACCGGTAGGCTTCTGTGGTATAATTAACTACTACAGCGCTGTACCGTAGTCGGGGCATAACTACATTATTTACAGTAACTAAATAATTATTTGATTTTAGGTAAACAGTAAAACCACCCATCTTTATAAGCAGTGATGGGCACAGCGGCGCTGTTCACCAGCGGGCTCTACTAGCGCCGCTACTTTTTCGGTAGCGGTAGCGGCAGCGCCGCTGCTTTTTTTCGTCACCAGCGACAAGCGGCAGCGCCGCTGTTTTTTTAGCCGAAAAAGCGGCAACGCTTCAGCGCTGTTTCTTAAGCAAATTTTGTATTGTTGCCGCAACTGCTAATAAACTCCTTCCAAGACTTTTTCAATTCACATTTTCACAGGTTACCGTTTGGAGTCTTTACTCCCCGTTTGTTTTCACTCTGCTCTTGTTAGCTCGTTATTTCAGTTTAGTAGAACATACAAGATCTTTGTGACGTTTTGTCGTTGCTCTTATACGGTATGTATAGGCGAGTTTTATCGCACATGGTCCGATTTTTTCTCAATCGAAGTTGAACAAATAATGTGGTCTAGTAGCGGGTCAATTTAAACTGATAAAACCGATTTCAATAAAGCCGATTTCGAGCAGTATCTCTTTAACGAAAATGCAATAATTAGAGTTCGATAAATTGCTAAAAACTTGCAGATTGCAAAGACGGTTTTCCGCGATATCTCTTCAAAATGCTAGCATTTAGTGCAACAAATGAAGATGATTTGTTGGCTGTCTGGTCACAGACAACAGTATAGATCGTGCACTGCGAATATAACAGTACAGTATCTGGCACGGAGCCAGAGTAGTGTGTTTGAGGGAGGGGGGCACAAAAACTTGGGCACGGGTACGCTTACGCAGCCGAGACCAGACGAATTCGAAATGCGACAGCGATCTGGTGAATATTTTGCTCCAAATTCTGTGTTATCCTTTATTAGTATGGATTTTGCCCTCAAATTTGGAGGTGAAAACTAAAAAAATAAAAAAAAAGGTTTTCATCGGAAAGTCTAAGGCTACTTGATTACGTTCACTTGATCTGTCTTGCTGTTTCATAGAAAAAAGCGTTTGTGGTTACATGTTTTAGGGCAAAAGTTTGCTAGTTGTGCTACTACAAAAGTTTTCTCTCGCTTGGGGAGCTCAAACAGTGATTTGGGGGGACACGGCTTGAAATGCCATCCCCCGTGCATAAGCGTAGCCAGGATTTTTGATTGGGAGGAAGGGCCAAACCAAAAATCAAATGCAATGAAGTCATCCAAAATTTTCGAAAGAGGAATTTTTGTGGAACAAAGATATCGTAGAATAGACGATCAGAAGCCGTGGCCTGGTTTGGCACTTAACCGAGAGTTTTCCAAAGGGAGAGGGCTTAAACCAAAAGTTACAAATGAGAATATCTAAATTGGGAGACTTGTAAGTAAACTAGTTTATTCAAACGTACCACAGACGGGGATTTAAGGACGAGCCCCCAGTCGCTGGGCGATTTTTGGAATTAAAAAAAAAAGAAGCTATTTTAATGCCATTGGATCACATTTTGCACGTTTTCAGAACCATTTGAAAGAAGTAGATTATTATAATTTAAAAGCCAATTGAAAAAAATTAAATTATTTCAATTTTCCTTTTAGTTATAATTTGGTCGAAAATACGTTTGTAATTTTGCAGTTTGGGGTTAAATTTTAATAAGTATTTTAGTACTAAATAATCCACTTAAAGATTTTCCTTAAAGATTTTTGTTTTGACATGAAAGTAACCAGTTGTAGCAGTATATGTACAGTTAAGAGGCCCCAGGCCCCTCAATTTAAATTCAATAATTTGTTCAATGAGCATTTCTCATAGATAATTTTTTTTCACGCGCATTTTTTAGCGTAAAAACTAGCGAGGTGGATGGAGGTGAATTGTTACTGAAAACCATACAATATTTGGTTACGCTTAATTACCATGTTATTGCCCGGGCCGGATTTACATTGCGCGGCGCCCCTGGCACTTTAAAGACTTTCGCAACATCTTCCTGCCAAACATAAGTGTAGACCAAAAATAAAGTCACTATCTGAGCGCAGAGCTCCTGGCACTGGGCCATATGGTAAATTCCGCCCTGTTATTGCATTACATTTTTAAAAAGGTTAGATGAGAGCCCGAGGTAGCAACTTTTATGATAAAAGCCCTTATTTTCAGCCGGGTTATACATTTTAATTGATTGGTAAAAATTGAATTTAGAGGTCCCGGGCCCCCTGGTCGTCAATATTATTGTTAATTACTGTTGTAGGCAAAAAATGCTCAAAGAAACTAAAACTGACGAAACAATAGTTTTTTTGTCACATTTTTATCTTAGGTAGCATTTCAATTGGAGGGGGCCCGGGCCCCCTGCCCTACCCCTTCTGGCTACGCCTATGCCCCGAGGCGCCGGGCCTGAGTAGTTACGTCAATGCGTAGTAAAATAAATTTTGCTACAACAGTTAACAATAAAACTAAGAATTGAATTTATAGTGTGCTGAGAACTGAACGAACAAATAGAACCAGGTAATAATAAATAAGCTTCAAAGACAATTTAGTTATGGAGTTATACTCGTGAAAAAAATACTCAGTGTAACATGAATCGCATTGAGCATCATTTGCTTAACATGTACGTTATTACTACGTATCTCCTTCGACTTCGTAAACACTAATATCTTAAATGCTCAATCTACTTTTGTGTCAAAGTTGGACGAAATCATCGCAGGGACGTGAATCATCTACCATTTCTACAAAACTCCAAAAAATGTTGTGGAACTCGGTCGATTGATAAATTTTCCTTTCAGATCTCTACGCGAAGAATTATTGTAGTGGTTAAGGGCCGAGGGTGTAATAAACAGATCGACTACTCCAGAGCTATAAGAGCCGGGACAGAATTGTATAGAAGCTGAATGCTGTATGTCATAGTGCTTTAATGGCAAAACCTTAACTTATTTGAGTCGATATTTCTTATTGCCTTATGTTTGTGTAGAAAATGCGACAAGAAATTTAACTTCCTAATGTAACTTCCAAGGGTAACTTCCTTAGTAATTTCTAAAGCGCTGGTTTAACCAATCAGCATTTTGAAATGCTTGTTTTTTTTGAAAGGAGCATGCCAACACCTAATTCAATGGTGATTTGCTTACTTGTCTACCATTTAAGCCTGCTAATGCCGATTGTAACCTGAACCACTATCTAAATAGGCTTGAATAATTAACTTTCGTAAATAAAGTTGAAATTTCACCATTAGATACCGTATTTGAATGCCATCGTTCTTTGTAATTTTTTTTTTTTTAAATAGTAGCGGCAGCGGCCGCTGTTTTGCATGCAAGTAGCGGCAGCGGCGCTACTTTTTTATTTGAGTAGCGATTAGCGGCAGGGTCGCTGTTTTTTTTGCAAAATAGCAAGAGCGGCAGCGCCGCTACTTTTCAAGTAGCAGGTGCCCAGCTCTGTCTATAAGCTAATAACCTGATTATGGTTCTGACATTTGACACCATTGCATCACGTACCAGCTGGTGCATACCGGTTGTCACGTATAATAATTTTGAATGCCTGATTTATGACTATTTTGCTGTGCTTTAACGTATACGTGACTGCTTTGCTACTTTTGTCTCTTTATTTTTTAGAATGATTGAGATAATTTCTTTCTAGTATATTCCACAATCTTCTGCATTTATCGATTGTTTGGCTGTTTACCATTCTCAATTGCTATATTTAAACTTGAACTTTGTGACGTCATAATTATGTTGCAATTTGTTGTGTAAGCTCTTAAGCTTTTTCTATTGTGACGTATCAAGGATTTTTCTCGGATATTCGATAGCTTTGTCGTAGTAAAAATAGGCGGGTCGTTTTATTTTTATCATTCCGATATTCTAATATTCTAAGAGTGGGATATTTTAGAAGTTAGTTTCGTAGATAGTTTTGCCGAGTTTGTGTATCTGTGGTTGGCTTGTGTAGCCGGTAGTTATTGTGACCTGAATAGGTCGGTCGCAGTTAGGTGTTTACGATCTGAATGGGTTGGTTGTAAGACATTTTAGTGGGGTGGTTTAGCTTGGTGAGAGTTAGTGTGTGTTTTAATCTTAAATAGAAGTTCTTAATTTAAGATTGGTGTGCCGCTTTCTGCGATTCAAGAAGCTAAAGGACCTATCAACTGCCATTTTTAATTCATAAATTAAGATCTTAGTAGTTCTCTGGTTTTAGTCGACGTGGACAATTCTAGAGATTAAAGGTTGTACTTTAGCCAATTATCAATGATTGCAACACCGGTATGAACTTATAAAAGTTTCCATTTTAATTCATCTTTGCAGAGTCAATAAACTACCGGTTAAATGTAGGAAACTGATATAGCAACGCAGCACTTGTTTGGTGGTGTTTCAAAAACTGATATCGGGTGTTTAACGATAAGCAATAAAATGTTTCTTATGCAAAAATCTGCAGTAAATTTTAAGCCGAAGTTTGATTTATTAGTTATGCTGGACTTTTACATCGCCAACAAGTGTTTTTTCGCTTAGAAGATTATCAGTACTATAAAAAAAAAGAATTTGGGCGACTGCAATAATAATTTATCGCTTGCCTACTCGATAATCTAATCAATACAGCCTAATGAATAGTACAATATCCGACATGTGTTACCAGTATTGTTTCCTGCTTTGGATCAGCAGAACCTGATAAAACTTTAATATTTAAACAGCTGCTTTGTGGTACAAAACTTTAAGATTGCCTTGATCTGTATTGGATTCATTGTCAATCTATCAAACGCTTTGGTAGTCTTGAAAAAAGCTGTTTAAAAATGAAAGATTCGAACAGTTTTCGTCTCGCCCGTGTCCACAATCAACGCGAGAATGAATTGAAGTAGAAAAATGCGGCGTTTTAAAATTTTTCAAGACGTCGAAATTTCCACCTAAAAAGAAAAAATATATCACGTGAATAATTTTGATTGGATCATTGTCAAACTTCGTATGTACGCCACCTAATGATCGATATTGTAAAATTTGAAGAGAGAAGACGAATTCTTTCAGCCGGCACAAAATTGGTTGGTGAGTTTTGATAGAAATAGCTTCTAGAGCTGCTAAGTGAAATTGAGTTCTTGCCTTTGCCAAAATTGAAAACTGTCGGTCATGATAGTGAGCAGCGCAGTCAGGATTTTGAAGTAAGATTTTGAAGTAACAAATCAATTTGAAACAAAGAAAAGCCAAGAAAAGTTCTGCCTAGACGAAACTGTAAAACCAAAACTTCACTAAATCAATTGGAACGTGATTCGGCCATTAGACTTCACTTATTTCAAAATCCTGACTGCGCTGCCCACTTTCATGACCGACAGTTTTCAATTTTGGCAAAGACAAGCACTCAATTTCACTTAGCAGCTCTAGAAACTATTTTCAACAACACTCAGCAACCAATTTTGTGCCGGCAGAAAGAATTCGTCTTCTCTCTTCAAATTTTACAATAATCGATCATTAGGTGGCTCACATACGAAGTTTGACAATGATCCAATCAAAATTATTCACGTGATATATTTTTTCTTTTTAGGTGGAAATTTCGACGACTCGAAAAACTATAAAACGCCGCATTTTTCTACTTCAATTCATTCTCGCGTTGATTGTGGACACGGGCGAGACGAAAACTGTTCGAACCTTTTATTTTTAAACAGCTTTTTTTAAGGCTACCAAAGTGTTTGAAAAATCGACAATAAATCCGATACAGACCAAGGCAATCTTAAAACTTTAATAGCCTACTTTTTGAAACTTTGATGGACATCACTGCTAGGCTACTGGAAGCATATTGGAGTAATTTTCCTAGCAAGAAGTAGACCAAACCGAGTTTACCTTGCTATTGCCAACAGCTGTAGGTAAGCCTGCAATTAATGGGCCTAATTTGCGAAATTTATCTATTTTTGTGCTTTTTTTTTGCAAAAACTGAAGCAATATAGGAAATAAAACTTTAAGGTTGCAAGATTTGACAACTGTAACCAGTTAATCCATGTCCTTAACCCTAAACTTACACGACATCGCCAAGAAAAGTACCAGCGCTTGCTTTCTCAGCCAACATAAAACCTTGAAGATTACCCGCAAAATAAATCACATGATTGCAATTTTGCGCTATATATTGGTTGATTTGCGTATTTTGTGTATTCATCTGCTGGTTACTTTAACATCAAATTGTAAAAACACTGCAGGAAAATAGTTATAACTACATGGCGAGTATTACCAAAAGGGCTTAAAAATTTAATGCCAAATATTAGCAATTGAGTTTTTTAATGGTTCTAAACAGTGCCGTCGCCAGAGCAAACGAAGTGAGGGGGCATTAGTCAAAAGTGCGGGGTCACTAAAATTTGCATATAAAAACTGATCTTCAAATCTTGTACGGTACAATTATGCGCAATTTTAAAATAAGACCAACAGCGTTTTTTAGCTCGTTTCGTCTGTGGCCCAAAATAGCTTGAAAAATCTATCTTCAGCTGCTTGTGCTATCAGACGTGCATCCAGAATATTGCTAAAAGATATAAACCAAAAGTAAATTTTTTGCACAAAAACTGCCTGATTTATCCTCCGTGGTGAACTAACTGATGCAAATCAAGCGTGTCACAGGCAGGACATCGTCACTAAATATTTAGTGCCTGGGGGCGGAGCCCCCAGCAGCTAGGCGATTTTTGCAATTTTGCAGCAAAAAATCGCAATTTTAACGTCATTTTAATCACATTTTGCACTTTTTGCAGCCATGTGAATAACTAAAGTGCTAAAATTCACAAATCATTTTAAAGAATCAAATTGCTTAGCACCTTTAGCTCCCCTCCCCTCTTACTTCAGGTCAAGTCTACAATACGTTTAAACGCTCGTATTTTGTGATTAAATTTTCTAAGTGACTTGGCTGAGGAGACTTAGGTCCCTTCACCCTGGCTGCGCCTCTGACTGCGACCTCAAAATCTCGAGTGTGCTCAAGATATCAAAACAGCTAGTCTCTGAAAAAAATGTTTTCACCTTTTGTTTTATGCCATAATCAGTAACCATTAACCAAGTACAGGTAACGATTCTGCAGGCTTACATGTCTCTACCGCGACACATTGGTAAAGAAGTGTTAATAAGATGAAATATATTGCGTCCGATTTATGTACAACTGTTGGTTGCCAGCAATTTTGCAAAGAATCGAGAAAACGTCAAAGAAGAATGCTTGGATGTAATTATTTTTTTTCCATCATTGTCTGTTGTCTTGTCGTTGCGTGATGTTCAAAAAACAGTGTTTTGAGTAAACCAAAATGAAGGAGCACAAGCAGTCGTTAAGGGGGGCACAGCCCCCGTGCCCCCCTTTAACGACAGCACTGGTACTAAAATTGTCCGAAATTCTCGCAAATGGCGATAAATTGGCTATTTGAAAAATGCTACGCCTCTAACCTTCATCTTATTTGATATGAACCTGCTATAAGTTTACTAAAGACATATAGTCACTAAATATTACATTTAGTAACTAAGCTGAAAAAGCCGACATGCCATGTATGAGTATACAATTTATTGTAGCTTATGGGTCAAGCCCTCTATTGCCAAAATCCTGGCTGCAAGCCTGTAATCTTTGTCGTAAAAATGATGCTATTTAAGCACTCTTGGCGCCGCTCCCGACAAACAAAAAATAATCGAATAGACAAACTTAGGACAAAAATGTGACGTCATTGCAATTATGAATCACTATGAACAAAACTACCAAACAAAAGTTTATTAGTTATTAAAATTGCTGTAAATTAGTTTTGCCTAAAAATATATTCAAATATTTTTTCAAGCCAAGGTACAAAATAAAAACTACTGGTAAACACTGGACAGCATAGCATAAAATACCACCGTACCATTCATTGGGCTTGCGTAATGGGAGTCAGTTTTACTAATTGTATACAGTTATTTTAATTAACAATAATATTGACAGCTCGGGGGCACGGAATCCTTCATTTCAAATTGTGCCAACCAATTTAAATGTATAACCTGGAAGATATTAGGAGCTTTTGTTCTAAAACTTGCTACCTCAGGTCCTATCTAACTTTTTTATGAACGTAATGCAATAACCACGTCCAGATTTGCCATACGGCACAGTTTCAGGGGCTCCGCGCTCAGATGGTAAGACTTTGTTTAGTCGTCAGCTATAATGACAGAAGATGTTGCAAAAACCTCCAAAATCCCAGGGGTCCCGCGCAATGTAAACTGGCCCGAGCAATAGCGTGATTAGTACTAAGTAGGCGTTACCATTTATTGTACCATTTTTTAATAGCAACTCACCTCCAGCTCTCCAGTTTTTACGCGTCAAGATACTTTTTAAAAAATTAGCTTGATGAAATGCTTATTGAACAAATTATTGAACTTAAACAATTGAGGTGGCCTGGGCTCTAAACATTGCCATCGCTATGGGGGGGCTGTGCCCCCCCTCCCCTGAACGACTGCTCGTGCCCCCATTTCGGTTTACACAGAATACGTTTTTGGAACATCACGCACGATAAGACTACAGGCAAAAATGGAAAAAAAAATAACGTTCAAACATAATTTTTGTTTAAAGTTTTTTTCATTTTTTGCGAAATTTCTGGCCACCAACTGCCGTACACAAATGTGATTCAATAATCAGTCTTATTAACACACCTTTACGGATGTGTTGTGGAATAAGGATGTAAGCCTACAAAATCGTTACCGGTACTTCGTTAGTGATTATTACCTAAAGCAACACATGAAAACATGTTTTAATAGACTAGCTGTTTTTGTTTTTTTAGAGCACACTCAATAACTTTTTAGGTCACAGTCAGTTACGTAATTAGAGAAAAGGGGCTAAGGCGGTTTCAGCCCCTTTAGCCGAGTCATTTAAAAACTTTAACAAAAAAATACAAACGTTAAAACGTGCTTTTGACTTGATCCTAAGCATAAGTGGGGCTAGATAATTTAATACTTTCAATTACTTCTGAATTTTTAATTTGTTGTAGTAATTCATATGGCGACAAAAACGAGAGAAAAGTGATTGAAATGGCGTTAAAATTGCTATTTTTGTCGCAAAATCACAAAAATCGCCCAACGGCTGGGGACTCCGCCCCCAGGCCCCTTCTTTTTAATAATTGTCGCAAAACTTGAATTGCAACAGTTTGTTCAGCACGGGGCCTAAATTAGAAAATGTTTGTGCAAAAATTTTTTACTTTTGGTTAAAGCTCTTCCCTTTAAGCAAAATCCTAATAGCACTTTTGGTCGCATTTGCGGCTGCAGACAGGTTCTTAAGCGATAATATTGGACGCATACGAAACGAGCTAAGAAAAGCTGCCGGCCTTATGCGTCTCTTTTTTCAGACGGGAAAAGAAAACTGTTAAAATAGCGTATAATTTGGAGCCGTGAAATATTAGTGTTTATGTGGAAAAGTTCAGTCTATTTTGGCGCCCCCCTTCCACTTTTGGCTAGTGCCCCCTCACTTTGTGTGCTCTGGCGACAGCACTGGCTCTGTAGTCGCAATTGTACTCTTACAACTGGTTTATATTCATGAAAAAAACAAAAATCTTTAAGGCAAATCTTGGAGTGGATTATTATTTACTGCTAAAATATTGCTGGAGGCAATGAACCTTAATTTCCGCTACCTGGGCAAATCACTTACAAAATTTAACACCAAAATGCAAGATTTTAAGAAAGTTTTGGATTTAAATTGTAAGTAAGAGGACGATTGAACAATTCAATTTTCGTCAATTGGCTTTCAAATGTTAAAAATCTAGCTCTTCCAAATGGCTCCAAACACGTGCGGAATGTGATTCAATAACATTAGAATAGTTTTTTTTTTCAAAAATCACCCACAGCCTTCCGGCTGCTTGAGGCTCTACCCCCAGACCCCCGTCTGTTATACATTTGACTAACTCTAGTTTACTCAACACGTTTCCCAATTTAGACATTTTCCATCTCCGTTTAGCAAAATCCTGGTTACATGCCAAATCATGCAACAGCTTCTTATCTTCCATTCTACGATAGATTTGTCCCATAAATAGTTCACCTATGCTGGTGAGAAATAGAAAGTTGGCAGACTAAAAAGTGGGAAATTAGAGAAAAAAGATTAAGAACCCCTGGATTAGAGCATGACTCACCTGCATATCGGTCAACGGTTTTCAAAGAAAAATTTTGTAGATTACTTGAATTTTGTAGGCATTTGCCTACAAAATTAAAGAAAAATTTTGTAGGCATTTGATCTAAATGTCACTAAAGAACTCGCTTCATTTTAAAAATTTAAAAGTTTTATAAGCTGCATAGCTTTTATTATTCTTGGGGCTTATTTTTAGGAAAAAGTTTAAATATATTGTACTCTATTTGTCTTAAAGGTATGACCTGCAAGCGAAATATAAAACACGAGGAAAGTTAGTGTTTTCTTTAGAGCCTGTATAACGTAAATTGCCGTATTGATAGTGTAAATCACTGCAGGTGTCCTTCATACCGTAATCACAAAATTGAATCACAAAAATGTAAATCACTGCAGGTGCCTTCATACGTGTAAATCACAAAATTTAGTCGGCAGCGTGGCCAAATGGGTAAAGGCGTCGTTTTTACGACGACCCTGATCGAATGATGTGGGTTCAACCCCCACCCTGATCACGCTGTTGCGTTTTTGGATAAGACGCTTTACGATAATTATCTCTGCTTGGTGGCTTCGAACAAGCAGCAAATTTAGTGCGCAAAAATTGGAAAAAATCCATAGAATCATTGGATCATCGGAAACTTCTAAGCAGGTGCGGATTCCTCCAATCACGAAGTAGTCGTTGTAATGAAAAGTGTTCGGATCGTCCAACAAGCTAGCGTCTGACGCTGCCCGGTCACAGGAGGATAAATATGCGCTACAACAACAACAATACCGAAGAGGGTTAAATTTACTGGTAGAGATGGAAAGCTTAAATTGCCGTAAGTATTCACCATTTCATTGCGAAGAAGCTAAATCTATTGGACTGAGATTAAAACTTGCATCGCCGCAGAACAACTTCAATTTTACCAGTCTAATTGCGCATTAAACGTTTTTGATTTTACCTTAGAAGAGTAAAGCTATATTTGATCGAAGTTGAAAACTTAGATCATTATATCATTATATGCATTTAGCATTTCTTCCCGAAATCTATCAAGATTAAATAAAATTTCTATAGCCGCAGACGTGTTCAGTTTTATAGGACTTAATGCATTGCTGACACCTTCAATTTTTCCCCAAAGGATAAATTTTTTTTTATCTGAGATATAAAGCCAGCATAACACTAAGCATTTTTTTTGTTTGCTCCCTAACTGGTATATAAATGCAGTTGTAGTCACACATGTTTCATTTTCTATCATCATGAGTAATTGCTGTGACTCCTCCCAACTACCCATTACTTCTACTCCCTTAGTTGGTTCTATTCTACAGCACTTTAACAAAAAGTCAAAGTTTTGATTTCTATTCCCCAGAAATGGGCTTCTGAGAGAGTACGCTGACCGAATTGGAGTCTTTTACTAAATCGATCAACTGGCCAGGAGCACATATAAAGACAACTTGTCGTGAATTAGCTGACGCTGGTTTTTACTACCTCGATGACCGAGATTAAGTCAAATGTTTTTACTGCAACAGTGATTTTAAAAATTTGGAACCAGCTGATGACCCTTTTCAGGAACACGCAAAATCGTATCCGTTGTGTGAATGCATTTTAGAAATGAGAGGGGTTGAATTTGTCAAAAACGAAGTTAACAAACATCTTGATTTGAAGCGTCCAAATATAACAAATCCCGATCCAGTTGCATTTGTTGGCGATTTGATAAAGTATCTAAAACCTCAACTAGAACCTCAGACTTCTCCAACTTCTACCGATTCCAGAAAATTGAAAATTTGAGAATTCTGAAAACGCTAGGATTTAAGTAGGCGAAAATTAGACGCGTTTTCACTTAAAGATATGAAGAACTCAACAATGATTACAATTCATTTAACAATTTTTTCAAGCATTGTTGGATGTCCTTGAATCTCAACAGGTGACTCCAGCGGAAGCAAGAGAAATTGTGGAAGAAGAAGGAAAATGTAAAAAATGCGGGAAAGAAGAAAGGAATGTGTTCTTTGAATTTTTGGCATTTGTTTTCAATGAGTGAATTTTTTGCTCGATGCCCCATCTGTGACGTCAAAATTGAAAGACAAGTTAAAGTCTATCGATCTTAAATTACACCATAATTTCAAAGTGTGTTGTCTTTCTAATCATGGCAAACTATGGCACAAAAACACCAAAAACAGCTGTGGACTACTTCTCGTTGTATTTCGCAATTACTTTTTTCCTCGCCTTCTATAAAAAGCATCTTACACCAACAAAGCGAATAAACTGCATTTGGAGGCTGAAAACGTGAAACTACCAGATTACATTCCCGCTATCACTAGCTGTTGCAAAACTCTGTACCAGCAGGTAGATCTGATTTCTCAAGCGAGGGAGATGGAGGATTTCGCCTGAAAGAGCAGACATCAGTTCCAAGTCATTGCAGACTCTGTATTTTTGCTTCCTACCTCAACTCTACTTAGAAAGGCAGTGGTATCGGTTAAAAAGAGCTACTGATGTTCTTTGCAGAACAACTTTCGTGCGAAGTTCAAATGATTATGAAAAAAAACGTGCCTGTTGTTTCTATCTAAAAGCAATACGAATAAGACTATGTCATCCTCGTTTTCTGGTCCACAAGCTATGATGACACGCCTGCAGTATCCAGGAAACAGCTGAGGTGATTAAAAGAGAAGTATTCTGATGATTCTGATGATGTTGGACGTCATGACCAACGAAACGTCAATAAAAACAAGGCTTTTAAGATCATGCTTATTGTGACTATGACTTCATCGGAAGAACGCCAAAATTAGAGTTATTTTACTTATGCCCTGTGAACATCAAACCTTTAGGCCAAGTAGGCCTATACCTGCGTTTGCAATTTTTAAAAGAGAAGTGTTGGCTGATGGGTACCAGCTTCGATTTAAAGTGGAAAACATACCGTCACAACGAAGTTCACCATTACGTGCTGAACAACTACATCAAGTTGACGATTAAAAACGACGAAGAGTACCACCTTCCACGGCAGGATTACAAACAACTGGAATCGTTCTTGACTCTTTTGGGGCGCACAGCATCACTCCAATGAAAAAGCGTAAACTGACCAAAATTCCTGCTTCCTATGGACTTTAAACAGTCACTCAAAGCCTGGAGATTTATTTGTCATAAAAAGAGTACGTCTGACTATGTGATTATCATCGTGGGCACAAAATTAGTCAAACAGACGTTTAAGCATGGTCAAGATATATGCAGAAAACGTAATTTAGATGGTTTAATTTTTGTTTAAAACCTTCTCTCCCAAAAAATTAAGAGATGATTGTTTTGATTTTTTAAAGAAAATATGGTAGATTTTATGTCATTATGAAAACATTTACAGAAAAAAATATTTTCAAATTTTTTATTTGACCATGGTTCCCCAAAAAAATTTGGGGTAGAATCATACCCATTAGGAGGCAAAGGAAAACTTTCATCCAAAAGTAGCAGTAAAAGTCATCTCTAATTCTTACAAATTTCAAGCGATCTTGAAACATGGCTTTAGATTTATATTTTATAATCACATTCAAAATAACACACCGTCATTAAATTTATCCTTGTTTTCTGCCTAACTACTTTTGTTGAATAAGCCTTCGAAACACTATTGCGGTAGGGAAAAAGTTTTAATTTGCATCAACTTTAAGGTTGTGCTAAATTAGTTGACTACTCTAAAACATTCAAACACTATTCAACACATTTAGGTAAATAGCACTGGTACGATGCAGAAAATACTGTACCTGCCTTACAGCAAAATGGCATCAATAGTGATGACGTTATTATACAGTATACAGTTGGAAAATGTAAAATAATTAAGTATCTCTGGAGTGCCAGTGTATCACTCATTGTTTTGTGAAATAAATATGTTTTCAAATCAACAAATGTGTTTATCACAAAATTGTATGTACATGCTTAGAGGCTACTATGATAGTCTTCCAGAAATTGCGATTTTTGTTTAGGCAAGGGAACACTTGACAATCAACAGATCTGATGAAAACCTTTCTGTCTTGTCTGTGATTCTCATAACATCTTTTGCATCTTCCTTGCTTTTGCGCGTATTCAGTATGGTGTCTTTGAATGAGAGGGTCTCGATAGCGCCTGGTTGAACTAAGATTTTTCTTTCTGGAACTGAAACTTCCAATCAGTTTTAGTGCAACAAATCTGCGAAAATCTTTTTGAGTTTTTGCCACTTTCGCTCCGTCACTATTACTTGAAGGGAGTTTATTGATTAACTTCTTGTAAATGATGTGTTCATTGACAAGGGACATGTCAATATAATCCCAAAAAAGCCTGCAGTAATACTTTTCTGGACTTTTTCGGTTAATTGTATTCACCGTTGTCTTTTGATCAAAAAGATCTGCTCCTATCATGTGTTTGTTGTACCTGTCAACTATAGCTGGAACTGTAACTTTCACTTTTTCAGCTTTGGATTTTTGACGTCTCTTTACGATGGTAGTGTTTTTTTTTTTATTTCCTGAATCAATTGTGGACATCATCATAACAGGTTTTACATCAATCCATTTTACAACAGAAACTCCATCAAAATACCTTGCTTCAATTTCTCCCTTCTTCATTTCTTTGCTGGACTTTATGTCTTTAGGGAGATCTTTTCTATTTTCTTTTACTGTGCCACAAGTGTAAATAGATCTTTCTTTAAGCAATCGATAAACTAAACGAGGAGATATAAAAAAGCTCTCAAAAAAATATTCGACAAGAGGAGTCCACTAATGATTCCGTCAATTGCAGAAACACACTTTCAGACAAACCATACTTAGTACCAGAAGTCTGTTTGCCAACATAAATGTTAAATTCAAACATATAACCAGTTTTATAATCATTTCTACACTAATGCTTAAAACCAAGTTTGATGGGTTTATCTTTCATATACTGTTTTATGGCATGGTGACCTTTGAATTTGGTCATACGTTCATCAATAACCTTTTCGTAAGTTGGGGACATTGCAGTCTGAAACGCTTTATTAAAATGGATTATCAATGCTCAGATTTTCCATGCCCTATCATGCAATGGATCAATTTGGTCTGGACAGTCCAGGTTGTTTGCAAAATACAGTGCAGTCCTGATTGCGTAAAATCGATCCCTTTTTATGGCTTTTTCAAAGGGATCAACTCGGAGGTCTGGTTCTTTGGAAAAAGAATCATGAATCTCCTGGTTTACATTGCACGACATCGTTATGTTTATTTTAATGAAGGCACGCATTTAACCTTTTTTAATTTCAAATGGTTTTCCTTTCTCGTGCATGTAGAAGATAGATTGAGGAATCAAAATTTCATCCAATAGAGAATCCAGTTGGCATGTGTCTACAAATATGTGACATGCACTTGGTAGACTGTCATACTCTAACTGAATTTTTCCCCACTCTCTTCCACTTGGTGCTGCTTCACTGACAGAATAAGCATGGGGGAAGCGTTTACTCCACTTAAAATTTAAGTCCCAAATTGGCAAATTGTCTTCAACTGGTTCAGCTAATATAACATCTGGATCAACAATTTCAACTGTAACATGTTCGTTTTCAGATGTTGGAACATTATTTGCTAGCACTTCTTATTCTTCGACATCAATGTCAAACAATGCATCTTCATCACTATCATCGCAATCTAATAAATGCAATGCCTTCGTTAAACTCAACAAAAATTCTTTTAGCCTTCTGCCAGGCATTACCTTTTACTTATCGTATTTACTCGATTGTTAGCCGCGGCTTATAAAGTTTTTCTTTCCATCATGTTTGTGGCTTACATTCAAGGGCGGCTTACATTCAAGGACGGTTTACATTTTTTTGCTTAGCGAGTTGTTGCTATGCCGATACGGTATTTTGTCTGATGTTATGTCCATTGTCTAAACAAGGAAGTTGAGAGTTGTGACGTGCATCCTAAATTGTCACATGCATTTATGACGTGCATTCTAAAGAAAAAAGGGAGTTGTTAGTTTTATTTAAGAGATTAGCCTACTGGTAAATTGCCAGTAATGAACATACTAGTAAATTCGAAGAGTAGCCTACTGCAGTGCTTTTAAGAAATTGTGTAAGAATGAGTAAAAGACGAGCGTATTCTGTGGAGTTTAAAATTGATGTCGTTAATTTTGCAGAAAAGCATTCAAATCGAGAAACAGGGCGGAAATTTCAAGTGGACGAGTCAATGGTACGCCGATGGGTTCAAAACAAGGCCTAACTTAACGCAGCTTATGAAAAACCAGAACCATCAAAAAAGAAGTAAAAACTTGGCTGTGGGAGATAGCCAATACTGTCTACTATTTAAGATCAGTTGATGGAAAAAGTTGCACATGAGCGAGAGCAACAGCATCACGTCTCCACCAAATTAGTTACAGTCTGGGCTAAAAACATGGCTGCAGAAAAAGGCTTGACTGCATTTGTAGGATCACGTGAATGGCTGTGCAAATTTCTGAAGCGGTTCAATTTGACACTCAGAAGGCGAACGACGACTGGGCAATCCATGCCACACGACTTAGAAGACAAATTTTATAGCTTTGTTGATTTTAATAAAAAGCAAAGAGATCTGCACAAGTTTCAGCCATCAATGATCGCCAACATGGATGAGACGCCGATCTGGGCAGATATGCCCAGTGCCACCACGATTGATCGGAGAGGCATACGAGCAGTTCCTATTCAAACAACCGGCCACGAGAAAAACCGACTAACTGTGTGTCTGGCTGTAAAAGCAGATGGGACAAAGATGACACCGTATGTTGTGATCCCAGCCAAAAAAGTTAAAAAAGAGCTCGCGAATATATCTGGTGTTATAGTGGCGGCAACACCAAATGGCTGGATGAACGACAATCTTACTGCGGATTGGGTGGAAAAAGTTTGGACAAATTTTTCCTTTGCCAAACGTATGCTTGTGTGGGATTCGTTTAAGTGCAATACATCTGTACAACACTGTTATGTCAGTGATTCCTGGTGGATGCACGAAATATCTGCAACCACTTGATGTTTGCATCAACAAACCATTTAAGCAATACTTCCGCGAGCTTTACGATGAATGGTTTAATAAAGGGGAGTTTGAGTACACTTCTGGTGGTAAAATAAAGGCACCCAGTCATTTGAAACAAATTACGTGGGTCGTTCAAGCATGGGGTAAAGTTTCAAAAGAAGTCATCATCAATTCTTTTGATGTATGTGGAATCACAACGGACAATGCAGCAAAAATTCCTTGCCTACGGAAAGAACATGGTGGTGCTGATACTGAAGAAAGCACCGGTACCGGTAATCTTGGTGACATTATCGATGAAGATGACAATGACATTATTGAGCATGAAAGTTAAAATAAACCTGTACACAGATTCAGCTTTGTCTGGTGATTGTGATAAGCTAAGGATACGGTATAGAACTAATCGCAAGTGCTACATCATACGCGAATTCAAGAACGGGTACCAGTAACCATACTTTAATTTTCGTGCTCATCCAGATATGCTAAAACACGTACGGTATACGGTAGGCACCGATACAGTAAATTCGGCTTACATTCAAGAGCGGCTTACATTAAATTTTTAACACTATCACATGCGGCTTACAATCAAGGACGACTTACAACCAAGGGCGGCTAACAATCGAGTAAATACGATACTTGTTTACCAATCAACATAAACCTAAAACAAAAAAGTTCAAGACTGAATTAATTTGAGATGTAAACAACTGCTTACAATCTCTTATTCTCTGCTTTTTTTTTATTATTGTGATGTCAAGAATAGGCAGCTGGGTGACTTCTGATTAGCAACTATTTTTTTGTACTACAGAAAACAGTGTGAACTAGGAAAGCATATTATACTGTTACGCTAGCATAATAGGTTACCCCTCTGATTTGTTATGCAGCTTGCAACTGAATCAGGAATGTGCCCTATTTTGCAATTGTTTTCTTCTGTTGTGGTTTTTATAGTAGGCTAATTGAGTTAGCTATGTCACCATACATACAATCATTTATTGTGAAACTTATCATCCGCTGCTTCTCAGCTAAAAATGTCAGCACCTAGCCTTGCAATTATGGTCTTTCTTTCTAGTGAGGCATAGGCTGCCTACAGTATGTGTATATAGCGTGGACCCACTTGGCTACTTTGCTTTAAAACTAAAAATTTTACCTAAAATTCTTAATAGCTACTAGTAGGCATACACGCTTTCAACGAGTCAAAACATGAACTACACTGCCAATCATAAAATAAGCTGCTAGGTTTCTCTATCGTAGCGTACTGTACCTAATGGAACAACCTTTTGACCTCGCAGATGTACAGTAATCCTTATAGCCTAATGCCCATCCAACTTTTGTCTGTGCTTTGGCACTAAAGCTTGACGAAGTATTTCTGCTTTTCTCCACTTCCATGTAAAAGCTCCAAGTTGCATTTGCCTGCTCATGAGTTGAATTGCATTCAAAAATAAAAAGCATTTTTAGAAGGCTCTTGTTTATATTTAGGTAAAATTTTTGCTTGATTGTCAACAATAGTTGCTCTGAAGTCTATTGACAACCTTAACATCAATCTTATTAATGAAACTTGGTGCTTTAATTTTGATCAAAAAAGTCTCCCCCCAAAAGCGGATTACAGAAGTTCAATTGCTGCAAGTTTTCTATTAATCAATCTTGGTAACAAAACTCACTTGCAAATCAACCTATAACTATTAATTAATCATTTCAAAACAAATGTTTTTGGGTTGCTTACTCTGACCATAGTTTGGACATATTTTTTAAACTCAGTGTTATGGGTAAGATTCCACCCAAAAGTAGGGAAAGTGTTAGACGTTGACTATTTTGCAAAATGCATATAGTTGAAAAGACGTCTTCACAAAAAAGTTGAATATACGTAACTCATAGATTTAATCACATTGCTAAGTTTGCGTATATTCAACGTTTTTGAAAAGACTTATTCAATCATGTGCTTCTTGCAAAACAAAAAAAAACATTTAGACCAATTTTCCACGTCTTTTAGACGTTTTGCGCCCATTGGAATCTGCCTGCTGTTTGAAACCGCGCCTGCCGCAAAGCACAACGAAGCTATTTGGTGCGTGTTGTCCGAAATCGCCATTGTTTCCGCCGACAAATCGACCATTGTGCTAAACTTATCGAATACTGTCTTGAACCCGAGCATTGAATAACAATTAGACATTTGTTTGATTTGTGAATACGTTGTAATAATCCACAAGTGAAAAAGAGATTTACTGTGTGTTCGATTTCATCAACGAAAAATTAATTTAAAATTAATTTTAGTTTCCGGCGCATTCTTTTTTCCTTATGGGATAAGATTGAAAAGATTTTGGTGAATTTACTCCTACAAAAAAACAATATTAAACCACAGAAAAAAAAAATTTAAACAAATTTTAATTAAATGTACCAAACAGGAAATAACACGATAAAGCTATCGTTTTAAACAAAAAAAAAAAATCGTTAAGACTTCGATAATTCTCATAAAACTATTTTGATACAAAAAAATTATTTTAAAACTTGTAAGATTTTAAGCAAGTTTTCGATTTTTTAGGTAAAATTTCTATTCAAGGCAGAAAAATTGTGAGGTGTTTAATACTTTTCACCAAGTTTCTAAGGTTAAAGCAATCTTTAAGATAAAGAAACGTAGGATTGTAAACATTAAAATAAAAATAGTTTTATGTGAACAAAAAATAAATCGAAAAAAATGTAAGATGTTAAGTACGTTATCGATGTTTATACTAAAATTATTTTTCAAGTCAAAAAAATAGCAAGACTTAAAATATGTTTAATCAAACTATTTCTATGTAAACAAGAAACTTGAAAAACTTAAGTCTTTAGACAAACGTTTTTGTTTTATTACGCAACAGTTTTCGTTCAAGACAAAGAAACTGTAACGTTTCAAGATAATTTATTAAATTCACCCCTATAAAACAATATAAAGCGAATAAAATGCCAAGATTTTAGATAAAAATATTTATTGAAAGTTGTCGGAATGATGTTCGTTTTTAGAGGGGAAATGATGTTTTAAACAAAGAAACCGTAAGTCTTTAAATATTTATTCACAAAACTACCTCCATGTTAACAAAATTAATCAAAAAACTTGTGAGATTTTATTCAATACAAAGAAACTGTATGATTTTGAGGTATCTCTAAACAATTTATCTTTGTGCAAACAAGAAAATTGCTAGATATTTTAAAAGATTGGAAAAATCTTGAATTAAAGTACAAAAAACGTCCATATTTCAGCCAAGTTTATTATCGATATCACAAAAAGATCGAGGTTTAATTTTGAACGATTCTCCGGAATAACTATGAAAAATATTGATGCCAAATAAGAATTCAAGGTAAAATTTTTAAAGCATTCCAAAAAATTATCCACATGTTAAATATTGCAATAAAATTTTAGGTAACTTTCCGGTTTTTTGAGATAAAGCTCTCATTCAAGTAAAAAAAAACACATGCCTTTAAATGTCTTTGATCAAACATTTCTCATGAAAACAAAAATGGTTAAAAAATTTACTTTACTAGGTAAGTTTTAAAGTAAAAGTAATAATCAAGATAAAGAAAGCTCAAATTTTGATCAAATTATTGCAAAACAAAAACAGCAAGTTAGCGACTAGTTCAAGTTTTAGGTGAGTTTTTAGGTTTATTTAGGTTAGAATTTTCACTCAAGGCAAATAAATCGTTACAGTTTACGATATTTTGACAAACTTATCTCTATAAAACAAAATCAAGTAATAAAAAACGCATGGTTTTTGAAAATTTTTGATTAAAAGTTATTAACTAATATTCGTTTTAAGGTTGAATTAACGTTTTAATCAAAGAAATTGTAAGATTTTGAGATATTTATGCAAAATCATGAAGATACAAACAAGAAAATTGCTAAAACTCTCGTAAATGTTATAGCTCGAGCCTACAAGAAAAGATTTAATATAGAATGACACCAAAAAAATTGCAAAATATCTTGTTTTAAAGTAAAAGTTTAGCTCACGATAAAGAAAGCAAATAAAATTGTATAGTATTTTAGGAAAAAAATCAGCGCAAAACTAAAGCATTGATAAAAATGTAAGAGTTCAGGTAAATTTTTTTGTTTGGCAGAGTTGAAAAAAGATTATTTATACTTAAAATTTCGATTCAAAATGAAGAAAAGTAAGATTTTTTAGAAAATTATTGCTTCAAAAACAAAGAATTGGAGAGTTTTGATTAAAAATAATGAACATAATCTTTTCTAGCGAAATGATTTGCTAAAAATTTTAGTTTTTTCGATACTTTCCACCAAATATTGGTAAAATTTAGGACCTAGAAAAATTGTTCGGTTAAAAATTGTTTGAAACAACCGTTTTCAAGAAAAAAAATTTAATTCAAAACAAACAAAGCGAAAGAATTTAAGATAGTTTTACAAAAAGACTTGCATTAGTTGAGTCATGCACTAAATTTGTTTTGCTAACGCCCAGGTTTAATTCCCGGCTAGTCTTACAAAACTTTAGACTTTAACGAATGACCTGCTGTGATTCTCGGGCAAGCCTTACAAAACGTTAGATTTTAACCACCATAAATGGTTCCATTGCCTGGCATGCCTTACAAAACTTTAGACTTTGACCACCATAGCCGGTTCCATTCCATACTTGGATTACAAAACTTTAAGTTTTAACCACCATAATCGTTTCCGTTTCCAGGCAAGCCTTACAAATTTTAACAAATCACCTGCGTTGTTCGGTTCTGAGGGAAGGTACTGCTCGAGTCTTGACCGTGTTTTAGGATTCGGTTCTTAGGGTTTGATCTAGGTTTAAAGCTAGGGTTAGAGTAACCACGCAATTTGGTTACGCTCCAAACACCCCTACGCCCCTACAACCCAACGCCCCACGCCCCAATCTCTTTACTTTTTAGCCAAAATACACTACTTACAGGACTTATGCTATCTCGTTTCGTGCGTACTGAATCTATCTTGTTTCCCTCATTCCTCTACTGAATCACAACCCAGAAGAGACAAGTCGTGCGAGATGTTGATTAAGGTAACTATTAGATCAGTAAAGAAAAAAGCAGTACATTTAAAAGCAAAAATAAGACTTGGTTAGATTCGAAGTTTGCTGGTGCCATTTAAATTTAGGCATAAAGTTATTGTTTATGTTTAGTCTATCATAAATTTTGGTAAAATTTTGAAGGTAAAACAGATTACCTCTGATACTTTTGGTAAAATCATGTGGAAAAAGTAAAAGTATAACATTCAAATTAAGTTTAAACATCTAAAGTTGATACGGTTTTCCATTTTGCAAGAGTTCGGTCCAAATTCTTGCAAGTGATCAATCCACCAATATGTATTGTTTGTTTTTTTCAATTTATTTGCTAAAATTTTCGATTTATTTAGAAACATTTTTTAAATTTCAGCTTGGTAGATCCAAAGGGTAGGAAAACATAGTGAACTATAATATTTGCTGCTGATACCAAATTGTTGTTTTTGGTGACTATGCCTTTTTTTTGTTTGTAGAAGTCGTTATTGTGTTGTTAAATAAATATCTATTCCAAAAAAGAGCCTAGCCAACTTTATGCGTAGAATTTGGCAGCATTAATTTCAGTTGGTTTGGTTTTTCATGACTTCTGTAAGTGCGCATTTAGAAAGTGACCGTTCAATGCTAGGATAGAGAAGCGCCTCGTCGCCGCAACAATATATGATTGGTGGTTAGTTTTAGTTAGTTAGAAGCAGCCTGTTATTGGCACTGGATAAGCGACTAAGAGCTTAGTATAAAGTAGTTTGAGCTGTCCTTGCAGTGTTTTTTCACATGGATTTTTGGCTATTAGATTTGAAGCTTAATGTTTTAACTCTATATTGCACTGGCTATTTGACCAACGCATTTTACACGGGTGATAGGGGGGAGAGCAAAAACGCGTCGCGAGCTAACTTCTAAACCAAAAGTCATGAAAGCACTAAATTGGGCATGGGGGTTGGTGTTCACCAAATTTTTTTTAGAAAATGGGTTGCTTGCATTGATGACGTCATGATTGTGACGTCGCGGCCACATTAAAAAAATCAGGTCATTTTTGCAATGACGTAATATAGGCAGTTTAAATTGTGCGCAAAGTATGTTCGTTTTTTGATACTAAATCACAATAAAGTGCTAAAGTAAAGTTGGTTACTTCACAAAAACGTCTTATGACGTCTCTTAAATTAAATATTGGCTCAGATGCTGAGATTTTGAAATGTGACTCTGAAAAAACCTCAAATTTGGAAAACTTTTTGTTACCTTAGAAACTTGAATTTTTCAAGTGATTAGTAGTGAATAAATTTGACTTTAAATCAATTTAATTCAAACTACAAGTCCTATTTCTGTAAGGATTTCTTACAAAAAAAACAAAAAAGGGGCAAAAATGTTTCCGCGTAAAATAGGGCTAAGTAGGCCTACACGTTGCAGAAATGCGCTGGTTTTTGATGTGCAGATGTGTCCTACAGATTGAACCAATTGGATTGACATATCTTGCATGTTGGCTTGCATAGGTCGGTCAGGATCAGGCTTGTGGGATTTATATTAAGGATAGACGGGCATAGACACGTCAGCAAACTTGCCCCAAGAGTGCAAAACCATAGCAAACGATATGATAAAGCAGCCCTGATCCACCAATATTGAAATAAAGATCATAAAATTTGGACTAACAATAACCCTGACCTGCAAAATTCCTGTAAAGTGCCTTTTGTCGAAAAAGTACACCCAAGCCAATTCAAGGTTAGTGAAACTTTGGGGATAACTAACACTAATCCTAAAATTAACATAAAAGATAACTTTTTGCCCAAATTCAAACGGCACCGGCAGACTTCAAATCCAACCCAGTTTTAATCTTGTTTTTAATTATGCTGTTTTTTTTTTCCACTAACCATAGTTCCCTTCAGTCAGCATCTCGCACGGCTTCTTTCTTTGTGTTGCCATTCAAATTCAAATCCAGACGAGCGGTTGTACATATGAAGTAAGTAGCGGTGTATGTACATATGAAGTAACTTTAAGTCCCAATTACATTATACAATGCAGAGTATTAATCATATCACATTAATCTATTTTGCAGACTGAATACGAGTTTTTAATCACAAAATTAATTTCTGCCAGTATGGCGTGGTTCAGACATTTACCCATTTTAGACAAGTGTTTCAACAATATAAAGAATTGAGCATAAAAACTTCCACCGCTGCGATGGATAGCCTGAATAGTGACGTTGAAAAGCTAAAAAAATTGAAAAAGTGGGAAAATGAAAAACTCAAAGAAGCAATTAATATCAAGAATGCCTCAGACAAACGGTTTAACGCATAAAGATTTTGGTTTCAGTTTTTGTAAACCATCTAGTAAGGCTTTTCAAAAAATTGTTTTGTTTCTATGAAATTTTGGCGATGCATCTCATGCAGCAATCCCCTTTTAATTTAATCTTTAAAAAGTGTAAAAATCAAACAAAAAATTAAAAATTTGAAATTAGATGCAAAGCTTTATTTTCAAATATGCATGTTGTAACAATAAATTTCATTGCAACAGTTGCAACAAATTATGACGTTATTTTGATCTTTAGTAAAAGCGTACATTTTTTTGTATATCTTTTACACGTAGCAACAAAAACAGTGTTCAGCCATTCAAAAAATTGCATTTTTGAGAGATGACCAATTTGGATAAAAATGTTACACTAATTGTGTTCTTTCAGTTTTGGTATTTTAAAATTTTGCAAATATCTACGGTATTGTTCTTCAAAATTTTTAAGTTTTTGGTTCGGACCAATCAAATTTTTTTGCTTAATTTTATACTTTCATTTAAGGACATTCTACCTAGCGGTAACACTTTCACTAGCTGCATTCGTATTTTTTTAATTTTTTCAGCCCGTACAATTTTCATTGTTGTAGTAAAACCCATTCAAAACGACTTAGCATTTTTCTTTTTTGCTTTGTGGAGTTTACTTCAGCTAATTTCGTTAGAAGTGTTGCCTTCAACGTTTTTATTTACCAGAAAAGGCGGAAATCAACGATGTGTTCGAATTTTATCAAGTTAACCAATAGTTTTTTTTTTTTTTTTATTCAATAGTTGCAAAGTGCTTATAATAATTACCCGCAAAATCACTCTCTCAATACAGTTGGCTGCATTCCAGCTTGCTGTATTTACTGTATTTTCTGGTTAGTTAAAGCTCATATCTCCACTATTTTAATGACTGGTTTAAAATTAGTTAGTTATTTGCTGCACTTTACATTCCTATCAGTATAACTTTGTTATAAAGAGCAGATTTTCTTGTTAAATATTTTGTGCTTTTAGACTGAATATTGGTTTGAAACCGATTTTATTGAATTTTTAAAATTACGTGAACCAAACTTCTTGGTTCAAGTTTTGGACTTTCATTGATTTCATAAAACATTGTACCGCACGAAATAGCCAGTCTTGTATTTGGTCGGTACGCAGGGTTTAGAAACTCACTTCAATTGAATAAGTTGCTAATTTAATGACATGAATTGCAGATAAATGCTCAAGACAATCATATGTCGATCACTGCACTGATTGGTCAGATATGTTTGGATGCCCATGTAAAAGTGATGAGTTCACGTGCGATTGCATTAACCAAAGTACATGTGCTCCCAGAGACGGATGTCAGCCAATGATAAGCGGTATTGCAGACGGTTTCATTCGCTGTCCAAACGAGAGAATTCCAATGGGCAAATATGGAAGGATTTATCTACACAGATTAAATGATATTTCAGAATGTGATAAAATCGGCTTACCTACGTGCGATAGTTTTACTTGTCACACAGTTAATGAAACAGTTTGCGTTGATAATCAATGTTATTCGCCACTTCATGTAATTTGTACTTCGCAGTGCGCCAGTAATGAATCGTGCAGTATTTTCCATTGTGATGATTATGGCCTTATTTTGCTTTCGCAGTTTTGTGATGAAATTGTAGATTGCAAAGATGGTAGTGATGAAATTAACAATAAACCAGGATTCAAATGTAATGAATGTGTTTTGCCTCAAAACAACTTATACGACGACTTGGCACAGTGCGCTGATAATTCTGATTTTTGCTTGGGCGACCAAAATGCCTGTTTTCAATGCGTTGATGAACTTTTGTTGATTTTACCTGATCAAGTGTGTGATGCAAAGATTGACTGCTATGATTTGTCGGATGAATGTTTGTGTGAAAGGTATTTTGACAGTGAATTGTGCAAGAAAGCGTTTGAGAAAAATAGCTTTCAATGTTTTGACAATGAAAACATTAAACCTTGGAACAATTCGTTATCAACTTCCAAAACTTTGTTCACAAACTGCGCAACAAAGTTCAACTCTTCTTTTGGTGCAATTTTGTGCGATCAAAGACCAGAATGTAAAGATTACAGTGACGAATGTGAATGCCCAAACCCACCAAGTTTCTGTTATGACGACTGCCATTCTTATTTTCCCATGGGAGATCGATATTGCGATGGTGTTGAAGATCCAGCTTGGCAGATCATCAACAAGTCAGAGTGTACAAAAGGATTCGACGAACTCGATTGTCCAATGCGGTTTAAATGCAAAGCAAAAGGGAAAATTAGCATTGACGTTTCGCAAATATGTGACGGGATAATGGATTGTGATGACCGCTCCGATGAAAAGGACTGCGCTGATACTTCGGTATTTTCATCTAGCACGGAAATGATCGCGGAACCATCCATAAAAGCTGCGTTTTGGATCATAGGATTTGTAGTCATTTTTGGGAATTTTTATGTGATTGTCATTTCCATTACCAATCTCACAGAAAAGAAGACACTTCAAGGCGTAGGATTTCAACAAGTCATCATATTGAATATCTCAATTGCCGATTTCATAATGGGAGTCTATTTGCTCACAATAGCCACTTACAGTGAATCGTTTTCTGGGCGTTACGGTGAAGTAGACCAAGAATGGAGATCAAGTTTAAAATGCTCCATTATCGGTAGTCTAGTAGTTATTTCCAGTCAAACTTCTTGTTTCCTCATGGTAGTTTTGACAGGTTTTAGATTAACCAACATAGTCAACGCATTCGAGTCGTTGAACGCTTCGTTGAATCGCTGGGTAATTTGCATTGTTACAACCTGGGTACTTTCATTTATTATAGGCATTGTTCCGATGATCATCTCTTCTTACTTCATGCACAGTTTTTCATTTTCCAGCACATTTCATAACGGCAACTTAGATTCGTCTCAGCTCACAGAATTTGCTTGCAGGGTTGCTGCCTTAAGCAACAAAACAATAGAGTTTAACGGTAATGAGTTTCAGTCGGTAAATGAGTTTGTTGAAAATGATTTGCCCCAAAATATCTCTGTAGCAATGTTTGGCTACTATGGCCAAACTAGTATTTGCATGCCTCGATTTTACGTTGCTTACGGAGATAATTCTTGGGAGTACACCGTTTTCATCGTCACAGTCAATTTCTTAAGCTTTGTTTTCATTGCTGTTGGTTACATTTGGATTGTCAAGCACTCTTCTAAATCTTCCGCTAACGTGGGAAGAAGGCAAAACAAACAAGTCAACGCCCAAGCTGCCAAAATGCAGCGACGTATCGCTCGCATCATAGCAACCGACTTTTGTTGTTGGATTCCCATCTGCATCATGGCTTATGTGCGACTTGGAGTTGAATTCTCAGACATCGTCTACCAGATCAGTGCTGTTCTGCTTCTCCCGATCAACAGCGCGTTGAATCCTTTTCTTTTCACTTCACTTCCAGAGAAGTTAATCGGCTGGTGTTGTCGAGTTAACGATTTAGTTCGAATAACGCATTCTTGATTTCATTGATATCAAGCCTGTGTAGATCGGAATGACTGTGTTACGATTGTTTGTGCGATATGTTGTTTGGACTGCTATGTGAAAAAATTGGTGTTGGCTTGCGTGTGTTTAGTACTGTGTTTGCTAGCGCTTACTAGCAATGAATAAACTGTTATGAGATTCTTTGTACGATTAAGGAATTGTGGAAAAAATAACGCTACTTTGTTGGCTTGTGCTTGTTCTGAATTGATTTGATCTGCTAAGATTGAAACTCTTTTCCGTATTTGTTGCGATTGTGTGTACCAACAAAAACGTTAAAAAAGTTTTGAGCTTTTGAAGTCCCGTGGCGGCCACAAATGTCTCTGTCTTATTTAGTAGTTTAATGCTGTAGCTGTGATTTTTTTGTTTTTTAATTGTCGCAAAATCTTAAGTATTGTGTGTTAAAAAGAAGTTATCGTTTCATAACATTTGCACTGCATAGCAAAATCAATCCCCATTTTAACAGGATGTAATGGCAATAAAAATGTTTTGCTTTGAAGGGAATTGCAACCTATATTACCGTAGTCATCTTTCTGACACTCTGGTTCGGTTTTAGGAGACAAAATTACGCCATCGTTTTGATACTTGCAAAATACACTGGTCAAATCACACACAATCAATAGCTTCAGCGAGAAATTAAAAAAAAAGTTTATTTGACTTGCAAGATTGAAGTTCAGTTCAAAGCGAGCTGTGCTCTTGGCAGCAAATAGTAAAGGTAATAATCCGCTTGCATTAAACTAATTGCGCTAATTAAATCTTTTATAGCTTTGTCAAACGCAAAAAAATATTATTTTTTTATTGATTTTGTGTAATGTGCATTTTAAAACTTCTTTTATGATGAGTAAAATGGTTTGCTGTTACTGCTGCACATGAGAATTCTGTTTGCTTCGTTACTGACTAGAAACATTTTGAAACTAAACAGAAGGGAACGCTTCCCAAATCTCAAAAATAAAAGCCAGGCAAACGTAAAAATACATTTCATCTAAACATAATAACTTCCCATTATTTGTTTTGATTCACCACCTAAATTGCGTTGTATTGCAGTTGATAACTTGCTTCCGAGTTTGACTTAAGTCGAACTTAATGCGCTTTTCAAATTATTAGTCGATTCTTTTCAAATTTAAAAAAACTCATGTGGATTTTTTCAACAACTCAAGTCGTACTGTAAAACCTACACTGTGTTTAAGAACTCAAAGTTGACTTTGAGATTTTTATTTCAAAATGCCCTAATTGTTTTATTAAGCACATCGACTTTACACCTAGGCAGAGTTGGTAGAAAGGTCGACTGTTTAGGCTTTTGAACGAGTTTACACAGTTGGTTTGGCAGAAGTGAAACCTTAAACAGTCGAAAAGTCATTTTCGCAATCAAAAAATATCACCAATTTGTTTTCAAAGGCTACTGTAATTATAACTTACTTAACAATTGATGAAAGTTAAACTTCTGATTTCGCAACATGTTTTACTCTTTTCAAAATAGAAGCAAACTTTGAATTCTGAAAAGATACTTTAAGTTTGGAGTTATTTAATTATGCACCTAAAATTTGTCTTTAAATGTTTATTATAACTTACTAAACGAGCAAAATTTAGAAGCGTAGTTTCGTAACTTATTTCTAAGTACATAATCAAGCAGATACTCTTTTCGTATTTCTCACAACAATAAAAGCACATTAATTGTTGAGTCTTTTACGGATTCTAAGGTGCCATACAGTATTACCAAAACGTCACCAATAATTGTATTCCTTTATTTAAGCTCCGAAGTCACTTTTTCTGTATTCACAAAGAAAGTTCAAGCAGTCACTCATTTTTGCTCTGCATTAAAAGTGCATTTTTATTCTTAGATTCGAAAACTTTCCCATCTTTTTGCTCCATTGCATGAAAATTATCTACTTACCGCAGCGTAACGCTGTTAAACTTATGGCTTATGAGCTGAACTCAAACCCAGATTTAACTTTTTTCCGCATTTATTTACATCCGTTACTTGATTTTAGATACTTTTCGCGCGAATTCAGGAGATTTAAATTGTTTTTTTTCCTGCTCCGTCAAATGACTTTATGATGAGATTTGCTTTGAATTTACGTTGAGCTTTAGCATCATGTTTTGTTTCGCGAACTGCTACAGAAATTCAGTGGTTAGCAAATTGAAACTTGGCCTGATAAAATTACTGCATTCCAGCTTCTGCAGGGAATAGAACCACGTTAGTACTTTTTGATGACTCGGCTAACGAAAATGACGATCCAAGTTTCAGCAAAGTTGGCCGCTGCTTTGCATCAAGTTTCATTTTCTTGACTTGTGGTTGGTGCAGCGGTAAAGGTGTTGCGATCTGATACCGTAGGTAAATAATTTGGTTCCTCATTGAGCTGAATTCTGCAAGTGCGTGTAAATAATTGTAAATGTAAATGTAAAAATAATTGTAACTGTAAAAAAGCTTGTGACGCGGAAGGTAGTGACGTAAATTTCTATTTGTGAAATGGATCAATGATGTTTGAAATGATGTCACTCAATAACGATGAAACGGAGAGAAATAATTTTTTGCACAAACCTTAGAAAACTCCAGAGTTTTGATTTATTTAGTTTTTTACGAAATTCAAACATCGTTCTGCCCCTGTTTAACAAAACTGTTTTGTATTGACGTCCAATTTTTTTGCATCTTTAAAAAAAAGAAAAAAAATTATTTCATTTATTTTGTTCTTTGAAGTGTTTTTTTTTTATTGTGAAACTATTGCTTAGTCCGATGTCTTTGCATAAACTCTTGACTACTTGAAATTACGTATTAAATCAGTTGCAGTGTTTTGCTGGAATTCATGCGCAATTTCCGCATGAAACAAGTTTTTTGCGCGGTCTAACTGCACTATAACTTCACGTATACAATCGCATCACCGCCGACATCAAATCAAACACGGTGTTTGTGCAAGTTGTTCCTTGGGATTTTTAATTTGTAGTTTAAAATTTTGTGAAAATAGACGCTGCCTACTCTTTTCATTATCCAGTAATTTTAATTACATTTTTATTCTACCAAATGCCCTGGCGAGCAGATATCGAAGTGACGTGTGGCCTCCGAGTTAAACTTCCACTTTCCCATCTGTCCACCACTTAGGGTGGAGGCTTTGCACCAAATTGTCTCTTTAATACCGAATGTTAAATAGACAATCTGTGAAATCAATTTTTATAGTTTTGGTTTGACCCGACCGAAAATCAAACGAGAATGCACCATTTCATTAGCAGACGATCTATTTTCTTGATAATCCTTCTACTGCCTGCGTATGCGCTTATGTTTGCAAATAATGTGCAATGTTTACTACTCAAGAAAATTTATCAGCAATGTTATTGCGCATTTGTAAGAAATGGGGTTGTTTGATTGATTTTTGCCTATTTTTGATAGCTGTAGTGTCTTGTTAACTTTTGAAACTGAAGCCAATTTTATGTGAACCATGAAACTATAGTATCTTGCAGCCAACGCCAAATTAGGGGATACTTTTAGCATTTATTATTCAGTTAATAGCGATGTGTGCGAAATTCTGCTATGAAATTTAATACAAGCATGACTATGCTATGCAAATTTTGCGTTCCATACAGTGCTGTCGCTAGAGCAACCAAAGTGGGAGGGCACTAGCCGAACGTGGGGGAACTAAAATAAACTGAAATTTTGCAATTAAAAGCTTATATTTTACGACTACAAATAGTGTGTTATTTTAAAAATTTTGTATTCTTGTCTTGTTTGCAGCAGAGAATGCGATCAGAAGCGCAACCAAAAAGGCTTGAGCCTAAGATAAAATTTTTTAGCACAAAAATTGTCTAATTTAGGCTCCGTGCTGAACAAACTGATGCAACTTATTCATATTACACAGGGGGCCTTGGGGGGCAGAGCCTCCTGCAGCTGGGCGATTTTTGTAATTTTGCAGCAAAAATAGCTTTTTTAAAGCCATTTCAATCACATTTGGAGGTTTTTTGAAGCCATATGAAAAGCTACAGAAAAATGCTGAAATTCTGAAATCATTAAAGAAATTAAATTGCTTAGCCCCTTGAAGTATAATTTTTATTTGTACTTCAGGTCAAGTCTAAAACATGTTTAAATGCTTGTATTTTGGGTTAATTTTTTTGAACGTCTTGACTAAAGGCGCTGAAGCCCCCTTAGCCCCGTTCTTCTGGTTCCGCAATTGACTGCGACCTAAAAAATCTTGAGTCTGCTGCAAAAAAAACAAAAGTAGTTAGTTGTTAAAAAAAAAGTTGTCACTTAATGTTTCAGGTCAGGTCAGATTCACTCACAAATTACCAGTAACGCGATTCTTTAGGCTTACGTTTCTATTCCGCGACACATCCGTAAAGGCGTGTTAATAAGACGGATTATTGCATCACATTTTTGTACGGCAGTTGGTGGCCAGCAATTTTGCAGAATCTAGAGATTAAGGGCACAAGGAGTCATTAGGTAGGCTCGGCCCTTTGCCCGTAGAATCATCCCCCCCCCCCCCCCCCCCCGTAGCAAAGGCGCTGGTTCCAAAACGTTGCATTTCATTATTTGCTCCAAAATAAGCTATTTTCATAAAACGTGGAGCTTACAGGTTTTGTTTGCTTGTCAGATTTTCACCTGGGAGGCCTGTTGTAGCCTTATACGTCACAATACTGTAAACATTGCCTTTATATTACTGCCATTTATTGTTATTTATCTTTGCTATTGTGGTTGTTGCTGTTTTATTAGCGAAAACTGCTTCGTCTAGTCACAGGACAGCGTCAGACGCTAACTATTGAATCATCCACACTGACTTTTCATTGCGATCCATACTTTGTGTTTGGAACATTTAATTTTTTTCTGTCATTTGCTTATTGTATATTTTCGAAAGATTTTTTTATAATTTAAAGTATGTTTTTTTTCTTACTGTACTAGTGCGCTTTTTGTTTGTGTGATTGCATAGCGGAAATATTTTGAAACCCAACAGTTGGAAATGCTTTTCATCGAATTTCAGGAAAAAAAAGGACAAATTATTTTACAAGCATATATTTTACCAAACATTAACTTAATGCGATATTTAACTTTTTAAGCAATTTTTTTCTAACTTCAAGTGTGAAAAATGGTACTTGAAAAATGCAAGTATCCCTTGAGGAAATCACAGCGAAATTTGAAATTTTGAGCTTGAATACACCATTACATAAGTACAATTAGCACATTAAAGTTTCATCTACGCCGAGTCGGCCCAAGGTCGATTTTGTGGTATGGGTTTTTGGACGAGTTTACACAGTTGGCTTGAATGAAGCGAAAGCCTGAGCCTTTGAAATGTCACTTTCGCAACCACAAAAATAACGCGAAATTTGTTTTCAAAAGTTATTTAAAACTTTCTAAACAACTAAAATTAAAGCACCTAGTTTCGCAACGTTCATTTACATTTTTGCATTAGACGTCAGATTCTACCTTTGTACTAGTCACAGCTAGAAAAGCGCTTTAAGTTATGTGCCTTTTTTAAGGATTAGGTATTAACAAAACGTAAGTTGTTTGCTGTGTATGCTTGCTTTAAGCTGTACCTGTTATTTGTAGAATAATTAAAGACCAAACTGTTTCCTCCATTGTACAAAAATGTTTTATATACCGCAATGCAGCGCTGTTTCGCGTACGAGCTGGATTCGAACCTGGATTTAGCTTTTTCCCACATTTATTTTAATCCCTTACTCGATCTTTAGCTGCTTTGAAAGCTGCATTTGATTTCCTTTGTAAATACTGTAGTTCAAACTTTAGGCCCAGTTTACACTTGGCGTTATAAGTGTAGGAATACATACTCGGTTTGCTAAATTTTTCGGTCGTTGTCTAGTCTGCCTGCAAGCCGCTGCTGATTGAAACAAAAGATTTAGGCTGTAGCGCTAAAAAACTTACGCCACATGTAATCCAGAACTAATAAGCTGATTTTTCTGTAGTCTTTTATGATATTATGCTGTGATATATTTTTTTTGGATTGCTTTTTTTTTTACTTTGTTACGTAAATTGAGTTCTCAAAATTCGCGATTCGCAAACCAATACTTGGCCGGGCAAAATCACTACATTCCAGCGCCTGCAGGGAGCAGAACTAATTTGTTGTTTATTATTTTGTTTTGTTTATCAGCCAGCAAATAAAAACTAAAATAAAATTTTATTGATAAAATTGGTTTGTGTTGCTGTCAATTTTTTTTAATCGCATTAAAAAAAAAGCGTTTTCGTATTATTTGGTTTTTAAAGTTTTTATTTGATTGCAAAATTATTAGTCAGATAGACGCCCATTTGCATATACTCTTAGTTCCTTAAACCAGTTAATTAACACATTTGCAGTGTTTTGCAGGCAATCATACGCAATTTCCGCATCACCCAAGATCTTAGTGCCAGAGCAACTGCACTAAGTTCACTGCTATAACAAAAACAACGTCATCAAGATCCGGTCGCGCAACCATAATTTTGCTTAGAAAGGGCTTCACCTCAAAGATAAGTTTTTGTTTGCAAAGTATCTCATTTGAAATGACATGCTTTACAAGTTGGGTCAACTCAGTATATTACAAACGTGAGAGTGGGAGCGAAGTCCCAGCAGCTGGAAAAATTTTGTGATTTATGGCAAAAAAGAGCCATTCAACGCAATTCGTATCAAATTTCGCAAGTTTTTAAATTCATTTTAGAAAAATAGATTTCTAAAATTGGAAGTTATGAGCAAGAACTAAACTGCCGAGCTCCTTCAGCCCCCCTTCTTACGCCCCCTTCCTGGTAGCGCCACTGCCAATATCAAATCTGCGTAACAGTGCTTTTGCAATTTGTTGCTTGGGTTTTTTAATTTGCTGTTTGGTATTTTGTAAAAGTAGACGCTACTTGTTGTTTTCATTATTCAGTAATTGTAATTGCAAGTTTATTCTCCCAGATGTCTGGACCAGCAGATAGCGAAGTGATTTGTCCTTTTCGAGTCAAACTGCCACCTCCCCACCTGTCTACCACTCACGGTAGAGGCTTAACACAAAGTTGTCTGTTTAATCCGTAATGGTAAATAGGAAACCTGCAAACACCGTTTTTATAGTAATGTTGTTAGTTTGACCCGATCGAGAATCAAATCCAAGTCAACCATTTCATTGGTTGATGCTTTATTAACTTGATAATTAATCTACTGTCTGTATCTGCGTATGGTTGCCAAAATTGTGCAAAGTTTATCACTCAATAGAATTTATTACTGTAGCGACAACTTTGTGTATCCACAAGAAAGTTTGTTGTTTTATTGACTTTTGTTTATTTTTGATTTGTTGGCAGTCAAACTCAATTTCCGCATGAACCTAGCTCTTTTAGCCGGTTTAACTGGTGTGGATGATCCTCACACTTCAATTGCGATAACTACTTCGTGCTGGAAGGAATCCGAACTTGCTTAGGAGTTTCCAGTGTTCCAATGTTCCATAGATTTCTTCAAATTCTCATCCAATGAATTTGCTGCGTGTTTGAAGACACAACGAATAGAAAATTGTCGTAAAGCTTCTTATTTTTTTTTGATCTAAATCAAGCAGTTTGCCAAAGCGGATTACTAGGGCAAATTTTTATTGACCTGAAAATTGAAAAAGAATTGACTTAAAAATTAAAAAAAAAGACTTTAATGACCTAAAGCAAGTAAGCAAATAAAAGACAAATAGTAAAAAAGCAAACCTAAGAAAATTTGAACTCAGAAAAAACTATTTCTTGAAACTTTTTCAAGATTATACGAAAAAATAAACATTTAATAAACGAAAGCACTCAAATTCTCAATAAAATTTGCTAAATAAGTTTATGTGCTATTTCGAAATAAGTCTTGAAGTAATGCGATAAACAGTTATACTGCAATCTAATCAGCAGGCGGACGGGGTAATGTGTCAAATTATGACAGTAATATTGTACTTTGATTTTGAGCAGCTAATTAGCTAAACCAGGTGTTTGAACCAACGTTTGCTTGAATTACCAAAATACCAGACCTTTCAAAACGTTCACAATCGCTATTACTTCAGATTGATTTTTTTTTTTTGCATATAAAGTAGTGTATAACCACTTTCCACAATCCACATCTTGTAAAAACAGGTTTTGGTGGGTAACTTAAAGTGGCGAATTTGGCTTTACAGGTTTTGTTTTTAATTTTTGCCAATTTGACCTCAGAAAATTAGCTGATTGACGTCTTCGAAGTAATGTCTTATAACGTCTTATGACATAAAACGTTACTATCCGACTTTCATAGCACATTGCGCAAGTGCTACGCATGTCACGTGAAACAGCTAGGATACAGAGATTTCAGTGTTAAACCTGCAGCCGCCAAGCATTTTGCGGCATGTTAGAATAACCGATAGATAGAGTTTCTGCTGCTAGCACCAAGAGTTTTATAAGGCTACAGCCCCCCTGCCCCATTGACCTTTCGACCAAAATGCGCATTAAAAAATGCATTATTTTTCGCTCTTCTGAAACAGTATTTTGAAATGAGATGGATTTAAAGTGGGTTAAAGCTACAATTTAAAACATTTATTTCGGAAGGAGCTAAAATTTGTCAAAAATCAAGCTCACAAATCAGTAAAACTTTGAAAATGGATGAAAATAAGCAATCAAATTCGATCGCTTGATTCAAAATGCTTAACGTAGGCTTCACTAAACAAATTATGGGATGGGGGTCGGGGGTTATTTAGTAGTCTATTTAATTTGGTTAATTATCAATCACTTCTATTAATTTTCTTAATTACCAATCACTTCTCTTGCCCAAAATTATCTTTCTTTATAAACTGCACACCAATTAGACTAATATTTATGAGTTTTTTCGAATTATGGGATTCAATGATATACTGGCTTGCAATAAATAGACTGAAATTTTACAATTAAGTCAGCCCAGTCCAGCACAAGCCTATTTACGCATCCAGCTTAATCATGTTTTTGCAGCCAATGCTAATTCTTATGCCACGTTTCAAAAGCATTAATTTTAGCAAAATGGGCATAAAATTAAGCAATTTAATCTCCGAAAACCCCGGGTTCCACCTCGAGACATCCCCAAACATTCCCCAATTACAGATTTCTAGCTACAAGCCTAGCTGTTGCTATTTGTGAAAGATAAACTGAAAAATGGGTGATAATTACACAAAATTGACTTTATTGCCCTATAAAAAGAATATTGACCTAACCGTTAAAAAATTGACTTCTTATTGCCCAATCAAATTAAGAATATGAAACTGACTCTTTCTATTCAGAGTTCTTGTAAAGAATCACATCATTCCATCATACATACTAAAAAATTAATTTTACTGAAAAAACTTGTCTTACTTATTACGTAACGTCTTATGACGTCATTCAAGCTAATCATGAGTCAAGTAAGTTCAAATTTTGTTTTGCAGGTTCAACAAATCTCAATCTTAAACACCTTTCCGAGACCCAGTAACTTCAAATTTTCACGGGTGGCCAAAAAATTAATTTGATTCAAAATCAAGTCGATTCAAATATAAAATAGCTGCTTTTTGAAAAAAATTATCACAAGAGAGGAGGCATTTTAATTTTTAATGCCGGAGAAAAAAATTGAAAAGAAAAAAGTTAGATTTTTGACTTCGCAAGAGACCCATGATGTCAAAATGATGAAATAGTGTTGTTATGACGTTAGAAATATTTTACGCCAGATTGTAAAACGTTCGTTTGTATGAAGCAGGCACTATGCGTCTGTCTTAGCACACCTACGTACAGCACTTAGCAAGCATTTCGTCAGTCTGGGCCACCACAATAAATACATTACTTTGTTCAATCGAAAAATTGGGTAAAATGTCAAAACTGAATAAATTGCTAAGTTCATGAAAAAAATTTTTTTCACAAATATCCGCAAAGCGTCATCTTGAAATATGCAAATTAGAGGGTTTTGCTTAACCTGATTTTGATCGATTTTAAAAATGATCATTTGGAATTGAAATGTTACGCAGCCCAAACGCATTAATTGCTTCTAGTTGCAGTTTGTTAGAGATCAGGCTTATTTATCGATTAAATTGATCGGTCTAATTTGCAATTCAATCAGTAGGCAAAAAGTTTTGTTTGAAGTTGCATAAAAAAGATGCGCAGAACTTTTAGACGAACCAGGTAGTCTGCATTTGTATGGAAATGAAAGCAAAACAAAAATGCGTGGAACAGCAACCCATCAGATGTTTTTAAGTTGTGTTTCTTGTGTTCGTGTTATTATCATAGCCATAAATAGAAGTTTTAAGTTTGAACGTATTTAATCCAAGCAAAATATGGAATTTAGAGAAGCTGAAAGCAGTTGAGCACAAACAGCCAATACAGAAAGAATCTTGATTTATCCAATCAACTCGAAGCTTCTGATTTAATTAGAAATGTGTGCTGGGTAGGTTTGAATTGAATTTCAAATTTTGAATTTGAATCCGCTCACAAATTACTGATAAATTAATTTAAATTTGAATGTGAATTTTCAAAAGTCAATAAATTTGAATTTGAATGTGGATTTTTAAAAATCAACAAATTTAAATTGCATGTGGATGTTTAAAAGTCAACAAATTTAAATGTCCTAATAAACTGTCATGGCAAGTGTCCTCAGTTGGTATCCAAACGTGGTCGTTGTGGTTCTCACTGGCAGTGCAGATTCTTTAACGAGCGCTTAGACTCTATTTTCTGCAGTAAAAATGTTTGCTGAATTACAGAGTATCTCTGCAATCAATGACTGTAGAGCAGTTATATGTAGCTCATGTTAGCACCGCTAATATGTGATTTATGAGAATGGTAAAACTGTATCGAAGTGGCCAATGTCGAAATATGGCAGTACTACAGATGCTGCAGCATAAGAAATATTACACAGTTTTTAGGGTTCAGATTTAAGTATGGAGTTTTACTGTGCGTGTTTTTACTTTGTAACTAACGTTCGATTCTATTTGAAAGTTTTTTAATAGAAATTAGTCCAGGCTGATCGAGGTGGTAAAGGCAATAGTGCAATGAGCTGAAGTTAGAAGATTGGATCAAATTACAGAACTAAACCCTCAGACTTTAAACTAGACATTCAACATGGATCAGAGTCCTGAACAACGATATTGAAGCTTGAAAAACGGATAGTATATCAAAAAAAAAAGAAGTGAAGCGGAAAAGATCCACAATGTTGAGGACGAATTAATCCCGATCCCGAACGAGCCCCTAAAATAATACTGCTTTCTAACCCGGGTTCCTCTTACACTCTGTCTCACCGTCCCTTTTTTCTTAGCTCCCTAGGAAACCTGCAAAAAAATAAACTTTAGCCCCGTTGTCCGTACCCTATTCCTTTTAAGCTGCTTTTATGACAGGTGAAATTGCAAAAAAAGTTAAAAATTTGTCTTTTACATCAGCAAATTTCAAAATTAGTTCATTAAAATTCATTTATTTCAGTAGCAAGTCGGCATTAGTAAGGGCACTAAGGTTAAGCTTTGAAATTGTTCAGGCACGTAGCCACGCGGGGGCTTGAGTGGGCAGTTGACTTTAATATGGATGAAACTTTTCATAATAACAAAAAACAAATACGAAACTTCAGCAAATTGCATTGGCAAAACAAAAATTATTGGTTTTAAAACCGTGCAATCGCCTAGATGAGCAGAAAGACAAGCTTTGCACTTGTTCCCCGCAAAATACCCGGCTGGCTACGTGTCTGAGTTGCTCATGAATTAACACAAATAGAAAAAAGTTTCGCCTAAAGGAAAAAATGCATCGCTTAGCAACACTTAATTGCGAAGAAAACGTAGAGCCCGGTTGTTGGTTGTTCGCTCTTGATCAGCCTCAGTACTATTTTCTTCAATAATACTGTACTGGTCTTTGTTATTACCAGGGTGTCAAACCGAACCTGAACCCGAACCGTTAATCCGAATGAACTGTTTCATTTTGTTGAACCCGAACCGAACCTGAACCAGCAAAATTTTACTTCAATGAACCTGAACCAAACCTGAACCCTCAAAATTGCGCTCAAGTGAACCCAAACCGAACCTGAACCCCTAACAAAAGTAACAATATATTTTTCCATTTCCGGATGCCGCTGGCGCTGGTACACGCACAATAAGAGCAGCGGTGATCATCAACAGGATCAGCAATTTCTCCTTTTTTTTTTTCTGGACGAAACGAGTAACGACAGTTAAATTTTAAGTCAATGAACTCGAACCGAACCTGAACCAGTAATATTTTACTTGAGTGAAACTGAAACAAACCTGAACCTCAAAAGTGGTGCTCAAGTGAATCCGAACCAAACCGGAACCGCAACAATATTTTGAGCAGAAGCTAAACCTGAACCCGAACCGTTATTTGAAACGGTTCGACACCCTGGTTATTACCATTTGTAGCATTTCTATTCAAAGCGGCTTTTACTTTCTAAGCTATTAACCGCTGTGAATAAAATCTTCAAAAGTAAGCAGCAAAGCGCCATAAAAGTAAATTGATTACAATATTCAATATGCCGCATAAATTTGCAGCTATGTTTTAATTCTTAAACCTTTGCAAAAACAATCTTAAGAAGTTACATACGCTTGTGGTTGAATTGCAAAAATTCAGAACAACCAGCTTGACCCAAAACTCATTATTTTATTTATAAGTAAAAAGGTAAGATCGAAGACGTTTTTCAAACAAGTCGACCCATCCAACTCGACCCATTTGCAAAATGGTTTTAGAAACAAAACGACCCGAATGAACCGGAGCAGATGATTGCAAAACAAAAAATTCGATTAACATTGAGAGACATATCTGGGCTGGAGCGCGCTCTTTTTTCAAAACACAAAAACAAAAAAACGAAGTAAGCGCGCTGTTTTTCTGATGGTCAGTCACTACTTGCTCTTTTGCGGGATTTTCAGATAGTATTGGAAAAAACTAATCAGTTTAGATAATTCACGATTATTGCTTTCGGGTAATAGCAAAATAACTGGAACAGGGTGTCCACAAAGTCTTGAACACTTTTCAAAATTGTATTGCTAAATAACTAAAGCAGATAAAATCATACAGTTTTTTGCAAAGTTAAGTTTGTTTATTAAAATTTTACATATAAAAATTTCTAGCAGTTTAAGTAATAGCCATATTTCAAGAATTTAATTTTCCATGCTATTCATAGACTTCAACATGTGCTCCATTTGTTGCTCTCAATATGTCAAGGCGATACTCAATTTCGCGCCAAGTGTTCTCCAGCATTTCTTCGTTTTCTATGGCGAGAACCTCAATTATTTGTGACTGCAATGTTTCGACGTCACGTACTGGCGTTCTGTAAACTCTGTCTTTTACATAACCCCACAAGAAAAAGTCTAAAGGGGTGATATCTGGAGATCTTGGCGGCCATGGTGTTGGGCCATTTCTTCCAATCCATCAGTTTGGAAAAGTTTCATTTAAAAAGTCACGAACTATCAAACCCCAGTGTGGAGGGGCACCGTCTTGCTGAAACACAACCCTCAGCTGGAACTCTTCTAATTGAGGAACAACGTAACGTTTTAGCATATCCAGATAAATGTTTGCTGTAATGGTGGATTTAGCAAAAATGAGCGGACCAATAATCTGGTTGTGCATTAAACCACACCAAACATTGATTTTGGGACTGTCTCTTTCTCTTTCTAAAACCTCGCAAGGATTTTGTGAACTCCATGTTCGAATGTTATGCTTATTGACTTTCCCGGATACATGAAAAGTTGCTTCGTCGGAAAAACACACACTGTTAAGGTAGCCATTATCATCATCAATGCGCTGAAGAATTTCTTCAGCGAAAGCTGCTCGGCGAGGGCGATCATCCGGCTTAAGAGCTTGAACAATTTGTAACTTGTAAGCATGGAGCCGAAGTCGTTTATGTAAAACTTTGTGAACTGTGCTTCGAGGAATAGCAAATTCATTTGATGCAACACGAATTGATTTTCTTGGGCTGCGATGAAATGCTACACGGACAGCATCAACAGTCTCTTCATCAATGCTTGGCCTACCTGATCGTTTGCGATCCAAAATGCTGCTGGTTTTCATAAAATTTTTAAACCATCTCTTAATGCTGTTAGTGTGTGGAGGGTCTTGTCCAAACTCATTTCTAAATTTACGTTGTACTGCAGTTGGTGATTTCAATTCATTGTACCAAAGAACACATTGTGCTTTTGTTGAATGGTCAACATTTTTCATAATTTGTTGCAAACTTACTCCTTACTCCTTTATTAAAAATGACTTATTCGTACTCACTTTAACAATAAAATAACCTGTGAAAAATAACAAAAAAACTTATGGTTGTATAATTCACTGTAGAAAATCTAAAGTTTCTACCATATGGGGTTTTTGAGATATTAAAATTTTAAATGTGTGCAGGACTTTATGGACACCCTTATGATCGATTGCACTTTAAGCCGTTAAAAGAAGCGGGAGCGCTTTTCTTTTTTTTATTTTGGCAAGTGGGAGCGGCGTTTTTTTTTTTCTGAAAAGTACCGGAGCGACAAATACTGAAAGCGATCTATTTTTGAACCTCAAAATTTACAGATTTTCAATCAGACTAACGAAGATTTTCTCATGAAAAGCAGAATGCCAGAGAAAAGGAAGAAGAATGGCTCTAAACAACATTTAAAATGTAAAATATTGCAGGGGGGACACTTTCGCAGCCGTGTCCAGAAGCAATCAGAGTGTGGCAGCAATCAAAATAAAATTCACTCTTTATCCAGGTGAAGATCAAAAGCAAAAAAGACTTCGCCGCAAATCGGTACCGACAGATTTTCGAAATTATTTACAACAGTGTTACTTTTTTTTAATAAACGTTTAGCATAAATTTTAATTTCATCAACGTAATGCATAAATTGGAATTAGACAGGTACTACGATATAATTTCATCAACAAAACAGATAAGCAAAAATCCGAAAAGCGTTTCATTACGGTATTTTCATGTGTTTAGATTAGATCGTTCATTGCTTTAAAATTAGTCATATTGAACGCGGAAGAGATTCAACTACAATGGGTTCTTTATCTCTAGGTTATACATAAAAATTAGCTCCCAATTTAATATTACATCGTGAAACAGAAATTCCCAATAACTGTTACTTGCAGATCGAAATCGAATCTCTTTGTTCGATTGCTATTCAAGCGGTTTTTATTTTTGCTTGGTTGCCATGAATAAATTCGTTATTGTGTTAATTGTTGTTGTAGTGCATATTTATCTTTCTACAGTATCACCGGACAGCGTCAGACGCTAGCAATTGATGATCGGCACACATTTCATAGCAATGACTATTTTGTGCTTAGAGAAATCCTCACCTGTTTAGAAGTTTTCAGTGATCCAATGTTCCTGTAAATTTCTTCAAGTTTTTCTCCGCCAAAATTGCTGCTTTTTCAAATCCACCACACGTAAGATAATTATCGTAAAACGCCTTCTCCAAAGACGCAACAACGTGACTAGAGTGCAGGTTAAACCATGATCATGTGATTAAAAATTACGATGTTATCCTTTTGGCCACGCTACCGAGTTTGTAGTTTCTAGTAAAAGAATTTTGGCAGTTCGTGATTGTTTGATGCATCTTTATTCTCCTGTCACTAGAAAGCGACGATTTTGCGATCCTGTTACGAGTTGGCACCCTCTTAAGAATTTAAGCTTAAAATTCAAAGTTGTAAGTCGGTCCGGAATTTCGAATCGGTTCGTGCTAAATGTAAACCTGATAAATGCCTTGTGTTTTAGATAGCTATAAAAAAATAATCACATTGACTTCGCTATGCAAAGTAAAAGCTTTATTGAAGAATCAACGTATACCACATCTTTTGTTTTACTCGCTGCATTACACCGAAGCTTGTGACAAGTTCACGGGGCCCCTATCCGCGTCATTGCGTCCTGGAAACACTGTTTCTTTTGAAGAAACGTTGCAGCGATGGTGAGCCGTTAGCAATACTGTGCCTGATTTGACCGGCCCCAGATTTGAACCTCAGGCTTTCCGCTCCTGAGACGAACACGTTACCGCTCGACCAACTGGCCGATCAAAGCAAATATGCAATTATTTATTAGTACCGGTATAAAACTTTATTATTGAGTCGCAATCGATCAATCAATTGTTTTTAGTTGCACCAACCAAAAGTTGTAAAGGAACAAATAAAATCTTTTATTTTACTCGCTGTATTACGCCAAAGCGTGTAACGAGTTGACGGGGCCCATCTTTGCGTCATTGCGCCCGGGCAACAAAACTCTTTTCGAAAAAACGTCGCGGCAGTGGCGAGTCGTAGACAACACTGCGTCCAATTTGAAGGCCCAGGTTTGAACTTCAGACCTCCAGGTCTAAAGACGAACGCGTTAGCGCTCGACCAACTGGCCGGTCATTGCAAATGTGGAATTACTTCAATTATTTATAAGCACAAAAATTAATATTATTCAGTCACAACGATCAACAAATTGTTTTGTTTGATATAGCAGACAAAATTATCGTAAAGGATCAAATAAAATCTTTCATTTTACTTGCTGCATTACGCCAAAGCGTGTAACGAGTTGACGACTCCATCTCCGCGTCATTGTTCCCGGGTAGCACAGCTTTTTCGTAAAAATGTCGCTGCGGTGGCGGGGACGTTGGTAACACTGTGTCCAATATGATCGACCCAAAATTTGAATCTGAGAACAATCGCTCCGGAGATGAACGCGTTACCGCTCAACCAACTAAAGAGCAATTTTATCCGGATACGTTTTTAACACCTAATTTAACTTTCAGGTTTTTTCGTGCCTGGTTTTTGCGTCAAAATTCGGAGATTTTGGCAATGTTTCGAGCGGATAATTTGTTAGAGGGTTCTCGAAACAGGCTCAGGACCTGCTAATTTTTATTTATTTTATTTTTTTATTTTCATCAACATACAACTTTAATCAAATTAAGTCAAAAGTAACATTACAACTGTAACCAATTCAATAAAAAAACAATATTTTGGCACAAATAGAAGAAGCAGCAAAAGGAATAACGTTATATCATGCATCAAGTCAAGGTAGTATGGCTGGAGTTATTAATATTATGCATGGCTGCTACACGGTTCAAGTCCTCTTCAGTATTACATCGTTTGGCTTTCTTCATGTGTCCACGCATTTATAATACAATAAGTTAATCCAAACGTTTATCGAAGAGCGCTTCAAAAACAAAAGTTCAAAATCGCTTTTAGTTTCGAAAACACCATCGCGTGACGTCAGACGCATGTGCGTTGTTTTACTCAATCATGTGCAAAATGCGCTCCTGTTTCCTCTTTTTTCTCTTTGCTTAGATGACGAGGTCTGATTGTGTGGATGCGGAGCTGGCCGCATTTTCCGCCATATGTCGATCACGAGTTTCAATCAGTAAAATGAAAGAAAAACCAAGTTTTTCACTAGCTAAAGAAATTTACCAACAAGAAGCGGAAAGAATTAGACTTCATGCATGAGAAGTTTCAAAAGATTTTAATCAAGCTTGAAGCATTTAAAACTTACGCGAACTTGTTACAGAGAAAAGCAGGTTTGCATAAAAAAAGTAGCCGTTTGAAGAAAGTTTGAACGTTTGCTAGTATAAATCGTTAAATACTCGACCAAACAAAGTCATATTGGCATGCAACGAACTGCAAGATATGCAAAAACTTTAGATACCAAGTCCAACATTTTAGATTATCTAATCATTAAAAAGCAATAGGGTGACCTCAAAACACTACATTTTCAGCGTAATCGTAAGGTTGCTCCTCGATTGTATACTGCGCCTCATACTCTAGCGCACCTCATAGTCCAAAAAATATGAGTACTTTTTTCCGATTTTGAACAGATTGGAATTTTCAAATTTGTCCACAAGCAGGTTTCGGAGCGGATTTGAAGTCTAAGTCTTCGGACTCGGTGCGAAATCGGAGTCAGACTTTTTGGACTCCGCCGATCGTTCTTTTACAGCTCTCCTTTCAAATCAAACATAAACTTAACAAACTTTTGAAACAAAAGAATTTTGAGTTCATGCTCTGCAAGGCAGTTTGTGCTGCTTTCTTGAAAGCGCTAACTAACCTAATTTAAAAACTTGACCCAAAATACGAAGTTGTAGGACTGATTCTTGAGTAAGCTTTTGTGGGTTAGGTTTAACTTATCACAACCTGAACTTAAGTTGTTTGCTTAGTGGACAGGTGAACTAGGATTTCTTTGTCAAAAGCTTTTGTATCGTAAATGAGTAAGCCTAAGCCTAGACTGCTATAGTAAAAAGCTTTTACACGTAGTTGAGTGAGCGTTAGCTTAGCTCATTTCTAAATCTGTCTTATAATTGTTTTTCTGAATTCATACTGTAGTCCAACTTATCTTTATCAAGATAGCCAGGCTGCCAGAATCTAGAATGGGTTTATACGATAGGTCTAGGCCAAGTTTCTAATGCTAAAAATTAAATTTAAATAGTTTGTGACATTTGCCAGTTTAAAAATACCGAATTCAAAAAACTTCTTTCAAAATTTGAATTTCAAAAATTAAATAAAATACTCATTAATCAAGTTTGTTTCTTTGATTACATAATATTTTCCTAAGCACGAAAATGTTAGCGCATATTGCAGATTTACGTCTCTGCGCCCTTTTGTCCATGTGCCCTTATGTCCATGTGCCCTTATGTCCCTGTGCCCTTATGTCTGTGCCCTTATGTCCTGCGCCCTTTTTCTGCGCCCTTATGTCGTAGATTGCAGGCCTTGCGAATACTTTCATTTTCATTTTCTTGAAATATGTGTAAAAATCTTGGCCCTTTGGCATGGGGCCGAGTCGTGTTAAAAATGGTTTGAGAATGAAGATTAGCCAATGCTCTCGAGCTCTCCATTCTGATATCGGCAAATAGGTTTTGATGTTCACCATCCTCTCAATAAACGCAAGTGTTCCTGAGCCTATTGAGAGGATGGTGAACAGCAAAACCTATTTACCAATAATAGAAAGATAAAAAGATTTGCAAAAAGTTGGTTTTACCAATGAAGAAACGGGTAGATGTAATCTTACAGGCAAAAGGTTGACATATCAACTATTAATTTATAGTTGATAAATCTAACTTCAATAAATTAAATGAAGTTTATTAATTCAACTGGTGGGGCAGAAAACTTTTTTGCCAACGTTTCGATAGGCTATGCTCAAGGCATGTACTACCTATCTTAGTACATAGGTAGGTAGTACATGCCTTGAGCATAGCCTATCGAAACGTTGGCAAAAAAGTTTTCTGCCCCACCAGTTGAACTAATAAACTTCATTTAATTTATATTCCTGGTGACAACAATTGAGATAACTTCAATAAAGTTTACGTTTTTCAATTTTCGAATTAAAGCAAAATGTGTGAAAATTGTTTGTTTGTTTTTTTCGACTGCCAGTGCCCAGATTAATTACACAATATGGTGTAAAACAAAATTGTCGCCCGACGAATCCTTTAAGTAAGGACGCAGTGCATCGCAACGCCTCAAATCCATTTATTATCATTAAATCATTATTCAGTTTGTAGAACAATGTCCCAAATGCTCTTGTCCTAAACTCCTAATTGAATTACATTATGAAATACATTAAAACAATTAATCCGAAAATACAAAATGTTTCAACAGCATTAAAAACTTGACACTCTTTTTTAGAAAAGTGATTATTTTGGTTACAGTATAACAGTACCATGTTTAGCAGTGTTTTAAACCAAAATGACTTAAGAAATCATTGTATTCAGCCTACCGATAAAACAATTGTTCAGTCTTTTGCTTTGTTTAATAAGCCATAATGTGTCAGAATGTTTGTTCGACGTGAAATCTTTGTGGGCAGTTCACGTGAGCTTGGATGTTGGTTTGCATCAGATCGCCACGTTTGGATCCACCAGTAATAGCTGCTTTAAAATTCTCAAATAACTTCAATGAACCTCAGAAAAAATGCAAGCTAAAATGGAAAATACCGATACTATACATCTTGAGCAGATATGTATAAAACACAACCACTAGAAATAACCAACTGAAGAACAAATATTATATTTATGCTGCACCAGCTGTCCAGCACCTCTTGTTTGGTTCTGATATTACCTCGTTTACTGCTCAAAAATGCTAAAGTATATTGCTAATTTTGAAGTCAGATTACTTAAGAAATTATTCGGTTACAATTGACATTTATTTAATGTATTACCTGAATTATATACATTATAAAACATGTTGCAGTCGCTGTTGCTGCAACTCACCTCAAATGAGTTCACAAATTTAAAGAGAGTAAAGATCTAGTTTAAAACGTGACCAAAGTATAAAATAACTTCTAAAACATATCTTTAGCACATTTCAGCATTTTGCAACCAATCGTTTTCAAGATATTTCTCTTCAATTTCAGAGAAATCTTTCCAGCAGTGTTGCTTGTAAAAAATTTAAATTATTTTGAAGCTATGAACTTTTACTTCACTTTTCCAAGCATTTGTTTTTAACATTGACCCCGTGACCTATTGCTGAAGCCTTGCAATCACGTTCTTTCGAAATACACGAAAAAAATTACCTTATACAATATTTGACAAAAGTTTAGATTCCAACTGCCAAGAGTATAATGTAGGGAATATCTCTCTAACTTGACAATATTTTAAAAATAACAATGTGAAGAAAAAATATTTAGACGCTTTTTTTCATTTTTTGCTCATAATTTGAAACTGGAGGCTTTACCACTTTTAACGGCAGAGCGCTTATTATTGGTAGACTTATCTGCTACTGCCACATTCAAAAAGCCACAAAGGCGGCTGACAAAATAACTTCCCAGCTGAAATTTGTTCCAGTGATAGTCTTCTATGAAAAAAAATTCTTTGATGAGCAATTTGCGCAAAATTACAAGTAGCATGAAGTTAGTTCTTCTACTGATTAGCAATCAGAGCTGGAAAAACGCTATACAGACTTTGATTCCACAATACACATCAATCCCGCCGCCAAAGTAACGTGACTGGGGAGGAGGGGCAGAAAAATATTTGGGCGACACAAATAAATTTTTCCTTAAAATTCATGGGTGAAAACCAAAACAAAAGTCTTCATCCCAAATTTTGCCGCATTGATTTGGGCCCTTTGCCTCCTTACGGAACACAGTTCTCGCTCTGGGGACACATTCATAGCCTAGCGGGGCGCAACGAAATCTTATGGTGCCGATCTCAATTCTTGCTGATAAATTCAGGGGTAAAGACCAAAAAAAAAGATTTTTGACGCAAAACCTTAGGTTCGTATTGGCGTTCACTCGTATTTCTTGTCCTGGAACAAAACTTTACTCACACTTGCAGACACAAGCAGTATTTTCGTGGGGGCACAGCCCCCTAAATGCAGTCCAGTGGCATCGAGCCTGTTACTTTTTTTGGGGGCACAATCCTTGCTTGGGGTGCACATTTCCCACTCGGGCGGGCACATTTATCGCTTGAAGGGGCACAAGCAGTGATTTGGATTGCACGGCCCCGAAATGCCCCCTTGGAGCCGGGCCTGATACATACCACGCAATCAAATAGAAATGTGCAAGTTTGAACTTACTGATCTTGGATATTATGCTAATTGTTCCAAAATGGCATTAATTAAAATTTTTTCTCATTAAAAAATCTTGGAAGACACAGGGTACCACAATATGATTGTATTATTATACATGTTACAGTCATTTTGTGTTGCACGGATCCCGAAAAGCCTAATGGCTGCTTTGCTACGTTTCTTTTTTATAGTGGTTTTTGAGAGGAAAAGTGCTTTTTGTAGAAAAACGTATCTTAGCAGTACACCAAGTGCATTTAAAACTGCCTTTATATATGCGTAGGTCGTTGCTAAAATAATCAAACACTTTTTCTGTCGCAGTGTCATAGAAGCTTTTTATATGCGGCGAAGAATGACGCTTGAGAGTCACCTTTTCCTTTGCTGTAAAAATTTTTTAAAAATAAACGAATTTATCTTCCGCAATTACGGAAGTTTCGCTTTGCATTTTTAATTGTGCTTTGTCTACCTCTGGCTTTCGCTAAGTCAAAACCAGCAAGCCCGCTTTGAAACTTTCTCGCACCGAGTGAGTGAACCAGTGCCATAGCGATTCTTTTGCCGACTCGATTTAGCAAGAAACACTGGCACGAAGTCTCATCCTGTTAGTGACTTTGTGCGAGTAACAATCGTATGCGTGCATCAGTGGCGTTGCTAAGGAGGGCGGCCCGCAAAGGGTGTCACCATTTTGAGGTGACAGCATTTTAGGATATAAAAAGAACAAAAAAGAAAGGAACAATATGTTTAATATGATTGGAAATGTTAAGCACACTGGAATGGACTAAAAAATGATTTTAAGCATTTTTTGAAATACAGTATTTATTCAGAGGGGGGGGGGCGCAAATAACTCACAAATTAGTGAAAAGTAGAAAAAATTGCTAAAATTAAGCAATCAAGTTTGATCGCTTGTTGAAACATGCTGAATATAAGTTTCATAAAAAATATTTATAAGCTTTAGAATTGGGGGGGGGGGGTTAATTACCAATCTTTTCGACTCAAATATCGTTTCATTAGCCCCCCTCCGCCAGCCAATTGTTTTTCTCTATTGCTCACAGACGAAATGAATTTTCTCTATTGCCTTCTGGTGAGTTTTGTTGAACCATAAAATTTTATAATTTGCGTACCAGCTTGCAACTAAGAAAATAGCTACCTTCCAAATAACCATGGCTCATTTATGCAACTAGTTTAATCATGTTTTTGGTCTGCTAATTTCTATGCCACATTTCAAGGCCATTAAGTTTTATTAAAATAGGCCTAAATTAAGTTGATTTGCAAAAAATAACACGCAATTTTCATACGCTGGGGTTTCGCCCCCAGACTACCTAAACAGCTCCCTACTGCAGATATCTGATTACGCCCTTCAATCTAATTATACTTTTGCACTGCTAAGGTCTATGCCACCAAAGTTCTACCTGATGCCACGTTTCAAAAGCATTAATTTTTTTCAAAATAAGCCTAAAATTAACTTACAATGGCCTCCAGCTGATAGAGGCGGAGCTTCCAGTCCTCCGAACACAGTCGTTCCCCCCCCCCATAGATTTGTGGTTATGCAGCTTACACTAAACGTGTGCTGCTCCTACTTCCAAGTTTTAAAATCTTACAATGAGAAGTTATTGAGCTAGCCGAATAACAACTGCTATTTGCAGTAATGAAGTACTGTAAATCCGCTATCTTTAAAATAAAACCTTTGGCAGCCAACTATGCATTACAAAGGGTGACACCACAACATTCGCCTCTGGTTTCACCATTGTTAGCGACGTCACTGGCGAGCATCGCGTTGAAATCTCACTTGTTTGAGTGACTGCTGCAATTTGATTTTGTTTCTGTTGTTATGTTTTGCTGTTTGGGATTTTGAAAAAATAAAGCTACCCAGATTTATTTAAATCCGTTATTTGATTTTAGCTACTTTGCAAATCTGCGTTCAATTTTCTTTGTAAATAGTTTAATATTAAAACCTTGCCGACTCTAGGCGTGATACCATAAAGCACAATCTCTTTGCGTTAAAGAATTTTTGCCAAACGTAGTCAGGGACCTAAAAACTATTTTTTCTACAACGTAATGGGCTTTACGATGTAATTTATTTCTAAGTTGCCTTAAGCTTTAACGTATTATTTTGTTTTGCAAACTGTTTCAAAAATTAATTGTTTAGTAAATTGAAAGTTGGCATGTCAAAGTCACTGCATTCTTGCATCTGGTACTAGCAGAACCATTTAAATATTAGTAATAAGCTATAGACAGTATACAGAGTCTTATAGGCACAATCAAATCTATGATTAACAGCCTAAGCCATACTGTTTCGGAATCGACATTCGTCTTTTATTCCTCGTCAGTATAGCTAGGACTACAGGTATGAACATGAGCGTAGAAGACTACAGGTATGTTCTTAATACATTTAAATATTGTTTGATGAGTCAGAAAACAAAAATGACGATACTAATTAGCAATTCATTTCTATTTGGCAAAACCTACGAGCACGTTAAAAAACCAAATGTTTTACTTTTACTTCGCTGATAACTTATAAATAACCTTTGAAAACAAACTTTGTGTTATTTTTGTGGTTAGGTAACATAGCTTCAGCATAGCATAATTTTGTTGGTGCAGCGGTAAAACTGTTGGCTCTGACAACCATGATGGGTTCAGATCTCAATTGCTTATCGAGCTGAATTCAACAAGTGCAATTAAATAATTGTGTTGACAAAACTGCTTTGTGCTGTTGGTGTCAGATTTTTTGTTCATCTGTAAAAAAATCATTTATTTTGTTCTTTAAAGTGTTTGTTTGATTGCGAAATTATTGCTCGGTTAGATGTCCATTTGCATTCACTCTTGATTTCTTGAAATTATGATATAACTTAATTGCAGTGTTTTGCCGGTGATTTCCGTATGAACTAAGCTCCCTGTGCCGGTTAGCGCTAACTTTACTTTTATTGAAGTCCAATGCGGTGCGAACCATGAAACCGTAGTATCGTCCAGCCAACGCGAAATTGGGAGAGTTTTTTTTCATTTAATACTGTGTTGATAGCGATAGGTGGTTAATTTTGCTTCAAAATTAAAAACAAGCTTAACTTTGCGAATTTTGCATTACATAACGTTGCATTTCATTGTTCGTCCCTGAATAGAATAATGGTCGTGGAATGTGGAGGTCACAAACTTCGTTTCCAATTCAAATTTTATGTTAGTTTAGGAAAAATTGTTACGTGGAAGTTTGTTATAGCTTTCCACGTCACAATAACAATAAACAATACCTTTAAATATTTCGGCCAATTATAATTTTTTTTCCTTGTGGTTAGTAGTTGCTGTTGTTTAAGCATGTATATATTTCCTCTTGTCACAGGACAGCGTCAGACGCTAACTATATTGGATAAATCGCACACTTTTCCTTGCCAAAAGTCTTTCGAGTTGGGAGGATTCTATTTTTTTATTTTGTAATTTGTTTGTTGTACTATATATTTGCGGAGGTTTGTTTTATAACTTGTAATATCTACAAAAACCACCAAAGGAACCACAAGGGTACCAGAGATATCGCACCTCCGGGCGGGAAACCATAGCAAATCAATGGAAAAGGAAAAAAAACAACTTTTGACAAGGAACACTCGCTTGGCGTGATGCCTATGCATGATGTCGGTTTGCAAGTTCTGTTCTCCGTCGCTGCATTGCTTAATTTGGTTTTCTCGTTGTTCTTCCGCCTGATGAGTCCCTTGAGCAAGGAGGAAACCGGTCGCGGATGCTTACCAGTGCAATTCCTGTGATGCTGTGATCATGGACATTCCTGTTGATCGACGTTGTTTTTTTGTTTTTTTTTGTTGTTTTTTTTCCTTGTTTTTTTTTTTCCTTTTCCAACTTGTAATATGTTTTTATTGCTGTACATAGTATTCTTTTTGTTTGTGTAATGGCATGCTGGAAACAGATTAAAACCGAACATGTGGAAATGTTGCTTAACGATTCTAAGAAATAAAGAAGACAGACAAATTACAAGCATACGTTTCATCCAAACATCATAACTTTCCATTCTTTGTTTGAATTTTCAAGTCTTACATTGCACAGCATTACGATTGCGAGCTTGAGCCCGAGTGTGACTTGATAGGTAAATTAGTCCGATTATCAAAATTTTAGCGATATGTACTGTATTTCTGACTGTCAAGTGAGGAAATCGTGCTTCATAGTTGAAAAACTTGACTTGGACTTGAGGAACTCAAAGTGTATTTAGGAAACTCCAAGCTGATTTCAAAACTTTGAATTCACAAAGCAATACTTATTTTAATCATAAGAATCACAGCCAATGTTATTGTAATAAATTTACTTCAAACGTTTCGGCTCTCTTCTGGTGCCATTTTCAACGAACAGAAAAAACTCACGCGAACTACATCCTGCTATTGATTATAATGAAAAGTAACTATAGGCCTAAGATTTTCACGCATTAAATAGGTTTGGTAAAAAACCCACTTGCCAGACTCTAAAATAAGGTATATCCATACTACCAAAAAACTTAAACAACAATGTTTGGTTAAAAACCCACAACGACACCTACCAAGAAGTTATAGTATATCAACTCAATTGCTCATGTGGATCTTTTTACATCGGACAAACCTGGAGAAATCTTGTAAAACGCCTGGAAGAACACCAAGCAAGCCCAAACCTTGAAGTATGCAAGTTTAGGGCATGATTGGTGTTCTTAATGCAAGTTGAAGTATGCAAGTAATGCAACCATTTCCCATCCAACCTTTCCCACAAAGCTGATTTTCATAATCCACAAATACGCACCTCCTGCTCAGACAAACGCAAACTTTTGATCCTAGAATTACTATACATCCAATTTCTCAAACCTAATCTCAATTTTTTATTGCGTGAAAGGCATAGACCTATTTTTACTTTTCGTTTCAATCAATACCAGAATGTAATTCGCGTGATTTTTTTACTGTTTGTTGAAAATGGCACCAGAAGAGGGCCGAAACGTTCGCAATAAACTTATTACAATGGCATTGGCTGTGATTCTTATGATTAAAATATAAATCTTCTCCCAATTATACCGTTTGCCAAATACATATTTGATTTGCACATTAAAACTTCACCTAAGCCAAATATACCCAAGGTCAATCTCATGGGCTTTTGTACAACTTCGCACAGTTGACTAAACTGAAACGAAAGTTCAAGCCATTGGAAAGTCACTTTCGTAATCATACAAATATAAATAAGTGCCTTTTTAAGGTTATTCGCAAGTTATCAGATAAGTAAAAGGTAAACATCTGGTTTCACAACGTGCTTATACATTTTGCAAATTATAGTAAAATGAAAAAAATAATCCCTTGGAAAGCTGCGATTTTAATCGCTGAACTAAAACGAATTTAAGTTTCAAAGATTACTATCTATTTAACTTACTAACCAAATCAAAGCTGAACTCCTGGTTTTACATCAGTTGGTTGGTTTCAATAAACTTTTTTAATCATCTCTTGCCATATTGTGATTAATTAATGTTTTTGAAAAAAGTTAATGCTATGATCTGGTTACTTTGCAATTCCTTGCTTTTCTACACTCATGTTTATACCTGTAGTTTTAGCTATACCGACGTGGAGTAAAAGACGAACGTCAATTCTAAAACAGAAGGTCTTACGCAGTTAATCAAAGGTTTGATTGTGCCTGTAAGACTCTATATACTGTCTAGTGTCTACAACTTATTATTAATGTTTAAGGTATTTTTCATAACTGGTTTAAGAGCATCTGAATGCAAGGCCTCAGCATGAATTAGTGTTGCAACAGAATACTTTCACAAGTTAGGTAAGATATGCTATCCAAACGAATTAAATTTTAACTTGCAGCACGATTGAGGAGATCTCTTAACTTTGAAATGAAATGTCTCAGAAACCATAAGTTGTAGAAAGTTGAAAATTAGTGAAATATGTTTCAGATGTTTCTTTTATTTTGCACATAATCCCGATTGATGTTTTCTACCTCTTCCGAATAAACACTTTTCTAAAGCGTGGCCACAGCTTTCTTGCATTAATTCTGCATTAAAATTGGAGAAATTAAAGATAAAATCTTTACGTATTGGTAGTTTACGAGTTAAAGTTTGACTCGTTTTTTTCTAGCCAAAGCAACTTTGGTAAATGCATGCATGAGATAAACAAATATTTGATTAATTATGAAACTGATGCCAGGAAAAAATTAATGAAAACAGAAAAAAAATGGCACACGTAATAATTGGCATCGCTCAACCAGAAACTAGGCTTTGCTTACCAGCGCGGCAGCGTGCAGGATGTACATTGTAGAGTAGACGTATATCAATAGCAACGTGTATCAACAATAGCTATAAATGCATCGACATTTTGAAGGAGAAAATTTGTGACATAAAAAAAAGGCAAAAAGAATACAAATATTACGTTTCTAGTTTATCTGGAGACAATGTTTAACTAAATCTTTAAGTCTAAATTCTAAAGTTTTCACCTTCCAAACAAAATTTTTTTGGTCCCACTTTTGCTGCTTCAAAAAAGGAGTTTTTTTCAAAGGATAATAAACTATAAGGCGAAAAATGGGAAAATGCAGCTATTTATTTTTAAAAGAATAATTTGGCGGAAAGAGTAAAAATGCAAGGCGATGCCGCAACGCCACAAAATTAAAAGCTGAAGATTTTTGCTCAATAACAAAATAAAGCATTTCAAACACCGATTTGTATCATTCCAGTGCTACTCAAAAGTTAACTTTATAAACGTTTTTCAGTTTGGTGTTCGATTCTCAGCGAGATCAATTTGGCATAACTTGTCAAAATCTCACCAGCTGATTTTTTTTTCCAACTAAACTCACGCGTTCGTAAAACATTTATTCGCTGTGAACACGTACAAAAACTTTTCAACTATACTCTTGGATCACTTCTGGAAATTTTTCTCTTGACTCATATGTACGTGTTGTCGTGTAGTGAGTTAATATATGCAGAGTACATTTTTAAGTCATTGCGTCTGGACCACACAAGTTTCTTAAAAAGAAATTTTGTAGCAGTTTTTCTTTGGCAACTTTTTGTCCAGTTTTTCCTTCTTAAGGTCAAACCACAAATCTCTCGTTCCGCTTTCTCAAGACGCAGTATTTTCAATTTTTTTCTGCAAAACTAGTGCAGCAAAAATTTCTCTTTGAAACAGCAGTGCAGCGTCGAAACGGTTTTCGTTGTAAACCGTCAAAATCGGTACAAAAACATTAATAAAATTATTGTGCTAACTTCAACTCCAAAACTTGCCAGGATTTGTTTTACTAAGCTTGGTCAATGGTTGAAGAAAGTAAAGCTGTAATTAATAAACGAAACATTATGTAAGCCTATTTGAAATATAAAAATTTTTCGTTTTATTTTTGAACGCCTGTTACTCTTTAAAAGATTTTAAGTGTACAGGTACAAATAGAAACAAAACGTTTAATGGTTCTTTAGAAGACTATTCAAGTCAAGTTTTTCACTTTTGACCAACCTGTTGGAGTAAGTTTAAAGCGCATTCTTCCCAAATTTGAACTTTCTACGTTTGGCCGTTTTCAAGATATTGCATTTCAAAATTAACACTTTTCTCCTTACTACAGTGTTACCATTTAGTCTGTATTGGAACAAAATATTAACTTTAGGAAAGCTGACTTACGTTTACGGAAAAGCAGCTAATTTTACAGTTCTGAATCTTTGTTTTGACAAGAAACCTAAAGGAAAACATATATTGAGAATTTGAAACATGCAGTAACTTTTTGAAATTTAGTTTCCAGTTGGCAACCTTGACAAAATTCCCAAAAAGAAAAATCCTTTCTAAGGGGAATTTTAATCTGTTATATCTCGGGAATGAAAAGTCCTAGAAAGCCCAAATTTGGTGAAATTAACCTTCAGATTTGTCAATTATTTTTTGAGAGAAAATCGAGCAAAACATTTCCAACCTGAAAGCCTATTTGAACATTTTTGCTATAAAATTACCAATTTGAAAGTTGTGCAGTGCAGTAAAACCTTTGAACATAACGTAATTTATTGCGCTACTTAATGTGGAACAAAATAACTTCAAACAAATAAATAGCACATTTTAGTGTGGCAACAAGGTGAATGCGGAAAGATTAGGAAGTCATTTGGTCATTTCAGTAGAACGTGTCAAAAGAACAGCAAAGATACGCGAATAAATTTTTTTCGCTTTTAAATATTTGTTTAACAGTAGAGCAGTAGAATTAAGTAATTGAAGCAACCATGTTGTTTGTTTTTTTGTTTGCTGAGTTTTTCATTTCAACAACTTTGATCTTTTTTTGCGGAGAAGCGTCGAATGTCCGAAATGGTACGTCTAAATAATAACATTAGTGTCAATTTAAAATGTCTTTTTTTTACTATTTTTAAAGCTTTCTATTTGGTTAAACAGATCTACGATAAATAAATATTTTTGGCTTCGTTTTCAACAGTTTGCCTCTGAAGCATCATTTTCTGTTTTTCAAATTTGCAATCTGAAATTAGACATTTTTTATGGCAGTAAAAGTATTAGCACGCTGGCTAAAAAATATAAAAACTGCCCCGCTTCAACCCATTAGTGGGTAGAAATGCTGGTGAAACGTTAGGTTTCAAAACCTTTTCTTTCCTAGTTTACGCTCCATTTTATTTCAGCAATTACAGAGATTTCAAAATGTTTTTTGCATTTTTTTGGAATTGTGCAATGGTTCAAGGCAAAGACATGGCTTAATGACCCTCTGAATAAGCTACTGTTCAGCATCTAAGCAGTAAACATTTCAACAACCAGCATGAAAACTTTCCAACTTTCAATAATGGTTCACACCTGTTTACAGTAGCGTAGCCAGAGATCGGGAGGCTAGAGCCTCCCGATTGGCCTGTCAACCAAAATGCAGAATAAGAAAAATACCACGTTTTTAAAACTTCTGCAACTCTATTTTGCACTGAAACGGACTCAATAATAATTTAAAGCATCTTTTGAAACATTTATAAGGAAGTGGGGGGCTAATTTGTCAATAAAAACTTTGAAAATTGCCAAAAATAAGCAATCAAATTTAATCATCTGTTCAAAAATGCTGAACTTAGGTTTCATCAAAAACAAAATAAATATAAGATCAGGAATGGGAGGAGTTATTTAAGATTAGTTAATTATCAATCACTTCTCTCAAATCTTGTTCCATTATCTCCCCCTCCCCCCAATTACCTTTCTTTATCACACATAGAAGAAATAGATTACTCCTTGCGATTTTAATTAAACTAAAGGATTTTATGATTTGCCAGCTTGTAATTAGAAGTTGAGAAGTAAAATTTTACCATAATCCACTTCCCACATAGCCCATTCATGCAACCACTTGAATAATTTTTTTGCACTACTAATTCTATGCCACGTTTTAAAGGGTCATCAAACCGTTAATTCAACTCATTTATTGTGTGTCGAGCAAAATTTTGTACTTTTTTGACATTTTTGCGACTAATTTCAAAAATTTGCCAGTCTTGTATCGAAAGATTTGTTTTGTTTTTTTCCGCGCAATCTGTTGCATTCTTTTCATTTTAAAAATAATTTTTAAATTACTGATTTGTGACCAAGAATGGCAGTACGGTATGGTATGGTACGTTTAGAACTTGCGTACTACGTACTTCGCAACTTGAACCGAACCGTACCAGCGTACCGTACTTCAGTTCAATTTTTGAAGCGTACCGAACCAACGTATCGTACCCGTACCATTACAAAAAAGGCATACCGTACCAGCATACCGTACTTTTTAGCAAAAATTCAGGCGTACCGTATCGTACTTACGTACCATAAGGCCATTCTTGCTTTTAGTTACTATCATTACTTTAACTGACTTTGAAATCACTAGCCTATAAATCAGCGATCTCAATTCACCCATTTAGCGTCGGCTTCAGCAGTTTTTTGCTTCTGCATACAAAAAGCTGGTGCAATATGCAAAAACGGTGGGATTTTTAATTCAAACAGCGTACCGTTCCCGTACCATAACAAAAAAGGCGTACCATAGCAGCGTACCGTATTTCTTCGCAAAAATTGAGGCGTAATGTACCGAACCTACTGTACGTACCGTACCGTGCTGCCATTTTTGTTCGTAACTGTTCTTGTTGCCATGGTTTGGACACTATCTTGAACGTTATCTAGTTGGCCTATCATTACTATAGCTTCTACACCATTAGCAGCGTACCACTACGAGTAGATTTTGAACTACTAGCCTAACTGTTTTTTTGGACAATGTTTTACTCTTAGAATTGCAACAAACTACAATACTAACTTAATTGATCAGTAGACTATACTAGCCTACCAACCTTGGCCTACTTATCGTTTCTTCCCAAGCGCTGCAAATATCGCATATGTTTTTGCTAAAAGTTGCAAATTTAAACCAATAAGTGTAGCTTTACAATAAAAGACAATGTACTTCACCAAAGTCACAGCAGAAATCGTGTGGAAGCCCATCTTACCGTGAGACCTATAATCTAGCAAAGCTCATTTAAAATCAGCTGTGAAAATTTGATGTTGTCATGTTGTCGTAGCCAATTTTCCCGTACAGTTAAAATCTTTCCGTTAAAGCTATTTGACGACAAACAATGAAAACACGAAAAAAAACGCTGGTAATCAATTATATTTTACGTATCCAGTGCAGACCAGGCGCCAGAGCAGTATGACTGGGGGGGGGGGGGGGCCTAAACAATTTTTGGTGGAGCACAAAAACTTTCTTCCTTCGAACTCGAGAATGTAGACCAAAAAACAAAGGTCATCATTATGAAATATGCACAACCAACTACAAATCCAGAGGTGAAGACAAAAAAGAAGTCTTCATCGCGAAATATGCGAAAAAGTTGTTCTTGCTCACAAAGGCATAGCCAGGATTTTTGATTGGGGGGGTCCAAATTACAAATCACATGCAATGACGTCATCAGAAACTTCGAAAGAGGAATTTTTGTGGGGGGCAAAGATATGGTAGGATGGAAGATCAGAAGTCGTGGCGTGATGTTGGCACGAAACTAGAAACTCTTTTAAAGGGGAGGGCTTAAACCAGGGTGTCGAACCTTTTCAAATAACGGTTCGGGTTCGGGTTCACTTGAGCACCATTTTCGAGGTTCAGGTTCACTCAAGTAAAATACTTCTGGTTCAGGTTCGGTTCGGGTTCATTGACTTAAAATTTAACTGTCGTTACTCGTTTCGTCCAGAAAAAAAAAACGAGAAATTGCTGATCCTCAGAGGCGTCGCTAAGAATGGTCGCACCCGGGGCGGGATTTCATGGTGGCACCCTTTATCGGCCAAAAAATAGATGAAAACCAAAAAAAAAGGTCTTCGCTGCAAAACGAGTTGGTTTTCAGTCCGAAAGTATGTGATGACTTAACAAAAAAAAAAAAGGGTCTTTGCCTACGAATCAGTGGGTTTCCGGGTCTCAAAAGAAAAAAAATTCAAATGGTGTCACCCCAAAATGGTGACACCCGGGGCGGGCCGCCCCCCCCCCCCCCCCCTAACGACGCCACTGCTGATCCTGTTGATGATCACCACTGCTCTTATTGTGCGTGTACCAGCGCCAGCGGCATCCGGATATGGAAAAATATATTCTTTCTTTTGTCAGGGGTTCAGGTTCGGTTTGGGTTCATTTGAGCACAATTTTGAGGGTTCAGGTTTGGTTCAGGTTCACTGAAGTAAAATTTTGCTGGTTCAGGTTCGGTTCGGGTTCACCAAAATGAAACGGTTCATTTGGGTTTACGGTTCGGGTTCGGGTTCGGTTCAACACCCTGGCTTAAATCAATAGTTAAAATGTGAAAATGTGTAACTTGTAAGACGTATTGATCAAAGAAATGCACTGTAATTGAAACGTATTATTGACGGGAGTCTGGAAGCTAACCCCCCAGCCGCTGGAGGCTTCGGGGGTCTGTGCTTGGCGATTTTTGGTAATTTTTTGAAAAAAAAAGCTGTTTTAACACCTGGATCACATTTTGCAGGTATTCGGAGCCCTATTTGAAAGTACTACATTTTTTAACACCTGAAAGCCGACTGAAAAAATCAAGTTGTTCAGTCCTTCATCACTTGCAATTTAAGTCCAAAACACGTTTAAAATCTTGCATTTTGGGGTTAAATTTTTTAAATGACTTGGTCCAGGTAGAGGGAAGTAAAGTATGTTGCCTCGTGCAATATTTTAGCGGCGAATAACAATCCACTTAAAAATTTTCCTTAGAGATTATTGTTCTGTCATGAAAACTACCAGTTATAGGAGTACATTAATATGGCCGGGGCCCAGGCCCACTCAATTCAAAATTTTATTCAATGAGCATTCCCCTTACTGTAGCTAATTTTTTTCAAAAGTATCTTGTGGCATAAAAACTGGCCAGGTGGAGAGGAATTGTTATTGCAAAATGTACAATAGATGGTTACGTCTACTAACCATGTTATTGCCCAGGCCGGATTTGCATCAAGTTGGACCCCTGGCACTTTGGGATTTTTGCAATATTTTCATGCCAAATATACTGGCAAAGATCAAAAAAAGTCTTATATTAGCGCGGGGCCCCTGGCACTGTGCCATTTGTTAAATCCGTCCCTGATTATTGCATTACGTTGATAAAAAGGTTACATGAGGGCCTGACTTAGCAACTTTTACAATAAAAATCCTTAATTTCGCTCGGGTTATACGTTTAAATTGGTTGAAAAATAATAAATTGAGTAGTCCAGCCTCCTGGATTAATATTATTGTTGGGGGCCCATTTGTTTTGGGGCCATTTAAATATTATTGTAAGCGGCCCATTTACAGTAAATTTGTTTAAAAATTAAATTAAGAGGTTCCGGGCCTTCTGGATCAATATTATTGTTGGGGGACCCATTTGATTAGGGAACCATTTAGATATTATTGTAGGAAACCCGTCTAAATTGGTTGGAAAAAAATTAAATTAAAGGGACCCGGGCCCTTTGGATCAATATCATATTTGGGGGCGCATTTAAATATTATTGTAGGGGGCTCATTTAAATTGGTTGGCAAAAATTAAATTGAGGGGCCAGGGCCCTCTGGATCAATATTATTGTTGGGGAGCCCATTTAAATTGGGGACCATTTAAATATTATTGTAAGGGGCTTATATGAATTGGTTGGCAATGCTTAAATCGAGGGGGCCCGAGCCCCCTGGATCAACATTATTGTTAATTACTGTTGTATGCGTGTACTGTTTTACGCGAAATTGCTAAAAGAAACTGAAACAGAAGAAACAATAGTCGTTTTTGTGAGATTTTTATCATTGGTAGCATTTCAATTAAAAAGGGCCCGGGCCCCCTCCCCCCCTTGGCTACGCCTATGCTTGCCCACGAATTCTGGGTAATGACTAGTATTTTGGGGGTCTCAGGCCTCGAATTACACTCCAGTGGCACCGAGTCTGTTACTTTCTTTGGGGGCACAATTCTCGTTTGGGGGGCACAAGCAGTGATTTGAGGGGGCACGGCTCCGAAATGCCCCTCGTGGCACCGAGCCTGATCTAGTGTTAACATTCAAAAGTTGGATCTCAATGCCCCTTAAAAGCACGCATTTTTATCAAGATAGGCCTAAAAGTAAGTTATTTTTGCAAAAAAATTTTTTTTTTCCAGCGCTTGGGGGCCGTAGGCATAGGGGTCTAACGACGAATTCCTAGCCCTCAATTTTTTTGTATTTTTTTGCAAAAATAACTTCACTTTAGGCCTGTATCAAGTTAAAAACTAATGCTTTTAAAACGTGGCATAAAGTTAGCAGTGCAAAAACATTAACTGGTTGCATAAATGGGCTACTTGGTAGGTGGCCAGAGGAAAATTTTCAGTTCTCTACTTCTCTTATGCACAAGCTGGTAAATTATAAAATCCTATAGTTCAATGAAACTCGCAAGGAGTAGCTTATTTTGTCTAAGGGTATTAAAGCAAGATAATTGGACCTGGGAGGGGGGTAAGGAAACAAGATTTGAGAAAAGTGATTGGCAATTAACTAATACTTGAACTTAACTTGCAAACAGTCTTACCAGCTTTCAAAGTGCTCAATGAAAGCCGGCTTGAGTTAGTAACGATACAGGAAGTTCACTTAAAAATTAAATTACTTGAATAAGTTTCCACCCCGCCTGACGAACCCATTTAGGGAAACAGCCTGTAGTGAAGGTTTGCAATTTTAATCATGTGTAATTTTTAACTGAACTTCTGTACTGTTAATACTTGAGTTCATATACTTTTTTCGATAAAACCAATGTTGAGCATTTTCCAACTAGCGATTGAATTTGATGGCTTATTTATGGCAACTTCGCCTAAATAAATGTATCAGAAGGTGGTTTCCATTGCAGTGCAAAAGACCGTTTCTAAAGTTATAAAAGCGTGGTATTTTTCTTATCCCGCATTTTTGTCGCCGGGCTAATGGGAGGATTATAATGCTCAGAAAAGAAAATAAAAAATGCGCCTATGAATATTCATTACTTTTGTTTTATCCTCTTTAAGTCAAAATTTTTTGGTGAAACAGTCGCTCTCAACTACTTTTGAATTTTTTCAAATTGTGCAATACTGTTAAGAAGGTCATTCATAAATTAAACTTTCGATAAAAACGTTGTTTTGCAAAACAATTTTTAATTAGCAAGTTAGCATCTAATTTTAACAGCGTATTTTTGCAGTTTTGAAGATGAGATAAGTGTTCAGCAAAACGTCAGTTATTAAACATATTCTTGCATTTTGGGTGTACCTTTTTTATAGAATTTTTTGAAGTTATGAGTTTATGAAAATAATATTTTTTGCGGCATCAATTTTGTTTTTTCAAAGATTCAAAGAGCCTCGATACATTTAAATTTTATGATTTCTTTTACCTCAAAGATGCGTTTATATTTTAGTTGTTTCGCAATATGATATCATCGAATGATGACGTCATTATGAGATCAAAGTTCTTCCCAATTCTATTTAACTAGGTGGATAAACTGTCACGCAATCATGGTGCTAAAATAAGTCATTATACTCGTATAGCTTTGCATGTTTTGAATAGCAAATATTACTTGGGCATTGTTTGCGATAAAAATAAGTCAATGTTGGAAAAGTGTTTGCCCTGCATTTGTGAAGAAAAAACTTGTGAAAGTAATTTTTAAAACATAAATGTACCATGAAACAAAAGTTAAAGTTGCTATGGCAACAAACGACGTAGTTATCAGTAACTATATCACTGATGTCACCAAAATAATGCACATTTAAATTTGAGCTTGTTATTCCATTGTAACGTCATTGCATTATGTCGTTGAACAATACGTTAAAAAGTTTGGCCTGGCTCATTTAATCGATTGCGGGTAATTTGCAGATAAAATGTTTTTTTTACTATGTTTTTAATCGCAGAGACTATGGCAACTGAAATGCTGAAAACTTGCTTGTTCTACGTATTGATGATGTCTTGATGACGCTAAGTTACCGATTCGCACTTGCTATCATAGGAAACTCAAATCTGTGGATAAATAGCTTTCCAAAAATATATGGTGAGATTTAACGAGAATTTGGGCCCTCAATTTGCTCTACTCCACGGAATAAAAATAATGAAATCTTTTAATGCTTTACAAAGCGTTCATTTTATAAAAGTTCTTACTAATTTTTTTTATATAAGCCCATTTCTAATATTTTACAACTATTACACAAAAACGTTTAGAGTATGGCTTGGCCCCAACCAAAAGAGCTGTGAGTGGGGTAATTTTATAGTTGGAGCAAACAATGCAACTTTTTTCTCTGTGCTCTTATTTAGCACTCGTTTCCAATATAAAAAGATTTTGTGTTCGGACAACAAGCTTATCTTAATTAATTTTCAAGTAAGAAAATTGTTTGAACTGGTTAAACCAGTGTTCCGACAAAATTTTCAAAAGTAGGAAAAAATATCAATATAACTGGCGTTAATAATAATTTAGCTGTGATGTTTTGACGTTTGCTGGCCAGAGCTTTTAATATTTAATTGTTTGCGTGTTTTCTGGCCTAAAGGTTACAAACGCATAAGCCTAGAAAAGAGTCACCAGATAAGAAACCCATAGGTGGGCACAAGTCCGTTACTTGTTAATCCGTTAATAACGAAGCTAACTTTTTCATTAACTCGTTAATCCGTTAAAAAGTTTTTTCATGTTAACGGACTAAATCAACTTCCGTTAGGTTCTATTAACGGACTAAAGTAACTTCCGTTAAATTCTGCTAACTTCCGTTAAGGTTTTTATCGTTAATATCTTGCAGCTTCGTCGTGTATTTGAACTTGTTTTGTCTTGAAATTAGGTTAGACTGTAAAATGTAACTTTCAAAACACAAAAATACTACCACAGTAATAAATATTTCCTCACAATCAGCTCAACAGCGTCAATACGTGTTCTAGAAGCGAGTGAATAAAACGAAATGTAAATTCCACGCAAAATGTTAACGGATTAACGGACTGTAATAACTTCCGTTAATTAAAGCTGAAAATAACGGATTAACGTTAACGGAGGTGAGAAGTTTGTTAACAGACTTGTGGTTAACGAAGCTAACGTTTTGCATTAACTTGCCCACCTATGAAGAAACCCAAATCTTTTTAAGTAGTAGCCGTTCTGGTGACTCTTTCCTAGGCTTCCGTGCTGATAGGCTTTAGTCCAGATAGCACGCAAACGATTAAATATAACTGGCGTTTGTCAAGTTGCGAAAATGATCTTAATTTTGGTCTGTTTGTTGCAGAAAACGAGATCTTTTTTTCAGACTCGTTCCCCGTTGATTACTGTTACCCTTTGGCACTTATTGATTACTTTCATCAAGGGCGTGTGTAATTTTTGTTCGATTTATGTGATGGGTAAGAGTCTCTCTTTAACATTGCAATGTTGTACGCTGAAAAAAATTGTATTCAAATAGCAAAGAGTATTACAAAATAATTTCCCGCTGTGCCTTGTCTACAAATTTTTTGTTGTTTTTGATTTTTATATAAAGCCTTCAAAGCAGTTTTTTAGTAAAAATATTGATCATTTATATGCGGTTTCTCATTTAGAAAGGCCACTATTTTCATCAATTTATTTGAGGTGTGAAACAATTGTCTCATCACGATCAAAATATTGATAAACGGAAATGTTTTGTTTTAAGTCAGAATTTTTTATTATTAAGGAGTTTTATCTCACGTTGCTCCAAGGCATCTTTAAACCTATTTGTACCGGAAGGGGGGCGAATTTGCCTCCTCTTAGTTATTTAAATATAGCTCCTAACCTAAAAAAAAAACTTTGCTTTGATGCACCCTAACTTTGAATCAAATTTAATGACACACTTTTCCAGAAAATTTGGGGTCAGCCGGACAACCGTAAGTGACACCATTTTTGCCTCTGTCAGAGGCATATAAGGAGTTTCATGAAGTTTGAAGCACAATGCATGCTTATGAACTCACTTATTCTCTTCATTCTGCTGCGTCTTCATTATCGCTGCTAATTTTTAGCTGGAATAAAATATTTTATTTACTGATGAATGTATTGCATCATTATTACGTCATTGATGACGTAATAATTTAGAACTATTGCTTTTTCTGCTGTTTCTCAAATTAAATTGCGTTTGCATAAAAAAAACATTCACTTTTGCTAGTGTTTGACAAAGATAGTAATTTTGTTGACATGCATAGATAGCCTAAGCATTATCAATCGTCATCAGCTCTTGAATGATACAATGAAAACTATACTGCAGTAATCTAAAATTTTGTGAATGATACTACATCTCAGTCACGAAAAATCACAAAAAATAATCTACGCAATGTAATAAAATTGACGTCATCATGAATGTGACATCATCATGCATGTGACGTCATCCTTTGCGGTGACTTTATCAGAGATATCTTTGAATACATTGAGTACAGTAAACCCGAAACTATTGTAAAGCAGAAACCACATAAACGCAGCAACACTTTGGCCTCTTCTAAGTCCAAAACACGTTTAAAATCTTGCTTTTTGTGGTTAAATTTTATCAGTGATTTTGTCCAGGTAGGGGGAAGTAAAGTACATTCCCTGCTGCAATATTTTAGCAGTAAATAACAATCCAGTAGAATATTTTCCTTAGAGATTATTGTTTTGTCTTGAAAACAACCAGTTTTAAAACAAATATTTTCCTTAGAGATTATTGTTTTGTCTTGAAAACAACCAGTTATAGGATTACATATACGGCCAGGGGCCCAGGCTCTCTCAATTTAAAAATTTGTTCAATAAGCATTCCCCTTACTGAAGCTAATTTTTTTCAAAAGTATTTTGTTGCATAAAAACTGGCGAGGTGGAGGTGAATTGTAATTGAAACATGTACAATAGATAGTTATGCTTACAAACCATGTTATTGCCCGAGTGGGATTTCCATTGAGTTGAGCCCCTGGCACTTTGAGATTTTTGCAATATTTTCGCGCCAAATACAGGTGAAGACCAAAAAAAGTCTTATCTGAGCGCGGGACCCCTGGCATTGTGCCATTGGTTAAATCCGTCCCTGGTTATTGCATTACATTCACGAAAAGGTTCGATGAGAACCTCAGTTAGTAATTTTTTGGATAGAAACGCTTAATTTCACTCGGGTTATACGTTTTAATTGGTCGGCAACATTAAATTGAAGGAGCCCTGGCCCCGTGAACAATATTATTGTTGGGGGCCCATTTAAATTAGAGGTCCATATAAATATGCCCAGGCCCCCTGGTTCAATACAATTGTTAATTACTGCTGCACGAGTGTACTGTAGTATGCAAGATGCTAAAAGAAACTGAAGCTGAAGAAACAACAGTCTTTTTTGTGACATTTTTATCATGGGTAGCATTTCAATTGGGGGGGCCCTGCCAACCCCCCCCCCTGGTTACGCATGTGACCTGAGTAGCCTAACAGTAGCAAGCAAAAAAAAAGAGTAGTAAGTTGACTTTACCAGTAAATTTTTATTATCTGTTTACTAAATCTGACTTAAAAGTAATATTGTCTTGGAAAGGGGGATATGTGTAATAACATTTGGAACAAGTGCGTCATGAGGGAGGGGGTACATATGTAATGACACTTAAAAACAATGCATAAACTTTTTATCATAATTTGCTGTAGTTTTTCATAATCAAATTTTTTCTGCGCACGATTGGTCAAATGGGGGGGCCCCCAGAAGTGGGATGCCCCTGTGCATTTGCACACTTTGCGCATTCCTAGGGTCACTACTGTCTTAATATTACTCAACTTTACGTGGCCCAGTAACTTCAAATTTTCAGTAGTGGCCAATAAATTAATTTGAGTCGAATAAAAAATAATATGGCTGCTTTTTGAACTAAAATTTTTGCGCAATTCAAGAGAGGTGGTATTTTAGTGCAGGAGAAAAATAAACTAAAATCGAAAATTAGCTTTGTGACTTCAAAAGAGACCCAAAATGACGTAATGGTATTGTTGTTACGTTATGTAGAAATATTTTATGCCATATTGTAAAACGTTCGTTCGTATGAACCAGGCACTCTTCAATGCGTCTGCCTTACTACAACAACGCAGAGCACCCTTTTTAGTTCTGGTTGCAAGTCCATTTTGTCAGGCTGGGCCACCACAACCGGTAGACTGCTGGGCCCAAAGGAAAATTGTGAAGCAATTATATTGAATAAATCGATTAAGTTCAAACAAACGCACACCGCCATCTTGAAATATACAAGTTAGGGAATTTTGCTGAGGTTGATTTCAGATCTAATCATTTGGAATTGAAATGTAATGCAGCCAGCCGCATTTGCTTCTTGTTGCAGTGCGTTAGAGGTCAGGTATATTTATGGATTAAATTGACTAATCTAATATCCATTGCAATTAGCAAGCGCAAAGTTCTGTTTCAAGTTGGCATAAGAAACTATGCAAAACTTTCAAACAAATTAGGTAGTATATCTGGTTAATTAAAGGTCTTAAGAAAACAGGTCTTCACCTTCGGAAAGCTGCAATTTTCCAGTAGTGTAGGATGAAAACCCAAAAAAAATTTTTGCCGGAGGAAGTCCGACAGCGAAACATCAAACATTTATCAGGTCATTTTTGTAGCAAGAACCCCGGCAGAAAATAGACAACCAGGCGGTATTTAGGGACCAGGCCTCAAAAATGTGACTCTAGGGCAAAAACGGACGTATAATTACCCTACGTATAGTGACATTAAGAAGCTATACAAAAGAAATAATGATTGGTCGAAATACGCTCAAAATATTTCACACAAACTAGAAAGATTAACTTGATGCAGTGTTGCTGTGTTTACTAATTTCGAATAGTAATTCAATAATTAAAAGCAATGCTAATATTACAGCCAATATTTCCTTGTTACTCTACGCTAATATTGCATTTGGTTATAATGTGGAGTGCTGCTATGCCACTAAAGACTTTTTCATTTAAAGTCTTTCAAGACTGTTCAACATTCTTAATTCAAATCGCAGTGGTGGCCGTACATTACCCATTGTGGTAGCCCCATCCTGACAATAAAAACCTGCAAATAGAACCCGAAAAAGTGCTCTACGTTGGTGTGGTTAGACAGATGCAAAGTTTCTGGTTCATACGAAAGAACGATTCAAATCGCGAAAGTAAAAAAGTTTGAGTTTGAAAAAATGCTGCGTTATACGATGCGTCAAACGAAGTTCAGAACAGAGATGGAAACCGGTCGGGTCGACCTGCCGGTCAGATTGCCGGTTGGTTCGAGATTCTTCAAACGGTCGGCCAAGCTGGTTGAAACACCGGTCAAACTCTCTTTTCTTGCAACTAAAAGACATCTAAGCATCAACCGCTTTTGCTTCTGCAGCAGCTTGTTCGAGGTCAGGCCTCTTTATGGATTAAATTGACCCGTCTAATCTGCAGTACAAACAGTACCGGTAGGCAAAACAAGTTCTGTTTCAAGTTGGCAAAAAAAAAAAACGTTCAGAACTTTCAGACCAGTCAGGTATAGTATACCTGCATGTATATAAAAATGAAAACAAAAAAAATATGTGGAGCAGCCCAAAGATGTTTTAGAGTTGGATTTCTAGTGTTCGTGCTATTATGACATCCGAAAATTGAAGTTTTGAGTTCGAACGTATTTGATAGAAGTACAACATAGATTTTCGACAAGCTGAAAGCTATTGAGCACAAACAGCCAATAGGGAACGAGCCCTGATTGATCCAATCAACTCAAAGCTTGCAATTTATTAACTACAGAGACGTGTGCTGGGCTGGAGCTGTTGGTAGCTAGCATTAGCTTCCGGAAAAGTGAAAAAACTGGCAAAATATTGTGCAATGCGATGATTTCAAACAGAACAACTACAGCTCATTTAACGATTACAATATCGCAGTCCATAACTGCACTAAGGCCAAATTAAAAAGAATGCTTACAATAAAATTCATTTAATAAAAAAAACAAAGTAAAAAAAGACAAGGTTGATGGCTTGATTTTCAATTTTTAATTTATTTATTTATTTATTAGTCGTAAACTGAATCTAAAAATAAAAAATACAGCTAAGTATCAGCGGTGGAGTCTTCGAGGACGTCCTTGGCCTCGAAGACACATTTTGAAGCCTTTGGCCTCAAGCCTCAAGTCCTTGAAAATTGCCCTGTCCTCGGCTTGAGAACAGCATTATTTTTGAATCGTTAAAATTTTGTAGATCGCCTGAAAAACTTTTTTGAAGGCCTTTTTGTTAGAGCACTTGCGGCTGTGTTCTTGGTCCTTGGCTTCGAGCATTCCTGCGCTTGGCCTCGAGAGGGTTAGTTTTCGGAAGGACTGTCCATGGCTTTGGATTTTTTTGTGTCCTTGGCCTTGGCCTCGAGCCTTGTGTTCTCGACTCCACCTCTGCTAAGTATAGTTAAAATAAGAATTAAAAAAGACCAGATGACCTCCCAGTTTCTTTGCATCCGCGTTGCTGCTTCACTCAACCCTGCTATTTTTATTACTTTCGGAGTTAATGGTTTTCCAATTGATGATCGATATCACAATGAACATTACTTTGTGGTATATGTTAAATTAAGTATTAATTTAAGGCTGTAATTTAAGTCCCCCGTGTAAAATTCGGGTTAAGTCCTATCCAGAGCGCTCGGAAATCCGTCCCAAGCAGAGTTGTAAACGGGCCGACTAGTTCAGGCCCGAACCCGGCCCGAACCTGAAAATACAAGCCCGAACCCGGAAACTAATTTAAAGCCCAAATCATGCCCGAAAAAAACCGAAAGTTAAGTTAGGTCTGAAAAATTTGGCAACGTTGCCAAGTTATTTTGATTATGCTTTTGTCCACCTAAGACAAAAAGTATGTCTTAGGCCCGAATTAAGCCCGAAGTTTTTGTCAACTTTAGGCCGGAACCCGAACCGGACCCGAAAAGCCCGGCCCGACTTACAACTCTGGTCCCAAGACCCCAATAAGTAATTCCTTTTATTTTAAAATTCTAGCTGAACGGTTAGAAAAATTATTATACGTTAGTACCACCTAAACATTATGACCATGTGTTAGTACGTTTTGCTTTTGGGTCGCTCTCACCCCGAATTTCTGGCTACGCCTACGTTCAGACCCTCGCAATGACAAATCAATTACACATTTTGGTTCCATGTCATGTTTTTAAGATAATACTAGCATAAACCGTTTAATTTTGACATATCTGTAAAAATTTTTAAATTTAGATCGAAAATTACGTCATCAAGTGTTGGCAGCGATTCAAAATTGTTGCTTCCACACCCCTAGTTAAACTAGACAAACGCAAAGCGCTTCATTCATACCAAGAAGTGAACGATTCTCTACTAATCTACTTTTGATCGCGATCAGTTTTTTTTTAGGGACTTTTGAGAGGCTTAATTTGTGTCGTAAATCCCTTTGATTTGTGTGTTTTTCTAAGCAATAGCGACTTAGTGACGTAACTGTAGGCTAGAGGTTTTAACCAGGGGGATATTGAGCTGGCCAAGGGACCCACTAAAGGGCACTCAAGCATGACTGTGATAATACTGTAGTTAATATCATAAATAACAGTGGTAATAAATATTTGAGCAGCAGATTTCGCGAAAAGGGGGCTTGAGTGAAAAGTACAAATTTTTTAAAACAAAAATTGAAAAGGGAACATCATTTAAAAGGTACATTGCAAAACATTTGACCAAGCATCAAAGTTCCTGACCAAATCCTGAAAAAACATATAAGTCTTCTCAATCATCTAAAACTATACATACATATAAAAAAAAAGGTAAAAAAACGCCTTCTAAAAAAAACAAACGTTTTTTTATAACACTAATTCCAAATTGGACAAAGTCCCAAACGAACAAAATCCCGAATTGAACAAAATCTCAAACGAACAAAATCCCGAATTGGACAAAATCCAGAATTGAGCAAAATTCATAAATAGACAAATTCAGGATTGATAGTGTACTAACCAGAGATGGAAACCGGTCTGGTCGACCCGCACCAGTCGGTTCGACCGGCCGGTTGGGTTGCCGGTCGGGTCGAGATTCTTCGACCGGCCGGTCAAGCCGGTTGAAACACCGGTCAAATTCTCCTTTCTTGGAACTAAAAGATATCTAAGCACCAACCGAAATATTTATATATACTTTATTATACGTAAAACCTTTTTTATAAAAAACGGTCTTAACCAACCAAACCTTTTGAAAACGCTTGCTGAATGGTTTCAAACTGTGACTAATATGCTGTGACCATTAAGAAATGCACATTCAGGGGTGTATTTAGGGGTGGGGGCATTGAGTCATGTGCTCTCTTTTGAGCCACGGCAGAAAGCAAAAGAGTGAAAACTATACGTTAAAATCGCGTAATCAGATTATAAGAAAGTATTCGTGTGGAAGAAGCTTAAGCTACTTGGCATTTTAGCATTATTTTAATCAGCTTGAGAGTAGAAGTAGCTCAGATTTCGGATTTTTTGGTACATGCTAAAATCTTGCCGCTTTGAAATGCTTTTTTCAATTTAAACTTACCAACTCTACACTGGGTAAGAAAAATATAGCTCTTATTTTTTTATATTTAACTAGCCATGGCTTGTTCTGAAGTAGCAGCATTTTTACAAACTCCTGCGGCATATTGTATTTTGAATATGTTCTAGCCAAAGTCGTAACAGTCTGATGTTTGAGGCTCAGCAAATTGCAAATAATCTGTCGCCAATAAAAACCGGTCGACCAGCCGGTCAACCGGCGTAGATTTTGAAATTTACCGGTCGGGTCGGATCAAGAAAATCCTGACCGGTTCATTCTCTGGTACGTACTCACTGCTGGCTTCCAATTCACACCAGCATCATGATCGCGTCAGATGACACACCAATCTCGATAAGTCAGTTGCAATAGGAAACGCCAAACATTGTACAGCGGAGGTGTGAGACTGAGGTAATGGCCAATTACTTCAGTCTGATCTTTTCTGGATCCTTGGTATTAAAGTAAAAAACCAAGGATGTAAAAAAACAAGGATTTAAAAAAGTCTAAATTCGCTGTGGTTCAAATTTTAAATCAAATTCCGGTAAAAACTTTCTCAACATTGGGCAATCTCTTCCCAGCTATTAGTTAAGACTGCTTGTTTTGAATAGGCTTTCTGATTCGGGTCTGTTTTTCTAAACCCGGGTTTTGGGGTTTTCATTCTAAAAATCTTAGTTTAACCTGGTTTATCTGCTTTTAGTTTTTTTGTTTTTTTTTGTTACTTAAAAAAAGAAAAATAACGCGCTACATTTTGTACTTTTACTTTTCTCAGCGTATTATTAAAAACTAAACACATAAAAAACAAGCGACGAAAAAGTTTTGTTCTTGACAAATAAGTAAACAATTACGAGGTAAAGAGGAAATTGGCCCGCGAACAAACTCCCTGAAAATAAAATTTTCGTTGTTTCCAATGTTGCTATTTGTTTTGTCAAGTACAAAATTTGGTATGAATGTTTACAAACTCAAATATTAAATGTTTTTGACGTGACTAAAAGGTTTTCCTTTGAACTAAAATAAAACCGGCCAAAGAACAATACGCTGCATCTATAAAATACTGCATATGGGCCGTTTTGCTGCGCACTAATAAATCAATTTGATTTTCTCGGCAGAACAGTCGAAACAAAAATTGTACAGTAGTCAAGCGATTTCAAAAAAAAGTGGCGATCAAATTGTGTAACAAACGTCTAACAACATGCCAAAGTAAGGTTAGTACTTACTGTAGTAAACCATTTTTTGCAACTTGGTTGGAAAAGTTTATTCAAAGGTCACAAACTAAGCAAATACGGTAGACCTACTCCGGTACTGATATTCTTATTAACTGGTATGAGTTGGTAGACCACTAATAAAAAGCATACACAAATTTATTTGCTGAATGATAAAAGACAACTTACGTATCAACAACTTAGACAAGAATCAAAAAAGCAAAGTGGAGACCAAAATGGTTTCTTCGTAGCATTTTGTCCAATTTAGGATTTTGTCCAATTCGGGATTTTCTCCATTTGAAATTTTGGGCAATGCGGTATATTTTCCTTTCGGGATTTTGTCTAATTCGGGATTTTTTCGTTCAGGATTTCTATTCTCGCCCCAGGCCGCTCACCTTTCCATCTATCTGCTCTTGAAGCCACTTTTATCAAAACTTATGTCTTAAAATTTCTATCTTCCACTTTAACATACGCACTACGTTGTAGCAAAATTGTGTATGGCTGGAGAACTTTTTGCGAAATTGAGACATTAAGAAATGTTTATTTTGGTATTTTGCATTCGTATTTACACTATGGTGTAACAATGCGGGGTAGCGTTGAATCCAAATACACAAAAAAAATCCAAGTGCACCAAAATTATATAATCAAAATAATTACAAAAACTTCTTTCTTCAAAACTAAACTTTTACCAATTTAATCGGACTTAAAACTATTGAAGCTTAACAATATCTTTAATCTCGAAGTTCTAAATATCGTATTTCAATTTTAAGCCTCATTAATTCTTATTTGTTTTGATGATTATTTTCAACTAGCCATGCAAAACCACAGATATCCAGCGCGTTTTACTTCAAATAAAAATTTCGCACTCGTATTTTGTTGGAAAGCAATTACGCAAAAATCGATTCGCTACGAAGGTTGCAAAATGTGGAACGATTTACCGTTTGAACTCAAAAGCGATTAAAGAATAAGTTTTAATATATCTGTAAAAAAAATTAAAGAAATTCTTATATACAAACTACAAATATGGGGTGTATTTGTCTGTACTTATTCGGTGCTTATTTTTATTTTTGTGTGTAGCTGCTGCCATTAGCACTTTAAATGCTGATTGTGATTTTTTGTATTTGCTCGCGTAGTAATACCTAGTAATTTTAAATTTTAAACTGGTTGATACTATTACTATGTTTCTTAACATTTCGGCACGTAAATTGCTGTACTGTTTTCTCTATGTACCCTGTTTTTTTGTTTTTTTTCCTTTCTGCATTGCTTGATGTATTGTGTTGCTGTGTTTTTTATGTAATCGCCTGGTAAAAGGCTGCAGACTCGGCCACAGCACCAGTTTCCTGAATCTGGACCATGGTCTTTTTGCAGCCTCTCACCAGAAAGACATTGCCTGTAGTTTCATATTGAAGCATATTATTTGTTGTATGTGTCTTTCTATACAAAAATAAAACAATCAATCAATCATCTTGAAGCCTCTTTCACCAAAAGCCCGCCCTCTGGCCGACAAACACAATTCGTGTACAGCTTCAAGATCGTGCATTAATGACGATCTCTCATTGGTCTTTTTTCAGCCAATCACGGCAAGGCTTTTTCCAATCAACAGCCGCTCTTTTTCCTACCTTCTTCATTCTGGCGATTCTTCTTGACAAGTGTCAGACGAAAAGCTTCGAAGATATGAACGTTTTAATAAAAGCAATTCTCAAGTTCTGTACCACCAATCAACTATTCGGGATTTTGTCCAATTCGAGATTTTGCTTTTCTGGATTTTGTTCACTTCGGGATTTTCTACTTCGGGAGTTTTTCAATTTCGAGATTTTGCACGTAAATGGCCCTAACCAACAAGAGTCTACAAAGTATGGCATATTTTTTAAATTGCAGTTTATTGATATTTTCTCGTTGCAAATTGAAAAAGAAATTCGTGATTTTTTGCATGTGTATTAAGTTATATCAAATTGGTAATGTCTAATCGTAACTTGCTATTGGCAAGCTATTTTCATATAGCCTAAAGATCGTCAATCCTTATTACAATCGTCAGTTTTTTTGTATCGGTTATACAGTAGTTGTGGTCAATATTACATTGAGCAAACCAAACGCAACCCATTACTCGTATCAATGAACATCGAACGTGTGAAGATTATGAAGTTTGCAAACATTTGCTAAATAGGTTAATCGCAGGGATATCCTAACCATAAAATTAGTTTTGACTCACCTAAAATATTGGACAGAAGTAATCAAGGTACCAAATTACGCATCAAAAAAATCTTACATATTTTTAAAACAGAACCGCAACTGAATGTTAATAATAGTCAATTTTTGCCTATAGGCGTAGCTATACGGAGGGCCTGGGTGCCCGCCCCTCCAATCAAAGTGCCACAAATGATAAAAATGTGTCAAAAAAGCCTTGTTTCTTTAGTTTTAGCTTCTTTTAGTATCTTCACGTACAACAGTACACTTGTTCAACTGTAATTACCAATAATATTCACAACCAGGGGGCGTAGGCCCCCTCCATTCAATTTTTCCAATCAATTTAAATGTATAACCTGAGTGATATTACGGGTTTTTGCCCTAAAAGTTGCTGTCCCAAGCCCTGACCTAACCTTTTTATGAACGTAATGCGATCACCAGTGCCGGATTTAGTATATGGCGCAGACCCTAGCAGAGTTGTAAACGGGCCGACTAGTTGAGGCCCGAACCAGGCCCGAACCTGAAAATATAAGCCCGAACCCGGTCCGAACCCGAAAACTAATTTGAAGCCCAACTCACTCCAAAAAAAACCCGAAAGTTAAGTTAGGTCTGAAAAATTTGGCAATGTTGCCAAGATATTTTGATTATGTTTTTGTGCACACTGTCAAAAAAATTTACTGTATTTTTACTGGCAGCAAAAGTACAGAGCGCACCGTAATTTTTTTACCTCTACAAATTGTAAATTTTTTTACAGCAATTTTTAGTAAAAGTGTTTACGGTTGTTAAACGTAAAAAAATTTTACTGGTTTGCGTGGTAACAAAAGTACTACCTATTCTGTAAAACTTTTTACGTGCTTACAATGTAGATTTACTGTGATTATTCTGGCAGCAATAGTACTGACAAAACCGTAAAAAAAATACTCCTTAATGTCGCAGTTTTACGTACAATACTTGTCAACTTTTTTACGCGCATGTTTGTACATTTATTTACTATAAATCTTCAAGAAAAATATACAACTTTCTTGCCAGCGTTACAACAACCAACTAATCCTACAACATTTTACTTTTTTGATATTATTACGTTTCGTTTTATGAATGATTATTCAACGAAATGTAGACCTTATCTAACCCAATTACTTGTCGAAAATTTGTGCATGCACAAACGCTGTGTAACAAAATGTGCGATGATTAGAAGCGTAACTATACAGGTTATGCTTTTTGTTATTGCAGTGATGGCTAACACATATACGATGTAATATTGTTTTGGTTTAGAATTGACAAAAAACAAACCCTGTAAGTTGCAATTCTAATCATTGTCCATTTTGTTAAATAGCGTTTTGTATGCACAAATTTTCGACAGGTAAATTAGTTTAGATATAGGAAGTCTACATTATGTTCAATATTCGTTCATACAACAAAACACGACAATATCAAAAAAATGTAAAATGTTCTGCGATTAGTTGGGTGTTGTAACGCTGGCAAGAAAGTTGTATTTTTTAAAAACATTTATTGTAAATGAATTTACAAAAATAGTGCGGAAAATAATTGACAACTTCTGTACGTTAAACTATAGCAACACAGTAAGGAAATGGCCAGGTTAGTTTGATAAGAATTCGAAATGTACAGTAATTTCTACCACCACGCGTGCAAAAAAATAAAAAATGTTCTTCCAAAATAACAAAACATAGTACTGCAATATCGCATTTATTCCACCTTTAAGAGAAACAACATGGAATGAAACGAAAGCAACTTTTAAAAAAGCTTCCAGATCAGGATGTTTTATTTTATCACCATTAAAAAATTTTTTTTGTTGCCATTGGAGAGTAGAAACCACTTAAGTGCCTATAAAAAATCATATCTTTCGGTGATTTTGAAACCAGTTTTGTTAATTTACGCTAAGTATTTCAGAGTTTCGTCACATTTACGAAATTTCGGCCACTCGAAACTTCAATTGACGCGAGCAACCTCAAAATGACGTCATTATCCAAAACAATTTTGGCCCCAACTTTTTTCCGAAAACCCCACTCTGGGCATTTTTGGTTTCAAAAATGGTGAAAAAATGAAACATCCTATAGTCTAGCTATAACATAGAATCACATGCAAATTCACTGGTCAACAACAAAACGTTACGTCGCAGAAAAACAATTGTTTCGCAGTGCTTCAGGTGTGCCGAGCCCAAACCTGCAGTCAGATTTTGTCTATTACGTCTAGTAATAGAGATATCTGCATTTTATTCCACTTTCTTACATTCCAATTCGGGACAATTTTTAAATCTTGCCGCAACAATCAGGTTTATTACTGATAAACAAATAAAATGTATTACGTCAGACTACGCTCTTTCTGATACAATCGATGTGGCTATGCTTCATAACAAGAAGCTTAAAATAGTTTAATTACTCTCTGTTGTTTTTTACTTTTTAGCTTACCAAGATAACTTTAGCTGCCTGGTTTAGCAAAAATCGTGGCAGTCAAAAATTCAATTTTAGTTTCTATTTTAACAGCATGTTTATACATTCGTTTTCAAGGCCTGGTTCTTGGTTCCTGTGCCTGCTTATCGCTAAGTTATGTCAAAAAAGTGCCAAATTTAGGAAATAACTGTACCAGTTTTGGAAACCGCTAGAGTAGGTTGTCCTTTTTCGTTTATTATTTCTCTTTGCTTTTGGTAAGTTTGTTTCATCTTTAAATATATACAGGATTCGTCAGTGTTACTTAAGAAATATTGTTCCTTCATCCAAGCTTGAATTGACAATAAATTTTCTTTGAATCCATTACTTGCTTCGTCTATTGCTGGGTTCCAGTTTACGCAACCATATGGTGTCACAGATGACATCTTCAAGTTGTTGATTGAGACTGTAGCAGATTTTCTGTTCTTTTTACGCGACAAGTTTTCCCACCTACAATAACGTTTTATTTTTATGCGAATATCACAATAATTACATACATATGCTATTGTTTAAATCGTCATTACGCCAGACATTAAAAGAAGTGCAAAGAGTGCACGCGACTGACACTAGAGCTATTTCGATTTCTCTGCTACCAGCGGTGATGAAAAATAATACTTCTTGACCGTAATATTTATCGCACAATAAAAAACTAGTTACCTGTTGAAAAGCTGATGTGCAGGTAAATCATAGCCAGTCCCAACAATATCACCCTCCACTTCATCTCTGAAAGAATCAGGATAAGCTGTATAAGCCATGTATGCTATATTGCTTAAGTTTTTGCGTCCAGGTTTGCTTGTAACCTGCAAAAGCAACATTATTAGGTTGAATTTTCAGTTCATACAATGACGATACCCAAAGCAGTTTTTAAATATCAAATCTGGTCAACATCTATACTCGCTTTGCATTGCAGTAATGATGAGTCATTAGCAACACTCTGTCCAATTTGAGCGATATGTAAATCTAATCCTAGACTTTCAGCATTAGAAGTAATGTCGTTCTTGTCACCATTACTATCATGCATGAAGGCAAAAGAAACAATAAACAGATGCAAGAAGCCAGTTCAAACTTCTAACTCAAGTTTTTATGACCTCCAGGATATTGAGGAAAATAAAAGAAACTCTTTTTTATTCACTTTGGCAGTCTCATTTTGAAAGTAATTGTACACTTTTACCTCAATTCAAAAATTTACCTTTCGCCAGTTACAAGTTTAAATATAGATGAGTTGTATGTGGAAAATGTGTAAGCAAAGCAGTAACGCATCATATCACAAGTCACTTTACATTACATTTAGGCACACCTTAAAAACTTCATCCACAGCAATATGAACAAATTCTCGCCAGCAATATGCCGGTGGAACTTTGCCTTTCTTGAGTGCATCAATTAAAACTGTAGAGCATTTTTGCCAAGAAATACTGAAATACATAATCCAGTTGGGTTGGGATTCACCTTCGGATGAAGAACAAATATCTATACTGCTACTGCTTGATGCAGTGCTGAAGTTGCACGCATCTAAACAAACAACAATTTAAAGTTTTGGTTAGTTGCTTGCTAAGCTGCCTTAGACAAGAAAACCGCAAAATGACTACACAATTGTTGAAAAAACAACTTCTCTACCACTCTTAAGATAGAAGATGTCATACATGTGACACCCTTAACACAGATTAATGTGTTTTAAAATTTAAGCCCTGCATAAAGATTGCATAGAGGATTCGAAAATATTGTAGATTTGTAGCGCAAAACATAAAGATTGGGCAATCTTGTCGGTTCATTTGCAAAATTAAAGTCATTGCCACATTGGAAGCTATTGCAAAACACAATTAACAAAAAACGATCAGCTGCAACCTGAACAACAAAATGAAAAGCAGCTGTTTACTTTACTTTGGCTACTATTTTTCAATAGATGAAGGTAATTTTTCCGTTGTTTTTTTTTTTTTTCAGCCAAAATTAGGAAAGACCATTTAAACCATGGAAGATGCAAGAGATACCATGTGCTGCTCATTAGGGTGTACCAAAAAAACCCGACCTGTTCCGATTTCGCTATAACTTGGCAGAATGATGCATTTGGGTGAGAAAACACGTGCGTCAAAATTTTTTTAAAATCCAGCGTCGTTTGACGCCCTAGAAGTGACGTCATAGTTTTGGTGGGGAGCCGCGCCCCCGAAATCTACTAAAATTGCCATATCTTGGAAACGACTTAAGCTAGAAACGTGATTAATAGCTCATTGGATGTAGAGTAGACGATTTTATATCACACTTTAATACAACATATTGAGCTAAGATGAGTGGTTTAGATGTAATTTCAAAAAAACTAATATTTTGCATTAAGCCTACTTCTAGATATGATTATACCATGCCTGTTGTTTCATTAAGCTACAGTAGGTGTTCATTACCTTGTATTTATGTCAATTTGCTGTGTCAAAAAACAAAAGTTTGAGTACACCATTGTATTAGCCTTTATTAAGTATCTATAAGTTGTAGGTGACCTGCTTGATTCTAATTTTCAGCTGTCAGCAGGAATTAGTACAGTACTTTATTTGTAGGCAACCCAAATGTTAGTAGTTAGTTTGCATAATGGCCAGCTGGCTACTAGTTATATAGTTTGTGCAAAGACATTAATACAAACTATTAGCAATTAACCTATGTATGTTACAGTAATCAAGCCGAGTTTATTCATAATTTGCAAATCAGTTTTTAGCATAGACTTAGGAAGAATATGATTGGCATAGCCTATCTAAACGCTTACTTTGTTTTATGTCACACTGACAAGTTAATTTACACCAAGACCACTAGTCTGGTGCATGCTGTAATTAAATGGTGCAGCATTTCCACTAAATGTTTATATGTTTTAGGTTGTTTATGCTAATATAATTCAAAGTCTAGACTAATTGTGAGTAACTGAGCATGATTGATGCTAGAAAACAAACAAAATTTTGGCCTTTTAAAAGATCGGTTTTGGAAAATTTGATTAGTTTTACTAGCAAACCTAATACTACTGAAAATGCTCTGTTCCGATTTTATACCATTCAAAAGGATATGCAAGAAAAAACAAGCAGGCAGTCTAGTCAAAGGGAAGCAGCCACGCAAACTGTTACAGAAATTGAAGCACAGTGGATTAAAGCTGGGTTTCTTTGCCAATCCAGCAATGGACTTACTGCAAAGTTGCTGAAACTGTTAAATGAACAAAAGCAATTGTCACAAGATCACTTAAAAATTCAAAAAAAAAAAAAAAATTACACCAACAATTCAAAAAAAGCAAAGATTAATTATGCTAAAATCGAAAGAAACGTTTTGGGCTGTTGGTAAGGAATGTGAAAAACATTAATTTGAGAACTGCTGCTCAAGAATCCACTCATTTGAAAAGAAAAGCTTCAGGAAGACTGGCAGTTTTTGTAAAATATGAAATGCTAGGTAGGCCTGGATCAGTTGGGCCGTGGACATTGAGTTAAAAAGATATGGAACTCAGCTGGTAAAAATGGGATTTGTAACTCAAAATACAAAGGACACTGGCATCTTTTCTTTCACTATTTTACGTAAAAAATTGGTACACTACATCAGTTATAGCAGATGCACCAATTCATAACTTGGAACTGTGGAATCAATTCGAATCCATGAAAAGCACAGAAACAAGAACTCTAAAATTGTTTCCACCGTTGTACCTGAAATTTGCAAACTCAGCACAAGAAAATTTGGAGCGTCACCTTTGGTATGTTTCGGAAAGGCATGTAGTTTTTTCACTATTTAGCGAAAAGCTTTCACTGATGGAGAAAACAGAAATGTGATGAAAACTAAAATCTTGTAGACACAAAGATAACGAAGAGGCAATTGCTGAGGGCATTGAAAAAATGCCAAATTTAACCTCTACCATGCATTTAAAAGATTTGATTGTTGCAGACTCTCACACACTTTTAAAGCTTCTTTCGGCTACTTCCAACTTTATTGATTTGCCTCCTAAAACCTGGTCGCAAAATGCTGATTTTGTAGCAGTCAAAGCAATGATCAAAAACCTACCTGCCATAAATGATGCAGCAGAGAGAGCATAGGCTCTTGTCACGAACATTTGTTTTTCTCCTACAGCTCCAAAACTGCATCGTACTAAGAAAAGATCGGACAACTGTGCGCCACTCATGTCGCCAGAAGTTAAAGAAGCACGTGCAACAGCAGCAACATGAGCATGAACAAAGGTTTAATTCATGTCACGAACAGATCTTGAAAAGTTTTGACCCTTTGCAATAGAACTTGATAAGAGAATCGTTATATTATTTGGTGTAATGGACTACTAAGTGATAAGACCATCCATAACAAACTCTTCAATCTCCGAAAGAAAAAAACTAAAACCTATTGATACTGCATTTTATACCATGGTTGTGCAGAATTACGTGTAAGTTGAGCGTCAAGTGAACTTCATGTAGGTAATGAAACGCTATTGTTTAATGTTCATGTTTCATGTTTCCATTTGTACACGTTATACAAAATATTAGTTTTTCTGAAATTACACCTAAACCACTCATCTTAGCTCAATATGTTGTATTAAAGTGTGATATAAAATCGTCTACTCTACATCCAATGAGCTATTAATCACGTTTCTAGCTTAAGTCGTTTCCAAGATATGGCAATTTTAGTAGATTTCGGGGGCGCGGCTCCCCACCAAAACTATGACGTCACTTCTAGGGCGTCAAACGACGCTGGATTTAAAAAAAATTTTAACACACATGTTTTCTCACCCAAATGCATCATTCTGCCAAGTTATAGCAAAATCGGAACAGGCCGGGTTTTTTTGGTACACCCTACTGCTGATATGCTTTAGGTTGTTGCGTTAGCTCTTGTTCTTGTGAACAAGTTCTACACAGACTGAATGAATCTTTGTACAAAAACTAATACTTGCCCTTTTGCCATCCTTCGATTATTAATTGTGCATTTGGAGGGGGGATCTTGTCATCTGCTGTAAATGTTCCTCTTTTATTCTAATCAAAGGGAAATCCGGCAGATAAAGTTCATCTTCCAAATATCTTACAAAAGACTTGGCCTTATCTTGATTCTTCCGGGCCCAAGCTGGTAAATGTTTTGATATTTGATAGTCATTCATCACAATAAGAATTAATTATATATAATTCGATAAGCCACAAACAGAATCCAGTATACTTAAAAATTAAACACGGTGTAAGAGCAAAAACTAACACCTAAAAGAAAATATTGCAAACACATATTTGATGCAGATTGGTCTTCAAAGATTTCGTAAGCGTTACAAATTTTTTCCATGAATATTTTGCAAATTTTAGAAAAAGCCTTCCGCATATTTTTTCACAATTATCAGTGACTTGTTTCATGCAATAGTTATTACAAATTACAGCATACTTAAATACACGCAAAGTTCACCAAAAATTATACATTTCAAGTCAAGACTTGATCCGTCTCAATTTCTACCATTTACTAAATCACAATATTCAACACTTTTTTTTTGTTTTTTTATAAACCAGAATTATCATTATATCAAATCAAATTTAATTCCTAGTTTACAGTAACAAACAGCTTCCGATATCCACTTTGAAGCAATCTTCAAGTGAACTCCATCAAAGTAGAGTACCGGTATGTATGCAAAATTTAAAAAGCATCCTCATTAATCAACCATTACCCATGAAACTTATACAGGATGATGCAAAAAAATGTTAATATGCTATCCTTCTATCAAAATTAGTAACCTAGACAGCGTGTTCAAAACACAAAAGCTGACTTTGATTAACAAAGTATGCATGAACAGGTTCCAATGAAAAAGATAGCTTCGTTATTAACGAATTAATGATTAACGGACTTGTGTCCACCTATGCTAAAAAGTGCAAATCAAATCATATACATACTAATTAGAGGTAGGCTAGACTACAATTAATCACCATCCAAAGCATGCAGGTAAAACATAAAAAAATGGTACCAAATAATGTAAAAACATGCTGTGCGATGTAAGCATATCAACAAAATTAAATACAATGTTCAAATCAGTTACACACATCTAGATTAAAGAATAATTATAAAAACAACCTTTAAATATTTCAATTATATAAAGCAGTGTGGGTATCATCAGACAAAGAAAGTTTGCAACAGATGTTAAACCATAAAATGATATTTCAGAAACAGCGTAACGGTTGAGATAAAAAAATTGCCAAAGTGCATCTTTAAGCCTTTCTGTAGGCTAGGCTAAGTACCATAACTATAAATGAAAGTTATTGTCAAACCAAAAACCAGTCAATAACAAGATCAGAAATAGGCTAAACTAAAAACAAAATCGGTTTCAGCAGACTGAAGAACCATTCTCATCTTAAACAAAAATTTAACAATTAATTCAATATTTAGGCCCACTTAGTTTTTAGTTTTGGTTTGACAAAAAAATCTGTTTATAGCAAGAACCACTGACCAAAAATCGTAATCCTCTACCAGTATCACTACAGCTTAAGCTGAATTTGTATACACTTCTTTTTTATTGGAATCAGTAAATTTTGAGTTGGGGCCGACAGTTCCTAATTTTTGGTCCTTTTTTAGCCTCATTTGTCATTAATTTGTTGTTAGATTTTGAGAGTGTTGAGTCAATTTCCGTGACCATGTTGGTAAATTGTTTAATTCCCACAGCTTTGTCTCTTGAGTAACAACTTTTTAGTTGCTTTTGCAGCAAAGTGTAAAAGCAAGTTTTATCAAAAATTGAACAGCTGTTAACAGTTTTTTCATTTGCCTGTGCAATGCGCAACAGACAACTTTAAATACTTTTCTCAGAAAATAATTAGAAAGGGATTTAATTGTAATTACATTTTATTCATCACGTTGCCTTGGCCAGGAGACACCAAAGGGACCTTTCGGTCTTCGAGCCAAACTGCCACCTGCCCACCTATCTGCCACGCACGGCGGAGGCTTCATACTGTCCCTTAAATTGCTGAACGTCAAGCAGGTAAGCTGTGAGTACCAATTTTTAGAGTCTTTGGTTCGACCAAACCGGGAATCGAACCCGACTCTACTGCTTCAGCAGCAGCCGCTCTATCCACTCAACCACTGATCCAAAGTAGATTAACGGCAACCTTCATTACAGATCAACAACAAAAATAACTGGTAATAGGTCGGCTACATCCTGGTAGTTGCTTTTTGTAACTTCTTGCTGAGGACAAACCTACCGGTACCTGTATAAGCCTACACATGCCAGAGGCTAAATTACACTACAGTATTGACATCCGCGCTTGAATTTACTGTTATGATCCTATGCTATACAAAAGGCCAGTTTGATTAACTAACGGCAATTAAAACAACATCAGATGTGAGCACTTACAGACTGCACTGTGTGGGGAAGACTAGTCCGATACCATGCCACTCATAATCTGAATCTAACTACGCTGCACATATTATAATCAACCGCAGAAAACGACTTCAGTCAGTCAGATGAAAGTTAACAAGCTACGGTCTGCTTTTACCTAATGCCACAGTCTCACTCTTGCAGAAGGCTACGCTTAACACCAAACTAGTTCTGCAAATACCTATTTGAAAACTTCCCGGATGTGATTGGCGTCAGCCGTTAGCACATTGGCTTTACGGACATCACGTAAAGTATTGGAATGGAGCACAACGGACATCAATGGCTTTACGCATATCACGTGAAGTAAGAGAGTTAGTTTATTGTCGGAATCATACTTTTTATAACTACATTATGGCGCTGACCGTTTGTGTGTTTTTGCCCGTACATGTTAAACCCCTGAAACAAATTGAAATTGATTTCACCACTTTCATCTGTAAAATCAATGACATAAAACAAGGTAACATTAAGCGCTGGATCACAAACAAACAAACAAACAAGATAATGAGTACAGCAAGATAAAATAATGATATAAGAAACAAAAAACAAAAACAAAAAAAAACAACAAGATAATAGTGGCCAGTACATTTTAACCTATAGTCCTTGAAAAACATTAAAAAGATTAATCAGTTTTGTTTTTTAGCGTGTTGTTTAGTTTGTTGACAGTTTTTAAGTTTTCTTGTGTTGTTTCTTGCGTTGACAGTAAGAAGTTTTTTGTTTGCTTGTTTTTTTCCAGTTTTATTATGAATTTAGACCTTGATGACTTTACTTAGTCTTTTTGCATGCCTAAATAAATTGAAATTAGGTTTTCAAGTTGGATTTTCCCCTCCATAAAATTTTCTGCCAACATTCTTACTGCAGGGGAACCCAAAAATCAACAGCCCAGGATTCCATTTTGTACTAATCCATACTTGACAAGATATGATGAGTAAATTTTTACAGCACGAGACAGTTATTTCCAAACCATTCACGAAATGTTAACCGGTGCAAGGATGAAGTTTTAGGTACCGGTATCCAGTGGTGGGCAAGTTACTTTCTAAAAGTAACTAGTTACAAGTTACAGTTACAAATTTGAAAAAGTAACTAGTTACAGTTACAGTTACAAGTTACAGTTACTTTAGTGATTAAAAATTTGGACTAAAAACAGACCTGACGGCTTTAACTTAAACTTTAACCAGCAACCACATGTATAGTCCAGTGAACACAGTGAAGAAAATATGGATAAAAGGTTATGGTTGATCAAACATGCGACTGTGCGTCCTATGTTGCCACTGTAATACAATAATTTTGAATGGAATTCATAAAAAATCTATAATTTGGTTCAAAGCATGTAGTAAAAAAAGTAACTGTAACTGTAACTTTTTTTAGGGCTCTAAACTGGTAACTAGTTACAAATATCGTTACATCTGAAAAAAAGTAACGAAGTTACAGTTACAGTTACTAAAAAAGTAACTAGTTACAGTAACTAGTTACAATTGTAACTAGTTACTGCCCACCACTGCCGGTATCTGTTATGGATGCATCAATGACTTTATGTGTGCCTTAGGTGGCTTGATGTGGCTTATTGTCTTTTGCCGTACGGAAATTTGTAAATAATTTTACTGCGTTGTTTTGTAAAAAAAAATCTCAAGTCAACTCGTAAAATATTTTACAAATATATGCTCATAAAATATTTTACAAACATTAGGGTAACATCAATTTACCTATATTTGAGTAAAATTTAACGTCATTTTTACGTTAAAGTTACGTTATGACACGTAACAATTGTTTACATAAGTTTGTAAAAATATATACGTAATTTTTTTGGTAAAATTTACGGATTTTTTTAACAGTGCACCTAAGGAAAAAAGCACGTCTCAGGCCCGAATTAATCCCGAAATTTTGTCAACTTGAGGCCCGAACACGGCCAAAACCCGAACCCGACCCGAAAAGCCCGGCCCGACTTACAACTCTGGTCCCTAGAGTTCCACGCTCAGATAATAAAACTTTTTTTGGTCTTCACCTATATTTGGCATGAAGATGTTGCGAAAATCTCCAAAGTGCCATGCCCCCGGGCAATTAAAATCCGGCCCGGGAATAACATGGTTTGTAAGCGTATGCTATCCATCTTTTGTACCATTTTTCAACAACAATTCATTTCCACCTCACCAGTTTTCACGCCCAAAATATTTTAGAAAAAAATAGCTAGCGGAAACTCTCATTGAACAAATTATTGAATTTCAATTGAAGAGGCGTGGGCCCCTTGGCCATACGGTTAATTTCATGACAAAACAAAACTCTCTAAGGAAAATCATCGAGTAGAGTTTTATTTACTGCTAAAATATTCCATTTACCCGGGCAGAATCACTTACAAAATTTAATGTCAAAATGCAAGATTTTAAACGTGTTTTGAATTGAAAGTGCGCGTGAAAGAAAGGAGTGAACAATTTATTTTTTTCAAATGGGTTTTAAATGTTAAAAATCTATTTCTTTCAAAATGCTCTGAACACGTGCAAAATGTGATCCGATGACATTTAAAAGGGCATTCAACTCGAATTTTGAAAAATTGCGAAAAAATCTTTAAAAAATATGTTTACCAACATGACCCCATTGCGATTCTTGCAAGTCATCTGGTTAAGGCCTAGTCTCCACCAGGAATTTCCGCGAGAAATTCTGCTAAATTTTCCATAATTTTCTCGGAGGAGACATAAATCTTCGATTCCGGCAGAAAATGCGTAAGATTTGCGTCAAAAATACGTGACAAATTTTCCGGAATATTTCTAAAATGTGCGCTGGAAAATTTGGTAATTTTCGCTGGAATTTTTATGTCTCCACCGAAAATATTTTGAATCACGACAATTTTCGCGAAAATTATGGAAAATTAAGCTGGAAGAAATATCAAAAAGTTTTGATATTTCTTCCAGCATTATTTTCCACAAATATTCCTTTTACATGTTACTCTAGGTCAAACTTGCAGAAATAAACGGGTGTTTATGACGTAACAATTAGTAGATCACGCCATGAAGAAGATTTACTTGATGAATAGTGCAAGAGTAGGCTAGAGCAAAATGCAAGATCTGGAAAACCTGGCGTGTCATGTGGAAAAGTACCCTTGTCTTTATGACAAGGGTTCTTCCGCATATAAAGAAATGCTTCCCAAAAAAAATGCTTGGGCACGAATTGATGCGGCAATGGATAAAGAGAACGGTTGGGCACCGCGGGAATGGGGGTTACTACTCAACCGCTACAGCAAGAGGTGTTCCGCTTACGAAAAAGTAAATGTATCAGGCGCGAAAGCATCCGATGTCGAAAGTGCAAAAAAGAAACTTGATGAGTATTTGTTTTTAAGTTGGCTAGATGCATAGGTGGGCACAAGTCCGTTAATCGTTAATCCGTTAATAACGAAGCTAACTTTTTCATTATCTCGTTAATCCGTTAAAAAGTTTTTTCATGTTAACGGACTAAATTAACTTACGTTAAGTGCTGCTAACGGACTAAAGTAACTTCCGTTAAGTTTTGTTAACTTTCGTTAAGGTTTTTATCGTAAGTATCTTGCAGCTTCGTTGTGCATTTGAACTTGCTTTTATCTTGAAATTAGATTAAATTGTAAAATGTAACTTTCAAAACACAAAAAGACCACCATAGCAATAACACCTTACAATCAGCTCAACAGCGTTAATACGTGTTTTAGAAGCGAGTGAATAAAACGAAATGTAAATTACACGCAAAATGTTAACGGATTAACGGACTTTATTAACTTCCGTTAATTAAAGCTGAAAATAACGGATTAACGTTAACGGAGGTGTGAAGTTTGTTAACGGACTAGTGGTTAACGAAGCTAACGTTTTGCATTAACTTGCCCACCTATGGCTAGATGTATTCATCCGTCCAAAAAACACTAAATCTAATGTGATTAACAGCTTAGGTACTAGCTTAGCGATCGATGAGGCAATCGAGCACGAATTATCGATGGATGCATATCCTCCACCATCAGAAAGCGGAACTGACAAAGACAGTTCTACTGAGTTTTCGGTACAAAAGAAACGGCGTGTGAACCGTGATGGTGTTTTCGAAGAAATATCTTCATATTTGAAAGATCGAAAAGAAAGAAAAGAACAAAGCAAGGATCCGGACGACGTTTTTGGTATGATGGTTGCTGCTGAACTAAAATCTTTTTCGGAAGAAAGAAAATACAAGACAAAACATGAAATTAACCAAGTTCTGTATAATAACCATGTCGCTATTGGTCCATCAAGTTCTAATTTAACTTATATTCTGCCTCAGGTCGTTTCAAAAGAAAAACATTTCCCACAGGTCATTTTCAATGACTGAAGTTCAACAACTAATGAATGAACGCTCATTTCATGTGTCTGTTTCTTTTCATGTTCGTTAAGTTTTCGTGTGTATTACTTTTCGGTTTGACGTTTCGACTACAAAACTACACTTTTTTATAAGAACACGAGGCTCACTTTTGTTAAAAATTTAACAATGCCGGCTCTGCAAGAACTGCAAGCCCTAACCCAAAAATTTGCTTGTTCTTATATAAAAAAGTGTATATCACGTTAAGTCAGCCACAAATTTTGGATCGAGTGTATAGAAACTACATTTGTGTACAGCTTTGCTGAGCTTGATGATGTATGCAACTGCAATATGAATGCAATTCTGATCTTTTTTTTGTTGTTGTGATGTAAAAAAGTATCCCAATTTTAAGTGAAAAGGAGTGCAGGCTGCAGGTTTTTTTCCTATGGTATGTTGAAATTTTCAAATTGTTGATGAAGACGTTGTTAAAAAACGAGCGAAGCAACGTTTTGTTCTTCAATTAATTTTACTCCTAGCATGTAGCCTATCAAAACTGAAATTGTCAAATTGTAAAGCCATGACCTTATAATGAAATCTTTTATTTGGATTGGAACATTACAATAATGCAGCAGGTTAAAATTGATATTGTGGCGCTATACTCTTTGAAACAATGCGCACCCGCACAGGATTTATATAGCTAACACTAAGAAATTCTATAGCTAACACTGCAGCTACAGTACGTCCGTTGTCTGAGCCGCAGCAATATTCAGGCGGGGCTCACGAAGAACACTTGGAAAGGTGGTAAAAATAAATACAAAATAAACCAGCGAGACGTAACTTCAGACCGGAAAGTTTGATGACAAAAACATGCAAACAAAGTCCTCTTAACTCATAATTTTGGTTGGACATCTGCCAGGCAATCTAGTTTTGTACGCGGAATACGGCGATGTACGCTTTGTCTTTCTCTGGCTACGGTCGTGATCGACTAACGGACAAAGAAAAGTTACACATTTTTGTACAGTAATAAAAGTTGCTTAGTTTGTACGGCGAACATAATCGAGCTGCCAAGGCAATGAGCCAGCTTCACTGTTGAGATACTCTTTTAAGCAATCACGCATGTACAATGCGTCATCGCGCGGCCGTCGACCCCTAAGGGCCGAAATACCATTGCTTGTAGAATTTGAACCTCGACGCCATTGTCCAGCAACCACTTCTCCAGATGTGGTCTCGTAATCACAATATCCTGAAGGACAATAATCAGAGTTGCCACTTGATGTCAGATAATTGTGAAGAACAATATAAGCTGCCACTACGTGTTCCATATTTTCTTATTTGGCAATAATCGGTGTAAAAAAAATTCTACATCGTGAACAGAGTATTCCGAAAGCATTTTCTATCACACGTCGCGCTCTTGAATGCCGATAATTGTAGACTGACTCTGATTCGGTTATGCCAGAACCTGGGTAAGACCTCATCAAATAGGTTTTTAAGGGAAAAATTTCATCTCCCACGAGAAAATAGGGTAAAGGATGGTACTTGCATCCGTCGAGGCAAGCTGCAGAAAGAATACCTAAAGCGTTTTGCTCTAGTTGTTTTCCCATAGCGCTGTTGAGTAAAATCCCACTATCATTATTACTTCCATATTGCCCAAAGTCGAACATGATAAAACGATAGTGGGCATCACAAATGGCCATCAAAACAATGCTAAAAAAGCCTTTGTAGTTGTGATAGAAGCTACCAGAATTGTTGGGGCACCGAATGCGGACATGCTTGCCGTCTAAAGCACCTATAACATGGGGCATATTCCATTTATTTTCAAAACCTTTAGATATTTGAATCCACTGTTCAGAAGAATCAGGTTTTTTCAAGTGATTGGGAGCAATAGCTTCATAAATAGCAATACAAGTTTGCCGTCCAATTCTGTATCGGAAGCTAAGCGACACTTGCGATTCGCCTGTTGCAAGGTGGCGAATGGTCAGGCTTAAACGTTGCTCTGGAGGAATTGGTATTCTGTAATTTGTTTTTTTTCGTTATTTTGGTAGCAACAAGAGATAACAATTCTTCAAAGGCACTAGGACTCATGCGCATATATCGATGAAACATTTCTTTATGAAACATCGCGATTTCCTGAACCAGCTGGAAAGCTCCCGATCCATCACGCTTTTTCAAATAGTCCCTAACCCACATATTTTTCTGTCTTTTGTCCTTTTCGCTAGCTACAACAATTCCTATTAAAAGCATAGCTTCTTCATCGCTGCTATCGGAAGAGTCCATACTGTCTAAAAATAATTTTCAATAGATCAACTTTTTTAGCTTTCTTTCTTAAATTTTAAACCAATTTTTTTATTTAGGCTTCTTATTTGTTTAAACAATCTAACTAATTTTGTTAGGCTAGCAACTTTTATTTGCGAAATCTTTTAAAATATTGTCAGCATTGGGCAACCATGATTAGGCTTATTTGCTAAACAGTTTTAATAGCGGTAGCTTTTAACCAAATTTGCTAACAATTATTCTTTATTTTGCTGGTCTTACAGTCTGCATGCTTTGCTGCAGTTGTTTTTGAGACGTTGTTCAAGAAAACTATAGTCTTTGTTAGACCTTGCGATTTTATAAGCACATTTTGCCAAATAATGTATGCTTCACTGAGAATTTCTCAAATCTTCCAATCTGCAGAAATTCCACGACGAAAATTATCGAAATTTTTGAGGGGAATATTTTGGTAGAGCACACCTGCTCCACCGAAAAATTTTTTGAGAATTTCCAATAATTTTTGCTGTGGAATTTCCGCAGATTGGAAAATTTGGGAAATTCTTGGTGGAGACTAGGCCTAAGAAAGTCTAAGAGGAAAAATTTTATGTTTTCCCCTTGGAATCCAAATTTCGACCATCTTGTTTCAAGTAGATTGCGCAATAAACCAGTTTGTAACTTCTATTTCCGAGTCCTGCTGAGTACCGGGCTTCTTGGAACTAGATGAGTGCTGAAGGTATAGGTAAATATATTAGTGGAACAGAGAGGTTAGATGCTTTCCTAGTCTGATTTGTCCGCCAAGTGCTAGCTAAGTGGTGGGAATAAGATAAGGCGTTAGTGCTTTAGGCGTAGTAGCCTATAGCCTACTGCAGATTGTGACTATTGCTTCGTATCGATAGCCTATCCGAAAAAATTATTACCTGTTGAAGGCTAAAGTGGTATCGTAGCTGCAAGATATTTAACTAAGATTCTAGTTTTTAGTGAGTCAGTAAATTTTATGCGATTATAGCGCAATTGGTTTAGGCCTAAAGATCAGATAAGACTAGATAGTTTTTCACGTAAATATGAAATTGCAAACTTCAGTGCAAAGCATTTTAGTTAGGATGTTTCGTTTAGGTTTGTTACGGTTATCAGCAGGTAGCCTACCTACGAAACCACTTCCTCCACAGCTGCTAATGTAGTCAGTCATTTGGAACAGTTTTGACCCACATCCTTTCAGTTTGGAATGTTCAAAAAGTGTTTCTCCTTAGTCTAAGAGGAAAAGTAATTGCGAATATCTTACGATTTCTTGGCCGAAGAGAATCAAAATTGGTGCGAAAAATTTCTAAAAAATTGCCAAAGTTGTTTCACTATGGTTTTGCAGAAAAAATTTTTAAACAAAAGCGTCCTGAATGCCCTTTTAAGGGCTCTGCCCCCAGACCAGGGGCGTATTTAAGGGGGGGCATGGTGCCATGCTCCCCCCCCTTTGGGTCGCCACGAAAGTATAATTAGCATAGAATAGTATGCAAAATTGCGGCATGGCCACCTCCTTTACAACATGGGCAGAAAGTTGGAGCACACAAAAGGACAGAATCTGGGTAAAGACCTACTTTTTTCATTTTTTATGTTTGGTTTTCACGTAATTTTGGCCAAAGACCGGACTACAATTGAGTAAAGACCTGTTCTTTTTTTTTTTTTTTGGTCTTCACCTATAATTTTGGTCAGAAAAACGGACTGATTCTGAGAGGAGAAATTTTTTATTTGGTCTTCATTATTTTCAAATTTCCTGGGCCCCCCTTTCGAAAATCCTGCGAACGCTACTGCCCCAGAACCCCGGGTGTGTTGCGTTTGAGTTGCACAAGTTTACTCAACACGTCTTCCAAGTTTGACATTTGCTCTTATTCACTCTTAGCTTAAGCTCTCTCTCTTTATTAAAATCTTAGTTAACTGCCAATACACAGGCCGTGGATTCTGATCTTCTATTCCACGATACCTTTGCCCCACAAAAAAAGGTCCTATTTTGAAAATTTCTGATGGCGTCATTGCACTTTATTTTTGGTTTGGGCCCCTCCAATCAAAAATTCTAGCTACGCCTATGGCTTTGCTCCCATATCTTTTCAACACTTAGTTAGTGTAAATGACGTCAGTGTTGCGCAGCCGTCTTATTGAGTGGTTTGGGTACACTCCGGATGCCAACAAAGGTGATTAGCTAACAGCAAAACGCGCTCAGAACTCGGATCTCGATTTGGCCCTTTCTCCTGGCGGATTCTCCACCAAACGTGTAGATCAAATCGTTTTTATTACATGGCCAGGATAAAACAAAGAACGGGTAAATGAGCGAGCAAGCGAGCGATTTCAAACTGTTTCGCCCAAACGATGTTAAAGTGACGGAGAGAAAAGGCATCACAGTGCAGACAACAGCTGACAGTGCAGTGTCGTGGCGATTTTGTGGTTCGCTCTTGAAGATTTTCAATATTGCCGTTTTCAAATTCAACAACCTACTCAGCTAGTCGGTTTGAACAACAAAAAAATTAACCTTAAGCCGCATTTACACGGGCAACTTTTTTGCGTGCGATTTTTTGATACAAATGGATGTGGCAAAGTTGCATATATTCAATAATGGTTCTCATTGTGATAAAAGTTACCTTAATGCTAAAAATGACTGTTTCAAGTTGTTTCCATTCCGATAGTGATATTCTAAACTTTTTTAAAGCAAAATCGGAGCAGATCTCACTGCGATTTTTTATCGCAACACCGATTCTCTTCTAAAGTCTTCAATTATAATAATATTGGTATGAAACCAACTTAAGACAATTATTTCCATCAGCAAGGTTCCAATTATCATGATCAAAGCCGTCGTTGAGTAAATGCAACTTTGCCAGATCCATTTTTATCAAAAAATCGCACGCAAAAAAGTCGCCCGTGTAAATGCAGCTTTACGTCGATTAGACTCAACTGCTAACTAATTGATTTAAATTGAACGCATAAACGTTACAAAGAGGATGTGCAACAAACGCAAAACAGAAAATTAGGTCAGTTTGGACAATTCTTCGCCGCTTAATGCAGTAGCTGTGAGAAATACTGATTTGCATACTGCATTACGTTTATATCTGGTGCAGCCTTTACTAATTCTTGGGTTCGAATCTCTTCGCGGCAAAGTAGAAATTTAAAGTAGAGACGTGCAATATTTTACAGTCAGTATAATATTTGTTTTGTTCTTTTGTGTGTTTAACCATTACCTGTTTTTTGATTGGGTAATATCAATATGAAAAATCTTAAGCCAAGCCATGGCCACCTGGCCTCAATGGCTGACCATTCTACATAAATTCGTGCTGTAAATTCTGTAATTCATTCTACTGAGGATGCTTTAAGTCAAAGGGAAGCACGTCTAATAAATGTGCTCTGCTTAGTTCTATTCTAACTATCGTTTTTTGTTCTTAGATTAAGTTGAGTTTTGTTTGTGGATTTGTCTAATGAAGTACGTGCCCGTTGAATGTTATGGTAAAAGTCACGTGCTTGTTACAGCGCAGGGAAAAAACAAACAAAAGTTTTTTAAAGGATAACAGGAAAAATTTTTTCTGATGCTATAATGCTCAATGTGTTTTTTGCGCCTTTCTTACGTCTTTGACGTAAAAATGTAAGCAAACTAGATGGAAGCTTGCTGAGTAGCAACCCCTTTGAACGCCGACACAAATACTCGTATCTACAGATTTCAAAAAAAACTAGCGACCAAGCTTAAAGTCATTCAAAAAATTGATTTTTGGTTGGTCCCGGGGAGGTGGTACCCCCAAACTACGTCAAAATATTTGTTTGTTAAATGTTTACATATTAAAAAAACTGGCACTTTAGCTCGAGCCATTTAAAAATTGATATTTGGAGGGTCGATTTAGGGGGGGTCCCCAGAGGGTGGCACCCTCAAACTATGCCAAAATATGTGTTTGGTAATACGTATTAAAAAAAAAAGCTGGCACTTTAGCTTGAGGTGTTCAAAAATTGATTCTTTGTAGGTCTATTTGGGGAATCTCCAGGGGATTGATACCCCCAAACAATGTCAAAATATTTGTTTGCTAAATATCTACTGATATCAAAAAACACTTTCGCTCTAGGTCAAGGGTTCTTAACCGGGGGTAAATTTTGCCTATCCAGAGGGTAAATTTACTGAATTATAAACTAAAGCAAACTTCAATTATCAGTATTGAAAAAGTGATAGTGTTGCATTGGATTGCCGTTGCGCCATATTTCCCAAAAAAAGATCACCTGTTTTTGGTCGGAAAAACCCTTGAAATTGCGGTGAAGAACTTTTTTGTTTTTGGAGATCACCTGTTTTTGGCCGGAGAAACTTCACAATACTTAAAAAAATTTTGGACTTCACCAAACCGGAAATACGTCATATTTGAGCTAGGGGTAAAGTATAGTGTTTTCATTTCGCAAGGGGTAAACGAGACAAAAAAGGTTAAGAACCCCTGCTCTAGGTTAAGACATTCAAAAAATTAATTTTGGGGAGTCATTTTGGAAGGATGGCACACTCAAACTATGTCAAAATATTTGTTTCTTAAATATTTACTTATACCAAAAAACACTGCACCCTAAGTTAAGATTTTCAAAAAACTGATGTTCAAACAATTGATTTTTGGGGTTATCAAAAAAAAATTCAACAATATCAAAAAACACTGCACTTAAAGTTAAGATGTTCAAAACACTGATGTTCAAACAATTGATTTTTGGGGTTCTATTTGGGGGGGTTCCTAAGGGAGTCACCTTTAAAAATTTCGGGATAGAAAATGGTGTTTGCAGCTCAGCAACTTGACACAAAAAGCAGATTTTGATGTTATGAGGTTTAAAGGTGAATTTGCACAGTCTCCGTTTTTCGTACGTTTTCGTCCGTTTTTTTACGTTTTTGCTTCTCCTTGACAAAGTATGCGTTTTTCATCCGCATTTTTATGTGTCCATATCCGCACTAACCAGACAGTCACATACTGGACAAAAGTTTTCCGAAAAAATTTTTTTGTAAAGGGGTACAGCTCTATTTCGAAATATTGCTCTTATCGTTCATACACAAAATTTTTGAACAAAATTTTTATCTATATATAACAGTTTACTTAGTGCGTATATGGACTTATAAAAGTGCGGATGAAAAAGCGCATACTTTTTCAAGGAGAAGTAAAAACGTAAAAAAACGGACGAAAACGTACGAAAAACGGATACTGTGTAAATTCACCTTAAGAGAAGAAGAGCAAACAAGATTTGGGAAGAAAAAAAAGGAAAAAATGGAAGAAAAAAAAGGAAAAAATGGAAAAAAAAGAAGAAAAAAAAGGAAAAAAAAGAAAAAAAGACTCATTGTAGCCATAAGTGGGTTGGTTGAGATGAAAGGGTATCTTAAGACATATAACCATGTAAAATATTTTTTTGTCATACCTTGGCCGTTCTGGAATGAAACCGCTGTTTACGCCAAATTTCTGGGCGATTTTTGAGTTCTAAAACCAAAGTCACCGGACTAATTGCTTCAAAATTTTAAACATTTATGTAAATCAATAGTCTCAAATTGCTGTCAAAATTTCATGTAGCTAGACCAAACCATTATTATAAGTTACAAGCAAAAGTCTGAAACTGCGCACTCTATAGTTTGAAAAAGGCCGAGTAAAAACAAAAGAAAACGCGACGCAAGCGTCGGTCGTTCCAATAAATAAATAAAAATACTTTGACATTGTTAGGATTCCAACTGCCCTGAGGGCCCAAAAAAATTATGTTGAATTGCTCCCCTAATTAGTAGACGAAGAATTTTAGTCTCTTGGATAGGTTGTAATTTCCCGTCTAAGCATCTACCAGAGGTGGAGTCCTCGAGGACGTCCTTGGCCTCGAGGACAGATTTTGAAGTCCTTGGCCTTGGCCTTGGCCTCGAAGGTCAAGTCCTTGGCCTTGGCCTCGAGGCCTCAAGTCCTCGAAAATTGGCCTGTCCTCGGCTCGAGGACAGCACTATTTTTTGGAAAGTTAAAATTTTGTGGAGCGGTTGAAAAATTTTTTGGAAAGCGCTTTTTCGTGGAGATCGCTTGAAAAATTTTTGTGAATACCTTTTTTTTTTTTTTTTTTTTTTTTTTTTTTTTTTGGAGATCGCCTAAAAAATTTTTGTGAAGACCTTTTTTTTTTTTTTTTTGGAGAGCACTTGCGCTTTGTGTCCTTGGTCCTTGGCCTTGGCCTCGAGCATTCCTGTCCTTGGCCTCGAGAGTGTCTGTCCTCGGAAAGGCTGTCCTTGGCCTTGGCCTTGGCCTCGGATTTTTTTGTGTCCTTGGCCTTGGCCTTGGCCTCGAGCCTTGTGTCCTCGACTCCACCTCTGGCATCTACTTTATTTCTGAATTTTATTTTGAAAATTTATTTTCACTATGAGCACTCATGCGTAACTAGCGTGCAACAAAGACTAAACAGCACGTGGATCACTAGGGTCTTTTGGAAACCGGGTTTCCTGTAACCTGTGACTTGTGTGAAGACTACAGCATCCACTTTCTCTTGGTCGTTGATTAGTCGGTTTTGAAGAGCGGGATACTTAATGATTTGCCTTACAGTAAAAGCAATTGAATCTGGTATTGGTATGATAATCTATCAAAATGTAGCAGGTGAGTGGCTTACAGGACTTATTCTGATGTCTGACTACCAGCGTTGGTGGAACTAAAAAACTTCGGATAATTTTTATGTCACGTATTTTTAGTTTAATTGTAGGCCTAGGCCTATTTCATTTATCAAGTTACCTTGTGCCTATGTCAAAAGACAGCGAAGGGACTTTATGGTGTTTAGTCCAGAGTCAAGCTGCCAGCTGTCAAGTGTCTGCTACCGCCTACTGGTACACACAGAAGAAGCTGTCAGTACCGGTATGTGTCCCTTGCTGAACATCAAGCAGGAAAGCTGTGATTATATGAATACTGTGCCAATTTTCTTGTCTTTGGTTTGACCTGATTAAGAATTGAGTCAAGACTCAAGAGTCTACCGTTTTAGTACCAGTAGCAGACAATATCCACTTGACCACGGCACTGATCCAGTCATTGTTTTTCTTGTTCATCAGTATTTTGTATTTCACTCTACAGTTTGCCATTGCACAGCAGCGCAGTACACTGTACAGTTCTTCAGAAAAAGATCATTGGCATTCTCGAAAAAATATTCTGCAATCGTCACCTTAATCAAACCATTAACTGATTAAGAACTACCAGTAGTGTCACAAATTTTTTTAGTAATTATCGTAAGTAGTAGCCTACAATAGTAGGTACGGTATGTGAGGCCAATCTTGCAATCGGCATTTATATTGGCTGACACGTAACTACCTTAACATTCTCTATGCCTTCTGCAGACTGTAATTAAACACTGGTGACTGGGGTTTTTGTTTAGCTCACTGTTGTACTTGGCATATATTCTGGCAGTTTGTTAAACTAGGCTGCTTTATAATTTTGTACTGATTTGATTGTAAGCCATGTACTGTACAAGCATTTTGCGCATGATCTGATTCTGAGCAATCAAGCAATGTACTTGCAATCTGATGAGCAATCTACTTGCATTTTGTGCAAAATCATCTGAGGTTTGGTTTATATTCATAGGCCTGGGTTAAATGTGCGTATTAATTTATAACTAAGCCTATATTTTTGATAAATATTTAATCCAAATAAGTGATTAGCTTTTTAATTCTTAGTGGCAAAAATCATTTTACTGGAAGCATTGTTTACTCATTACTGTTTAGGCTAGGCTCTGTTAATAACATTCAGGGTTGCCACATCCTGGAAAAGTCCTGGAAAGTCCTGGATTTTTTTTGCTGTCCTGGAAAGTCCTTGAATTTTGTTTTTAAGTCCTGGAAAGTCCTGGAAAATGTTTAAAGTTTTTCCGTAATTTACCAGGACAGAATGTGAAGTTGTTGTTTTTTATAATAACTGGTGCCTTGTAATCTGGTAATTGTACAAAGTCATTGTTGAAATAATTTGCCTTGTGAAGCTCGTTCTAAAAGCTTTATTGTATTGTTAAAAAACAGAGTTTATTTGTACGCTGTGCACAAACAAAAAGATCGCTATTCTAACCCTACCATAGCTCTAACCCTAACGTTAATACGAGCGCCCATTCTTCTGCTCTAAGCTCTCTTATTCTTTTTAAGCAGTTTTTACTAGTGCGCTAGAGTACAAATGAGAACTTCTTTCTTAAATCAAATCAAATCTTTCATTATACTCTCTATAATACGCTGAAGCATGTAACAAGTTATCAGTGCCCATCTCCGCGTCATTGCACCCAGGCACCACAGCTCCTTTCAAAGAAATGTCACAGCGGTGGTGAGTTGTTATCAACACTGTGTCTGATTTGACCGGCCCGAGATTTGAACCTCATACCTCCCGTTTCAGAGACAAACGCATTGCCACTCGACCAACAAAATGCCAAAATTTACTGTGCAGTATGCATAAATTATTGAATATTATTAGGAAGAGTAAATTCAAGGATCTAGTAGCAGTATTACTGCTAGCAGCAGTAGCGTAGTGGGCTATAGGCCCCCCATTGACTCGTTGACCAAAATGCACTATAAGAAAAATACGACTTTTTTTGCACTATACTGTACTTCTGAGGCAATTTTTACAGTAATACGGACACTTAAGTAATTTAAAGCCACTTTTAGAACATGATTTGGGGAAGGGCTAATATTGGTTAAAAATGAAACCAGTAACAACTAACTAGAGCTCGACCAATATGACTTTTTGAGGCCGATATCAATATTTTGGAAATTTTTAGGCTGATACCAATAATATATTAACTTATTGGTTATAATAATAATAATAATAATGTAGTCATTTGTATAGCGCCGTTTCCTGCAAGGTAGCAGATCAAAGGCGCTTTACAGAACAAATACAGTTCAACAACATGAAAGAGTAGCACACTAAGTCACAGGCAACCAAAATTTTGTTACACTATAGTTGGCATATCGTACACTTGTGTGAAGAAGAGTACTAAGAGGGAGACAAAAGTGAAAAAAAACAATACTATTTGGCATGCAAAGTGTGCACAGTGAGAAACTAATCATCTCGAATATGCTTGTTTAAAGAAATAAGTTTTTAGCAAAACTTTAAATTGATTGGTAGATTCAGCGTCTTTTATGTGTTGTGGTAATGCATTCCAAAGACGTGGCCCGCATACACTAAAGCAGCGATCACCGAAAGCAGAGAAAGTACGCGGCACAAATAGCAAATTAGAGTCAGTTGATCGCAGTGAGCGAGAAGGGACAGGCTGATGGGTGATCAAGTCAGTCAAGTATGTTGGAGAAAGATTATTTATCACTTTGAAAACATGCAAAAGAATCTTAAATTTCAGACGATATTCAATAGGCTACCAGTGCATATTGTTATATTGTTATGAAACTTTGCCATTATTTTTCGACTAACTTGACACTAAAAAAAAAAAGCTTCTCTAATTCCCCTCCAAAGAAAGACTATTGGTATTGCAAACACAAGCCACACTCCAGTATTTTGTATCAAAAAAAATCAAGCAAAAAATACAACGATTTGGCAATCAATAGTCAAAAACAGTTGTGCTTGCTCTCAAAAATAAACAGTTTAAGGAAGTTGTGCTAAGCTGATATTTTATTGGTGGTAGACACCAATACGATATATCGGCCGATATATATCAGCTGGCCGATATATCGGTCGAGCTCTACAACTAACTAAAAATAGCCCAAAATTAACAATCAAATCGATCGCTTGATGCAAAATGGTTAATGTAGGCTTTGTAAAAAAATTATAAGGAGCTATTCAGTATTTAATTCTGTCAATTACCAATCAATTCTCTTAAATTTTGTTTCATTAGCTTCTCCCAAATTATATCATTATCTAGCATTATAAAATACACACAATTTGGATTAATACTTGTGAGTTTTTTTAAAGGAAGTGCCTATTTGCACTTTAGCTCGCAAATAAGCTCTGCGTAGAAAGAATAAGAGAACAAGAGTGGGTGCTCATTTGCTCTAGTACTCTTTCATTTTTTAAATTGTTATCATTAGTGGCTAGTTGGGGTTTAGATTAGAGCTAGACCGATATATCGATCAGCCGATATATATCGGCCGATATCAGGGCCAAGCTGATATATCATATATCATTTACCACCGATAAAATATCGGCTTAGCGCAATTACCTAAAACTGTTTATTTTTCTGAGCAAGCACGACCACTCTTGACTATTGATTGCCAAGTCGTTGTATTTTTGGTTTGTTTTTTTATTGAATAATACCATAGAGTGACTTGTGTTTGCAATAGTCTTTTTTTGGAGGAAAATTAGTGAAGTTTTTAGTGTCAGGTTGTAATCGAAAAATAGTGACTAAATTTCGTAGTTAATAAGTTTATGTATCGTTATCGATATCGGTCGAGCTCTAGTTTAGATTTTAAGTTTAGGTTAGGATTAACGTTATAGTTAAATAGAGCTAGGGTTACAGTTTGAGTTAAGTTTAAGGTTGGGGTTAGGACTAGAGTAGCGTTTTTTTGTTTGCACGATGGCATGCAAATAAGCTGTGTATTTTTCAAATGATATGGTTTACTAGCTGAAAATAAAGCTAGGACTGAAGTTTTACCATTACCCATCATTAGAGTGTGACCAATATATCGGCCATTCGATATATATCGGCTGATATCAGGGCCAAGCCGGTTTATCGTATTGGCTATGTACAGTCGATAAAATATTGACTTAGTGCAATTACCTTGAACTGTTTATTTTTTAGAGCAAGCACGAGCGATCTTGGGTTTTATTTGCTTAGTATGAATTATATGTTTCCAATAGTATTTCTTTAGAGGAGGATTAGTGAAGCTTATTATGTCAAGTTAAGTGAAAGATAGAGACAAAATTTGGTAGTTCGTATCGGCCTGAAAAAGTCATATTGGTTGAGCTCTAGCTATCACCCACATACTGTAGCCCATTTGTGCAATCAGTTTAATCATGTTTTTGCAGTGCTATTTTCAATTTCACACTTTGCAAGAAATAATTTTTACCAAACTAGGCCTAAAATTAAGTTATTATTGCAAAGAAGTTGCAAAATCTTCAAGGGCAATAGTTTCCAATGGTTTCTGGTCGCCAGGGGCTCTGCCCTCAACCCAAAAGCACAGCCCTCTCATTACAAATTTCTGGCTTTGCTGCATCTGGCTAGTAGTCAGTACTAGGAATGCAAATGTGTTGCATCAAATTTTTTTCTCAATCTTAAGTACAAAAAAGTAGATGCATCAAAGAACAGTAGTCAAAACTGAATTTAATGACCTGTAAAAAAAAAATCTTAAACAGTCCTGGAAAATGACCTAAAAAAGTCCTGGAAAGTCCTGGAATTTGATTTGGAAGTTTCTGTGGCAACCCTGAACATTGTTGCCGACCTTAAAGCTTGTGTTGTACTACTACTAAGGTTGTACCCAGCACCCAATGCCCTCACGTCTGCAAATGTGTTGTACTTTATTTTTCAGCAGCCAACAGCAAGGATGGCAGTACACAGGGTTGTCACAAAGTGATTATGTGACAGACAGCATTTTAAAGACAGAATCTGGAATAGGTGTATCTGCCAATCATATTCTGTTGCATTATTAAAATTAGCTTATATTGACTAAGAACAGCAGTCGTTAAACTGTAGTACTATCTCTGAAGCAATTTTGCCCTAACCCACAATTTTCGATGGGGTCGGGAGCAATGGTAACCAGTGTTTTAGCGCAAAAAATGCGAAATTTTTTCCGGCATTTTTGCACTTAAATTTTTAGAATTGCGGCATTTTTTCTCAGCGTTTTTGTTTCCCACAAAAAACCGTAGACAGGTGTGGTTCACAGCGCCTCGCTCGAGTATGTTGCACAAATCACGGAGAAAACTTGCAGGACTCAGACAAAAGACTTTTTTTTTTTTTTCTGGAGATCAACATAAAATCGGGAGAAAAAGATGCCTCGGTTACGTTAGCGCAATGACCTTTTTTTCTTTTTTTTTTTTGGAGATCACATTAAAACCGGATAAAAAAGATGAGAAAATTTTCACATTGCATTTAGAACGTTTGCACTATTTCCGGCATTTTTGCAGGGGTGAAAACTTGAAAGGAACACTGATGATAGCGTAGTACAGTAGGGTTACCTCGGGTAATTCTGGACAGGAAAAATTTTAAACAGCCTGGAATATTTTCAGACATTAAATTAAAATTGCAAGTATTATGTTTTTGTATTACCTATGTCATTGTAGATTATTGTTTTGGGAATTACATACCGGTAATCACCAGCGCAGCCAGGGGGGGGATTAGGGGGACCAGTCCCCCCTTTTTAAAAGTGCACAATTTATCAAAAATTATTTTTAAAAGATAAGAGTGGTAAAAAACGTATTTAAAAATGCTAAGCTAGAGTGTAATTCTACCCCGAGTTGCAAATAACAGGGTTGCCACATCCTGGAAAAGTCCTGGATTTTTTTTCTGTCCTGGAAAGTCCTTGAATTTTGTTTATAAGTCCTGGAAAAAGTTTGGAAAGTTTTCCCGTGATTTACCAAAACAGAATGTGAAGTTTTTTGTTGTTGTTGTGATAACTGGTACCTTGTAATTGCACAAAGGTATTGTTGAAATAATTTGCATTATGAAGGTCTGTAGTATTGTTGAAATAAATTGCATTGTGAAGTAAAAGGGTAAATTTAAAAGTTTATTTTGTTAAAAGACAGAGCTTATTTTTATGCTGGCGCACACATAAAAAAGTCGCTATCCTAGCCATAACCCAACCCTAAATCTAACCACAACTGTATCGCAAGCTCCAATCCTAACATTAATCTTAAACCTGTATAACCTTAATGAAGGGCTACCATACGTTTTTTTTTAAGAGGATTTGTCGTCTCTTTCTGTAGGACACCAAAAAAGTAGCCAAATGTTTTCTGTTTTTAATGCTCAGCACTTAAAGGCGAGATTCGAAGACCAAACCAACCAAAAATGATATACTTCCATCCACACTCGCGTTCAGCTCCCGCCGACCTTAATACAACTCTACTGACAGCAGATCTTTTTTTTTGCGATCACCATTTTCATAGGGAAGAATTGGTGCAAAAACAAGTGGTCTCCAAAGAAAAAAACGGTCATCAGTTTTTGAATTTTCTCTTGGAAAATTGTGTTCTCCAAAATAAAAAAGTCTTTAGTCAGTCCAGTTGGCCGGTATATACCTTCAGCGTGTTTGGTCGTTTGGGCTTCGATTTTCGAAACTGTCCTCTTTTTGGTCTATAAAAATATGGCACCCCTACCCAAACGATAATTTTAAAAAATAGAAGAGAGTAAATGAGTGCCTATTCTTCTGCTCTTTGCTCTCTTATTTTCTTTAAGCAGTTCTTGCTTATTCGTCAGTGTATAAATAAGCACTTTCTTGTTGAAATGCCAAAATTTGCACTTAGCGGTGCAGTATGTATAAATTATTAAATATTATTAGGAAGAGTGAATTTATGAACAGTAATTTATTGCAATCCGATTCTCTAGTAGCAGTATTATTGCTAGCAGCAGAAGTGTAGTGGGCTGTAGGCCCTCCATTGGCCTGTTGGCTAAACACAATAAAAAATGTAACATTTTTCACCCTGCGAGTATGCTTATGAGGCAGTTTTTTGCAGTGATATGGACTCCAAAGTAATTTAAAGCCACTTCTGAAACAGCATTTAGGGGGGGGGGCTAATGATGGTCAAAAATAAAATCAGCAACAACTGACAAAAATGGCTAAAAATAAACAATCAATTTGATCGCATAATGCAAAATACTTAAATTAGGCTTTCTAAAAAAATTGTTAAGTGTCTATTCAGTATTTCATTCAGTTAATTATCAGTCATGTTTTTCAAATCTTGTTTCATTAGCCCCTTCTCCTAAATTATCTAGCGTTATAAATGTTATAAAATGCAGACGACTTGAATTAATACTTGAGAGTTTTTTCAAAGGAAGCGCCCATTTGCACTTTAGGGTGCTTTGCTTATAGAGAAAAAGAGAGCAAGAGTGTGGTCATTTATGCTTTTTCGAAAATTGTTATCGTTAGGGTGGGTGCCCATTTACGCTTTTTTAAAAAATTATCATGGTTAGGGTTTGGGTTTGGATTTTGAGTTTAGTTAAAATTAACATTAAGGTTATAGGTAGGATTACAGATATGTTATGTTTAGGGTTGGGGTTAGGGCTAGGAGAGCGATTTTATTTTTGCGCGCCGGTGCAAACAAGCTCAGCTTTTTTCAAATGAAGGGATTTTATGGTTTACCTGCTTGAAATAAAGCTAGGACAAAAGTTTTACCATTACCATCACCCACATACTTTAGCCCATTTATAAAACCAGTTCAATCATGCTTTCGCAGTGCTAATTTCTGCGCTTCGTTTAAAATGCATTAAATTTTACCAAACTGGGCCTAAGATTAAGTTATTATTGCAAAAATTATGTACGGTAGTCTTTTGTGCTTGGGGGCTCAGACTCCCAATGGCCTCCGGCAGCTGGCAACTCCATTCCCATACCCTAAGCCAAGCCCTCCCATTGCAGATTTCTGGCTATAAACCTGGCTAGTAGTCAGTACTAGAAATCCAAATGCGTGGCATTAAAATTTTCGTTAATGACAAGTACAATAAGTGGGTGCATAAAAGAGTAATAGTGAAAATTAAATTTTAAGTCTTGTAAAAAAATCTTGCACAGTCCTGGAAAAGTCCTGGAAAATCATCTAAAAAAGTCCTGGAATTTGATTTTGCAGTTTCTGTGGCAACCCTGAAATAAGCAACGTCAAAACTTTTGCATTTTTTCAAAATTTACTCCTCGGTCGTAAGCTTCTGTATCTTTAAAAAATTTCAGCTATTTAGCTTGCATTGTTTCCGAGATATTCGAGGTGAAAAAATGTTTGCAGCAAAAAGGAAAAGTGAATCATAGTTAACGTAACAATGGAAATGAGCTACAGTACAATCAAAAAATCAATTTTTGGTAACTATGATTGAAAAAGTTATTTATTATGTCATATGAATATAATAATCGCGCATAAAAACTTGATTTTATTGAAACAAGACTTTAGCCGCGTTGCCTTTTATCAACACAGGGTGTAAACAAAACCCGGAGAGTCCCAATGCTTGTATGGTCAGGGTTGATATTTATTGAAAGTGTTCAGGTTATTGCATAACCCATATAGCGCTGTCTTGGAAGATGTCTCGTCAGCATACGGCATTGCAGTAACTAGTTACAATGGTGGGCAGTAACTAGTTACAATTGTAACTAGTTACTTTGTTAGTAACTGTAACTTCGTTACTTTTTTTCAGATGTAACGATATTTGTAACTAGTTACCAGTTTAGAGCCCTAAAAAAAGTTACAGTTACTTTTTGTACAACATGCTTTGAACCAAATTACAGATTTTTTATGAATTCCATTCAAAATAATTGTATTACAAAGCCAACACAGGACGCACAGTCGCATGTCTGATCAACCATAACCTTTTATCCATATTTTCTTCACTGTGTTCACTGGACTATACATGTGGTTGCTGGTTAAAGTTTAAGTTAAAGCCGTCAGGCCTGTTTTTAGTCCAAATTTTTAATCACTAAAGTAACTGTAACTTGTAACTGTAACTAGTTACTTTTTCAAATTTGTAACTGTAACTTAGTTACTTTTTTTGCCAAGTAACTGTAACTTGTAACTAGTTACTTTTAGAAAGTAACTTGCCCACCACTGGGCATTGCTTTTGCGGGAGAAAGCAAATGAGGCAGAAAGCAGCGCAATTTTGCACCAAAAAACGCTATCCATTTTGTTTCAAAATTTATCATTTTCCAAAAAGTAGAATCAGATATCGGTGAGAATTTGGGGCAGACTAGATCTGACGTGCATCAGTTTACGAATTAAATGCCATCATAGTCAAATCGTATTTCGAGCCTAATAAATTTTGAAAATATTATAGTTGAAAACATTCGGAAAAAAATCTTCTAAGAGAATGACTTGAGCTATATCTTTTAAATCAAAATTGATTTTTTATCATGCTGTATTGGTTCTGTTGTACCTATTTACACGTATAAATATTTGCATGCATTTTGCCTGTTTTTCTTTTTTTTTTTTGCCTTTACACTAAAAAAGAAATCAGACGTAATTGGACTAAACAGCCTTACCTTGACTTACATTTCGACCAACTGCCTAGCTCTAGAAAACTCGTTTGCCTAAAAAACATCGGAGTCAATATAATTTTGCTCATAAAGTTTTGTGGTTTAACAAAAGCGTAGCTACGATGTCAGTTTGATCTTTTAATTTTATTTTCAGCTGGGGCTGGGGGAACAAGGGAGCAACTGGTTTGAATCAATTTTATAACTTCAAGCTGCACAATGTCAAATGTTTATTACAGTGAATAGAACGCTAATTTATTTTTAGGGAATCTTTTTCGATCCATTTTTATGTCAGCATATTACACCATATAGCTGTGTTGATTTGTAACAGTGTTCTAATTGTCTATCAAAGCAATGAGTCCGCCGACGTTTTTCAAACTTTGTCGCAGTCTAAACTGAGTATGCTGGTTGGGAGCAAAAAGTCACACAGATGCCGTCCGCCTATTTGTGTATGCGTGAAATCATGAACGCAAAAGTTAGTGTTTAGTTTATTTTTAACCAAATTTGGTACGCTTAGCGTATCGCCTTTCCAGCGTACAAGCAGTCAGTTGTTTTAAACAAACTAACAACACGCTCGAATGTTCGTGATTTTACGCTCAGTATAGCCAGGCCTAAAAGTTCGCTATTGAAGCATTTTACACAGTTTTTGGTGCGAATCAAATTTCGTTCGCCGGTGTGCTGTACAAATAAACCCATTGTACTTCGTTGTGACCATTTTTCCGCAAATGCCGCGTTCAGATTCGCTTTATGTGATAGAGACAATTAACCGCACATAAGGAATGGTTTATCGCTATCGCATTATTCTTGCTTAGATCCCTATTTCCTGCCAACGATAATAATAACAGTAATGAAGTACAAAACTTTGGAATGGCTAGTCACAATATAGCGCATTTTTTTCCGTTTGAAGGTAGCAATCAGTACATGATGCCAATTAACATATATAATAATAATAGGAAGCATTTTTTTTTTTTTTTTTTTCAAAAACCAATCATTTTGGGTGTAGGTGGGTTTGTTGTGTTTTTGCGTGTTTTTATGAAAAGTACATCTCATTTGTTCTTAATTTGTTACAATATACTATGTTTGAAAGTTGAAATATTATTATGCCAGCTTGCCTGAATAATAACGATAGTCTGCGGCTTTCTCGTATGGTCTACATTGAGAAAATGCATTTTTTGTGTCCGCTGTTGTATCACCAAATAAAATAAAATTGTAAAACAATAAACCGCTTTTATTCTTCTTCATTTTATTTTTTTATGCGTCTGCTGCATGACTTTGCCTGTTATGGCTAAACCTTGTAATTTGTTTCAATTTGCCTAAATGAAAACTTTCCGATTTGCATATGCTTTAATCATAGCAAAAAAAAATTAGTCCCCTCCCTTTTTTTATTTCTGGCTGCGCCGGTGCCGGTAATTGTCAGGTCATTTTAGGAGCGATAAAACAATTCTGTGTATTTGCCCTCTATTTTTGCTTATAAATTAGGTTAGATATTAATTTGTGCTATGCTGTAACCAAACACGCTCTCAAAACCTATCGGTATATTCTTAGCGAACCAGATTCTGATTAAAGTTATTTTTTCATAATTCCAATTATTTGCGATAAAAAGTTGAATCCATTCGTACTTTGTGTCTGAATCTCACTTCAAAAAACCCGTAAAAGAATGAGTTTAGGAAGAAAAATGGTTGTAAAGAAAAACACTTCAGAGGATAACTTGGGGGTAAATAATGATAAACTTACATAGTTTCATTTACTTGAAGGCCTATGCATTAAAAAGTTACAAGTTGCACTCGATAAATCTGAGATCCATGGCAGAAAATCACAGATAAAATTATAAATCTGGCTACGCCATGGCGCAAAACTTACCACAACCCAGGCTCTATGATAATTTTGGAGTAGTTGTTAATTTAGGGCGACTGCCAAATCAAGCACATTTGCGAAGTAATGATCTTTATTAGTGATTTAACCATGGGAAAGGCGTTGTTAAAATGAAAATTTCTATCAACACAGCATTGGTTTATCCATTATAATCGACATGGCAGAGTGACTAAATTGGCTTTAGGTTGGCGTAAATATCCGGCGGAGTATTTTAAATATTCCAAAAACGTAGCCAATTATGCTTATTAGCATATTATTCTAATTCAAAATGCTTGTAAATCTGTTATCAAAAAGTATCAGTTTTGCCTTAAATACATACCGTATATGTCCGAAATTAGCCTTTTAAGGGTAATTCCGGACATGTTCGTTCAGATCGATTTTTGTATTCCTTCCTTTAATTTTTTTTTTTGAACTGGTGTGAAAATATTAAAGTCCAATATTGAAAGCAACAGGTTTGGAAGTGATTGTAGTAGAGAGCAGACAGAGCGAAAATAGCAGAATTTTGTCTGGAAATACTTGAGGTAACCCTATGTTAAAAAGTTGAGCAAAGCAAAAATGCACTTTTATATCATATTTCAGATTTAAGAAGTATGGTAGTGGTACGTAGGTCTAAGTAATTGCTTAGGGTTTTCCAAAGTTTTTGCTTTACTTACTTTCAAATTGGTTAAAATAACTGTAATGTACGTATTTTAGAATACAAATCATAAATACAGTGGGCTATCAGTTTTCTTAAGTTTAGAGATGTTCAACTCGTATGAAACTTATAAACATGTTCAGTAGTACCGTAATAGTATGGAACGTTTGGTACTTGCATCAAAATAGTGTACCAAAATAGTAAATACCGTATGATAGCCTACTTTCATTAAAAGTGCTTACTGTACTGCCTTGTGTCGTGCTGGGTCATAAGGTCAGCCATGTACAGATCTGTATATTTTTCAGAAGATTTTTCCATCTAACTGGCATAACTAGACATCTGACTACGGTAGGGTTACCTCGGGTAATTCTGGAAGAAATTCTGCTGTTTTTGTTGTGAATGCTCTCTGCTACAATCATTTCTAAAACTGTTGCTTTCAATTGTGCATTTCAATATTGGACTTTTGTATTTTCACACTGGTTCAAAAGAAACATTTAAGGAATGGATACAAAAATTGGTCTGGACGAACATGTCCGGAATTACCCTTGAAAGGGTAATTCCGGACATATACATATTTTAGGCAAAAGTGCAAAATTAATACTTTTTGATAACAGATTTACAAAATTTTAAACTAGAATGATATGCTAAGAAGCATAACTGGTTACTTTTTGGAAATTTTAATACACTCTGCCCAATATAAATGCCAACCTAGCGTTAATTTAGTCACTGTGCCAAGTTGATTAAAATAGATAAGCCTTAGACGTGCTGATAGAAATTTTCATTTTAATGCCTTTCCTGGTGTTAAATCACTAATAAAGATCATTACTACGCAAATGCGCTTGAATTGGCAGCTGTCCTAAATTAACAACCACTCCAAAATTATCATAGAGCCTGGGTTGTGGTGAGTTTTGCTCCACGCCGTAGCCAGATTAATAATTTTATCTGTGATTTTCTGCCGCAGATCGCAAACTTATCGAATGCAGCTTGTAACTTTTTAATGCATTGGTCTTTTAGAAAATGAAACTATGTAGGTTTTTTATTATTTACTGCCAAGTTATCCTCTAAAGTTGTTTAAATGAATTTTCTTTGACAATCATTTTTCTTCCTAAACTCATTCTTTTACGGATTTTTTTTAAGTGAGATTTGGACACAGAGTAGGAATGGATTTAATTTTTTATTGTAAAAAATTGGAATTACAAAAAAATAAACTGAATCAGAATCTGGTTTGCGAAGAATACAGGATTTGGGAGTGTGTTTGGTTACAATATAGGACGAATTAGTATCTAACCTAATCAATTAGTGAAAGTAGAGAGCAAATACGCAGAATCGTTTTATCGCTCCTAAAATGACCAGGCAATTATTTAATTACCAAAATAATAATCTTCAATGACATAGGTAATGCAAAAACATAATACTTTCAATTTTAGTTTCATGTCCGAAATTAACCCAGGCTGTCTGGAATTACTCGAGGTAGCCCTATGTCTCTTTCAGTTTTATTGCAATTGCTGTGCCAGGTGCCAAGTTTTTTTCCAAGCTAGAACTAAAAGTTATCTGCATCACTGTATAGAGCATTGTGTATAGCAGATAACAGTCCTTTTTAGTTGTTAGTCTGTTGAATGTATGCTGACAAGGTTGCCATTAAGCACAAAGTTATTCAAATGCTAGCATATTCGTATTAATAAACTTTTATGTTCCTTATTGCGCCATTGCATTGACTTGTGCAAATGGCATGCACTTGGAACTACAGTAAATCAAATGTTTGATGCTAAGCTGTATGAGGTGTTACTCTGTATCAGTGTACTCAATTAAAATCAAACACACTTTATAATCAGTACCGGTAAGAGTTGATTTTTGATTCTGAGACCTATTTCAATTCTAAATGTAGGCTGTCTGGACAATTAAATTGCGATTTTGCCACAGTAGTATTGTTAAGAGATATTTCATGCAAATGTGGTACTGTGATTATAAAAAATAAAGGAAGGCTTATTTCACCTGAAATTTTTATCTATGTTTTTATCGATTCTGACTCTAATCTAACCTAAACCAAATGCTTACCCTAAAACTATCCCCAAATCGAACCCAAACCCCAACTTAAACCTTGATCTTGACCCCTAAAAAAGCAAATGAAAATAGCACGGATGAATATTTTATCATTTTTGTTTTATTCTTTTTAACTTGAAAATTTTTTAGTGAAATAGTCAGTACCTTATGAAAAATAATGCTCCAGTCCCAACTGCGTTTATCTGTTATTGTTTTACAGTGACATACTAAGAGTTATACCTGTTTTGCTTTGGGTCCATTTACAACTGATGGAGAGGTTTGTAGTTTTTCTGTGATATTATTGCCTTAAAGTTGAATTTGCTTGGTAATTTAAATTTCTGGCCAAATCTTACGTATGTAGGTTGGAGGCAGAGACAAGATTAAAGGCTTGTTTCTTTACCTATGTTTAACTGATTGTTGTTGTTGTTGTTTTTTTAATTAAGCCTTCATTGTTAAAAGAGCATTCAAGTCAAAATTTTTTGATCACATATCTAAAGACTAACTTCACCAAATTTGAGCTTTCTACGACCTTTTGTTCCCAAGGTAAAACAATTTATTCAGGGTTGCCAACTACAAAAAAAAAACTGGTACTGCATGTTCAGATGTTTGTCACTATCAATAAGTATTTACGATGGCATTGTCAAAACAAAGTAAAGGCCCAGAATTATAAATAAGCTGCTTTGTAAATTTAAGCCAAGTTTCCAAAAGTTGATCTTCACAATATAGTGATGAAACGGCTGCGGTTGGCACAAATAACATTATTTCAAAAGCGCAGTGTAGCAATCCTTTCAACCTGTAAAAGCACAACGCAATTGCGGGACGGTATTTTCGTACTGGTTTAAGTACAATCTAACTTCTTCAAATGAAATTTCACATTAACATTTAAATATATACTGCAGTTTTTGCAATTTAAACAGAAAAAGAGTGAATAATTTGCTAAAGTGAATAATTGCTAAAGAAGGCCGACATCACTATTAGGATCAAAATGGAACAATATTAAGTTCAATGTATAGAATTGCATTACTAACAAAAAAAAATTAAAAGCGCAGCGCAATTAAAGAGCAACAAATTTCAAAGTCTTTAGTTCGCATGCAACTTCCGTATTTGTGGAAGTTACGCTTTGACCACCTCTGCAAAATAGCAATCCTGAAGTAAGACTTCGAGGAAAATCGTTAACTTTAAACTGCAATATCCCAATATCTTGAATATGACTGAACGTAGAAAGTTCAAATTTGGTAAGAATACATTTCAAATTTTATGTTTTCCAACGTTTTGGTCAGTAGCTAAAAATTTGACTTAAATCAGAAATGCTGTTTTAAAGTTATTGTGCTTTTATGGAGTTTTACTAAGCTGTGATTAAAGTTGACATGACTGTTGTTTTAGTGACAGATAAGCTGTACTGCAATGAGTTTAAAGTTAATAGTGTGTAATCATTCAAAAAGTGATGGGAATCTATTGTAGGTAATTTAACTATTGATTATTTTGCAGTGCTGGTGGAATTCATTCTTTTCTGCAATCTTCATCAATGGCTTTGCTTTTGTTCTGAGCTAACTTGCAATGTTTCATTATTTTTGCTATCTTCATCAATGGCTTTGCTTTTGCTCCGAGGTAACTTGCAATGTTTATTTTAAAGTAAAGTGTTGTTTTTAGTGTTGCATGTTAAAGATAGCAAAACTTGTTGACACATTGCATGACAAAGTTACAATTTTGGTCAGTCGTGATAAATTTGACTTGAATGCTGTTTTAAAGCTATTGTGTTATTATTGATTTTACTTAGCTGTGATTAAAGTTGACATGACTGTCGTTTTTGTGACAGAGAAACTGCACTGCAATGAGCTGAGTTAATAGTGTGTAATCGTTCAAAAAGTGATGGAAATCTAAGTGATGTAACTTGTTATTTTGCAGTGCTGCTGGAATTCATTATTTTAGCACTCTTCATTAATGGCTTTGCTTTTGTTCAGAGCTAACTTGCAATGTTTCATTACTTTTGCAATCTTCATCAATGGCTTTGCTATGCTCCAAGGTAACTTGCAATGTTTATTTTAAATTAAAGTGTTGTTTTTAGTCTTGCATGTTAATAATAGCAAAACTTGTAGACACATTGCATAACAAAGTTACAATCAGTGTTCCCACTAAGCCGACTTTTTTCAGCGAATCGGCGATTTGTTGGAGCAAGGGCAAATAAGTTTTGGCAGTATAGTAAACGTAGCTTTAGAAATTTTGACAAATTTGTGGAAATATGACATTTAGTATACTTTAATACTGGATTGGTACAAAATTTAGGGCACATAAACGTCTTTTTAGAGCTTTAGGCACAATTGTTTAAAGAAAATTTGGGCACTCGCCGATTAGCCATAAAGTTAAAGGGAACACAGGTTACAATTTTGGTCAATTGTGATAAATTTGACTTAAATGCTGTTCTAAAGCTATTGTGTCATTATTGATTTTTGCTTAGCTGTGATTAAAGTTGACATGACTGTCGTTTTTGTGACAGAGAAACTGCACTGCAATGAGCTAAGTTAATAGTGTGTAATCGTTCAAAAAGTGATGGAAATCTAAGTAATGTAACTTATTATTTTGCAGTGCTGCTGGAATTCATTATTTTAGCACTCTTCATTAATGGCTTTGCTTTTGTTTGGAGCTAACTTGCAGTGTTTCCTATTTTTTGCAATCTTCATCAATGGCTTTGCTTTTGGTTCAAGGTAACTTGCAATGTTTGTTTTAACTTAACGGAAGCCTTCAATTGAAATAGGCTATTATTTAAATAATCCGGAATATTTTTCTGAACACGTTATCAAAAGTTCGGTGCAGAAATTCCTCACCATTCTTGAGATATCCTCTAAAATCCGCTAATCCGTGACGTCACTTGCCTGAGTTTGGCTGAGTTTGTATGGGCTGTGTAAGGTATAGAGTAGACAGTTTTGAATAAAATAGGGTATAATTCACTTAATTTAGACAAGGATAAACATTCAAAACTGTTGCCTACCTACTCTATACCTTACACAGCCCATACAAACTCACCCAAACTCGGGCAAGTGACGTCACGGATTAGCGGAGTATTAGCGGATTTTAGAGGATATCTCAAGAATGGTGAGGAATTTCTGGACGAAACTTTCGATAACGTGTTCAGAAAAATATTCCGGATTATTTAAATAATAGCCTATTTCAAATGAAGGCCTCCTTTAATAAACTTGTAGACACATTGCATAACAAAGTTACAATTTTGGTCAATAGTGAAAAATTTGACTTAAATGCTGTTCTAAAGCTATTGTGTTATTATTGATTTTTACTTAGCTGTGATTAAAGTTGACATGACTGTCGTTTTTGTGACAGAGAAACTGCACTGCAATGAGCTAAGTTGGTAGTGTGTAATCATTCAAGAAGTGATGGGAATTTAAGTGATGTAACTTATTATTTTGCAGTGCTGCTGGAATTCATTATTTTAGCACTCTTCATCAATGGCTTTGCTTTTGGTTCAAGGTAACTTGCAATGTTTGTTTTAACTAAATAAAGATAGCAAAACTTGTAGACACATTGCATAACAAAGTTACAATTTTGGTCAATAGTGAAAAATTTGACTTCAATGCTGTTTTAAGCTATTTTGTGATTGTTGATTTTTGCTTAAGAGTTGACATGACTGTCATTTTTGTGACGGATAAACTGCACTGCAATGAGCTAAGTTAATAGTGTGTAATCATTCAAGAAGTGATGGGAATCTGTGAGTAATGTAACATATGCTATAATTATTTTTGATCCGAGGTAACTTACAATGTTTGTTGTAAATTGAAGTGTTGTTTTTAGTCTTGCATGCTAAAGATAGCAAAACTTGTTGACACATTGCATAACAAAGTTTCAATTTTGTTCACTAGTGAAGACTTGACTTGAATGCTGTTTTAAAGCTATTGTGTTATGATTGATTTTTACTTAGCTGTGATTAAAGTTGACATGACTGTCGTTTTTGTGGCAGATAAACTGCACTGCAATGAGCTAAGTTGATAGTATGTAATCATTCAAGAAGTGATGTAAATCTAAGTAATGTAACTTATGATTATTTTGCAGAGCTGCTGGAATTCATTAGCCTATTTTTGCAATCTTCATGAATGGCTTTGCTTTTGGTACGAGGTAACTTGCAATGTTTGTTTTCAATGGAAGTGTTGTTTTTAGTCTTGCATGCAAAAGATACCACCAAAGCTTGTATGCACATTGCATGACCAAGTTTTAATTCTGTGTATTTTATAATGATTGGGGCCTGGTAGCAAAATGTTAATGGTGTGGTCTCCCAAATTTGCAAACTTTTTTTAAGCCATAGACTTGTAAGACTATTTTTTCTCCTTCTAGAAACCAATCTATCTGTATGTAAACAATCTTAATCTTATAGTGAGCTTATTTAGCTTGTACCACAAATGACTTCCCTAGTCTTCCAGGTTTCGTAAAGAAAAGTTTCTAGTGTTAGCATTATGTAATGCCCATAAACAACTAGATTATGACATCGCAATTAATATCATGGGACTTTGCAAAACATCTAACTTTACTGAACTGAAGAATTCCACAATATTGCATTAAGCGTGTTGAAGGTTGTTAATAGTCAAATCTCAAATATATCGCGTTTGATTTTCACAATGTTCCATTAACTTGATCAGGTTTGTGGTTAACAGCTTTCAAAATTTAAATGTCTAGAAAAGGTAGCAATGAAATGTTAGTCGAAAGTTGACAACTCGGCTTAGTTCTAGTTTCAATTATAAGGAGTTGGTTGAATTTTCACTTAGCAGCGCTGCACAGTTGTCAAACAAACCCTTGTTAAAACAAATGTTTCGATAGTAACCTTTTGCTTTGATTTTAATAACAAAAGCATAACTTTTTGATCTGAAAATGCCTGTATGATCTTTACATTTTGTAAGTTACATTATCTAAACCAGAAATTCGACACACTATATCTTAAATATCAAATCTACACCCTCCACTAGCCCACTGCACTATTTTTTAAAGAAGAATTTTATATAAGCACATATAAACAGTTCTACTAGATTTTCTCAAAATTTAAGAACTAAATCAAAACAATGCCTGCCTGAGTAATTAGCATGAAAAAAGATATGTACACAAACAAGCAATCAAATTCGTACTGCGGAGTCTAACTTTACGATGACTTATTGATATATCTAGCTGGAGTACTTCCTAATAAAGATATAAAAATTTTAGGGGTACGTTTGGCATGGTCTCCCCAACTAGGGTTGTACAAAGTAGAATAATGCAGTATTCTAGAATAGACATTTCGAATCTAGAATTTCGAATCCTATTCTAGAATAACTCATGGCAAACTGTAACAATACAGTTTTTTCCAGCCAAAATTAGGTGATCTCCAAAAAAAAAAAAAAGGTCTTCGCCAAAATTCAGAGTGAATATTCGGCCGAAATCCAAAATTCAAACGTTTTTTCCGCCCAAAATTAGGTGATCTCCAAAAAAAAAGAGGTCTTCGCCAAAATTCAGAGTGAATATTCGGCCAAAATTCAAACGTTTTTTCCGCCCAAAAAATTTTTTTTCGAATCCAATTACCCGATAAAAAATGCTTTTTGAGATTCGTTTCTCCGGAGATTCGAATCTCAAGGATTCGAAATTCTACTTTGTACAACCCTATCCCCAACGTACGTAGCCAACCAAATTTTATCTTCAATCTTTGATTCATATTTACCTATCCAATTGATTTAATTCGTGTAGCTTTTGCAGTTAATGGGGGGAGGTGTCAACATAATTAGAGGACCCCTGTAGCACGACATCCTTAAATTTTATTATAACTTTACCTATTTTAAATATTTTTTTTGTCTTGCTTGAGTGGTTAAAAATTTTAAAGGACCCTTTGGAGGAGGACTCCCGAATTGTGACATCTAAACTTATCATATTTTATTTACCTATTCTGATTTTATTTTTTATATTTACGTAGCGTAAGTGGTTAGAGTTAAATTTGTAGGTGGTAAGTTAAAGTTTGTTGGTTAAAGTTAAACTAGCGTGAGTGGTAAAAAAGTTTGAGTTTTGATGGTCCCATTAGAGGGGGACAATCACATTATGTTATCCCCAAATTTTGTCATGTTTTATCTTTAACTTAAATTTATCTGTTCTGAAATTTGTATTTGTCTAGCTTGAGTAGTTGAAAAGTTAGATATTTGGCGGCCCCGTACCCCCGATGTTTAGTGAGGTGTAGTTTATTTTTAATCTCTACCCATTTCGAAAGTTTGATCCATCTAGCTCTAATAGCGGACTTGATTGAAAGAGACCCCCAAATTTTGTCAAATTTCATCTTTGCTTTGAATTTACTTATCTTAAAAGTTTCGTGTGTTTAGCTTGAAACATTAAAAAGTATGAATTTTGGAGTGCCCGTTTAGGGGGAAACCCCCTTTTTGGCGCCCACAGTTTTTGGTTTAGTTTATTTTTAATATCTACCCATTGCAAAAATTTGATCTATCTCGCTCTAACAGTTAAAAGTGCAAAATTTTGGAGGACCCAAGTAAGGGAGATCCCCCAACCTGGCACCCCTGATTCCTGTCGTACAAAAGTCCTCAAACTTTGTTTGCAGTGCGTTTAGCAGTTTAAAAGTAGATAGCGGCAGATGAAAAAGAAAACAAAAAAGAAAAAAGGTGCATATCAAGAAAAATCGTATTCAATTTGGGGTAAACGAGCATTACCAAAAGAAAGTTGTTTGATAACTCAAAAATCACAAACGATTTTTCATCAATATCGGTATTTACCAAGATAAATCGGTTCAAGTTCGTCAACTTTTTGCCCATTTTTGAATTTGTAAAATTTTGGTCATGTGATTGTGCCCCCCCCCTCTATTCAGTATGCATAAAGCATTTATAAGCACCAGTCTACGACTTTTTGCGCAGACGTTTAGGTGCAGGACGTTTATGTTCCACCAGGACTTATTAAGTTTCTGGATTTTTAGGTGCCTGAGGAAAAAAAATTAAGAGCCTTAATTTTTATTTTATTTTTTTTTAACAAAAGCTTTTTCCGAAAAAAAGTTTTTTGGTTTCCTTGAAACTAAGCATGCTGATTTTCTTCCCTAAGTTGGAGCCTCTTTGCCTTTGGCGTTGGTCCTTTGTCCCTCTCCCCAGCTATCCCCAAAACCTGTTACACCCAGTATCACAAATGGAGACATCACATTTCCATATTCCACCTCCCATCTCAACTGTTCCGTTCCGACAGTTTCTGCAGAGGAATTGGTTTTCTCACGCCCCATATGCTTTGAATTTTTCACGTTCACTTCTCTGGCAAAGCCTCCTATAATGCTCGTAAGTCAGTTGTAAGGAAAACTCTTTCTGCAGCGTCTATGGACACCTTCTACAGGACCTTAATCATCTCTTTCTCGACTGTTTGCCTTTGTGCAAATTTGTCTGTGGTTTTGTAGTTGAAAACTTCGTACTTCACACATGCTTCAAACACATGCTTCACAGATTGTTGAAAACGCACCAATTTTGAGATCACTACATTGCCTCTAAAAATCGGAATTTCACTACAAAACTTTGTACGAGACAGTGTTTGGTACAATTGAAACTTTTGAGAAGGTTAGACTCACCAAAATATGTATTTTAAAACTTTACCCCAAATAAGGGACACCCTAGTGTACAATCTTTAAGCTGTAGTGTACACGAATTATTTTTGCCGGCGGAGGGCAGGGATAGAAGTTTTGATGAAAGTGTCTTCAAAAGCATAGTTTATTTAAGTAGCTGTACTAACTCGGGGTCTTTGCTGTTGTTGATTTTACTTAGCTGTGATTAAACTTGACTTGACTGTCGATTTTGTGACAGAAAAATTGCACTGCAATGAGCTAAGTAATTAGGTCTTAAAATAAAGGCTTCTGTAATGGAAATGATTGGTGCACCATGGTTTTTCTATCAGGCTTTGGTTAATAAACCAAATCGTAAGCAAAGTCATTCAAACTCACTTCCAGCTTAAACAGTTTTGTTTAGGTTTTTCAGTCAATTTAGCAATCATTGTTCTTAGTTTTAGTGAATGGTCTAAAAGTTTTTCTATCTGCATGCATGTCAAAAAACTGTGCTTGCAGTAGCAAACATGGCAGAGCTTTGATACAATTGATTTTAAAAAACTTTTAATTTGTGCATTTGAGTGAAATTCTAAACAAAAGAAAATAACCCAGGTTCAACTAAGGAACCAAAACACTACTTGATGAAAACTGATGTACAGTAGATACAGGGATTTATATTTGTAACTTTAAATATCACTTTTTTGCAGTATCTTGGCAAAGGAAGGTACAGGTACCATTTTTGCAACCACAAGACTCCAATGCTAGGTTTGTTGCTTTCACTTCTGCTGTTTTTAACCTACTGTAGTCAAACTCTTTGATACGTTTTTCAATATTGTTACAAGCAAGCAGACATTTTGTTTTGCCCGCCATTATGCTATGATTTCAAGTACAGTCGTTACCTGATATTGTTATGACAGAGTATTGCACATTGATGAGCTAATGGCTAAAATTATTCAATTAGCTCACTAGCAATTGCTGATTCATTCTTAGAGATGTAAAAAAATTGTTTTTCTTTTTTGCGTGTTTTTTTATGCTTGCCTTTTTTTTACTTTGTACTTGACAAAACAAAAATTAAGTCTTTTTAAATGAAGCACATTAAATTGCACGACTAACACGGCAGAGTATCATATGTCAGAGCTGTAAACGAGCCGACAGGTACAGGCCTGAACTCAAAAATATTAGCCCGAAGCCGAAAAATGATTTAAAGCCAAACCTAGGCCCGAAGATTAAGTTGAATCTAAGAAATTGTTTTGTAATTGTTCAAATACGGTTAAAATATAACTATACATTCCTGATCAATTGTGACGTAATGAAAATGATCAATTGCGATATAATAATCCCCTACCTGGGCCAAATTGCTTACAAAATTTAACCCCAAAATGCAAGATTTTAAACGTGTTTTGGACTTCAATTAATTGGAGGATTGAACAATTTAATGTTTTGATTGGTTTTCAAATGTTAAAAAATCTAGGTCTTTCAAATGTCTTTGAACACCGGCAAAATGTGATCTAATGGCATTAAAATAGGCCTAGGTGTTTTCCAAAAAATCGCCCAGCCGCTTGGGGCTTCTGGACATTAGGGTGCGGAGTCTGTGATAGGTTTGAATTGCACTAGTTTACTCAGCACGTCTCCCAATTTAGACATTTTCGCTTAGGGTTTAAGCCCTCTTCCGTCAGTAAAATCCTGCTTATGTACCAAACCAGGCCAGGGCTTCTGATATGCCATTGTGCGACATTTTTGTCTCATAAAAAGTTTCTCTTTTAAAAATTTCTGATGACGTCCTTGCATGTGGTTAGGGCCCCCAATCAAAAATCTTGGCTACGCCTATGTTTAAAACCTTGTATTTTGGGTTCAATTTTTGAAGTAACTTGGCCCATGAGGAGGGGCAGCAAAGTACATTGCCTTCTGCAATATTTCTAGTTGTAAATTATAAATCATTCAAAGAGTTGCCTTGAAGATTTTTGTTTTGCCGTGAAAATAACTTGTTTTAGGAGTAATTATACAGGTCTGATCGGGGGGCCCAGGCGCTCTGCATTCAAATGCGATAATTTGTTCAATAAGCTTTTCCCCTAGCTAACTTTATTTCAAAAAATTTTGTCACGTAAAAACTGTTGAGGTGGATTGTTACTTGAAGTTGGAACTATAGATGGTTGTTAGTCATGTTCTTGAATAAAGTTCATTAAAAGATTTGATGAGGACTTGAGGCTGCAACTTTTAGTACAAAAATGCGAAATTTCTTATGGGTTAAACATTCAAATTATTGTAGTTGGCTAGAAATTGAATAGAGCGGGCCTGGGCCCCTTGGTCATCATTATTAAGATGATTGTTAATTACTGGTGTACCGTTGTACACAAAAATGCCAAAAGAAACAATAAGCTTCATTGTCATTGTTTTCATCATTAATGGCATTTTAATTGGAGTGGCTACGCCTATTGTGCTGAACAAGTTTATGCAACTCAAATGTATCACGAACGTTCGTCACCGTCGGGCGATTTTTGTGATTTTTCGAAAAAGAAATAGCGGTCTTAGCGCTATTTATATCACATTTTACACGTTTTTAATGCCATTTTAAAAAACCAAATTGTTAAAATTCGGAAGTCATTTGAAAGAGGTAAATTGTCCAACCCCCATAGTTACAGATCAAGTTCAAAACAGGTTTGAACGCTTGCATTTTCCATTAAATTTTTAAGTGACTTGGCTAAAGCGGTTTCAGCCAGGGTGTCGAACCGAACCTGAACCCGAACCGTAAACCCGAATGAACCGTTTCATTTTGGTGAACCCGAACCGAACCTGAACCAGCAAAATTTTACTTCAGTGAACCTGAACCAAACCTGAACCCTCAAAATTGTGCTCAAGTGAACCCAAACCGAACCTGAACCCCTAGCAAAAGCAAGAATATATTTTTCCATATCCGGATGCCGCTGGGGCTGGTACACGCACAATAAGAGCAAGGGTGTTCATCAACAGGATCAGCAATTTCTCCTTTTTCTTTTTCCGGACGAAACGAGTAACGACAGTTAAATTTTAAGTTAATGAACCCGAACCGAACCTGAACCAGTAATATTTTACTTGAGTGAACCTGAACCTAATCTGAACCTCGAAAATGGTGCTCAAGTGAACCCGAACCAAACCTGAACCGCTAAAATATTTTGAGCAGGAGCTACACCTGAACCCGAACCGTTATTTGAAACGGTTCGACACCCTGGTTTCAGCCCCCTGAGTCCACCCTTGTTACCTATTGCTTATATGAGCCTAAACTGGATGGGGGTATAATGTATAACCTGCAGCGCCCTATACTGTATGGGAGTATAATGCTTAACCCTCAGCGCCAAACACTTAAAAATGTTTCAATGGAACTAGGGATTCGAAGATAAAGAACCGTATTTCCACTTACTACTAAATTTTCTTTAAAAATTTTAAGGCCATGTTTTGATCCTTTTTTTTTTTTTTAAGGCATAAAACATTCACACACTATTCATTCGTAGTGATGTTGTAGTAATCAATTTGCAGAATCTTTGATTTTTGTTTTTAACTTGATTGCAAAGTGCTTAATTATACGTGTTTTCACTGTTAGTTGCTAAGGTGTAAAATTACTGCGCCTTTACTTTTTTTGATTATAGGTCTGAAACTAGACATCTGATATTCTTTTTAATCAGTAACCTTGGTTTAACCTTTTTCAGGTGCGTGATGATGTCGTGTATGTTAACCTTTGCATATTCATATTTTTAAGAACGGCCCTGTTTCCGCTTTTCTCAACAATCAAATAAAAGGAATTAATGTTAAAGACCAATTTGGGTATCCATGCCACAAAAGCAGTGCATTTTGGAAGTTTTTTTTTAATTGGAATTTAAAAACAATCAATTGGTTTCTTTAATCAACTAAAACATGCACTTGATGATTTTGTCTTTTGGGACAAAATTATCTTAATTGATACTAAAAAAATATCAGCAAATCTCAAAAGCCGCATAGAAAATACGCGAATTGTATTTGCAATTTTCAATTCCAGTTGTTCACTCTGTATGAAAATCATTGATTTACTGGATGCTGGAAGCAGAAAAGGGAACACTGGTATCTACCAGTAGCAGCTATAATTATAAGTATCATCTGTAGTATTGGGATGATTATACCGCATCGCAATGAGCTGATTCAACGCAAAGCTTTTTGAACACGTGCGACAAGATTCAACTTAAATTGATGCAACTCTTATTTGTGTTTCTAGTTGCTGGTATCTGCGTCCTTAACCGAAGGTTTACAACCAATGTGATGAGCCCAGATTTAAATCATTTCGAAATGTTTTCTTGAACAATTGGAAAAAGGGTTTGTGGTTGTTGGCATAAAAAAAGCTTATTGTAATTTGTAATTACTCAAAATAGAGTTATTTTAGTTTTGCTGATGTTTTTGAAACCTGTACAAGCTGTTTGTAGTATTTTAATTTCTTGGATTGGAAATGGTTTTGAACTTCTATTGCTTGCATGCCAAAACATTGAATCGTTTAAAAATATCCAAACTTTATATTTTCAATCTGTCAGTTTGACCTGACCGGTGTGGTGATGGTGGTGTCATGGATCATTGCTGGAAGTAAATGAACTGACGTGAAACTACGGACCGTGACTTTTATGCGCCGCCGATTATCCGTCAGGACTTTTAGGTGCCAGAGGAAAAAAAATTTTTTTGAATGTAAAAAAAAAAGATTTTTCCAAAAAAAAGTTTTTCAAACAAAAGTTTTACTTCAATTAAAATGTTAATATTTTCGAAGCTTTTCATCTGACCGCTGGTCAAGAGGAATCGTCAGAATAGAGAGAGCGCTGGAAAAGGACCGGCTATTGGAAGAAGCCAAACACTAATTGGCTGGAAAAGGATCGATGAGAGAGCGTCATTTGTGTACAACTGTTAAGTTGATAACGAATCCTTTTTTGTTGGCAGAGGGCGGGGTGAGAAGTTTTGATAAAAGTAACATTATCGAAAAAGAAATACAATAAAAATTCAACTTTTTTTAAAACTTTTACGCTCTCCTTCCATCTATTTGCTTTTGAAGTTTCTTTTATCAAAACTTCTAACCCCACCCTCTGCCGACAAAAAGAATTCGTTTTCAACTTAACGATTGTACACAAATGGAAGCATATGTTTTTTAAAAAATAAAAGAAACATACGTTTCATTTAAAAAATAAAAGTTTTATACCCCTGGCGCCTAAAAGTGTAATTTAAAACAAAAATTTTTTTCACCTCTGGTGCCTAAATGTCTCGGCGCTTAATAGCCCCAGCTCCTAAAAGTAGACCGTAAAAACTAGTACCGTGTCGTGATTGCACCCGTTGTAGCCGTAGATTTTTAATCTCTATAGCTTAAACTTTATGGTATCAGCAATGATTAAAAGACCACTTGACAGAAACATTATGAAGTCAACTGTTTTTCATCCCACATCGCTATGAGCAGATACCACAAATGATTTACTTGATAATTAAAAGCTGTGTTTTTTTTTTGATTTTTTGTTCTCCAGTTCCATTGTCGACTCCACAAAGGATATATAAAGTTAGGTAGGGACAATATATTGCTCTTGGACGCAATTTTTAATGTGACATGGAATTGCCTTGATGTAATGTTACTTATGTTGCATAGGTTACGTCCTGAGCTTGACGATTATTTGCTTTGAATAAAATTGCGTTCAACCACCAATGTTCAACATTGGAAACGTGCCGTACAGTACAAGAGTTTCTGGCTGTATGTGTATTTACTCCATACTAAAATGAATGGTAAGTTCCAAAGCTGTTGTGAAATCAATCTGAGCAGTTTTTGTGCCTGCATTATGGCTGGATAGAGCATGGATATTAAATTTCCTGCTGAGATAATGATGATGGAATAATTAAATCCATTTAATAACTTTGTAACAGCAATGATTAGACTACTGCAGTATCTGAAATACCATGAAGTTTTTTAACTTATTCATCCCATATCGCTATGAGCTGTTACAAAATCGATTTTATCACATCACATTTATTTTTTAAAACAATGCCAGTTTCGGCATAAAAAATAACACCGGCCAGTTTTCTCGAGACGAAATATCAGGCTTTTGCGATTATAGCCAGAAGACTACTGTTATGCAGTATTGTGGTTGTTGGCATGAAAGGATCAATCCAAAAGATAACCAAGTTAGAATGAATTGTGTCATTTTACTCGTTGAAATTTAACAACGTAAGAGACCAAATAGTTACCTAAAGTCTCTTCGCTGTATGAAACAAAACTACCTTTAAGTTAATGGATTTGCAAATATAGCCAATTGATCATATCTGAATTCAGTAGCGTAGGCGGGGAAGCTATTGGCCTGCCGACTAAAATGCAGCACATTAAAAATGCTACGTTTTCAGCACTTCTGAGACTGACTTATGCACTGGAATTGACTCAAATATCATTTAAAGCATATTTTCAAACGTTTACTTGGGGACGGGGGCTAATTTGTCAAAAATAATACTCGTAAATTAGAAAAAAGACATATAAGAAATGGCCATTGGTCAATAAGCTCAGGAATAGGGGGGTATTCAGTATTAGTTTATTACCAATCACTTCTCTCAAACTTCCTTCCCTTGACCCCCCTACGAGGGGTGGCTGAAAACTTCGTAGGCTGACTGTGATGGAATTATGATAGAGCAATGAAAATTGGCAAGCGACCACTTCAAACCTTCATGATGTTAACTGTATTGCATATTTCTAGAGAAATTCACATTGTTAGGAAAATTACGTGCACTAAAGATAAGTACTAGAGAGATTTTGTTAGATCTGTAAAATTTTGGTCATTGTGGTGATTGTGGTCATCTGCTTCAAAATGGTGTACTCAGCACTCATCTTGAGTTACAAAACGTTTGCATAAACCATCTGGATTGGCTTCAAAAATTGCCGAATTCGCTCGTGACATGACCATCCTGATGCGCATTTGGTCAGTCAGATGCCTAGTTCCTTGTGAAGAATGTTCTCTACTCGTTCATGAGAGATGCCAACCTCCTTAGTCATATGACTTATTGTTAGTCGCCTGTCACCTATCACTATTTGGTTAACACGGTCAATAACTTCTGGAGTGGTGGCAGTTGCTGGCCGTCCAGACCTTGGATCATCTTCAAGGCTCTTTGGTCCTCTTTTGAACTCTGCAGCCCACTTTTGCATAGTCGACAAACCTGGAGCATCATCTCCCAAAGTATCGACCATGTAAGCATGAATCTCTGAAGGGGTTAACCCCGTTTTTGGCGTGTATTTTATATCACCACGATGCCAGTTTTTATTCATATTCGAAAACTTTGCAATCACCACAACGCCAAAAGTTTAACAGATCTCACAAAATCTCTCTTGTACTTTATTGCATGTAATTTTCTTAATAATGTGAATTTTTCTGAAAATAGGCAATGCAGTTAATATCATGTAGGTTTGAAGTTGTCACATGCCAATTTTCATTGCTCTATCATAATTCCATCATAGTCAGCCAACGAACTTTTTAGCCACCCCTCGTAATTATGTCTTTCTGTAGTAAGTATAGCCGAAATAGATTATTAGAGTTTCTTGAACTACCGGTATATGATTTTATGATTTACCAGCTTGTTAATAAGGCAGTAGCTACCTCCTACATGCCCATTTATGCAACTCGTATAAGCATGTTTTTGCACTGCTAATTTCTGTGCCACGTTTTAGCAGCATTAATTTTTTATCAAAAAACGTTCAAAATTACGTAAGTTCTGCCAGGTAACACGAAATTTTCGAGCGCTGAGGGCTCCGCCCCCAGACCCCCAATTGCCTCCGGCGGCTGTAACAGCCCCCTACCATAACAGATTACTGGCTACGCGCCTGTCTGAATTCCCTACGTTTGCATTGCTGAGTTTTCTACCTGGAGTGATTGGTTACCTCGACCCACAACGCAAATACGCTTGTATGGAGCGTTTGCCATAGGCCAACTCAAAATTAAAAATGCCTTAACTAGCAAGCACCAGGTAATACTTTCGGTTAAGAATGGCTTTCTTCGCTATCGATGTGATTCAGATTCTCACCGTTAATACTTAAATTACAAATTTCAGATCAGCATCAGTACGTTTAACGGAACTACCGGACAGCGACGACCTTTACCGCATAGCCCAAATATTTTCTCAGAACATTACATTGGCAGATTCATTTTCATGTTCATCCCTCTTCGTGCAACAATCTGCGTGTTTTTGGTATTCGATCCTCAATTGCATATGGTGTTTCAGAAGGCCTTACGATAAAAAGTCTGTTTAAAGGACAGCGAAAATAAACACCGTTTGCAGAAATTGCGTACTCTTGTTCGGGCGTGTATCAACTTGTTTAATTCATCGTCATTTTATGTGCGTTGAAGTGTTCAATAAATTGTTGCATATTCTGTCACTGGACAGTAGACAGCGTCAAACTTAGCTGTTAACCCGCACGCATTCCAGTGCGGTAACTAGTGTTTGGAGGAATCTGCACTAATGAGTTTCTAGTGATTAAATGTTCCACGTCTTATTTAAGGAAGCGCCAACGTGACCAGTTGTCGGTTGATCCCATGTTGCGCGATCAGGATTCTGAAAGCCATTCAGGTGTAATAATATTACCTTTTGGCATTACAAAAATGTTCAGTTGTGGTTTCCAAAAGTTTTTTTTTTTTGTTGGTGCGTACCAAATTAAAGGAATAAAACAATAGGGCGTTGCGCCAGTGTTCCGGTGTACGACTTTTTTGGTCTTCTATTTCGCTCAGTAAAGCGCCAAGTGTACCAGGGCCCTTGTGTGATAAGTTATCGTGTGAAAGCGAATAAAATATATCACGACGAATTTCTTTTGGAATTGTAGAAAGTTACGCAGCACTCCTATGGTTCTAATTTAACTTAAGAGGAAACAAAAACGTAAGCCCATTTGATAATGAGCGAGTCCAATCTTTCATAATACTTAACTGTATCACGCCAAAACGGAGTTTCGGTGCCGATCTCGTCGACAGCATAAAAAGTTATGGAAAAATGTGGCGGGTTGTTGGCAAGGCAACTATGTATTCAATTTGACCGCTCCAAGATTTGAACTTCAAATCTACCGCTCCATAAAAAAACGCGTTATGATTTGACCAAGTGACCTGTAAACAAGTGATTACAGTAAATGAGGTTCATTAAGTTTGAAAAATACCTAGCCGTCACAAAATCATTCGGATTATACAGCATTTTGACTTGATTAATAAGCTTTTGTAAGCCCGTACGAGAACTAAATTTGCCCAGCCCTTTCATCTTCTTTACTTGTAGGTCAAGTCCAAAACATATTCAAATGCTTGCATTTTGGGGAAAGTTTTCTAAGTGGCTTGGACAAAAAAGGGATCTTAGCCCCTTGATAGCGCTGCTTATTGATGCTTCTTATCCGCCTTTTACGAGAAAGCGACGATGGCGCTATCCTTTGGACAAGTCCGCACCCGGTTAGGAGTTGACCATTTTCCAAGTTTTACGTTTGACTTCCCACGTAAATTTGCTGCTTGTTCGAAGCCAACAATCCGAGCTGATCATTACAAAGCGTCTTATCCAAGGACGCAATAACGTGACTAGAGTGAGGATTGAACCCATGATCATGCGATCGGGGTCGTAAAAACTACGCCTTTACCCTCTCGGCAACGTTGCCAACAACGAATCGACACAAAGAGCTTTTCATGACGACCAAAAATGCCTCAAAAATAAGCCGATAACTTTTTTGGTTTTCTTTTTTTGCTGAACTCATACACCGATAATTTTACATTACCGGTATGCCTCAGGTCAGTGGTTTTGGTGTGACCCTGTCGAGCACGGGTTTCCTAACTGGGGTGCATGAACCCCCCGGGGGTGCGTGAGTTCATTCCAAGGGGTTCGCGATACGTTTCAAAGAATCAAAATTACAAATGTTTAAAATCAGTTTAAAGTTTAAACCAATAGAATTGGAATAGAGGATTAATTTGAAACAAAAAGACTTAATTTTTATTCATTTATCTACATGATTTACCAGCCGTAATTTATATCTATGATGAATTTGTAAACTTGAAATACTTCTTAGTTCCCCAAACAATTAAAGAACGCTTTGTCAGTTAGATTTTGTTTTAGAGCAAATTTTTTTTAAGAAGATTCAGGCCGAAATTTTGATGTCAAAAAAACGCAAATACGATGATTTATACATCAAGTGGGGATTTATGAAGCTTGTGGGGAAGGATGAGACTGAACATTCGCAATGCGTATTGTGTTATAAAGTGGGGCAGGCTTCGATGAAGCCATCGAAGCTAAATGCTCACCTCGCCAGCATCCATCCGAAACAGAAGACATGTTCGGAAGCAAGAAAGCCCGCTATATGGTGAAGGGTACGTCTTTGACTCAGCACTGATTCCGATGGTTGACGAAGCCTATCACTGAAACCTCCTATGAAGTAGCGTTCCTTGTCGCAAAAGCGAAAAAGTCTCCTTTTGTTGCATAATTTGGGCCCAGATCCTTTCTTGAAAACTTGGGAGTTTGTAGAGACCTCTGACATCCACAGGAGGTCCATGGCGGTATAGAGTTAGAGAACCACTGCTGTAGAGTGTAGACCCACAGGTTCCTTGCAAAGTCGCATTTTATTGTCATTTCTCACTCTTTTAATCAGTCAAAAAAATCAAGATGCGCAAAATCCCACTGCAGTCACTTCGTTTGTTGTTTCGGCTTCATAATTTCATCAGTTTTTGGTTTCATTATGTAGGTCTGGGTATTAAGGATCATCTCTCATTCATATTCAGGGTAGTGGCTTTGCGGTCCACGACTTTTACGCGCGGGACGTTTATGCGCCGCCGATTAGGCGCCGAGACTTTTAGGCACCAGAGGTAAAAGAAAAATTTTTTTCAAAAAAATTTTCAAAAATTTTTTTCACAATAACAAGTTTTTTTCCAAAAGAAATGTTTTTTCTTTTAAATGACAGTTTTTTTCAAATAAAAACTTTTTTGAAAAAAAACTTCTTCCAACAAAAAAGTTTTACTTTGGTTAAAATGTTTATATTTTCGAAGCTTTTCATAAGTTGTTTATCAACAAGAGTCGTCAGAACAGAGAGCGCAGGAAAAGGAATGGCTATAGGAAAAAGCCGAGCAGTGATTGGCTGGAAAAGGATTGCTCACATTCGGGAGAAAAATATACATATAAGTTAAAACATGGAGAAGTCGCTGCGTGAGTGTGAACAAATTACACTCGTCATCGTGCTGTATCCCGAGACAAAATTTGAGATGATTTGTTCTGCTCGAAAAAGCAGCAAAGCAATCAATTTTGAAGCACAAATAAAATGAGTTTTAGTCAAACGCCAACTTCGCTTTATTCAGGCTGATTTCTGAAGAAGTTGACTTCAAGAATATAACATAGTTTTTACTATAAGTGTATTTGCAACAAGGTGCAAAGATTAAGCTTTAAAACACGATTTAAACATTGCTTTTACTATATTTACAACAAGATGTAAAGACCATAAATAAGAATCTGCCGAGAGATGAATCCTTAGCTCCTGAAAAAGTTCGTACTGTATTATTTGGTTGAGGTAGACTCAAAATAACTGTGAAACGTCACACGGCTTGCTGCGTGTGCCAATATTGCATAAGCAACTCGTGTCCGTGCGCCACAAAATTTGAGACCTCTGGCTGGACATCACATGCGTCTGGATTAGGTAAAAAAAAACTTTGCAAGTAAGTAGTGGAAAACATTTTTTGTTATTGAAAAAAATGCAATAAGAAATCAATTTTTTGTAAAACTTTTCCGCTCTGCTTCCATCTACTTGCTTTTGAAGTCACTTTTATCAAAACTTCTAACTCCACCCTCTGCTGACAAAAAAAATTTTTGTTCAGCTTAAAGGTACACAAATGACGCTCTCTCAGCAATCTTTTTCCAGCCAATCACTGCTCGGCTTTTTCCTATAGCCATTGCTTTTGCTGCGCTCTCTAGCTCTCTATTCTGACGGTTCTTCGTGACAAACATCAGATGAAAAGCTTTGAAAATATTAACATTTTGATTAAAGTAAATCTTTTTTGTTGAAAGGTTTTTTTTTTCAAAAAAGTTTTTATTTGAAAAAAGACTGTCATTTGAAAGAAAAAAAATTTTTTGGGGAAGAAAAACGTTTTTTTATAGAAAAAAAGTTTTTTGGAAAAAACTCTTTTTGGAAAAAAAAGATTTTTTTGGAAAAAAAATTTTTTTTTGAAAAAAAAGCTTTTTTGGAAAAAACTTGTTTTTGTAAAAAAAATTTTTTTTTACTTCTCGCGCCTAAAAGTCTCGGCGCATAAAAGTCCAGGAGTCTAAAAGTCCCGGCGCATAATCGGCGGTGCCTAAACGGCGGTGCCTAAACGTCACGCGCATAATAGTCACGGTCCGGTGGCTTTGCGCTTAGCATTCCAGGTACCGATAACATCCTCATGGATGAGAATGAAATCCTCTCACGATAGAGGGATTACTAACGTTTTTTGAATGTATTAAATCCGGTAAAGGTATCGACTCGTGACACACAAGAAGTGATACATTTAGAAAAAGAGGAAGTTTTCACTGCAACAGAAGTGGTAACGGCAATTACAGCAAAGAGACAAAATCGGGAAAAGCTGTAGGTAAACATCAAATCAGACCCGAGATGTTGAAAGTGCTGAAGGGAGAAGGAAATCTCTGGTTAACGCAAGTGTAAATAGCTGCTAGGAAGTTTCGCAAAACTCCCAGCGATTGGCAAACAGGTTTGATTAATCTAAAATCTAAGGAAGGAGATCGTAAGCAATGAACGAACTTCCCAGGTATCACTTCTTAGTTTGCCAGGAAAACTATGCCAAATGCCTGGAAGTATTGGAATCAAAAGTGAGGGATGGCCACTGCTGTTTTCGTCTGGGTCGCAACATGAGGGACCATATGCAGAACGATCAGTTTACGGACATAATCCGGAATTGGACAAAATCCAGAACGGACCAAATCCCGAAAGGACAAAATCCTAATCAAATCAAATCTTTCATTATACTCGCTGTATTACGCCGAAGCGTGTAACGAGTTGGCGAGGCCCATCTCCGCGTCATTGCGTCTGTGTGCAACACAGCTCCTTTCGAAGAAATGTCGCAGCGGTGGCAATCCATTGGCAACACTGTGTCCGATTTGACCGGCCCGAGATTTGAACCTCAGACCTTCTGCTCCAGAGACGAACGCGTTACCGCTCGATCAACTGGCCAATTTAGGACAAGACAAAATCCTGAATTAACAGATTCCGAAATGGACAATATTCCGATTTGGACAAAATCCAGAATGCACAAACTCCTGAATTGAACAAAATCCGGACTGGACAAAATCCAGAATGGGCAAATCCTCAACGGACAAATCCCGAATGATAAGATCCCAAATTGGACAAAATCCAAAATGGGCAAAATCTTGAATATTCACTATTGCAAAAAAATATTTTTAAGTCTAAATAGAAGCTGTTGTGATTTTTGATTGCTTTGGTTGTGTTTGATCCTTCATTAGCATTTTGGCTTGACAGTAATTTAAATATTACTCGCACCAGCTTCTCTGTCAATTTAAAATATTTATTGTAACATTTTTAGTAAACTTTTTGCCCGCTTATTCAACGATAAGTGGCACTGTTTAATTTAAATTAATTGGTTTCAATTCAAATAGATTGACAGCAAAATTTAGCGAGAGCGTAAATTAAGTTTATTCTACGTGAAAACAAGCAATTTGTCGAAATGCTTTAACAAGGACACAATGTTTTGCTGAAAGCATTAGCGTAGTTTTTGTAAATAAAAAAAATTGAATCAAAAATAAATAAATAAAGTTGTTTCTGAACAAACCTGTTCTGCACTCTTCTTGGATTCGTTCCAGAAACAAAAAAATTTTCTTCACTTAACCGCAGCGTTGAAACGTATGATGATTACAACATGTAATCATTAACCGAAGTGCAATTTTCTAAACTTTATTGCTCTTTTGCGGGTTTTAATTTTAATTTAATTCAAAGAAAATCCATTCGTCACGGTAAAAATATTCATATACGAAACAAAAGAAAAAAAATCCTTTCGAAGCAAATTGTTGGCGGTTCAACTTTCTCTTAATTGATTTGGCTACTTTTTTTGTCAAAAACAAAACTTGCAGATTTATGTTAAATATTAACCTAGATTTTGTTTGCAAACTGGAGGAACTGACGAAAAAAGTGACTTGTGCGAGATTTTCGCTACTAGACAAACTGCTTGGCAAATTGCCACGTTTTTTTTACTTAATCGCTCTAAAAAAAAATAATAGTAACTAGACAAACATAAATTCATAAGTATCAAAAGACAATTTCAGTTTTGAAGCATAGGTATTTGCACTGACCGGTAATCAAACCATTAACCTTGGGAGTTTCAGTGTGACAGTCCTATCGCTGCGCCCTCGGCAAGTGCTACGCTCAATTGCATTGTTTTCGTATACGCACTGTTTTTCTAGGCGCCACGGCATAAACAATTGAACACCACGAAGCTTTGTTGGCAAAACGCAGTCGCAGTCAGTGGCGGATTTAGGGGGGGGGATGCATCCCCCCCCACCAGCCTAAAAGTAACGATTTTGGCCGAAAAATCAGCCTCTATTTCGAACAATTCGGCTCCATTGCGGGATGCATCCCCCCCCACCAGCCGCAACCTGAGGATTCCGGCCGAAAAACTAACCTCAATTTCGGTGAAGACCTTTTTTTTTTTTTTTTTGGAGACCACCTGATTTTGGGCGAAAAAAACATATGAATTTCCGATTTCGGCCGAAAAATCACTCTCAATTTTGGTGAAGACATCCGAATTTTTGAGGTTATGTGCTTAAAATCCCCCCCACCAAAATTTTCTAGATCCGCCACTGGTCGCAGTGCGCTGAGTTTGAAACTTTGTAAGTATTGAGTAAATTCATAATTAGTGCTTATAAGCCAGTCAGCAGAAGGCCTACACTTTTAATCCAGATTGTATATTTTTGAAGTTGGTAAAATTTGGGATTTTGTCCATTTGGAATTTTGTGCATTCGGTATTTTTCCAATTCGAAATTTAGTCCAAATTCGGCATTTTGTCCATTCGGAATTTTGCTCAATTCGGTATTTTGTGCATTCTGTATTTTTTCCAATTCGGGATTCTGTCCACTCTAGATTTTGTCCATCATTGGCGATTATGTCGATTTAAGAATTTTGTCCGTTAGGAATTGTGTTCAATTCTGGATTTTGTCCATTCAAGGTTTTGTTCGTTAGGGATTTTAGTTTTCGACATTTTGTACATGATCCCAAAATGATCTTCACTTTGAAGCAAATCTTCGAGAAATCATGGGAGCATGGCAAAGATCTGTTTGTATGGTTTGTCGATTTAAAAAAGTAAATGACCGAGTTCCTCGGGATAGACTTTGGAAGGTTTTTCGGGAGTATGGCGTTGATGGTCAGTTGTTGCGCGCCATTAAGTCATTCTACTGCCGTCCGGAAGTTTGTGCTCGCGTAAAAAGCAAGCAATCAAAGCCGTTCCATGCGGGCGTTGGACTCCGGCAAGCGTGTGTTTTGTCATTTCTCCTTTTCATTGTTTACATGATAGGATTTACAAATGTGGCCAAGCTGATGAGTGTGGCATGATGGGAAATCGCAAAATCAGTCGTCTGCTATTCGCTGATGATTTGGTTTTGCTTTCTTTCACAGAATCTGGCCTCCATTGCGCAGTAGATAGCTTTGCAGATGCACGTGACACCGCCGGAATGAAAATAAGCAGAACCAAAACAAAGATACTTCACCGTTCACGAAACCCTGACTAGTGCATGCTGCAAGTGAAGAGAGCAAGACAAGTCGGAGAAGTGCATACCCGAATTGGCAAGTCTAGTGCAGTAATGCAAGCTTTGTACTATATTTGGTTGTCATGAAATGAGAATATCTCAAAAAGGCCACAGCTTTCAATTTTCTAAACAGTGTTGTCTCAAGTCTCACCTATATGGTCATGAACCTTGGGTAATGACCAGGGGTGCCAAACGCCTAAAAGACAAGAGTGGGCAGCTTTTTCAAAGAGCATTTTCAATACTGTACGTACTAACATTCATTACCACCAACATTGCTCTCAAATACTCTCAAATAATCAAAACACTTCAACAAAGCCGGAATACGTCGAATAAACTCTAAAAAATAACAACAAACGAATTGTCAACCAAGTAAGAGCAGGTTCAGCCGTCTGAGGCCATTGGGGGTTTGGGAGCAACACTCCCAATCGCCGGAATATAACAACCCCCTGGTAGAACAAAGTTTTTTTATCACGTGATTTTCCTACCAAAGTATTACTAAAATAATTGTAGCACCGTGGACAATAAACAGTTTACTTTTGAAAGGATGAACAGTGGTTTAATGAAGTTTTTTTTTTGTTTTTGTTTTATTTTAATTATTAAAAAATAAGTGTGAACTGCTTCGAACGAGCATCAAGCCAAATGAAGCTTATTATACCATAAGTTAAAACTATGCAGACAGAAAGTAGTGAAAGATCGTGCGGTCATCTAAATCACTGCTCTAAATAGCAATCCTTAAACAGTAACAGACGTAAATTTAAGCTTGGCGATAAACAAAACTACAAACTATCACAAGCGAAACAAACGATGTTTTCTACTGAGCAAGTTTTTCATAAAAAAGAAAAAAACGTATAGCCTACGTTATTAAAAAACTGTTGTCTGTTGATAAAACAAAAAGTGCTACCATTACTAAACAAAAATCTCGTTACAATTTTGAATGTGTTGAAATCAGCAGAGGTGGAGTTCTCGAGGACGTCCTCGGGGCACATTTTGAAGTCCTTGGCCTTGACCTCGATGCCTCAAGTCCTCAAAAATTGCCCCGTCTTCTGGTCGAGGGCAGCACTATTTTTTGAATGGTTAAAATTTTGTAGATCGGCTGAAAAAAATTTTTTTGACAGTTTTTTTTGGAGATCGCCTGAAAAAGTTTTTGAAGTCCTTTTTTTTTTTTGAGAACACTTGCGTTTGCGTCGTTGGTCTTTGGACCAGGGCCGTGTCAAGGCAGCACCAAAACCCTCCGGTCGGGGGGGGGCCCCAGCCAACATGGGGCCCCACTTTTTACTTTACCACTACTACTTTAAAAGTTGGTATTGTTGATCAGTGCTAGTATGTTTCGCAATATTTAAAACAAAATTAAAGCGTATTGTCAATTTGAAATTGCATAAGATACTGAAAATACGCTCGCTGTACCTGTATGTCTCTGCTGCTGCGTTACAATTTCATCTATGGTGTAATAGAATCACAATTGCTTTGTCTTAGCTAGTTAATCAATTCAGATGTTCAGCTTACCAGTCGATTGCACTACAGCCAGTCCGGAGTCAGTCTAGTTATGGTTACAGTTATATTGCCTTCAGACGTCAGCAGTACCGTAGCCACGGGGGGCTATATCCTCCCCATTGGCCTGTCAACCAAAATGCAGACTAATGAAAATGCCTCGTTTTTAGCTCTTCTGAGACTGCTTTTTTGCGCTGGAATGGATATGAATATTTAAAACAAAATTAAAGCGTTTTTTGAAACATACATTCAGGGGGGGGGGGATAATTTTTTAAAAATTAAAGTCACAAATCAATTAAAACTTTGAAAAATGCCCAATAATAAACAATCAAATTTCATCGCTAGTGTGAAAACGCCAAACGTAGGCTTTATCAAAACATATATCATAAACTCAGAAATAAGTTGAGGGGGGCTATTCAGTGTTAATTAATTACCAATCACTTTTTTCAAATATCTTTCCATTAGCCCTCCCCCAATCATTTTTTTATAAAATATAGACGAAATAGATTACTCCATGTGAGTTTTATTGAATAATAGGTTTTATGATTTACCAGCAGGTAAACAAGACAACTACAATGTTATCATAAGCCACTTCCCACATAGTCCATCAATGCAATCAGTTAAATCATGTTGCGCTGCCAATTTTTTATGCCACGTTTTAAAAGCATTATTTTTTATTAAAAGAGTCCTAAAATTAAGTTATTTTTGCAAAAAAATGCAAAATTTTCGAGCGCCCAGACCCCCAGAATGGCCCCCCTTATTGCGAATTTCCGGCTACGTGCTTGGATATCAGCAAGCAAGTTAAAATTTATTTCATTAAATCCTAAGTTCCTAGAGTTCAGTACAGATCTTTTTAGGATCATTGATGTCACTACAGTCGCTTACAAGGATCGCATCTTTAACTCATAATTACAGCTCCGGTACCCAAATTATTTTTCACGTAGCATTGTAACAATACAGTATTAATGGTCTTTGGAATTCAATAAAACTCACTCTCAAACAATAATTTTATTGATTGTACTGGTTTAGTTTATATTTTGGATATCATTAATGTAAATTTTCGTGCTGTTCTACAATCCTGGTTATGGAAAAGTAGTGCGTCTTAGATATGTAAAAATAAAGTGACTATTTAGGCCGATTGCAAAAATGTGCAAATTTAAGCGTTTCGAAGGGGGACCCTTCTTAAGTTTTCGGGGGGGGGGGGGGGGGGCGAACCACCTAGGCACGGCCCTGCCTTGGACTCGAGCATTCCTGTCCTTGGTCTCGAGAGTGTCTGTTCTCGAAAGGGCTGTTCTTGGCCTCGGTCTTGGATTTTTTTTTGTGTTTTCAAGCCTTGTATCCTCGACTCCCAGGAGTGCCGATCTTTGTTGAGCATTGGGGGTATAATTCGCAATTTTATCCAAATTTTTCCCTATTTTCAAGATTGGGGGTGATGAACCTCGACCACGGTTTTGAGCAGGTGAGCTAATTAAGTAAAGACCAAAAAAAAAGAAAGGTCTTCACCAAAAGTGGAACACTTTTTTTTCCACGAATTCAAGTGGACACCTACGCTCAGATGCACTCCAGAGTCAAATTATTGGGGGGGATGCAGGATTAGACTATACTTAAACTATTGGGGGGGATACAGTCAAATTATTGGGGGGATATATCCCCCCCGGGTTTCGGCACCCCTGTCGACTACACCTCTAGAAATCAGCTATACTTGAGATTGAGTTCCGTAAGTCAAGTTATTATGTATTTATTTATTCATTGTAAATACTTTTACTCATAGGTGGGCACAAGTCCGTTAATCGTTAATAACGAAGCTAACTTTTTCATTAACTCGTTAATCCGTTAAAGAGTTTTTTCATGTTAACGGACTAAATTAACTTCCGTTAAGTGCTGTTAACGGACTAAAGTAACTTCCGTTAAGTTCTGTTTACTTCCATTAAGGTTTTTATCGTTAATATCTTGCAGCTTCGTTGTACATTTGAACTTGTTTTTATCTTGAAATTAGATTAGACTGTGAAATGTATCTTTCAAATCACAAAAAGACCACCATAGCAATAACTATTTCCTTACAATCAGCTCAACAACGTCAATACGTGTTCTAGAAGCGAGTGAATAAAAAATATATATAAATTACACGCAAAATGTTAACGGATTAACGGATTTGATTAACTTCCGTTAATTAAAGCTGAAAATAACGGATTAATGTTAACGGAGGTGTGAAGTTTGTTAACGGACTAGTGGTTAACGAAGCTAACGTTTTGCGCTAACTTGCCCACCTATGCTTTTACTCCATTACTGCGGCAAAGCATTGAAAAGAACGAGCAAAGTTTATTCCACCCGAAAATTGGATATAGCCTACTTTTTGTTTTAACCCTAACTTAAACCTAGACACAAAAACAAAAAAAACTATGAGATGCATATTTGCATGTTTCTTATGTTTTCTTTTTGAGTTAAATTTTCCGGTGAAATGCTCACCTCTCACATGCAGTAATTCGGCTCATCATTACAAGAGAATTAGTGCGTTTCTCACCAATGATTAACTGGTATGAAAAGCAAAAAAAACGAAAGGCTGTTAGCCTATAAGTTATAATATCATTTTTATATCAACTCAACCAATATAACGACTATGCTCGAACAGAGAAACTAAAGTTAGGATCAAAGTTTTTTTACCCCTGTTTCTTTTTCAACGTGATTCGAGGTTTTTTCTTCATAAACTCGTGATTTTTTTCACATTCAGTCATTTATTTTCTTTATAATCATCAGTCTACACACGCTAAACGCTTCCAAACAGTTGCAGTAAAGACCAATGAAATGTAAATTAGGAATGGAGTTGTGGAAAGGACAGCTGTAAAATCCGTATTTTTTTCATATCCTTTGCAAAGCGTGGTGGTTTTTAGTATTACGCAATCTCACTCAGCGGCTGTAGTAGTATTATTCCGCATGTTGTTCTTACATTTTTAAAAACTTTTATTTCATATTATTTTATTAAAAAATTGAAAAATAATTATTTGAATGTATTTATTTTGAATGATTTATGAATTATTTCTTCTTTTAAAGATTATTTACTAAAAAAATTTGTGATTATTTTATTCATCCGCTACTAACGTGCGCTACCTAACCGGCACTGAAAATCTTGGTCTTTTGGGAAACATGTCTCAATATACAAGGTAAGTTGATAAATATTGCTTAATTAGTCTAAACTTTGAAATGATTTTCCGATGCAATTTGTATATTTGGTTTGTAATGACTTTATTATTACGTTAGCTAATGAAAACCTGCGTTGATTAAGCTTCAATCGCATAGATAACTGCAGTGTTGCTTCAAGCTCAGCAATCTTAGAGGTGGAATTGGTTGTTGTTTTTTAAAGAATCTGAGCTCTTACTATTACTTAGTAAGTTATTTTTCAAAATAGTAGTACACCAATGGTGTAATTCTGTGGAAAGAGGCTATTGATTTTGCCTTTAGTCCTCGTTAAGCTTCAGCAATCTTGAAACACACTTAAATTTGTTATTTTGCGTTTTATGTTTTGTTATTTTCATTTTCCGTGATAACTGTACGTACTTACTTCATTTGCTTGTTTCTATGCTACATGACTTCTGTGTTGTTGTGTAGCGTATAGGCCTAGTTATAACTTTCAAAGCGACTTCTAAGCAAAAGACATGCTTTCACAAGTTCTAGTTAAGGTCAATAAACCTGCATTATTTTTATTACTTTAGCAACTAGCAGAGTAGTGTTATGGTGCTGTACAGTATATACCGGTAAATGCTATCAGTATCACTGACTGACTGATCTGCATCTGGTAAATTACTTGGCAGAGGCTGGTGTTACGTTACATCAGAATAAGAAAATTGCTATTCTAGCCCAACCTCAACCCTAAACCTAACCCTATGTCTAATCCTTAATCCTAACCCAAACTCAAAATCTAACCCAAACCCTAACAATAATGTAAAAAACAAAAATGAGCACTCACTCTTTGTTCTCTTATTCTCTGTATGGGCGTTACGTAACGTAATACCAGCCACTTCCAAATTACTAACCTTAACTTTCAATCTAACTGTACAGACAGTAGCCCTATCAAAACTTAATCCAAAATTAAGCAAATGAATGCCAAATCTCAACATACCGGTAGTCACTGGTTTAAACGTTCACTCTAGTGCTGTTGCCTATACTATTCTCTTTGGTATTCAGTTATCGGTATTTTCACATTGTTGTGTAGTTTCTGACTTGTTTCACTTTAACTTTTGCACCCTGTACCAGTACTACCATAGGTCTTCATACTATACCAGTATCTATCGATACTTACCAGCTTACAACTTGTCTAAAATTTTACTCAATAGCCTATTAGTTGCTGTTTGTGTTGTTTGTTTTGGTATGTATGGTACGTTGGCTGTCAAGTAATTAGCTTGATCGAATCTATTAGGGGTATATACTTAAACGAGGACTAGTCCTAAAGGCAAAATCAATGGGGCATTTGAAGCTACGTCGATTGTATTAGACTGGATAAACGATTAAAAACTGATATTTCATACACCCGCGATGCGAATTGCTAACGTGTTAGAACGTTGAAAGAAAGGATATACTCATTTGCTTGCAACTTGTTTGCTAAGTGTAGACTGGACATAAAGCTGCCACTTTGTGTTCTAAAGACAAAACCAAAACTGTTTTTTAAATTGGATTTTATAGATTACCGATATGCTGTTCTACCAATCGACATTTGAGGAGATGATGTTTTGAGTGGTCAATTTCGCATAGTGTACATCTCAGTAACTTGGTTTAGTTATAATGCTAAGAGCTTTCAAATATAATGTGCTTAAGTGTGCAAAACGAGTAGCCACTGAAGACGTCCTTTAGACAAGTTGACACAGATAAGTCGTCCCTGAAGATGAATAAATATATGTCACATTTGTTTGCGCGTTATGCCACTGTAGTAAACCTATCTGTCCACCCATCTTGCATTGGGTGGGTCAATGTGTGTTAGGGACGACTTCGGTGGCATCCTGCAAAGCAATTTGGCAAAAGTATATAAATTTTTGATTGGGGTTTTCAGGTTATACACTTTGCAGTTATCATAATGGTTCCCTAGAAAAAAATTGTGATTGATGTACTTAGCCTCTGTCTTTATTATGTGTAAATTTGTGAGTGTATGAGTGAAATTTTATCTTACTCAAAATAAATCAGTTCATCCGGTATAATGCCTTACCACTGTACAAGCTGCTTGTTGGTTAAAATATTAATCTCAGGATATGCTTGTATGCTCATGGTTTTATATACCATTAGGTGTGTAGACTGAGCTGTATTAAAAATGCTCAGTTTATGAAAATGGAACGGCATTATTGCATAGATCAATTTAATTATGATCAAACACTGGACTAATTTGAGACGTCATCTTTGAGCGCAGTGCCTAAATAAACATGCAATTATGCTAAATATCATTGGGTATCGCTATGCTGCAAACAGATTGACAAATGTTAGTGGTACTTAAAACTGCCACCAAACGTGATACGATCTGGCTTGTCCGAAAGATGCATAGACTGCATATGTCACTTCCTTAAAAGCACTTTCAAAAGCTATCTCTGACAAAAACTTTTTGCTCCCCTGGAATTTGCTTTAGCAAAAGTGACATCTATGATCACTCATTCATTTGAAGAATTTAGGTGCACCTTGTAGTCAAAACTTCTGTAGGAGTTAAATTTATCTGTTATTGAAAAGGGTATTCTACCTTGGTTAGAATATTGTATTTTAACGCAAAAAAGCTGTAAAATTTAAACAAGTTGTAATAGCTATGCGCTGGAAAACAAACAGATTTGTTAATGCAGCAAGTACCTTATTTTGTTTTGATTGCACTAATCAAATTCAGTTCATTGGTTTAGTAATAATGTGAGTGATTTATCAGCCGCCTGATTGACTTAATTCTAGAATACCAGCTAGTGGTATCATCAATGTTCTTTTGCAATAATTCATTTTAGCACAATCATTTAAAAAAATTTACTAGTACATAAAAAATCAACAAAAAAGTTAATAGCCCAAACTGTATTTAAAATTTTTTTTCTTTGGTTCAGCACATAAACATCAAGATGGATAAAAATCAAATTAGATTTTTTGATTTCAATAATATTTTTTAGGTTTTAGGTTTTTCAACTTATTTAAAGGACTGTAGTCAACAATTTGCTTACTGAATGATGTTTCAAACTATATTTTTAATGTATTGGTGAATAAACTTTAAACTTTTGCTAGTTATTGCAATATATGTCCCAATCGGCATTTTTTTTGTACTAAAATGTTTTTTCAGTATTTAAATCTGTCTTAAGTTAGTTAGATTTGGACCAATAATTACTGTTAACTTGCTATAATCAATGCTCTTATTCTTATTTTTCAATAGTGGTGAAAATTATGGGCGGAGTAAAGGAGGAGATAGCCAATATGGTGGTGAAAAAGCAGAGTCCAATGGCAGGCCTGAGTATGATGGGCCTCCTGGCATGGTCCCTGGAGGATTGATTGAGGTAATGCTGATTGAAATTCTGTAGTATTAAAATAAACGTTATCTTTTGTCTTTTTGGTTTATTTTTGTAGTTGTTGACCTTTTCCTTACTTGCCACTGTCAAACCAGTAGCTCTATTTCCATTTAAATGTTAATCATGTTCGAGGAATTTTATGTAAGTAGTTGGTTTCACCTACTTAGAAATCCAATAAGGGAGCAACAGTCACTTGACCGTGAAGATCTAGTAAATCTTGTAATAACCAATATTATTCTTATAGACCAACTATGACAAAGTTGTCGAATCGTTTGATGATATGAACCTCAAGGAGACTCTTCTTCGAGGCATTTATGGTTATGGTTTCGAAAAACCTTCAGCTATTCAGCAAAGAGCTATTATGCCTTGCATTGAAGGTAAGCTTTCAACTTTCAGTACCAGGAGCTAGGGAACTTTTATTACAATTAAAGTAAGTTTACTGAAATTTAACAATAACTAGTGAAAAGTTCTCAGCAGTGCTCCCTCCAACTTTTTAGCTAACTGGCGAGTGCCCACATTTTCTTGACACAGTTGTACCCAAAGCTGTTAAAAGACATTCATGTGCCTTAAATTTTGTGCCAATTCTGTGCTAAATGTCATATTTCCACAAATTTGTCAACTTTTCTAAAGCAATGTTCATCATTTTGCGAAAAATTATTATCTGGTGTTTCAGCAAAACACTGATTCACTTTTAAAAAATCGGCTTAGTGGGAACACTGGTTCTCAGTAATTTGAGCTGTTTGTGAATTGTTATAGGCGTAGTGTGCTGTTCCCACACTGTGCCATTGTTAGTGAAGATGAGCTCTTCACCATGACACTTTGGTAAATTTGGGAACTAGATCAAACAACTGACTCTTAGCACTGATATTTAGTCGGACCTCTATCCTTATGTTCAGTGATTGTAATATCATGCTGTGAGTTACATTATGTTAAAATAGATATTAGTATAACAAGATAAAATGAAACATGACATAACAGTTACTGTAGTTTTTGACCGAAACGTTCAGTCGTGCACTAGAGTAAAAAGCATAGTATCATAAATGGCTTATAGTGCTTTTATTTTCTCACGTAAAGCACACTAAATTGAATGAAACTCTGAAGAAAGAGTGTAATCTGATGTATAGTTTAGGTGCACCTGAGTATAAAGCACCATGGTATCTGTATAAAACAAATACAGAAATGGTTGAAAAATATTGAAATTGTGCTGGCTTTTTCTTGAAGCTACTGCCTACTCTTGAGTAGTTTGGGAAATAACATGTAACTGTTTAAATTTGCCATTAATGGAAGCTTGACATTTGCAGGAAAAGATGTAATTGCACAGGCCCAGTCTGGTACTGGAAAGACTGCTACATTTGCAATTTCTATTCTGCAAACTATTAAACCAGATATAAACTGTCCTCAAGCTCTTGTAATTGCTCCCACTAGAGAATTAGCCCATCAAGTAAGTAGCACTTCATTTTTTCCCAAACTTTGCGAATTTGGCTGTATATTAGCACATTCTACTCTTAATCACATTTACACATAGGTGTGCACAAGTCCGTTAATCTGTTAATAATGAAGCTAACTTTTTCATTAACTCGTTAATCCGTTAAAAAGTTTTTTCATGTTAACAGACTAAAGTAACTTCCGTTAAGTTCTGTTAACTTCCGTTGAGGGTTTTTATCATTAATATCTTGCACCATTCATTCATCGGACCGGTACAAACCAGTGTGCACTGGTAATGCTTGTTGCGTATTAGCACAAGTTTTATAGAAGAACGTAAAGAAAGGAGTTCTTTTTTTGAGGCAAGTAATAAGCTGCAGCCTCATAGGTCTATTAATTATCGCTGTTCGCAATTTCCAAAGATTTTCCGAATACAGCTTCGTTGTGCATTTGAACTTATTTGTATCTTGAAATTAGATTAGACTAAAATATAACTTCCAAAACACAAAAAGACCATTGCAATAACTATTTCCTTACAATCTGCTCAACAGCGTCAATACATGTTCTGGAAGCAAGTGAATAAAACGAAATGTAAATTACACGCTAAATGTTAACGAATTAACGGACTTGATTAACTTCCGTTAATTAAAGCTGAAAATAACGAATTAATGTAAACGGAGGTGTGAAGTTTGTTAACAGACTAGCAGTTAACGAAGCTAATGTTTTGCATTAACTTGCCCACCTATACATTTACATGTATATATTTCAGAACAGCGCTCCCCAAAGTGCATTTTGCGAGCGGTACAAAGCAAGTTTTTGCAGCCCGCAACCGGTCTCAAGATTCATTACAACTTTAATTTTGTAGCAGAATATACGTAAGCCAAACTCAAAACTGCATCAATTCTCATCGAAAATTGATTTCATCAGCCTAAAATTACTTCAAATTCGGTACTGCCTGCTCAAGCTCAAAGAAGTTTAATACAACCCGCTCATCAAAACTTTGGACATCCGTGTTTTAGAAATACACTCTAAGAACTAAGATTGCAATTACTATATCACATTTTTTCAAAATTAATCAAATACAGACCATAAAATGTAAAAAATCTAAAAAACCCTACAGCCTGTTTGGTATTTGATTAATTTTGTGAACTGCTTTGATTTCATCGAGCACTTTCTGAAAGCACTGACCTATTTTACACTTCACATTTTTTCAACGTCGACTAGATCAATTAAAACTAATACAAATGCTATGAATGCATGATTTGTCTTCTAGATTCAGAAAGTCGTGATGGCGCTGGGGGATTATGAGGGAATTCTTTGCCATGCTTGTATTGGTGGTACAAGTGTGAAAGCAGACATCCAAGCATTTGAAAGTGAAAGACAACCACATATTGTGGTGGGGACTCCTGGAAGAGTTTATGATATGATCAACCGAGGATATCTTAGTAAGTACTATTTGTTAAACTGCAAGCTTAATATTGGTAGACCTATTTGAGTAGGTATAGACCTTCGTTTGAGCAATGGGGTGAGTCAAAGGCTGTGTGATACACACACATTTATCAATGTACCAGATTTTCCCATTATTTTATGATTTGAGAGAAGTTTTAGTTCCAGATTTGGAAGCTGTTGCACTTGTAAGATGCTGATTGGCTATGGTGGTCATTGGTCAGACAGTATTTGTATGATACAGTCAAACTTCGATACTATGCCACCCTTTGGGACCGAGAGAAAGTGGCATAGTAGCGAGGGTGGCATAGTAACAAGGATTTGTAAAAACAGCCTTGTGATGTAACAATGTAATGCCACGTTGTATTGTACGATTTTAATTTACATGTATTTCAGTATAATGTACAGTACAGTGCAGTAGTTTCGGGAAGGCCAGTGTGATGCAAGCATGCGATCGGCTAGACGACGAAGTGCATGAAATCCGCAGAAAGAACATGCGCCAGCTGACGATTCCTCAGAGTTTTGGGCTGAGCTACAGTAGATAACTTGAGAGAACATATTACATGCACATACTGTATATTTTTGCCGTTTCACAGCCGTTTAATTGTTTCGTTAATACACTGCAATACTGTACCTCATGTGGTATAGTAGCGAGGGTAAGTGGTGGCATAGTAAATATATTTTCTATTGAATTTAGTTGGTGACGATCAAAAGTGGTATAGTAGCAAGGTGGCATAGTATCGAAGTTTGACTGTAGCACAAAACAAGTTGCAAAACTTCAATTAGAAATTTTGTGAAGATTTTAGTCACATAACAGTTTGTAATAGTGCAAGGATTTCAAAGAGGACATGTATGACAAAAAATATCTCTTCAATTTTCCTCAGATCCAAGTCGTGTATCGATGTTTGTTCTGGATGAAGCAGATGAGATGCTTTCCAGGGGATTTAAAGAACAGATTTATGATATATTCAGGTTGGTATTATTTAATTTGTTCTAGTGTTGCTAGCTTTTGCACTTGGTATATTTACAAACTTTGAAAATTAATTTGTATTTAAATATCTGGATAAAGTCTAATGCTTTTCATTCTGTTTGATTTGCATTAAAATTTGCCATTTCTAGGCCTTTAACGATGGTGTGGTGGAAAGCAAGCCAAATTAATGCAATGGATTTTTGCACTTGTATCATTTTGCTTTGGTGACAGCGCACATACTTGAGTATATGATTTAAACGATATGTAATGTGAAGCTAATAGATCGAAGATACACTGAGGAGTTGATGGAGATGTTGAGAATCGAGGAGTCTTAGGTAGTTGGCTAAAACAACTACTGGTGCGGTCATGGTTTGACTTTTGAGAAAAAAAGATAAAATGTGATAGCGAAGGGTAAAGGCTTTGAAATTGGGGGGGGGGGGCACCAGAGGATGACTGAAATGAATGCGGAAAAAACAAAGAGATAATAAAATGAAGAAAATGGACTAATGAAAGAAGATGCATGTGATTGAACTAAATTGCAAAGTGTGGTAAAGTTAATGGCCATTTGAAATCCAGCAGACTCCGTTGATGGAAAAGAACCTGCACCAAAGCTAAATTGATCCTGACGCCTGTGCACATTACACAGTTTGTAGAGAGGTGATAAGCTAATGGCAGCATTGCCCAATTTGATTAGCATACTGTTGAGATAAAATCAAATCATATCTGGTCCGTGGCCTCTTTGCAAATTATTAGAATTTCGAGGTAAATAAAATTGGTTGAGCTGCTGTGCAGGAGCAGTTAAGAGTTAAAAGCAAAATATTACCTCATATTGTTTCATAAGTATTTTAAGAATGAGTGCTCATTTGCTTCTTCACTTTTTTGTTTTGAAATTATTGTTAGGGTTTGGGTTAGGATTAATGTTAAGGTTAGAACGTAGGGTTAGGATTAGAGTTGGGGTTTTGGCTAAATTCTTACGCAACGTAACAGCAGCCTCTTCCTTATTTGATTTAAAACAAGACAAAAGAGATTATTGCAAATCAATGTTTTGTAGAGCTCAGACCAGATCCATACAAGTGTAAAATTGTGAGCGTACCTAGCTGCTAGAGTCTAATTACACGCATGTGATGCATTAGTGTTACTAACGTTACTATCCTATGTGCCCTGTATCTAACGCAATGGTTTTGAAACTTGTTTGGTTTGTGGCACACTTCAAAGTGTTTAATTCGACTGCAGCACACCTAGAACTGTGCATCAAACCTAGAGCTCTGTATCTTCCTTGTTAAAAAATTTTGTGTAATACATTGCGATGTTAAACAAACCATGCAAAACAGAAAAATTCGGAAGTTATTTTAATGTAATTTGTCATTGTAAAGTAAATTGTCATCATAAAGAAGCGATTCTAAAGTAAATTGCCAATTATTTTTTTCAAAACCCACAAGTGAGATGAATTGACGTATATAAATTTAAAACCTTGTGGCACACCTGCTGCATTTTAAAACCTTATGGTACACCTGCTGCTCTCTCGTGACGCACGAGTTTGGGAATTGCTGATCTAACTAATCAGAACCGTGAACTAACGGGGGTTTTCATTTTTTAGGAGAATGCCTTCAACTATTCAAGTGATATTACTTTCTGCTACTATGCCAAGCGATGTCTTAGAAGTGACAAAGAGATTTATGCCCGATCCTATTCGGATTTTAGTTAAGAAGGAGGAACTAACCTTGGAAGGTATCCAGCAATTCTATGTGTTTGTTGAACGTGAGGAATGGAAGTTGGACACCTTATGTGACATCTACGAAACTCTGACGATAACACAAGCTGTTATTTTCTTGAACACTCGCAGGAAAGTGGATTGGCTGACTGCCCGCCTGCAGGAAAGAGATTTCACAGTGTCGTCATTGGTATGTCACAATCAAGATATTTTGGTCTATGACAAATTAGATTTTGCCAAAGCTACGCTTATTGCGATAAAACGTGTTAACATTACTCTGTTTTTGTTTTTTTTTATGATGTACGTTCTATATTTAGAGCATCTATTTGATAACTGGAAATTCAAGACATTTAATGGTTGTTTTTTGGAATCACTTAAACTCTTACTATTTACTGTTGATTATGATGCAAGGTACGAATTTTTAATTAAAAATTGCCTCGCAGCACGGCGACATGGAACAAGCTGGACGAGATTTGATCATGCGTGAATTCCGCTCCGGATCCTCTCGTGTGCTCATCACCACTGATCTGCTTGCACGTGGGATCGACGTGCAGCAAGTATCACTCGTCATTAACTATGATCTGCCATCAAATAGAGAAAATTACATTCACAGGTATGGACTTAGAATATAATGCAAGAATTTCGGTAGGCATTTTGTTAGGTTCATTGGCATATCCTAGTGATTGTCAGTGTTATCTTGATACCAAAGTACGAAATGCTTGCACACTCGCTGCTACCTGCAGCGGAAACTGCAGTAACGCGATTTTAGTCTATAGGGTAATTATTTTTACTGCTAGTTTTCTCTTTTATTACGTTAAAGTATATCTTTTTCAAAACTTTGACAGATGCCTGCATGCCACTAAAGTAGCATATACGAGGTGTGATAAATAAGAAACCGGGCTGTTAAAAAAATTTTAATACAGCATATTTTGATGTTAATGAATTGCCCCATTTAAAGTACTTCCCCTGCTGAGTCAATGCACTTTTGCATGCAATCCTGGTACCCACGAAACCACTTGGTGAAACTCTCTTTTTTGAGTCTCTTGAGCTCCTTCGTCATTGAGGCTTTAGTTTCTTTTCGAGACCGAAAATGAGTCCCTTTGAACACAGCTTTCAGTCTCGGAAAAAGCCACAAGGCGCCAAGTGTGGGGAATAGGGAGGGTGGCCGAAAGATGTTATTTGTTTTTCGGCCAAGAGCCGCTTCACACTAATTGCCGTGTGTGCGGTTGCGTTGTCATGGTAGAGACTTCATGACTTGTCAGGGTCCACGACTTTTCGGCGCCAATTTGGTGCTTTTTGAGTAACCCTAAATAATTGAACTGTCAAAGAGCACCAAACTGACGACGTAACGATCTGTGCCGAAAAGGATCGGCAACGAAATAGGTGGCGCCGAAAAGGTCTGTGCCTAAATGGTCGCATCGAAAAGACGTGATCCCACTTGTCACCCTTCCCCCCCCCCCCCCCCCGTCTGCTGACTCAATGTTTAGACTCAGTTCTCCAGATAACATTTGTTTAGTCAACCTGTGATTACTTCGCTTTAGCTGATTCACTAGTGACGTTTTTATCTGTCCTCGTACTGGAAGGTCGTCCGTTTTTGGACCATCCTCGAAAACCTTTAGACTTTCGAAAATCTGCGTCCTCGACATCACATCTTTACGATAAATCTCTTTAAGAAGTTTAAAACGCACAGTTAGGGTCTACTTTAGTTTCATTTGAAGTTTCAAGTTGATCCAGTGTTCCATTCTTGAGCCACTAACAGTTTCTTAATCAACAGTACAGAGTGCAAACGAATGTGTTAAAAAGTAATAAAATTGCGGCAAAGGCTACTAATACTATGTTACCGAAAAACTTGTAACCAGGATGCCGAAACCCAGGGGGATATATCCCCTTCAATAATTTGACTGTGGTCTGCATCTGAGCGCAGGATGATTTTTGAGTTTTTTTTTGGTCTTCATTTGATTTCGGGGACAAAAACTTCAATTTGCGGCGAAGATCTTTTTTTGGTCTGCACTTGATTTGCTTACGTGAAAAAAAATAGTAGTCGAGCTTCGTCTCCCCCAAGCTTGAAAATAGGGCAAAATTGATGTAAAACTGCAAATTATCCCCTTCAATGCTCAACATAAATCGGCACCACTGCTTGTAACACAAAAATGGAATAACCTACTTCAAAAAAATTTTAACACAACGTAGCTTAGGAAGTTGTATTTTAGGGTGACCAAGCAAGGTTAATCCAGTCTGGTTTCTTTTGTCGCATCTTGTTAATTGTACTCCCATTACGATTGTTTTTGCCTACGGATTTTCTCACACAGTGATCTTGTTAAACTCAAATGACCTGTCGGCGAAATGTACTGTATTGCCGACGTTTGTCATAGCGTGCGAAACTAGCGATAATCATAAAGACGACCAGATTCATAAATACTGGAAAATCGCTAAATTCAAAGAGGAAAATAAAAAGTTTATCACGATCCCCATTCATTTGTTAATTTCCGATTGTTAATTTGACTTTTTCTTCATATTTTCCACTGTAAAGAAGATCTAGTTTCTTGAGTACTACATCTGTAACTTTCTTGCAGCTGTAAAATATTAGAAACAATTAAATAAAATTCTGTTTGCGGGAGATGTCTTTTTGTAATTGACATCATTACTGTAGTCAAAGTATAATGCTGCACAACTACCAAGGACAATCTTTGCTATGTTCACGTTGTCTTCGTCAAAAACAGTGTTAGTATTTTGGATTTTTTGGCATGACCCGACAAAAAATCAAACCTTTATCCGCTTTAAACCGCTACATCATTGATCGTTTCCTTAGTCAAGTTATATTTGTCTTTCAGAATCGGCCGTGGTGGTCGTTTTGGCCGCAAAGGAGTCGCTATTAACTTTATCACTGAGGATGACCGTCGCACGTTGAAGGATATTGAAACTTTCTATCACACAAAAATAGAGGAAATGCCAATGAACGTAGCTGACCTCTTCTAAATCTTTGTGAGTATTTGGGAGATAGTAGGTCATTTTTTTGCTGTGGCGTAGTCAACGCAGGTTGCTTTAAATTAGATGTTCGGTCAGTGCTGTCTTTTCGCTGCAGTGTTGGGGAAAAAATGCTGTTAATGATGCCACTAAGAGAAATAAGTTGCATCAATTTTGACCACTCGAACAGATATATTGCTCAATATTTAGTTAACGTTTTGCGTTTCAAATGCAAGAATAAACATGTTAAACTTCAGAACTCCGTCATAAAGGATTCCGTAAGAAACGAGCCAGGTCAACTGACCGCTAACCAACGGTTTCGTCACAGTGATTTGGTCACTGTTTTCGTCACCGTGATTTTGTCAATAAGTGAAGGTTTGGGCAAGATGGCTCTGGGGATAGTAAAATATGCTTATGATCGCTCTTCTCAGCTAATTGGCGTCATTTGGTTCGTGGTCAGTTGTCGTGGACCCGTTGGAAACTAGTCATTTAAACTTTGACACTAGTGAGTTTGGTACAGTACATGTAGTTTTGTTGGGCTAATATGATTGGTATTTGTTTTTGACCGGAGCAGGCCAACAGAAAACTTCGTAAATGGGTCCTCTGCGAGTGGTGTAATTTTTTGTTTCAATTTCAATATGCTGCGTGTAATTTTACGTTGAGTTTTTGCTTTACAGTTGATCCGAGAATTCCTACGACACAGCAACTTCGTTTAACAGCTGTGTTATGAACGTTTCTTTATAGAAGATTTGCAATATTTTTTTGGTTTGGATTCCTAACCAGAAAAAAAGAACTTTATTTTTCAATAGGCAGCTTCGGCTGTGTAATTCAGCTGCTTATTCATTTCATTTTAGATCGTTTTCTGCGTCCCACATGTAGTTAGGCTTATTCTTAGCAGAAAAACGTTCTTATACCCTCTGTCCTTGCGGCAGCGGGGACGATATCCCAAGAATACGCCCCTTTTGGCGTAATGATTGTTGCGCCACCCTTTTGTGTAAAAATGTCTTTGCTCTACATTTATTTAAGCATAACTTGTCTTGTTTGCTCTGTTGAATGCGTATTTTGCGTTTATTTGTCGCTTATAGTTCTGGAAAGTTTGGCCATTTCATTCATTGTAAGCCAAATTTGCGTACTGGAGTCTATTCACATTCGCTGTTATTTAATTGTTGCTATTCAACATCTAAAACCGGCGTTTATTGTACATACTTCTAAATTGATTTGTTTAATTTTGTGGAGACTTGTAATGCATTTAATTCTTAGAAAATGGCGGTTGTGTGTGGATTCGAATAATTTTTTTAATTCGTTGTTACGGTGGCAGAGCTTGTACTTTGTGAAAGATTTACCATTACTTTTTAAACGATTTTTGAACCAATCTGGTTTTCAGAATTCTCAATTTCAATATCTGTTACTGTCCAAGTTATCGTTGTTTTACGAAATAATTGCTACTCCAATTTTGCATTGACTCCAAACAACTTCTAGTGTACATTTACATCTAAGTTCTAATGGTTAAAAATGTTTGAAATAATAACGAAGCTCGACCTAAATGTCTAAATTTTAAGTATGTTTTGAACTAAAGTTGCTATAAAAGATTTGGTGAATTAAATTAACATAATTTTTCCGCGCCGAAAATTTGATTGGTATAAATTGGTTGTTACGTTTGTTCTATCATACGTTTAATAAATGGCTATTTGGCTTGACCATCTCTCTTAAATTGATACGAGTCGAAAAAACAATTTGATTGCAGTTTCATCCCAATTTTGGGCGCTCTTTTAGCCAGAAATAAATTATTACTAAACTACGAAACAAACGAACGTACTGGAGTAATAGCTCGCTGTTGTTCAAGCCCTTTTGCCCCGCATGGCTTCCGCGGCGAGGTAGAAGTAAAAAATTATATTATGGTAGGTATCGCAGTCAATGCAACTGCCCCAACCTATGACGTCATGTCAAATCCACTGAACACGATAGTGACAAGCAAAACAACTCGAGCTGCATAGCTTTAACCAATCCAGCCGAATCGCTCTTAAGTTGTTCAACCGAGCCGGTCGACTGTCTAGGTGCGCGTCTCTGAAGCCCCTCAAAATCACCAGTGGCATTCTACTGGGACCAACACACCACGTACGTGCAGAAGTCGGAAGTGTAAAATCAGAGTAACAGCGTTATAATCACCTCTGCTCAAATGGCTGTTCAACCGAGCTAGTTGACGGCGTTTGTAAGCGTCCCACGTGTGTTTTGAATGCAACACCTTCAGTCCCTCAACATCACTCAACAAATTACACGAGCTAAAAGGTTCTTGGGCATGGATTGACTTAGTAGGCATAGTATAACATACTGCAGTATGGCATAGCAGTAGTAAAATGTATTCACATTCAAAGCACGCACGCAATGGTGTAATTGCATTGTAACGCAGAATGCTGGAAATCAGTGTTGTGTTGATTGGGCAATGAGGAGGAAGCGCCGTATAACCTTGCAATGTTGAGTCAAGGTGCAGCGCAGGTACACTATGGCCATAGACTGTTAAGAGTCTCTATCTATAAAACTAATTCCGTAAGAGGCTTTACCGTCCACTCTATTATTTGAAAGCAATTAGTGGTCGAGCGGATAGAGCGTCTGCTACTGAAACAATAGACCTGGGTTCGATTCTTGGTCTGGTCAAAAGACCATTGAAATTGGTACTATGATAGCCTAGATTCTTTTTCGATCAAGGAATTGTTGCGTAATCTTTAACAATGGGGAATCGAAGACTTGTGCACCTGGACACCACCTAAAATCTGGTGATTACCTTTTTTTGGTCCTCACTTAAAATTACGTTCCTCTTAAAATTAAGCCAATGCGGTGCGCGTTCTGTAAAAAGTTAGGCAGGGCATGGAATGAAATGGAAGACAATTCATATTCCGTACTGGCAATTTTCCATTCCATACTAAAAATCTTCCATTCCATACTAAAATTTTCTTTTATATTCCATTCCATACTAAGGTAAGTTTAGACTGAAAGCTAGGCGTAATTTGTTTTGTGAAACGTTAAGCGTACCTTTTCAAGTGAGGATAAGCAGTATGGTACGGTGCATCTCGTTCCTTATTTGAAACACTATCGCGATGAGCTACCATAAAAATTCACACAGCTCGAAAATAATAACCACTTAATCAGCAGACAATAAGTTGACCGGAATGCACTGAGTTTAATGATTGCAAGTTTGTAATCACACCATTTACGAAATTTGCCATAGCCAAACCGCCAAAAACTTACAAAAATACCGAAAAAAAAGTTTTAACAGTAAACACCAAAAAAGCAGCAACAAAGTATCAAGCTCAATCAAGGATAGAAAAGTAAATACAAATTTTTGTTTCGACGAGAGAAAAAGTTTTGTCACTTAGCATATTCAGTGCCGTCGCTACGGGGGGTCTTGCCCCCCCCCATTTTGGTTTACTACAAATGTTGTTTTTTTTTGGAACATCATGTTACGACAAGAAAACCGACAATGATGCAAAAAGGAACGATAACATTCGTCCTTTCTCCTTGACCAAAGTAACTAACATAAGCAGTGTTTTGAATTTTTTAAATACCGAAAGTTTAGCGGATCAAGTTCCAAAGATTACACCTCTAAACCTAATAGACCGCTTAGTAATTAGATTAGTCATATCATTTTCAAAACCATGAACTTTCGCGTCGTATTCAATTCAAAGTACTCTACACCCGAAGTCAATGTTTCTCAAAATATGGGTCGGGACGCACTACAGGCTGCTAAGCGCTTACGAATATAGTGGCGCAACTACTGTACAAGGACAAAGGGACTTCAGTCCCCCTACCCCTTTAGTCAATTCACTTAAAAATTTTATCCTAAAATGCAAGCGTTTAAACGTGTTTTTGAATTGACCTGTAAGTAGCCTGAAGTAGAGACTGATTGGGCTGGGCAATTTAATTTTTGTACTGGCGTCTAAGTTTTGTCAATTTCAAACCAAATCTTTTATTATACTTGCTGCAATACGCTGAAGCATGTAGCGAGTTTGCGGGGCCCATCTGCGCGTCATTGTGCCTGCGCAACACTGCTTTTTTCTAAGAAATGTCTCAGCGGTGGCCAAATGTTGTCAACACTGTGTCCGATTTGACCGGCCCGAAAATTGAACTTTAGACCTCCCGCTCCAGAGACAAGCGCGTTACCAATCGAGCAACGGGCCGGTATTTTAGTACTAGTAATTTAATTTTTTGAATTAACTTTAAAAAAGTACAAAATGTGAACCAAATGGCGTTGAAGTACTTGAGTTTTTTCAAGAAATCAAAAAATCGTCCTGCGAAGTGGCTTCGCCCCCAGACCCCGTCTCTATGACACGATTGAGTTGCACCACTTTGCTCAGCTTGCCACCTAATGAAGGCATTTTTTAAACAAAAAATTCTTTATGAAAATCTTGGTTGCGCGTCTGTTTATGAATGCGTCGGAGAGTAGAAATGTGGACCAACAAAATTGTTTAGTTCGTTTTTTAATAACGACCAGATGTTTAGTTTTTAGAGCACACTTAAGATTGTTTAGGTCGCAGTCACTGCTGCAGATAGACTTTTCAAGTGATTATGAGCCGGAAACAAAAGGAGCTAAGAAACGACCCTGGACTTACATGTCTCTTTTTTAGACATAATCAGGGTTGAAAAAATTACTTGCTTTTGCTTTAATTACGATTATAACTACAATTACAACCTAAAATCTTCAATTACAATTACTACGAAAAGATTCTCAAAACATTGCAACCAATTCCCTTACATACGAAGTCTCGAGTTTAGCTTACGTCAACACTGTAGATTTGTTTTGTATTTATATACCAGACCTAGCAAAGCCCCATTTCTTTCTATCCTTTTCTTGCATCAATCTTTGTTTAACTTTAATTTTTGCTATACATAATTTCGTCTGTAAGCAATATTGTCAAGCATGTTATTGAAATCATATCGCTTCCAGCAGCATTATGGTTTTAGCTAAACCATGCTGCTATCATACCGCAATTATTTGTGCAAAAGAAAATGAGTTTTAACACAATTAAAATTTGTAAAAAAGTTGAAATTGAGTACGTTACAACCAGTGAAGCCGATTTTTGTTGAGCATTGGGGGGATAATTTGTCATTTTACACCAATTAGGTCCTATCAGAGGTGGAGTCGAGGACACAAGGCTCGAGGCCAAGGCCAAGGCCAAGGACACGAAAAAAATCCGAGGCCAAGGCCAAGGCCAAGGACAGCCTTTCCGAGGACAGACACTCTCGAGGCCAAGGACAGGAATGCTCGAGGCCAAGGCCAAGGACCAAGGACACAAAGCGCAAGTGCTCTCCAAAAAAAAAAAAAAAAAAAGGTCTTCACAAAAATTTTTCAGGCGATCTCCAAAAAAAAAAAAAAAAAAAAAAAAAAGGTCTTCACAAAAATTTTTCAAGCAATCTCCACTAAAAAACGTTTTCCAAAAAATTTTTCAAGCGCTCCACAAAATTTTAACATTCCAAAAAATAGTGCTGTCCTCGAGCCGAGGACAGGCCAATTTTCGAGGACTTGAGGCCTCGAGGCCAAGGCCAAGGCCAAGGACTTGACCTTCGAGGCCAAGGCCAAGGCCAAGGACTTCAAAATGTGTCCTCGAGGACGTCCTCGAGGCCAAGGACGTCCTCGAGGACTCCACCTCTGGGTCCTATGTTTAACATTGGGGGAAGAAGCTCGAGCACGATTTTTTTCACGTAAACAAATTAAGCGAAGATCGCAAAAAGAAAAAAAAAAGGTCTTCACCAAAAATTGAAGAGTTTTTGTCCCCGAATTTAAGTGAAGACCAAAAAGAAAAAAAAGGTCTTCACCGGTAATTGAAACGTTTTGTGGTGATAACCAAAAAAAGCTCCAAACATCATCCAGCGCTCAAATCATTGGGGGAATGCAGTCAAATTATTGGGGGGATATTTCCCCCCCATCCCCCCTGGTTTCGGCACCCCTGGTTACAACTCCAAGTTACAGCTACTATTTAACACTATTTTAACTTTTACCAATAATATCACATATTTAGCATGATCATACAAAATAGAATCATTAGTATCGCCAGGCCCGTCGCCAGAGTAGCGTGACTGGGGGGGGGGGGCATAAACAATTTTTGGGGGGCACAAAAACTTTGTAGAGAGTGAAGACCAAAAAACAAAGGTTTTCATCGCGAAGCATGAGCAAATTCCACGGGCTCTGGGGTGAAAACAAAAACACAAAAAAAAAGGTCTTCACCGCGAACTCTGCGAAAAAACGGTTCTTCACCACGAATTCTGGGGTGATGACTTATGACCATAGATGGGCAAGTTAATGCAAAACGTTAGCTTCGTTAACCACTAGTCCGTTAACAAACTTCACTCCTCCGTTAACGTTAATCCGTTATTTTCAACTTTAATTAACGGAAGTTAATAAAGTCCGTTAATCCGTTAACATTTTTCGTGTAATTTACATTTCGTTTTATTCACTCGCTTCTAGAACACGTATTGACGCTGTTGAGCTGATTTTAAGGAAATATTTATAGCTATGGTGGTCTTTCTGTGTTTTGAAAGTTACATTTTACAGTCTATTCTAATTTCAACATAAAAACAAGTTCAAATGCACAACAAAGCTACAAGATATTAACGATAAAAACCTTAACGGAAGTTAACAGAACTTAACGGAAGTTACTTTAGTCCGTTAACAGCACTTAACGGAAGTTAATTTAGTCCGTTAACATGAAAAAACTTTTTAACGGATTAACGAGTTAGTGAAAAAGTTAGCTTCGTTATTAACGGATTAACGATTAACGGACTTGTGCCCATCTATGCTTATGACCAATATTTCGGAGGTCTCACGCCTCGAACTGCACTCCAGTGGCACCGAGCCTGTTACTTTCTTTGGGGCACAATCCTCTTTTGGGGGGCACTATTCTCGTTTGGGGAGGTACAAGCAGTGATTTGGGGGGGGCACGGCCCCAAAATACTCCCTGTAGCGCCGGGTCTAAGTGTTGCTTTGACATACACACAAGGGCAAACAAGCAAAACAGCACACAAAATCTTAATATCACAAATAGCATTGAAGTTACGATGGTTATTTAGCACCGGTCTCAGTCACATCTGACGTCATAGGCCTGTTCAATAAAAGGCTGTTTTTTGGCTTAGAGTTAGTGCTAGCTATGACTAGAGTAGACGCTAAGTTTAGGTCATATGATAAACCCTATCTCTAAAACTAACTCTAACTACCTCTAACCTACTTTGATGCTCGGTTTGTGACGCCAGATGTGATTGCGACCGGAAGAAAATACCGATATCGATTTGCAACCCGAGAAAAATTGATATTCTTCAAACACATTTTGTTATCATCTATCTTAGTGAATAATAGAGTAAGTAATCGTAATTGGAAATAGGCAAAAAATTTTTCAATTACAATTACAATTATCGACTTTTGAAAATTTTCGATTACCTATTCACTTACAGCAAAATCGTATGATTGGAACGACCGACGCTCGCGTCGCGTGTTCTTCTGTTTTTACTCGGCCATTTTCCAACTAACGAGTGCGAAATTTCAAACTTTTGCTTATAACTCGAAAACGGTTGGGTATAGCTACATGAAATTTTGACAGCAGTTTGAGAATAATGAGTTGTATGTTTGTACACAATTTCGAGGCAATAGGTTACGTGACTTCGATTTTAGAACCCGAAAACCGCCCCTCAAGTTTGGCGTAAAAAGCGGTCTCAGTCAAAAACGGCTTAAGTACGGCAAAAAATATTTCATAGGGTTATATGTCTCAAGATACCCTTTCATCCCAACCAACCCACTTTTGGCCGCGATGAGGTTTATTTCTTTTTTTTTTCCTTTTTTTCTTCCTGATTTTTGTACGCTCTTCTCCTAAACCACAACAAATCGAAATCTAATTTTTGTGTAGAGTTGTTGAGTTGCAAATGCAATTTTTTCTCCCGAAATTTTTTGGGGCAACTCCACCGGGAACCCCCTAAAATGGGGCCCCAAAAAATCAATTTTTTGAACGGCTTAAGCTAGGGTGCTAGTTCTTTTTGATATCAGTAGATATTTAACAGACAAATATTTTGACATAGTTTGGAAGTGCCACCCCACCGGGGACCCCCCAAATGGACCCCCTAAAAATCAATTTTTGAATGGCTCAAGCTAGAGTTCTACTTTTTTTTTGATATCAGCAGATATTTAACAGACAAATATTTTGGCATAGGTTGGGGGTGCCACCCCCCCAGGGACCCTCCCAAATGGACCCTACAAATATCAATTTTTTTGAATGGCTCAAGCTAGAGTTCTACTCTTTTTTTGATATCATTAGATATTTAACAGACAAATATTTTGACATAGTTTGGGGGTGCCACCCCCCCGGGAACCCCCCCAAAATCAATTTTTTGAATAGCTCAACTTGGGTGCCAGTCTGTTTTGATATCAGCAGATATTTAACAAACAAATATTTTGACATAGTTTGGGGGTGCCACCCCCCAGGGACCCCCTAAATGGACCCCTAAAAATTAATTTTTGAGCGGCTCAAGCTAGGGTGCCAGTGTTTTATGATATCAGGAGATATTTAACTGACAAATATTTTGACTCCACTTTTCTGGAGGTTCCATAATCAGATATTTTTGAATAATTGCTGATTTTACGGTAGACAAAAAGTACTTTTGAGCGTCACAGTTTTATAGCTATGCGTCGGTCGTTCGCTGGGTTTGCTGGCAAACTCCCATCTAGTTAAATACAATTTTGTCACTTACAATAATTATATTTTTTCCAAGCCGGAACATGATTACAGAATTTTGAAATTGCGCGTAATTTGCAGCCGTATAAACTCAGTTTTAACGTGAAAAAGTTTAGAGTATGTTATAGTGCCTTCTCACTTTGTTGGCTCTGGCGACGGCACTTTGAAAATTGTCGTTCTCAAAACAAAAATTAAGCCAGTCCGCATTACTGCAGCTGCAAACTGCGATGAACAACATATTATATGAATATGATCTTATAATGCAACGCTTACACTGTTTGCGCAATGTTTGAATGACCAAACTATCATAGTAATTGTCTACAGATGATTAGCTGGTAAACGCTTGCACATGTTTTTAGTTATCACAATCCGTATATATTTTTCTGTAAATGCCATGAGCGAAATCTGGTATGGAATTGGTATGGAAGTATGGAAGATTGTCTTCCATTCCATTCTTGAAATCTTCCATTCCATTCAAACCCGACCGCGAATCGAACCCGATTGCGATGGTTCGAAGGCGCATGCGAAAACCACTCGACTACACCAGACACAACATTGGGTTATGAAAATGCCGTATTTAAACCAACTGTATGAGAAAAAAAAGCAATGAAGAGTTACGCTTAATTGCGGTTGCTTGCGTGACTTTTGAATAACTAGCTTCTACTTAGCATCTTCCATATTTCACACCGAAATTTTCGTTCTATTCCATTCCATTTTCCTTTCCATTCCATACCATGTCGTGAAGTTAGGCGCCTTTGCTTTAGAACAATAACAATAATTAACGAAAACCTTTTAGAAGTATTACTCGAGAAGTTTTCCTAAATAGCAATGGAATCTTTTGATAAGTAATAGCAAGTTGCACATTGTGTAATTTGGTTTGCAACTTTAAAGAGACTATAAGAAGAGTTCAATCCACTACCGACCTACCTCGTCATTGAAACAAGCAGAAGCGAGTCTCTGTGGCGAGCTTCCCTCAACACGCGCGGAAAAACATGCTACGTATAGTATTTGCTCGAGGAGATAATTCTGAATTGTTTGGTTAAGTTAGTTTTTATTTTTATTTGATTTTTTTTTTTATATAGCAATAATTCGTATTGCTGGTAATTAGTGTATAAGCAGTTGGAATTGGTATTTCCAAACATTTAAATGCGCTTAGGTAATCAATGTCTTTACTTAAAGGCGGTGAATCATCCAGCCAATTCCGGTGGATTGCAATAGCTAAAGTTGAGGTATAATTTTTGATATTTTTTATTTTAATTTCGGGACTGCAGTTGCAAAGTTATTCAACAAATACATAAAGATATCCCCCGACAAAAACTTTTTGGGAACTCTGAGTTTTGTTTTTCCGGCCAACACTACAGTTCTCTAAACTATTAGGCCTGCTGTAGTTTTGGCGGGAAGAACAAAACTCAGTGTTTCCAAAAAGTTTTTTGCGGGGGATATCTTTTTGTATTTGTTAAATATCTTTGCAACCGCAGTCCCAAAATCAAAACAAAAAATATGAAAAATTATAGTTCAATTTTAGCTGTTACCAGAATTGGCTGGATGATTCACCGCCTTTAACACATAAAATAGCATGAGATTAGTCTAATTAACAGGTCAGGTCGCAATTTTTGCCGATAGCCGACTTTTTGAATTGATATGCTCGTACTACCGTTGGACCTGATACAACTGTGTTGTCCATTAATTTTAGTATTGCTTTTACCCAACAAAGTTTTTGTATGATGTATGATTCCAAGTCGAATGCAAAATTGTTGCATGTTTTTTACTTGTGTTCTATAGGTAATCCTTTCCAGATTCGAGTGCCTTGCGCTTATGAATTAACAGAGGTGGAGTCGAGGACACAAGGCTCGAGGCCAAGGCCAAGGACCCAAAAAAAATCCGAGGCCAAGGCCAAGGACAGCCTTTCCGAGGACAGACCCTCTCGAGGCCAACGACAGGAATGCTCGAGGCCAAGGCCAAGGACCAAGAACACAGCCACAAGGGTTTTTCAAAAAAAAAAACATCTTCAAAAAAGTTTTTCAGGCAATCACTAATTTATAGGCGTAGCCAGAATTTTTGATTGGGGAGGCTTAAACCACAAATCACATGCAATGACGTCATCAAACATTTTCCCGTTTTTCACTTAACCAGGATTTTGCAAAGGGAGCGGGCCTCAACTAATATAGTTGAAAAGTGCAAATACGTAACCATGGAGACGTTCTGAAAAAGCCAGGTAACTCAAACGTATCACAGACGGGGGTCTGGGGGCGAAGCCTCCAGCTGTTGGGCAGTTTTTTGTAATTTTTTTGGAAAAAAAAGCTATTTTAATGCCATTGAATCACACTTTGCACATGTTAAGAACCATTTGAAAGCACCAGATTTTTGACATTTGAAAACCAATTAAAAAAATCAAATTGTTTAATCCTCCTTCTAGTTGCAATTTAAGTTCAAAACACGTTTAACATCTTGCATTTTGGTGTTAAAGTTTGATTGTACGTGATTTGCTCCAGGTAGAGGGAAGTAAGGCGCATTGACCCGTGCAACATTTTAGCAGTAGAGGAAAACCCACTCGAAGATTTTCCTTAGAGATTTTTGTTTTGTCATGAAAATAACCAGTTATAGAAGTGCACGTTGGGCTAGGGGGCCCAGGCTCCCTCCACTGAAGTTCAACGCTTTGTTCAATCAGCATTTTCCATGGCTGATTTTTTTAAAAAGTATTTTGTGCGTTAAAACTGGCGAGGTGGAGGTGAATTTATGAATTGTTATTAAAAAATAGTACAATAGATGGGTAGTTTCGCTTACTAACCACGTGTCAGGCGCGTAGCCAAAAATTCGCAATGGGGGGATGTGTTTTGGGGGTCTGGGGGCAAAGCCCCCAGCCACCAGAGGCACGGGGGTTTGGGGGCGGAGCCCCCAGCGCTCGCAAATTTTGCATTTTTTTGCAAATATAACTTAATTTTAGAGCTATTTTAATAAAAAATAATGCTTTGAAAACGTGGCATAGAAATTGCCAGCGCAGCATGATTCAACTGGTTGCATTATCGGGCTATGAGGGAAGTGGCTAATGATAACATTGCAGTTCTCGTGTTTACATGCTGGTAAATCATAAAATCCTATTATTCAATAAAACTCACTTGGAGTAATCTATTTCGTCTGTATTTTATAAAGAAAAATAATCGGGGAGGGGGGGGCTAATGGAAAGACATTTGAGAGAAGTGATTGGCAATTAACTAACACTGAGTAGCCCCCCTTTATTCCTGCGTTTATAGTATATTTGTTGATAAAACCTATCTTTGGCGTTTTTATTGCTTATTTTGATTGCTTATTTTTGGGCATTTTTAAAGTTTTCATTGATTGGTGACTTTAATTTTTGACGAATTAGCCTGAATATAAGTTTCAAAAAATGCTGTAAATTACTTTTTAGTCAATTCCAGCACAAAAGACAGTCTCAGAAGAGCTAAAAACGTGGTGTTTTTCTTATTCTGCATTTTGGTTGACAGGCCAATGGGGGGGCTATAACCCCCTCGCCCCGGCTACGCTACTGGCCATGTTATTGCCGATCCGGATTTCCATCGCGCTGGGCCCCTGGCACTTTGGAGATTTTTGCAACATCTTTCTGCCAAATGTAGGTGAAGACCATAAAAAGTCTTAAGATTTGAGCGCAGGGCCCTTAGTTGGTACTGCGCCATATTGTGGTAAATCCGGCCTTGGTTAATGCATTACGTTTATAAAAAGGCTAGATGTGATCCTGAGATAGCAACTTTTAGGACAAAAACTATCCATTTCTTCCAGGTTTACGTTTAAACTGGCTGGCAAAAATTGGCTTGAGGGGGTCCCGGGGCCCCTGGTCTTCAATATATTGTTGTTCGCTACTGGTGTAAACGAAAAACGCTAAAAAGAAACTCAAACTGAAGAAACAATAAACTTTTTGCCACATTTTTGTCATTGGTGAAATTTCAATTGGGGGGGGGAGAGGCCCGCTTGGCTAAGCTTATGCTCCAATTGCGCAAAATAAAAAAGGTATTTACAAATTTTCCGCGAGGATTCTGGCGTTTTCCAACAAAATTTCAACGGTTTAAAAATAGTGCTGTCATCGAGCCGAGGACAGGCCAATTTTCGAGGATCTAAGGCTTCGAGGCCAAGGCCAAGGCCAAGGACTTCAAAATGTGTCCTCGAGGCCAAGGACGTCCTCGAGGACTCCACCTCTGTGAATTAACTGTGTCGAAAGAATTGAAGGTTACATGTACATTCGGAAACTGACATTTTAGCTAATCTACTGCAACTATCAGCATCAACATATCTAACTAGCCTTCATTTTCTTGTTGCCAGACTGTTCCAAATTTGTTCTTTGAAAAATATGAGGTCTTAGGGCTAATCCACATCATTCTACAGATTCGGTACTATTTCTTAAATTGCAATCAAGAGGTTTACACCGCCACTTTACCATCTTTTTTGTTGAACCTCTCCTCCATTTAACACTGCCATATCACTCTCATAATTACCATCACTCTCGCTACTCTCATTCGAGCCCTGTGAAATTGTCTGCAGCGGTTCAGAAATATTTTTACATGTATAGTATTTAGCTGGGTTTTCCTTCTATGTTGTACTCAAAGGGACCAAGCTTATCTTATTCTTATGTGAAATTTAATGCAGTTTTCGGAAAATATAGGTTTATGTTTTTTTGGAGTTGTTTCGGAAAATTATTAAAATAAGCAAAATATGAACCCCACTTTAAACTGATTCAGCCAGGCGAAACTGTCTGCAGCGGTTTAAGAATATTTTTAAGTGTACTTATATTCAAAGAATTCTGCTGAGTTTTCCTACCATGTGCACTCAACAGTACCGGGTTTATTTCGTATGAAATTTAATGTCGTTTTGGGAAAATAGAGGTTTAGGTTTTTTTGTTGTTTTGGAAAGTGGTTAAATAATCATAATATTAATCTCATTTTTAGTAGGAAGGCTTGCTGTTTTGGAGTGATAGACTCGCAGCGTCTTCCCAGCGTAAGCACGGGACAGAGATCGTCTTTTTTTCTTTTTTCACTACGCGACGTCGAATCGCGTGACTTTTGACGCATTATTCTGCTAGAATCAAACTGGTGACATTCATCAGGTTCTAGTCGGTCGGCATAAATTGATTGATGCATCTTTCTCCTCGTATCACTAGAAAGTGACGGTGATGCTGTCTTTTAGACAAATTGGTATCCGCTTAGGAACTGACCATTTTTCCAAGTTTTACGGTTGACTTTTGAGTTTTTTTTCTCACGTGAATTTGCTGTTTCTTCAAAGGAATTGAAGCCTCCAAGCAGAGTAATCACCATTAAGCATCTTACTTAAGATCTATATCCAAGAACGCAACACAGAACAAGCCAACAACACGGACGGGGTGCGTGTCATGGTTGTCAGTAAAACGACGCCTTTACCCCTCGGCTCTACAGTCTACCTGCTACAATGCTTATACATGGCTTAGCACCTAGGCTACCGATTAGGCATGGTAAAAGAACAGTATATAAGAATAGAATCAAAAATGGCTTAGCAGCTTAGTAGGTCTGTTACAAGATTAGTTCCGGTAGGCACTGTTAAGTTTGTAGTAAGCATAGAGTAGGCCTACTGGTACTATTTTTTTACAGCATATGCGGGCAAGTTAATGCAAAACGTTAGCTTCGTTAACCACTAATCCTTTAACAAACTTTACACCTCTGTTAACATTAATTCGTTATTTTCAGCTTTGGTTAATGGAGGTTAATAAAATCCGTTAATATGTTAACATTTTGCTTTTGCGTGTAATTTACATTTCCTTTTATTCACTCACTTCTAGAACTAAGCATAGGCCTACGTATTGATGCTGTTGAGGTGTTTGTAACTGTAAGTATATATTTGTCGCTATGGTGATTGTTTTGTGGTTTGGAAGTTACATTTTACAGTCTAATCTAATTTCATAATAAAATAAGTTGAAATGCACAACAAAACTGCGATTGGAAAATGTTTGGAAATTGTGAACAACAATAATTAATAGACCTATGAGGCTGCAGGTTATTATTTCAGATTTGCCACAAAAAGAGCTCCTTTCTTCACTTCTATAAAAGTCGTGCTAATATGCAACAAGTGTTACCAGTGCAAACTGGTTTGTACCGATCTGATGATTGAATGTTGCAAGATATTAATGATAAAAGCCTTAACGGAAGTTAACAGAACTTAACGGAAGTTACTTTAGTTCGTTAACAGAACTTAACAGAAGTTAATTTTGTCCGTTGACATGAAAAAACTTTTTAACAGATTAACGAGTTAATGAAAAGATTAGCTTCGTTATTAACCAATTTGTGCCCACCTTTGCTAATTAGTATCCAAATTCCGAATCTGCATACGAGTTTAATTTAATCTGCAATCTCGAACTTTTTTGGATCATAAAGCTACGCTTTTTATCAAATAACAACTCCTTTAATCCTTCTCAAAAATCTTGTTTCTGATACTAGCAGTGTTGAAATCGCACTCTTTTCGATATTACCTTTGGCTCATGCCAATTGTAAATGAGTGTGGGGACAAAAATTGTTTTGCCTTCTTCGATAGTTCTTTATAACTTGTGGTGAGCGAGCCATTAATTAATATATTTGTCTTTGTGTAATTGTCTGCGATATCCGGTTATTGGCACACGTTGCTTGCTGTTGTGGGTGGTATTGCATAATCAACGATAATTGCAAGACAAGAAGAATGTATTATAATTAGCATGTCTTTGTTCTCGCTTCTCTTTGTTTACTCAATGTATATATATCGCTGCTTCAATTTATTAGTACATTAATTAAATGTATTCTACTTGTGGATAAATTTTGTTAAATTTCATATTGAAATCAAAATTGCTTTGCTCGCATGCAAGTGCCTGTATGGTTATGCAACTACATATATATTTGAAAAACCTAATCAACTCTAGTTCTGTTTCGGCAAAATATAGCTTGCGTGTTAATGATGATAATTGGCTACTTCAAACGGTAACTAGCTTAAACTTTGCTAGATTCCAATCTATGTTTTCATATTTATCACCCAAGGTATGGAATTCTTTGCCACTATCTCTGCATGAAATTATAACTTTGCACCTTTTCAAGATACTTCTAGAAGCAGATTATTTTAATTTAGCCTCTGAGAATATTACCACTGTTTGATGCTAGTATTTTGCTACTTATTGCTGTGTTGTGTATTAATTTTATTTTTGTAAAGCTATTTGAATGTTACCATGACCCCTTAGTCAGATGCATTGACACTTGTGGGTGTTTTCTCAAGGAGAATATAAAGTGCAATTATTATTATTATTACAATTTATAATATTATAATATAGTTTCAAGACCCATTGTATTACGTTTTGAGACCCATTGCTTGGGGACTCACTAAAAACTCATTATTACATTATACTTCGGCGCTATTAAAAAGTAGTGCTGTAGCCTACAGTTACATCTGAAAACTAACTATTAGAAGTGCGGGTGTCGGATGTCCTCATTTTACGAGAGGTTAGTTGTGTAAAAGCAACATATTCGAGCTTTACCATAATAATTTATGCACTAAAACCAGGGATATTGAAACACTTGTGGGTGACTAGGCTATTTTAGCGACCATCTGTGAGTTGTTTAATTAACATTAGTACCAATAAGTAAATATTCATGATAATTCTTTGCAGGTTCAAGTCCAACGGCAATTTTTTTTGCAAAGCGTATTTCAGGTACAGCACCGTGTACCTATACTGGAGCGCGTACCACGTTTATTGTGGTTCAGGTAATTTTTTTCCTGTGATTGTCATTGCCAATCTGGAACGAAAATGTCTCTTAAGTTTAAATATCTCCACCTATGATAAAATGCATAACATTACAATGACATAAGCATTTTTTCAAACAGTTTGTCATTACAGGCACAAGAAAAAAAAGTTATTAGGAGCAAACAAATGGATTTTTTAAGATAACTACAGTCAGTACTTTCAGAAAAAATAGCAGAGTCAATTACTATGTATAAGCACTTCAGGGTACTTGCACTACTACATAATCACATCACTACTATGTTGTTTTTCTATCTTCCCCGTTTTTTGTTATCTTTTTCCAATCTATGCAATCATTAAACAAAGTAAAATTAATAAGTCAACTGATTTTAATGCCTACATCTGCTAGAAAAACACAAGAAGCTAAAGAACGAACAAGTTTTTTTGTTTTTGTTACCGCACCATAAAACAAGCACTGACATTACAAAAAGCAGTCAAAAAAGTTAAAACTCATTGGAGGTACACAGCAAACAGTGCACACAATGTTGGTAACACATAGTCGTACAGTGCAAACTATTTTCAAGAGAATAATTACCAGCATTAATATGGTAACTAAGAAAACCGCGAAGGAAAAATAAAGGTCTTTTAGTCAAGCGGTAACCCAATTAAGTTTTGAGAGACGCTTGTAGCAGAGGCAAAAAAACTTATAAAACGTTCAAAAAAATAAAACAAAAAGTTATGAAATAAAAAGTGCAATCAGAAGCAAAGAAGAAAAGAAAAAAAGTATTTTTTAAACTGCCTAAGGTAAGACAATGTTGGATAAACTCACATACCGGTATTGCAATCAGTTTGAGGGAATTATTGTACCAAAAATGGACATTGACCATCTTCACTATCTAAACGGTCAATTACTTTAGACACATTGCTCTTTTTTGCTCTATCTGGAAATAACAAATTAGGTCTGTGGGGTTGAATGTTAGCGTTTCCGCTATTGTAAATTTTGACTGCTTCGCTGACAATTCCGCTGCAGTTTTTGATAGAAGGCAAACACTAGTCGACTTTTGCTCTTTGTAAGAGATTAATGTTACTTTGACCACCTTGTAGTTGCTGGTTTCACATGGAATTGTAGAAGCTTTCTGTAATAGCTTCAGGGCCTCCTTTGGACTTGTAAGGCAATGTCCAGCATGATACAAGCTTTAGGTTTTGCAATGTTGTATATGTGTTTGTCAGAATAAAATGAACCATAAAACTTGCTCTCCGAAAGTTTCACTTTCTGCTGCGATCTATTGGATAGGCAAATCACAAAATAAGCATCAAGGTGATCATGTTTATCATGGTCAACTTTCAATTCTTCGATGGTAGTACTCTCATTCAACAACAATGCTGGTTTGTTATCGCTCTCAACAAGCCATGTACTTCCATAGCCCATCCAAATCCCAGCTTTTACAGCATCTTTTAACCTGCCAATATATTTATGAGCCATGCGTGGGTCGAAATTAAACGTCAAATTTTTACTGTGCTTCATTGCAACAACCATAGATAAAAATTGCTGGCACTCCAAAACACCATATTGCTCAATCTCACCCTCGGTAACATCGTATACTACATTTGCACCGTTCCTTTTCCCACAGTACAGTTTAACAAGACTTGGCGCATCAAATGCTTGCAAAATCTGCAATGTAGAATTATTTTCAACCGACGATAATCTCCTTTCAAGAGCTTCTTTTAGGTGGTTTGCGAATTCCTCGCTCTCTTACTTTATTTCCTCTTCTCGCGTGCTTTCCATTTGAAACGTTTTTCATTTTCATTGCATCCTATACACAATAAAAGCTAATTATAGAGAAATTGTTAGACGGCACACCAAATAACAAACAATTATATTACCTCTGCGCTTTTGAACTGGAAAAAAAAAACGCTTGCAAGTCGTTTATCTATTTTCTGTCATAATTTAGCACTTGAAAAAAAATTGAAGTGTCAAAAAATATTCTTAAAAGCAACTTGCAATCACTTGAGAGTCATTTCAGCATTAATTACTGCACTAATGTAAGTTAACAGAACAAGAATTGTACTATAAATTGTAACTCTACCGGTATAACCACTCTGCCATAGACTTTTGCGTATGTACGCTATGCTATTTAAAAAAAAGCTTGGTAATGGCACTAGGTTGCTGACCTTCTGTTTCTGGTATAAGCCAATCTTCCAGCAGTTTGACTGATTGGAATGGGATCATGTCTTTTCGATGCGACCATTTCAACGCCACCTATTTCGTTGCCGTACATTTTCTGCACAGATCGTTTGGGCGCCAATTTGGTGCTCTTTGACAGTTCACTTATTTAGGGTTAGGGCTTTAGGTTAGTGTTAGTAAAAAGCACAGAATCTTGGCGCCATAAAGGGCCGCGCCAAAATGGTCGCGCCAAAAAATCGTGGACCCGATTGAAATGTACCGCCAGGAACTAAATCATCGATACAAGCATTTAACTTAGGAAAAGCCACTAAGCATCCTCAAGTCGCATTATTCAACTTGTTCTTAATCTTTGGCCAGTATTGCTGCAATTTTCATACTGGACACTCCAACGATTGTGTTCGCTTCATAAGGTTGATATGTCAAGTAAACTTAAAAGATCTTGATCAAAGTCGGAACCACAAATCATGTACTGCCACTCCTTGTTAGCATTTCTGTTTGGATGCAGCATTTCAAAAGCTTTCCAATAGCTTGAAAAGCTTTTTTCAATCTTTATCCATTGATCATAGGCAGAGCTTGCTAACCTTTGAGTAGCATAGGATACAGGACGCATTGACTGATCATCAATCATTGGAAGAAATGCAAAGCCTTTTCCATATGCCAAAACATGGTAAAAAACATTACATCGCTTAATAAATAACCGAAAAAACCTTCCGCTGTATGATGTCGAATCACGTATGTCAGCAACAGCAAGATTTAGCAAATGGGAAGGATCCCAAGAAATGGGCATTGCAAGATCGTGTTGTACATCAAGTTTGAGATAAAGCTCCTTTTTAAATCCTGCAGCCTGATATGGTCCATCGGCAGCCACACCACATAATCGAATTAAAAGATCTTTCCAAAAATTATTCTCGATGACTGGTAGCAAATGCTTAGCAAGATTTGCATATGTTGCATCTTCGAAATCCGTATATATTTCAGGTGCAGCAACAGGTATCGGGCAAGAACGCCTGCTTGCATCTCATGCTACAAGTAACACAGCTTGATTTGTTACTTGAGATGGAGTGCCTTTATCTACAGTCACCCAGAAATGAAGGGGCATGAGAGTAGAAGGTAGTGGTGATGAAAGCCATTGTGTTGTCCTTTGATTGATGACTTTTTCAAGGCAGTACAGAATAGTGCTAAAATTTTTCCGAGTATGTCCAATGTTGCCAACATCAGCACCACAGTTTGCTAGTAAAGATAACGGGGTTTCAAAATGTAGACTTGCAGCACCTAGTTTTAAGTCAGTGATTGCTGCATAAAATATATGCGATGCAATATTTTTCTGCCGCGCTTCCACCTTCATCTGCTTTTTGTGTTCTGCAATTGCTTTCTTGTGAGCCTTCGATCCAGAACCAATAAAACAAAGATGTTCTATCACTGAGGGTTTTTGACGATACCACAATTGATTTTTTCCTGAGATTAACAATCTTGTCTGCTCCTTTTTAAGCAGAAGTCCTGTCTCAAAACTCCCACAAGATTGTGGATTGAGGAATCGCTGAACACAAAGAGGGGTTAAAGAACATATTTGGGGTTTGGAGTTCACTTGCATGTTGTAACATGCTTTGCATCGAAGAATTGCGCACTCGATATTTTCATTGTAGTGCCATTCAATCATGTCTGTCGCTGCGATAAGTTGATGAATGTTTTCCGCTTTACGAATTATTGCTAAGTTTTTAGTCTTTGAATCCGTACTAAATGTCGCATCCGACACCTTTGAATGCCAAGTTTTCATTTCTTCTATGCTAAGTGAGAGTTGTTTTACAGCCTCCATCACATCACTTAGCTTAGGTTCAGCAACATCGTTTTGTTTTTTCATTTGTATCATACTCAAGAGGCTTGTTTGGACGGTTGCAATTTTTTTTGCTGGCTTTTGTGCAATCAAAAAGTCGTCGTCTCTTTCAAGTATTTCTAATGTGTCTTGAGAAACTGATTCCGGATGTTGGCATGGCTCTCTTAATTGTTTAATTGGGTTTCTTGAAGTTGATGCTGTCTGATCTTTTTCTTTTTCGGAAGGCGATTTCTGTTTTTCTTGCACTTTTTTTCGCAGGTTTGCTACATCTAGTGAAGATGAAGGCTCAAAGGTGCAAGAAGAACTTTTAGGGATTGATGCCATCTGTTTTGTGGCATTTTATGCTAGAGTGGTCGTTGCGTCATATTGTAGTACATTTTTCAGAGCGGTTTTTGTTCAAACAAGACTCAAGAAATTGCAAACACGTAAAACTTTCACTTGAAGGAGTAGAGCTAGTAGAAAGTTTTGGCTTCTTTGAAGGCAGGGCCGCTGTTTTTGTTTGCTTGCAATTCCACATTGGTCTTTTCTTTACAGTTGCCAGAGTGTTTTTGTTTGAAAAAATTAATATTACTGCATGGATGAGAAAAAAAAGCGATAACCTCCGTTAGTACGACAAGCAGTAAATGAGAAAGGGCACCATTGGGATCCCGAATGGGTTAACTGTATAGGGGAGTCTGTCGAAAGTCTAGTTAATCCTCCTTGTTTGTCTTTGCAAACATACTGAGTACGATGGAACAGTCTCCCAGGCCAGGAGGGTCAAGATCCCCGGATTATACGACAAGAAGGAGGGCTCTGTACCAATTTGTGCACAAACTGTAAGCTAAAACTAAATTAAACAATCATGCAAATGTAGTAGCCTACAATGCTTTGGAATTTAACCTAACCCCCCAAAACCTTATTGAGTGACTTCATTGATTTCATCTCAATACATAAGTGTCAGCAGCATGGCCGAGCAGAGCTTGGTGCAGGCTTTTAGTTGTGAATATTTACAGCTGCTTCACTCTCAGATAGGGCTGTGGATAAGACCTCACCTTTTAAAACCGCAAATTTTTTTGAGAGCAACATGGAGACCATTGGGCTCGAGACTAAGACAGCACCTGACAAGAGGTTAAGGCAAAAACCACAAGCATTTGGTATAGAGATCGAGGTCGGCTTTTAGACCTCCTGCCTTGCTTTAAACTTTTGTCCTCAAATACTGCAAAAAGTTGCTTTGTGCGAAAATGCGTTTTTTTATTACTCGTACAGCACCTGTCGATAAGCTTATTTCGTGCCAAATTTTTGTCTACGATTTGTTTCGATTCCAAAAGAAAATAATGCTTTATTGATACAAGCACAACAACTTAACTACTGATTTCTTGAGTTTTACTGCTAAATAAAGTAACTCACCTTGACTTTTTGCTCACGTTGAGCAGGTGACGACCTGGCCATAACCTTCTTCTCCTTCTGGAGTTCCACATATTATATGCACTTGTTTGTAGCAAACTTTGCATTTATGGCTACCCTCGACCGCTTTGTTGCAGACGTGACATTCCATAAATAATAGCGTCACCAAACAACTTTTAAGATCAGTATATTGATGTTGAAGTCTATTAAATACACAGTTGTAAAACAAGTTAAAGGAGCATCAAACGTTAATACAACTTATTTATTGTATGTCAAGCAAAATCTTATATTTTTTTGACATTTTTTGCAACTAATTTCAAAATTTTATCACTGCTGGATCAAAAAATATTTGTATTTAATTTTCCCACTATCTGTTAAAATCCTTTCATTTTAAAAATAATTTTCGAATCACTGATCTGTGATTGCTCCAGTTGCCATAGTTTGGACGCTAGCTTGAACTTTACCTAGTAGGCTTATCACCAGGGCAGCTATAAATATGAACCCCAAAATAAGGACAACAAGGAAACATTAATAATAAGATAACAATAAACCGAAAGTTAAATCAAATCTTTTATTGTACTCGCTGCATTACACCGAAGTGTGAAACGAGTTTGCGAGGCCATCTCGGTGTCATTGTGCCTGCGGACTACACAGCTCCATTCAAACAAATGTGGCAAAACGTTGGCAAGCCGTTTGCAACACTGTGTCTGATTAGACCTGCCTGAGATTCGGACCACAGACCTCTTGCTCCAGAGTTAACGCGTTACCGCTCGACCCACTGGCCGGTATCAAGTAACAAGCAAAATGTATATATGCTAATTCGATCTGCATCTTACCATGCTCTGCACTAGAAAGGATTTGCTCCAGCTGTTCTTTATTCTGCGAAACTATCCATTGCCTCTCGAAACTATTCATTGCATCTCACTTCTTAGTTTACTCTTACTTGTAGAATGGACTTGAATATATTTTCAAAAAGGCTGTTTTGTTCAAAACACCGGAAAACTAAATCAGTGGACTGGGGCGGCTCGTCTATGGCAACTGCAGAATTGCAGCCACCCCCCAATTAATTTTGTGTTTTCTGTCATTGGCATTGTAACAAAAATTTGACTAAGAAATTTACTTCTACATGAAATTTTTATTGAAAAGTTTACGCGATTACCTCATTTAATCAGCCAAATAAATGCTTTGCTCTTATATAATGCCAAAGAAACAATTTTGGTGTCACGTGTTAAATCTGAAATAAAGTGATTTCTGCCGACATGAGTCCGCAAAAATTGCAGTCCGGCATGCTAGCTTAATTGACATATCTCTGCGACTTCAACTAAAGTGAGACTTTTTTTAAGCAAAATTCAACAGAGGTGGAGTCCTCAATGAGGACGTCCTTGGCCTCGAGGACACATTTTGAAGTCATGGGCATTGACCTCGATGTTAGGTCTTGTATGTAGCGCGACTTGTAAATGCCAGACCAAACACTATAGATTTTAATTCGAACTCAAAACTTGTTAAACGACGCTTTTAACTTGGGACAAAGGCAAAACAGCAATAGATTGTAAAACATAAATACAGTATAAGGTACACTTCGTAAAAATGCAATGTAGACATGTGACTAAAAACCTAAATTGATAAAAGAAATTGGGAAGTGTCACACTGTAACTTCCAAGTCAGATTCTTTGTCACTAGACATATCTTCAAACAAGAATTCATACTGGTATTTTTCAAGTTTCCTGATGGGATCATTTTCTTGTTCTTCTGTCTCCTCTTCTTCATTTCGGAAGCTTTTAAGCATCATATGCAAAACTGGTGTTCTAGGCGAAAAATCAGACATGCCATTCAAATCGTACAAAAAGTTTACCAATTTCAGCTCATTGCGAAGCGATTAGAATGCAATGTTTCTGAGGAGGACTCTCTGATGGCTTTAATTTGATCAATTTCGTTCTGATGAAATGAGCACATGTGCAAAATATCTTGCTCAATAAACTCTATTTCTTCGTGGCATTGCTCAATCAAGTATAGATAAGACATTACTTTCACATTGATCAATGTGGCATCAGCTTCAGCGGAAAGAAATTGAGTGCCGCTACAGACAACTCTTGCCATGTCCAAGGAAATCGGAAATTGTACTTTGGGACATGTTTTCAGCTTATTGTACTGTTTAACCAGCTTTTGCAGAACCCTTGTCGCTTTTTTCATTCTTCCAAGCAATCTTTAAACAATGCCTTGACCATTTGTAACAAAATAATAATGAAAACAGCTGACGTAATTTAAAACTTTATTAACCAATTGTTTGGATCATGCCCAATTGTGATTCATTTTATTCAGCAAGTGGCCTTGGCCACGGGGGACCTTTTCTGTCTTTGAGTCAAGCTGCCACCTGCCCACCAGTATACCACCCACAATGGAGGCTTCACACTGTCCCTTGAATTGCTGAACGTTAAACAGGGAAGTTGTGAATACCAATTTTTAAACTTTTAGTTTAAAAAATAAGTTAAACCAATTTTAACATGACAGGGAATCAAACCAGAGTTTATCGTTTCAGCAGCAGATGATTAGACGGATTGACAAATCTGGGCAGTCAGAGACGCTTGCACAATCTTAGCTACTCTGTCCTTAATCTTTGTTAAGACATAGGCAGTTATCTCAAAGGGCCTTGTTAAAGAGCACATAGGAAAGTGCAGTGGTTTTACCAAGTTATCTCAACGGCCTTCGACAATTTGTTGAGATTATTCTACAATATCCTTCAAGAATGCAGGTTGTGGCATACACAGGATAAGGTTCGTTATATACATGAGGATATGAAAACGTATTCGGATAGTTTTGAATGAAGTTTGTAAGAAATTTTTGATCTGCATGTAAATGTTGGATTTCAGAAGCAATCTGTGGTGCTTTTTCTCTGCTGAGTTGCCAAGACATATAAAAATTCCGTATCTTCTGGTCTCCATCGCCGGGTGCGTTTGTCTCATTTCTACGTTCTCTTGAAAATACTTTCTTGTCTGCAAAACATGTAACACACCAGTTAAAAAACATAAACTAATACGAGCATGCGTTTTAGAAATAGTGTTAGTTACAAAAATGCTAAAATGAACTTACCTAGCAACTTAACTGGCAAGATCAGAAGCGATATCATCTGATTGATTCTGTTCGGCATTTTCAAGCTCAATCCTGTAAGACATTAAACATTAGTTACGCAATGAAATGATTTTAAACTACGAAACGCACTGCGTCGGACAACATCAACTGTAGAATGGAATATAATTTACACCTGGATAAATCGTATTGATAACTTATGTTCAAGTCAATACAGTAAAAGGGTTCTATTAGCATATCATAGAACAAGCAAGCATACTTTGATGGTGGGCAAATGTTTGAAAGGCATAATGTATGCCTGATTGGCCAAGTACTCACTTTTGCGTGTATAGAGTATGCTACTTCAGAGCATGCTGTTCTTCAGAGTCCAGCAACATATGCGGTACTTCTGCACATTGTTCCATTGCACGTTGCGCCAACGCTTGGGGAGTCACACCATCTAGAAAATGCATAAATTCTAATTCCTGAGTTTGTAAGCACAATATTGCAATTTTGTACTTCATTAATATGTGTAATAAAAATTAAAAAAGGTTGGCCCTCAAAACATACATGTCTTGGCTAGATGTCTCTTTGTATTCGATTTAAAAACTAAAACATAGTATCTCAATAAAATTTGCCTAAAAATGAAAGTCAAGCCTTGCTATCGTTTACTTATCACAGGTTTACCTGGACAAACGAGCATAATCAATCGCAAATTGTTCTTTGTTTTTTCAAGCATAGTTTGAGGTTTGCGGTGTTTGTACTAAAGTGACACTCCTGCAAGAAAGTAAAATGAGAGCTTTCCTCTACAGCAAAGACTAAAATAAAAATAAGGACTTAAATTTAAAAAATTTAATTTGAAAAAGAACCAAAATAGATTCAGAACAGAGATATTTAACTTTTTTACCAAATCATACATCACAACCTGCATTCTTAAAGGATGTTGTGGAATAATCTCAACAAATTGTCGAAGGCCGTTGAGATAACTTGGTAAAACCACTGCACTTTCCTATGTGCTCTTCAACAAAATCCTTTGAGATAACTACCAATGTCTTAACAAAGACTAAGGACAGAGTTGCTAAGATCGTGCAAGCGTCTCTGACTGCCCAGATTTGTCAGTCTGTCTAATTATCTCGGAAGTCATTGGTTATGTGGGTAGACGAGAATAAAATAAATGTTAAATGAAAAATAAATTGGCTAGAAACTAACATAAATGAACTTGAGAATAGACAATTCAAGAAAACTTTATAAATTTTCATGTGAGCTATTAAATGTGACGGATCTCTAATTTCAAACATTCTCTGCTGAGATTGTATTATGTGTTTTGCTAAAGCTTTTTAGTTTCGTTTTTGTCACGTAATAAGAGATATAAAAGCACCAGTTATATACAGTCTTTTATCTATCGCAAACGTATCATGACAAAGGTTTGAAAAAGCTAGGTGTGAAAGAATTTGTAAAATACTGCAATTTGCAAAGAACATGCTACGGCAGCCAAACTAGGCATCAAAACATACCAAGCTTCAGAGTTTTTTGTGCATAAAAAATCAGACCATCACAGAGCAGGTCTTCTCTGTGCTCCAGTTTCATCTCTGAAGTGATTTTATTGAAATTTCTCAAATATGACCACAAATGTTCCATCGCTTCCCCTTCTGTGAGACCGAATCCAGTTTTGTAGCGAGGGCTGAACTTGATCTGAAAATTTTGAGAGTCACTCTGTTCAAAAGCCTGCCTGAGCAAAAATAGAATCTAAAGGTGTAATTAGAGACATTTTTATTCACCAAGTTACCTTGGCCAAGAGACGACTAAGGAGTCTTTGGGTCTTTGAGTCAAGCTGCCACCTGCCCATCTGTGTACTCAAGGATGTTCTGACTTACCCTGTAGACGTAACCAGGGGAGGGGAGGCTCTCAATCGAAATCTCACATCTCAACAATGATAAAAATGATGATAACAAAGCATATTGGTTCTTCAGCTTTTGGTAGTATTTTCATGTGCAGCAATAATTTAACATAATATTAATGACCACCAGGAGTTTCACTCAATTAGAATTTTTGCCAACCAATTTAAATATATGACTCTGGAGAAACTCTGGAACTTAGTCCTAAAAGTTGCTACCTGAGGCTCATATAACTTTTTTTGAACTTGATGCAATAACATGATTAGTAACCATCTATTGCACCACCTTCAAATAACAATCCACATTTTGCACCTCGATCACCAGTTTTTACACAAAATACTTGAAAATAAGATTAGCTAGGGGAAATGCTTCTTAAGCAAATTATTAAATTTTAATTGAGGAGGCCCTGGCCCCCTGGTAGTACATGTACACCTGAAACTGATTAATAATTTATGACAAGACAAAAATCTGCAAGGCAAATCTTCAAGTGAATTATTATTTATTGTAAAAATATTGCAGGAGGCAATGTACCTTTTTCCATCTAAGCCAAGTCACTTACAAAACTTCACCCAAAAATGCAAGGTTTTCAACATGTTTTGGAATTGATCTGTAAGTAAAGGGAGCACTGACTACTGAGCAATTTCATTTTTTTCAATTGACTTTCATATCTTAAAAATTTTGTGTTTTCAAATGGCTCTGAAAACATGCAAAATGTGATTCAAATGGCATTAAAATTGCTATTTGCTAAAAGTTACGAAAAATGGAGAGAGCAGATCCACATAGCGTCCAGCACCCCCCAGATCTCCGTCTGTGATACCTTTAAGCTACTCTAGGTTACCATGTTTCCCAATGTAAACATTTCCTTGAAAATGTTTTAAATTTAGTTTAAGTCCTCTCCCTTCAGCAAAATCGTGGTTGCGCGCCAACCCAGGCCCCGGATTTGGATCTTATGTCCCAAAAAAGTATCTCCTCTCAAAAATCTCTAATGACGTGATTGCATGTAATTTGCGGTTTGGGCTCCTACCAATCAAAAATCCTGGCTATGAGTATTGTTACCTTCCAAGAATAAATTTTCGTGGTTTGGCAGCAAGGTAGTGTTGGTATGTTAATTAAAACCAACTGTATTTAGGTTAATTATTGTTTTAAACATCACCGCTAATTTGTCGCTACATTGGTGGCGCTTTAATTTTGGATGCATTATGAAGACGCATTCTTATACTATTTCAGAAAGGCATAGAGTCCAGCAAAAAGTGTTAAAGATGGAAAGTTGTATAGAATATCGTACCAGTATTCTGGAGGGAAAATTAACGCAATAGTACACTCAAAGTAAATTAAAAATTAAGATAACTACCGTGTGTAAAATAAAAAATTGACGCTGCGTTACCTGGCAAGATGCTTTATGGTCATACGCATGGAAAACCGGCACAGCAAACCGAACGTTTTTTAAGACTGCATAATGTTCTTTTCCCAAAAACAAACAATAGTTTAAAGTGAAAATGTTTGCAAAAATACATTATGAATCGCAACAACATTAAAGCGAAGAATGAATTCGTTCAATTACCCATATCTGAGGCATTCGCTTTAGTTGCAGATGTTCTATTTTATTCCCATTTACTTTGTTATAGAAATAAATAGCAATGATGAAAGTACATAACAAAAATGTAAATCAAGGGACAGAAAGAATTTAAACAAAAAAAAGTAATAAAGAGATAATATTAAACAGATTGAAATAATGAGTGATGAAAACTTTAATAAAACATTAATAGTACCTATCTTGCTAAACGCAATACAAGTATGCCTCAAAGTTGCAGTTAAGTAGGAAAATAAACCTGCAAATTTGCTTTAAACTTGCAAGCAATATCGTAAAAAATTTGCTATGGTTTGTGGTTTTCAAGCAATTGCTGCAATGCTCACACACCGAACCCAAATCTGCAAGAGCGAAATAGCAACTCTCTTAAAAAGTTGAAATTAGATGAAATCAAATTCCACAAAAAATGAGCAAGAAATTGCATAAAAAAAGCACAATATATAATAAGAGAGTTCTTCCATTAAAAGCGGGCAATAAAAAAGTCAATAAAAAAAGTTGGTTAAGTGCTTTCTCAAGTTTTCTTTCCGTACCTCTCGTCATGGTGCAGAATTCAATATAAGCTTCCGAAACTCGTTCTTGCAACACACACCAAATACTCCTTTCTCATCCAGCTTAGCATTTTTTTATTTTTGATCGGATTGCGAATCTCGTTTGGAAGTTTCTGCACTCCTAATGTTGCATCAATAAAACAGAAATTAATGAAAAGGACTCTTGAAAACTGTTTTTTGGTGTCCATGCTAGCAAACAATACACTGAAAACCAAATAACTCAATTACCAGATTAAGAGTCCCCTGGAAATAATTAATGTGTAGGTTTCAAAAACAACGCATTAGTATATCCACTGAAATATGATAGCTACATATTCGTTGAATTGTAATACATGTTTGTTTGTTTTTTTCAACCCACTAATAGATCCCATATACGACCTAATCGAGTAGCTTCAATAGCGATTTAAAGAAAACATTAAAAGTTGCAACAATGCAATTCACAACAAAAACTGCTGGCTTGAGTGAAACAACATACATTTACCGTGGCGTTTTTGCCATCTACATGGCCTTCAACAAACAAATTCACATCTTCTTGATTGCAAAAATATCAATTTTCATGAGGGGATGTAAAACTTGTTTTCCCAGCAGCTTGTCGACGCACTAATCCAAAATTTACATTGAAGCAAAATGCACGAGCATTGCTTTCGCTCTGTGGTTGAAAGAAACATAATTGTTTTCCCATTTGCATTGATTTATTTTTGTGAAACTGCTATAATTGAAAGATCACGAGTTCAACCTGCACCCTGGTCACATTGTTGCTTCCTTGGATAAGACGCTTTACGATGATTATCTATGCTTGGTGGCATCAAACAAGCAGCAAATTTACATGGGAAGAAGTCAAATGTCAACCGGAAAGCTTGGAATTCGGTCAACTTCTAAGTGGATGTGGATTCGTCCAAAGGATAGCACCATCGTTGCTTTCTCAAAATAGGATAAAAATGTATCAATTAAAATTTTGTAGCGAGAAGAGCAGCAGTATATAGCTTGATAAAATTCTATAATACATATATTTGAAAACAAATTCTTTATATTTTAAAATCCTACTTCTAGACTCAAAAATAAGTGAAGAATAAGTTGTCATTCAACAATCTCATTTAATAAAAATGTTCATTTTACGTAGCTCAAAAAGTAATTAATTGATACTGTGAAAAGTTCCAACAAAACTTTGCTAGTGTCATTGTCATGTTGTCTATCTATCATCTTGTTAAAGTAAGATTGGGAAGCCATTATACAAAAGTTGAAGCTTCGGAGCTCTTCATATTTGAAAACAGCTCCAGCTTCAGAGCCACGATTTTCTAAAAACAAAAGGTTTTATTCCGATATGGTATCTAATCTATGAAGTCAATTTCCAAACATTCAAGTTAAAATTCAAAGTTTTAACACTTTAAGTAATTATAATGACTTTTTTCTGGCTTTGGCATGATTTTTCGTTTCAGCAAAGTCAGAGCTGGAGCTATTTTTTGTATAACTCCATCTTCACTGCTCTACAACAAGTGCACTTGAGGGCTCCAGCAAAAATGCTTAGCTCTACATGGATCTTCCAAACTTTTGTAACAAAAACCTACAAAAAAACTGTAATGTATTGCAACAATCAACTGTTTTCTTGAAAATTTGAATTGTGAAAAAGTATTGTGTATTTTGTTGCCTGTGGTTGTTGTCAATTTGGTGAGCTTTTTTGTCGCTGCATTGTGGAGTATGGTTCCTCATGGCATGATTTTTTGTTTTTAGAGCCACTAGTCAAATTCTATTGTATTTTCTTATATAGCAATGTTGAAACATTAAACAAAATCTTTTTAAAACTATACATCAAATTCTAAATTTAAACTAAAAGCTTTTGCACATCATTAACAAGACATACCTGACAAACTGAAATTGACATAAAATATCCATTGTTTCTTATTTTGAAAATAGTTTGTGAACATCAATCTGCACTTTGTGGAATAGATCAGGTGTAGTGCTAATAATACTGAACAGCATGCAGCTACTATTTTAGCTCAACTTTTAAATTCTAATTTTACCAAAACATTAAACTTTCAGAAATTTCATTAAAAAATGTACAAATTGATGTTAAAACAAGCAAATTTTACCCCTTTACATGCAGGACATAAAGTCCCATCATTTATTGTCAAGTCACCATCCATGTTTCTTGCGAATTCCAACCAGTAAACAAAATGTTTGTAAGCTTTAATAGCTTCTAGAAGCAATCCACTGTACAAACTCTTCCACTGTACAGACAAAGAAATGTTTGTAAGCTTTAATAGCTTCTAGAAGCAATCCACTGCACAGACTTTTTTCTGCAAACAAGCACAGTTGATAAAAACATTCTATTAAATACTAAACAGAAATCGACTACTGTAATGGTCAACAAGATTAATTTCAAGATCTTTCGCAGTGTATTACCCACAACTATGCTACACTATCTCACCATTTCAGCTATATTATTGTTAGCAGTAACACCGTACAAAATTAACATATTCCAAGGTTTTCCAGTACTATTTATTTGCTGGTTGTTTCCACAATGCATGCAACTGTACATACTACAATATGTTGCCTCAACTCTTCGCAAAGGATTTCTGAAACGACTATCTAAAGCTTTGAAAACCCATCTACGGAAACTTGTCTTTCCAAACAAAGCACACGTTGCAACTCCAACAATTCTATTGAAATTGCAACTCTGGGAAAAATAGGGGAATAAGCCCATAAGTTAAATTGAAGAAGAGTATCTGCTTGAGATTCGCATCGGTAAAAAAGAGATCATTGTATTGTGGCAAAGACCTATTAATTGAAAGGATTAGGATATACTTGTTTGACTAAAAAACTGCATGAGACATAGCCAAAATGTTTTAGCTGCAAGCACCACAATCAGTTTGACAGTTTGGTTTCACTATCAACTAATTTTTTGTGATTTTGACCTTATTTTAAATGCAGTATTGAAAATAGCAATAGTATAAGATTGATATAAAAATCACAGTATGAGGGCATAGGCTATTACTGTTCTAGTTTAAGATAGACCAATATGGCTAGTTATATTTTCGTATCATTGAAATACTGCAAAAAAATGTATATACCACACCTTTCATGTCAACAACAATCAACTTCTTTTGAAAAATAGTACAACTGTGGCCATCACTTTGCTGCATAACAATAGGAGGAAGCTTTATTTCTTCAAGGAAGCTTTATTTCTTCAAAACAAACCAGTTCAGCTTAAAGTTACATTAAGCAATGGCAACAAGAGAAAAACAAAAATTGAGTAGAAAGCCTATTTAATGATTGGCTTTTACACAAGATCATATTCCCTCATATTGCCACTTTAAATGTAGGGCATCTGATGATCAGCCAGTACTTGGTATTGGGGGTTAAAGAAACTAGTTGCTCTGTTCTATGAAGTGATTTGTACTTGAGGAGTTTCAGTTGATGTGGCTTACAGTTTTAGTTTCATTCACACATTACAATATTTGCTAGACTTCATCGAAATACATAAAATTTGTTTGTGAAGAAAACAGCTTAGAGACCTTTCGGTTTTCGAGTTAAGCTGCTACCTGTCTACCACCCACAGTGGAGGCTTTACATTTTTACAATGTTTCTTTTGATGCTAAACGTCAAGCAGGAAAGCTGTGAATACCAATTTTTCATAGTCTTTGGTTTGCCCCAATATAGTCTTGTTTTTTGATTTGACAAGATATAGTTTAAAGTCTTGTTCTTAATGTCTAGAGCTCTGGCTTCAAAGCTGCAATTTTTAAAAGTATGACTCCATCTCTGTATCATTGTCACTTGCCAGTTGCAAAAAGAAAGTTTTGTTCCGAAAGTCAATTGTTGACTTGACAGGTGCGCAACCAAGATTTTGCAAAAGGGGTGGTAGTTTCAACCCAAAGCCAAAACTTGTCTGTGTTTCATACAGGGCACATGCGGGTGAAGCTACCTGCTAGAGGCTGTGGGGTCTAGGAGTAAACTTTCCATCCGATGAAAGACAAGCAATTTTGTGGAAAAATTGCCATTTTAATGCTGTTTAGATGTTATATACCAGTAATTAGAACATTTTTCGAGTCTAAAACACGTTTGAAAGAATTCACAGCTGAGTTAAATGTCTAGGTGATTTGGCTAAGGGAAGGGAGTTTCAACCTCCTTAGCCCCTACTCCTGGTTGCACCACTGACTGTTGACTACCCATACATGTAGTTATCATCCACATTGAAAAGCCAAGGACATAATAAAAGGGCATTCGATTACATTTTTGAAAAACGAAGAAAAAATCTTAAAAACTAGGTTTATCAATAGAACCCCATTACAATTTTTTCATTTCAGTAGGTTCAGAAAGCTAAGAAAAATTTCATAATTTCCTCTCAGAAATAAATTTCGGCCGTCTTGTTTTAAGCTCATTGAGCAATAAATCAGCTTTGAAAATTTCTTCGATTTCAATTCTTGCTGCTAGGTAGGTGAGTGCTGAAAATGAACAGTATAGGTAAATATATTAATGGAATGACCGATATTTGAATTCAGGGAGGGTAAATGTTTTGTTAAAATGTTTTGACCACTACCAAAGCATCCTGAATCAAAATAGGGCTTTAGGTCAAGTAGTCCTAGCCTTCAGAGATAATCTGCTCAAAGAAATGATGTAAGTTGCAGGCTTTAGAGTATCCTGGCTAATTAGAGCTAGGAGTAAGATTGCACTTTGTAGTGAGCAAGTATGGTAACTTATGTGCAATTATTCCACAATTAGGCTAAATAGGGTCAAAATCAGAAAGCCAGTTAGTTGTTAGCCACTTACATTTGCACAGTATGTGCACAAAACATTTAAGATGTTACAAGTTTTAGGTACTTCGAGTCTCCAAAACAAGTTGATGCTTAATTAAAAGAAATCAAAAGCCTAATCCAACATTTTCTGAAAAAGCACAAGCCTAAACTGATGCTGCATTTGTTTGTGCTTTTCAAATTCTTTGCAAGTTTTTTACCAATTTTTCATCAGTGGCATCATCAACTATTTCAAAACTATCTGCATCAAAAGTTACCAAGAACACATTAAAGTTGGGTAATCATGTCTTTAGTGGAAAGCTTGTTGTTATGTATCTAGACAACATAATCAATACCAGGGCCCGTATTACGATTTCTTCTCGTTTAGCTTCTTGCATTAGAAAACTTTGAGTCATTCCGCTAAGTCAATTCGAGCTATTATGAAGTTTATTTTGCGATAAAACTCGCTTGCAAAACGTCAAAACTTTCCGAGCGCTTAATTGTGCTCGTTAAGCATCTCGAGTTGCAAAAAACAACGCAAAAGAATGGCAGCGCTTTAATTTTGGTCAAGAATGTCAGCATATTTTGCTTTTGCGCAACAACAAAAATTGTAAAGATTGTAAATTTCGTTTTAAGCCGTGCTAAAAATTCCCGAAAGCGGCAAAAAGTAGTCCACAAGCAGTGGTGTAAAAAGTATTTGAAAAGGGTAATCTAGTAAAAGTTTGGTTACTTGGACGAAAAAGTAGTTGAACTAAAGAACAAAGCATTCGCCAAAAAATGGACTTGAATAAAAGTAAAAAGCAGTGGTTTTAGAAGTACTCAAGTACAAGTATTTCTGAAAGTAATTAAGCAAAATAAACCAATTATTCAATTGATAAACTGTTGCATAATGACTACCTTTACGTCACAGCCACATAGTACTTGGTCTTTTAACCCCTCACTCTCTCAAGAAGTCATGAATTACTAATTGATACAAGTTTTTGTTATTGTATTCAAATGAAAAAGAACAACAACAAAACTTTGAGAATTGAAAATCATGTTGCGCAAAATTTACTTGGAATCATTTCAAAAAATTTTTGATAACCTAAATTAATTGGACAGTAACCGGAAACAAACACCACTGTTCCGACAAATCTGTGCTTCGAATTTAAAACTACGATACTTTATACTCTTCTGAAGCAAAGTTCTACTTGTAAGTAGCGTTACCGGTACTTTACTTTAAAACTAAGTAAGTGAAAGCAGAAAGTATTCAAAAATATAATTACTTTAACCAATACAATTTAGTTTAAAAGTAGAGGTACTTTCGTTACTTTACACCTCTGTTCACAAGCATGTGATATCAAGACCTCGTTGTTTGAGGTTAGCATCTAATGTTGCAAAATTGTTGCCGCTTAGACTTGTTTCGCGAAAAATTTATTACAATTGTTAATATTTCAAATTTCCCATCAGAAATTCGAAGCATTCCTTAAAAATCTTAACGTATTTCCACGTGTTCCTGCTAGAAGTTACATGCATCCTTGAAAAATGTGACGCAAGCCATGCATTTTTACGTTAATAGCGCATGTCTAGAGCGCCGCTGCGTTTATTTGAGCTCGTTCAAGTATGGTTGCACCGAAACAAAATCATAATAGCATTTTGCTTTTTGAGCAATCTCGCTTGAAAACAGCTTGCTAATTCAAGCCGAGAAGTCTCGTTATCTCTAAACTTTGTAATACAGGCCCAGAAATCCTGTAAACTTTTTATTCAGCATTTGTAGTGGTAACTTATATATTGTTTAAAATGTTTGCTGTCTCATGTAAAAGGTCATTAACAGCGGAATGCACTGCACTGATCCAAAATTAAACTGCAATACAAAACACAAATGCATACAACAGCTCTACACTTAAACAGCATAGATGTGTGTTGTTTCAATGCAAGGATTAATTTGCTTGTCAATAAAGCCGTTGATGTGTTTTGTTCTGGTCACAGAGCATTTATAGTGCTGCCAAGATTTATAAAAATCTCTACATTGGCTACAGGGGATTGAACCATAGCAAAAATGAATCTTAAACTATCTTTTAGATATCAAAGTACACAAAAACATCCCTGTACTTCAATGGAAAGGTTCTGGATATTGCAAAGTCCCTTTCCATTCAAGGCAAGAAATCTTGCTAATTTTCACATCCTTGCTGATTTTTTTTTGTCCTTTTTTCCACTGAAATGGCTAGGCTAATTTGTTTTTAATCGTTTATAAACTGTAAAAAATTAAGGCCAATGCCAACAAATGATTGAAAAAAAAAAGAAACAAACTAGCTGGGCATAGGTCTAAAGTATACCTGTCCAGTGTCCACCTGTCCAGTGTCCACACCTGAGTGTTCCTACTGAGCTGATTTGTTTCAGCAAATCAGTGACTTTTTATTGGATCAAGGGCAAATCATTTTTGCCAATATTTTTACATGGAAATTTCAATGTCTCAAAAAACTATAAAAGTCACATTTTTAACTCCAATTTATTCTCGCTTTAATTCTTGGCATGGGTGAGACAAAAACCGTTTGAATCGATTTTTGAACAGCCTATTTCGAGGAAACTAAGGGCTCGACAGAACCGATAAAATGATTCTACAATGCTCCTTTTAACTGATAAAATGACTCTGCAGTGCACCTTCCCGATCTCTTTGACTGTGTTTGTCTTAATCTTTTTTTCTTCATTATGTCAATTGCAAATTGGTAAAATTAATTTCTTTTTATAGCTTTGAAATCAGTTGTTTCAAGAAAATTTGGACATCTGCTTGTTAGCCAAAAAGTTAAAGGGAGCACTGCATTTGTGCATGCAGCGCATGTATTGCTATGCATATGCATTTATTTTGTCATATGTAATAATGCGTACTATTTTGTTGCTATAACCGTTTTTTCGTAAATTGTTGTTTAATTGTCATTTTTATGCTCTTGTAAGTACCAGAAATTAGAACAGTACCGATACTACTACTACGTAGCTTGTAGGCGGATCTGCTATTCTTAATTGCTACTAGATCTATTAATAATTACCAAAGTATTTGCGAGCTTTTGCTACTTCGACATTCTGCACTGTTTAGCTTTTTAGAGTAATTTGTACACTGTACAGGTAGCCAAGATTAAGGTAGGCTACTCTTATGTTCTGTAGGGTACTTCTTGCTTCGTTATCAATATCGTAGGTCTATTCATATTGCTAACAATGAATTTTGTTGCACAGTCTCGCTCTGTTTTGCAATCCTCTTCCATAACAAAAAACTGCATTAAAAAACTTCATGTTACTTTCACAAACAGTAAGAAATCTCCTCTTAAACCTCCGCCAAGGAACTTCAAAAAGTTTCCTCAAAAAGGAACAGTTCAGTGGCTATCAAAACAGCTATCTGACCCTTTTGTGAAACAGAGGCACAAAGAAGGTTATCGATGCCGCAGTGTATATAAACTAAAAGAAATTGATAAGAAGTATGAAATTTTAAAGCCTGGAATGAAGGTTTTGGATCTAGGTGCTGCTCCTGGGTCTTGGTGCCAAGTTGCTACTGAAAAACTGTTTTCTTATGATGATCCAGAATGTCAAGTAACAAATGCTGGCAGTAAAGTAGTAGGCGTGGATTTGTTGAAGTTTACACCCATAGACAATGCTATTCGAATAACAGGTGATTTCACTGACCCTGAAATTCAGAAACAAATATTTTCTACCTTAGAAGGGAAAGCAGATGTTGTTTTATGTGATGCTTGCCGTAATGCTGCTGGTCAGCGTTCCCATGATCATATTGTTTTATTAAGACTGGTAACAAATGCTGCAAATTTTTCTTTAAAACTTCTAAACCCCGGAGGTACCTTGCTGTTTAAAGTTTGGAAATGCCCAGAAGTTGCTCAAATTAAACTGAATCTGAAACGTTACTTCAAATATGTTTATTCGATTAAACCAGCTGCCAGTAGAAGTCAGTCTGCAGAATCTTATGTTTTGTGTTTAAAATTTAAACCTCATTTATAGTTTGTCCACTCAATTAATGCTTACTCTATAGTATCATGCAGTTAAGCCATGCAAGGTCGTACTATATTTGCATATTTTAAGGTAAGATTCAATGCTATGTTGGTCGAAGCACTGTAAGATGTTTTATGACTGATGGTATGTTAATAACGAATATATACTTTTTGAAAGTTGCAATGTTTTTTTTTATGTTGAAACCTCTACCATGCTTTGGTGCCACGACATTTTTTAAAGCAAGGCAACAATTTTTGTTTTTAACTACTGCATCATATCATGCTTTATTTTGTTAGTTTTATTTCAAGATGGAGATCTTTCCACACTTATTCATTGCAGTATGTAGTGTATAAATTGTTTTTGCGCAACTAATATCACAATTTAAGAATTTTCATTTCATTTAGAAAACGATTTCACACTTTTCAAACTTTTTTCCTTGTTACTTTCAAATTTGTGACCCGCTCTCCTCCTCCCCAAAACAGCATATTTCAATTATTTTATTTGGTGTTGTCCGTTTTCAGCTAGTTTGGAAGGATCATCAAGATGCTGCTAACTTGATTGTTTGCGCTTTGATAGTTAGAAACTACTGTTCAAGCTTTACCAGAGCATTACTATTAGTGGAGATATTAAAAGTGCCATCATATATCAGATATGGTGATTGGTGAATGGTAATATGAAGCAAGAAAAGCAGAAAGCTATCCTACACAATTGCATTAGCTGAACAACCAGTTAAGAAAATTTAAACTATTGTTTGGAAATGTTTTCTGCTTTGGTGTATCAGTAGGTGACAATGATTTGTTACCACTGTTGATGAGAAATACTATGATGGTAAAGCTTGGTGCTTTTAACTAGCAAAAACATTTTCTCATATGCAGTAGCTTTCGGTGAGCTTTCTAAACATCCCTATAACTCCAGAAGAACTATTTGAGTTGTTTTTAAAATGCCTGGTGTACAATTACTTTACTTAATTGAAATGTATCAATAATTTTGGAATGTGTTCTTAATGTTCATATTGCTTTTTAGAATTCATTTGCTCTACAGTATTAGCTTTCTCTTAATGTTTTTGCAAGTTTCGACCATAACAAAGTATCATCCAAAGAATTATAATGATGAATGTGAATTTTGTTGGAACCGAATTGGAGTCTTGCAGTGAAAGCACTGCTGCTGCTGCATGTGTAGCTGCTGGAGGCATATCAGAAGCTGGTCGGCTGCAAAGTAATGCCCAGCAATTTCGCAATGACCTACACACAAAAGAAGCTTTGAGTGCTATGAATGAGTTAAGAATGTACGTTTTGGCTGCGGTTTGGTTCTATACTTGAACTCTTTTTTTATTGTGTTTTACTGAGATCTCTCAAACTCGGCAATCACGCCAGTCTCTTCGGCCTAGCTATTTTTGTGTTTTACAGCCTCATAAGAAAATAGCATTTAGTTCTGTGCACATATTTTTACTATTTTATTGCTTTGGTTGGATTTGCAGCATTAAATTGAAGCAATCAGTGGTCGAGTGGATAGAGCATTTGCTACTGAAATTGTAGACTCTGGTTCGATTCCCAGTCGGGTCAAACCAAAGACTATAAAAATTGGTGTTCCCAGCTTTCTGCTTGGCGTTCGGCAATTAAAGGGACGGTATGAAGCTTCCGTTGTGTGTGGTAGACAGGTGGGCAGATGGTAGCTTGACTCGAAGACCGAACGGCTCCTTTGCTTTCTTCTGGCCAAGGCAACTTAGTGAATAAATTGTAATTACTATGTAATTGTCCTTACTTGCTTCAATCGACTGTGTTTTCTGACATCAACATATATTTGGCTACTGGATTTACACATATTAACCAGTTCTAAGCCATCATTTAACATCACGTCTTGAAAATAGTTGTGTAGGTGCTCAGCAACAAAATATTTTTGTGTGAAAACCATCATTGCACTGTTAATTGTTAGCTGTATGTTTCAGGCTCAATGTCCTGTGTGATGTTATCCTTGAAGTGGCAGACACAGAAGTTCCAGTCCACAAATTAGTCATGGCATCTGGTTCGCCTTATTTTATGGCTATGTTTAATGGTTAGTATAAAAGAAATAGTTAATTCGTTTCAACGTGTTTAACTATTTGTCAATATTGTTGTCCAACTCTTCATTAGAAGCTATGCTAGTGCCCATGTGCGATGCACCGAGTTCAGCGCCTTATTTTTTGCATAAGATAGCAAGTGCAGTCAAGATTCGAGAGTTTTGACCTTATCTTTGTCTTGCAGTGAATGTACAGTAGCATAGTATCATTACACCTTTGTGGTGCTAGTTGTCAAAGTATGTGTATTGTTTACAATTAATGTACTTATTATGTACTTTAAATTTGTAAATTTGTTTCGTGGTACCGGCATTAAAAAATTGATTTCTTTAGTGTAGTATCTTCCTTCAAAACTAGAGTATTATTCCACATTTAATGTTCATTAATCATTCTCTGATGTTTCTCTGGCTTTGTTCATAGGTTGTTTAATATTCACCATTTGGCTTTCATTATTAGTTCACAATTGATTCGTTCAAAGTGTGTTGAAGCGACCAGTATGATATACTTTTTTTTTTGATATTTTTGTACACTTGCCTCAAAACAGTTTAATCGAAACATTTTCAAAATATCAAAAAACTCTACTGCTACTTCCAAAGTTGGATATATGACCAACCTGGGCAGAAAAATAAACTCAGGTGGTTTAAATTAATCGGTTTAGATTACACTTAATTAATTTAATTTACAGGGAAAATGAGTGAAAGCAATGCGAAAAAAGTGAAACTGAAAGGAATCGAAGCAAAAGCGTTGATACAATTGGTCGAGTATGTGTATACGTCGCAGATTGAAGTGACTGAAGACAACGTTCAAGCTTTACTGCCTGCTGCTAGCCTGCTTGAGGTAAGTTGCAATTGATTGAAGCTGCTGCGACTGGTTGTGACATCCAAATCCAAAATCAGTGGTTAATAGCAAACTCATTGGCGTAAAATGGTAAGGGCATCAACCCATCTTACAGAAATCAAATGTTTGATTATACAGTACTCTCTTTGTTACGCCGAAGCATGTAACTGCTTTGCGGGGCCCATATCCGCGTCATTGCTCCCGGGCAACACAGCTCCTTTCGAAGAAATTCGCAACGATGGCGAGCCGTTGGCAACACTGTGTCCAATTTGACTGGCCTGAGTTTCGAACCTCAGACCTACCGCTCCAGAGATAAAAGCGTTACTACTCGAACAACTGGTCAGTTGTGTAGTATTCGACCAATCTGCTTCGTAGCCGATTTTTAACTACAAACCGTACGTTGTGAAGACTAACGATGCGGTTTATGTTAAGTGAAGACTCACCTTCGCAATATAAAGAAGTTGCGCTAGTAGGTTGAAATTGCTTTTATACAGGTGTTGGCCATTTTGCGTAAGTTTAAAGCCAAGGTTGGTTTGAAGCAAACAAAATGAGAAATAGAGACTAGTGCTCACTTTTTCGCTATTGCAACGGGTAGCATTTTCCCGAAGTCAACATAAGTTTATTGTTTGGCTATCTGTAAGGCTGGCCAGATACTTCTCTAAGACTTGTCAATGCAAGGTTCTGCAGAAAAGGGATAAAAGAACGCAACGCAAATCGAACACCAGCGCACTTTAGCTGTACGCCCCAAGAACGATGCTCTTCATACGTGAACATTTCGTATTTAAGTTGAGACCAGAGAGGAAAAAAGAGATCTATCACTTTAAGTGTGCCTTTTATAAACTGCAAGAATGGTGACATTTTATGTCGATTTTACAAACTCAGGAGCTGAATAAACATCCCGCCACAACAACAGTTTGAACTCAGTCGACAATTGGATCGTTCTGTCTTCCGTTCTTATTAGACTGTAACCAGCTTTGCAAATCGCTTTGTTTAAATTTTCAGTTAACTTTTGTGCGCGAGTCTTGTTGCTGTTTCCTCCAGTCCCAACTCCATCCGAGCAACTGCCTCGGCATCAGAGAATTCGCCGACATGCACGCCTGCTCGGATCTTCTTACTCAAGCTAGATCTTTCACAGGTAAGAACATACTGTACTTTATTAACTGTGGAAGCATTAAAGCCAGGCGAAAATAATTTTTTATTCTACAGGGTGTCCGTAAAGTTTGTATACAGTTATTTTTAATCAAAAATCTATATATTTTTATAACTGACGCCAGACTCTCTATTTTTAGAACTGATGCTAGACCAGCAAACTAAAAATGTTTTGTGACATTGTTAGGGCATGATGACTGCAAATTATTCTCTTGCTGACATGCTATCTTACTGCATACAAACTCTACGGTACTGTATACAAACTTTACGGACACCCTGTATTTGATTTTTAGCGATATTTTGGAGCGGGAACCTAATAAAGCTAAACAAAAGTAACTAACGGATCGTGTAAAAATCGAGTCGCATAATTTTTCTCAGACAGCATCAGATTCAAACGCTTGAAATAGTTTTTTTAATTTTAAAGCGTAAATATTATAAGTTTTATATTGTTTTGCAAAGTCCGAAGATCACAGAACAGCTCTGATGAAAATTATTTAAGCCGCTCCTTATCATCATCCGAAATGATAGCGATTGCGACGTTTACATGTTTCGCTACTTTCTAAATTTTGTGACTTGATGCAGTGGATAGGACAACCGACAAATATTAATTAATTCTGAAACGTTTTGTCCTTGAAACGTCATAAAGCAAATCTCTTAAGTGGGATGTGGTAATGGTGTAAAATGTTTTTTTTTTGCTCAAAAATTTTGTTCAAATGCCCAAATTTAGATGTATTTTTTGGTCATTTGAGAATTTAATTTTGTCATTTTCTTCATAGCAAATGCGATTTTAGTTTGTAAATTCAAAATCTTGCTGAATTTTTCGGTCATTTTGGCTTAGATACTAAATTTTAGAACACTATCTATTTTCGGTCACTTACCTAAAACTTAGGTCAGGGGTTAATAACTAATACATAGTCGAAAAAAAATCAAACAGACTAGGGAGTAAGTGTATGTCAGTGCTAATGTGTGTTAAGATCTGTTTGAATTAATAGTGTTAATTAGTTTTTAATTTCATTAATTGACTTATACGTATGTTCAAAAATTTGCTTTTTCAATATAATCGTGATTAGTCGAAAAGTCTACAGTTCAAAATTTACTGAGTTTTAATTTATTGAATATTCACATTGGTGTTAATTGGGCTTTAGAGTGAATGATTGCTTCATTGACTGTGCTACTATTGTTTTGAAACAAAGCGACAGCCTAATTACCAATTAGTTGTTGACGTGTTGATGTCATAAAGACTGTAATTAAAGGCCGCCTTGTAAGCGTGCTAACAGGCTTAATAGTAACTTAATCATTGAAAACAAAGCTGTGACACACCAAGCAAAAGTCGGTCAAAGAGTAAGCCCGAAAGGGGCGTGGTGGCACCATCATCACTATCTGAAGTCTTCTGGAGAAGATATTCCGCCAGTGAAATGTCGTGATGCATCCAAGTTTTTACAAACTTGATTTAAAATTTGGAACGGTCGCAACAAAATCTTGAAAGAATAACCAATTTTTTTTAACAGAGAAAGATTGTCAAACATAGTTTGGCTGTAGTTGTTCCTCATAGTTGCTTTCAAATCATATTTTTGCTGGTGTCTAAAGATTGCGCGATTCTGTCTCCTACAACTGAATTAGCTTTTCGCCTAATTTTCTTACACTTTGTTCTTAATTTCCTTCACGTAGTTCTTACTTTCCTACATATTGTTCTTAATTTCCTACGCATTGTTCTTAATTTCAATCAACCGATGATTTCAGAGCAACACTTCACCGATGTGGTGAGAGGTGAGGAATTCCAGAATCTAACGTGCGATCAGGTTTGTGACCTGATAAAAAGCGATCAACTATCTGTGTCCTCTGAAGAAATGGTGAGACTATAAGTGATTAATTATGTTTGTTTCGACATAATTGTTTTTTGTTTTTGTTTTGAAACATATTCTATTGCGGCATTTTTTTTTGAGACAAAAATATTAACCACCTCGGAAAGGACCTAGAAAAATGCGCAAAATCGGCAAAAGTAAAAAGTTTCAAATATTCGTAGTATTTGTTATTTCTTGAATTCTCAATGTTCTCTGTGCCAGCAGCACTCAGAGGTAAAACTAAATTATCAGAGGAAGAGCTTTTTTGGTTTTACAATGATTTGATTTTTTTGTTAAAGCAACATTGAATTTATTTTAAATGCAACCGGTTTTATGTGAAAGATATCCTACTGACGAGCGAGAAGATGAAGAGACTGTTGAAGATAATGTTTTAGTTGTTTTTAAATTTTAATATCTGTGAATTATTATTGCTGCAGTAGTAAATTTGAATCTTTCAATACATTTGAATCTTTCAATATATTCAATTTGAATAGTAACAATAGTACAAATATAAACATCACAGCAAAGGTAAACAGCATTTTTTTTTTGCTCTGATTTTACTGCTGTGTACCCACGAACACTGTTTCGAAAGAATGACTATCAACAATCTTCTGTAAACAATAATAAATTCAATCTGATTTTTTTTTCAATTAACTTACAATAGTGCGAGTTTACACATTTCTAATCTAAAACTTGGCAGGTATTTGAGGCAGTGGTCGGCTGGGTTCGATTCGATGTTGACTCGAGATCACAGCACATGCCTGTCCTGCTTGAGCATGTCCGTCTACCGCTCATGCCGAGCGATTACCTTGTTGAGGTTTGTGCTGGTTGCTTATCTTAGAAACAAGACTTGCTACTTTCAATCAAAGTTTGTTTTTTCTTAGGATTAAGTTTTGTTCGAGCAGCAATTCCGTTTATCTCTAACTTGCTTCGAGCACGATGCAATGTTAGGCCGAAAATGGAACCGGTTGTTAGATTTTATGCCTCATTCGCTTTTTTGATTATTCTTATTCAAAACTATATTTCAAAACAAATGAGAACTCAATAATCGTTGCTTGAAAAGTCTGTCTTGTATTCCGTTAGCTTAGCAGAATATATCGCAGCCGTTTGCACTTCCTGTGTTTTTACATTTTGGAATGGCATGTAAATGAACTTTTCCTCAATCAAAAATACGCATTAATACTATATTTTCCTTCAATGTATCGATTTATTGTCCAACTAAAGCTGTTCAAATGAAACTGCTGTGCTTGGAAATTTGCACTGTTAATCTCATGGTATAGCAGCTTTACCGTTGCTCTGGTTAATACACAGTCTCATATTTTTAAATTTTGGTACAGTGGAGTGAGTGGACTAAACTAGTCAAAGATCAGATCAGCGTAAACTGATCTTTTAAATAACTCTGATGGTCCAAAGTTTTAAGTGCAACAAACTGTTTAGTTTTTCAATTTTTATATTTTCTATGCTTTGGTAATGTTTTGTAATAACTCATTCTAACTAGCAATATTGAACACTTGTGGAACACCGATTCTAACTGCAGTAGATGGAACTTCTGTATTACGTGGCTAAAATGCTCCTACGGGTAATCGAGAAAATATATAAAATATCCAAACAAACTAATAATCTGGAAATTAAGGATGGGACGATATTTCATGCTTTGACAATTTACAAACTGATTGATTTTTCTCAGGACGTAATCATTTTGTTCACTGTGTGTTCTGATTCGATTTGTTTTCAGCGCGTGGAGCAGGAAATGCTGGTGAAGAACAACGACCTGTGCAAAGATTATTTGATCGAAGCGATGAAGTACCACCTCCTCAGTCCCGAGCATCGCGCCACCATGAAAATATCGAGAACCCGTCCCCGAACACCCAAAGGAATGCCGAAAGTAGGTAGCTTTTTGCTGAAATTCTAGATTGTAAAACCGCACTGGGGCGATAAACGTTTGATATGATCTGTAGTAGGTTTATTGGGGGTAAAAACCAAGTTAGATGCGTAAATTTCGAATGGTATTTTGAAGTATTCACCTTAGAAATAGATTCAATGGAACCAAACAGTCTCAACAAGCTCTTCAAGTTTGTTATTTTGTATTTATTAATGACACTCATGTATTTTTCACCATCAAAGTTGCATCTAAAAACTGTCTGTTTTAGCGTTGTACAGAAAACCTTTTAAGGCAAATTTCTTGGTCTTGATGTTACGCAAATCCTTTAAATATGACTTTTAGTCGTTGTACGTGGTGGGGGGCCAGGCGCCGAAAGCCATTCGCTCCGTGGAGTGCTACGACTTCAAGGACGACGGATGGCGACAGGTCGCCGAGATGTCGTCGAGGAGATGCAGAGCTGGTGTCGCTATCTTCCAGGTTTGTGAATGCACCAGTAATTTTGTAATCGCTTCTGCAGTGCAGTACTTTATGCATTACTAAGTACATGTTTAGAATTTGATGATTAGTAGCTCCAACATCATGATGCGATTTTGTCAACATGATGCAGCAAAATCGTTTTCACATTTTGAAATTCAAAACCTTAACGTTTAGTTGGTTCTGTACATCAAATTGTTAAATAAGTGGGTCTAATTCATTGAATTTCGAGACTTTTTGTTTGCGAAGCTGGGTATAATTCATTCCAAAAGCACTCTAATTATACTTCAGAAAAGGTATCCGCGATTTAAGATGCTGCAATGCTTCAAGGAAGTCGTTGCGATGTGTTTTTGTGTGGTTCGACATATTATGCTGTTAGCAACCTTTGTTACAAAGGCGAAACTCAGCTCCGGGATACTATGATCAATTTGAGATTGTTGCAAAACAATTCTAATTCCAGGGTTGCATCTGGGCGGTTGGTGGATTCAACGGATCGCTCCGCGTCAGGACGGTGGATAAGTACGATCCACTTGGCGACTGCTGGAAGCCTGGACCATCCATGGAGGCTCGACGGTCGACACTTGGTGCCGCTGTTCTTCACGATAAACTATATGCAGTTGGGGGTTTTGATGGCTCGACAGGTACTGCGCCATTACAGAAGCTTTGCGAGTAGAGTTAACTCCAAATTAAAGCATTAAGATTTAATAGTCTATTAAAGCTCAAAAGTCTCACCCATGAACGGAATCATCGGGGTCCCCCTTTTGAATATGAGATCATTTTGAAACCTTTTATCATCTTGGGTAAAATCGTTTTAAGTCGAATACTAAATAGTTGTAAGTTACAGTAATAAACGGCATGATTGCTTACGGAAAATAACTGCTTCAGATATTTTTACTTTTCATAAATGGTACAATGGCAAGTTTTCCCAATGACAGCCCTCAACTTAGGCTCTTGGTAAAAGGGTTAACTTCTTGAAAAGAAATCAAAAAATAATTAAACCCGCGCCGTTGAAGATTTCTGTCGTGATAGCCTACCCACAAAAACAACAGCCTTGTACAGCTGCTGTTTCGAGGAATATCACGTACGTACTTACGTCAGCTTGGCTAGCTAGCTAGGCTTATTATTGGGGCAAGTTTTTGTTGCACTAAAAAATCGAACAAATTGCATTTATTTCTAACGAAAGTTGCATTTATGCACAAACATTTTAAACGACAGTGATTTACTCCAGCAATTTGTTTATATACAGGTGTCCGTAAAGTTTGTATACAGTACCGTAAAGTTTGTATACAGTAAGATAGCATGTCAGCAGGAGAATAATTTGCAGTCATTATGCCCTAACAATGTCACAAGACATTTTTAGTTCGCTGGTCTAGCATCAAATCTAAAAATAGAGAGTCTGGAGTCAGTTCTAAAAATATATAGAGTTTTGATTAAAAGTAACTGTATACAAACTTTACGAACACCCTGTATAATGCCGAATCTTTGCAAGCATGCTAAAACTTCGCTCCACAGTGCACGAAGTTGTAAGCCAACTGTTGCGTCCTATATAACTTTGAGGCGCAGGTAATCCGTCAAATAGCTTTTTGTTATGCAAATAAACGACAATAGAACTGTACTGAAATAGTTTTACAGGATGTTTTTTATATCACGCTAACATTTTGTACCATACTTAATAAACATTGCTGTACTTAATAAACATTGCTGTAAAAAGTTGCATGTAAGAAAGAAAAAAGTTGCAATCTAAAATTCCTAAAAACAGCTTAAAACATTGTACTACATAAATTCTTAGTATTTAGGAAACAGTAAAATAAAAGGTTGCAAAACTTGCCCTACTTATTATGGTACACTTACACTACCACTTGCCGATGAAAACGTTTTATGGTGGCTGATTTTGTGACAAAAACACATTGAAATTACGTAGACACTCAGACCGCCTGTTATCAAAATATGAAGTGCTAATTTCCTTATGAAGATTGCGCTTCAGTTGTTTAAACGATCTTTTCATTAAAGTTAATGATTCATATGCGTATTGACTTGTCTTCAGGTTTAAACACGGCCGAGGTATTTGACCCTAAAGTTGGCGAGTGGCGAGCAATCTTACCAATGAACACACGAAGAAGTAGCGTAGGAGTCGCCGTGCTTGCAGGTAAATAATACCTGATTTATTGCATCATAGCAACTGCCAAGCATAAGTTGTGCCTTTCATAAATTTTGCCCAATTCGCGACGCTAAAAATTTTACATTGAATTTTTCGAATGTTTTTTCCGTTTTGAAAGTACACTGGCACACTTGAAAGAGACGGACTTGTAGCGTGGAGGTCTTTTCGATACCAAAAATCAAAAGATTGAAAATGGTGGAAAATAATATACTCATCGAGTCAAACATGTAAACCAGGCAGCCGGCACGCCGCCACTGTTTTAACATAATAATCCAAATCACTCATTTTTGGATATATTTCAAGTTTTTTTACGAGCTGGTCTACCACGAAAGGGTACTTTGCTTGAACCCAACATCAAATAAGCGTTAATCTCTTATTCCAAGAGCGCAATATTGCTAATGTAGGAATAGAACAGGGATTCAAGAACCTTTTAATCGTTCCCGGCGCTCTGTCAATTGAGCTACGCCGCCGCTAGGATTTTACTCTATTGTTTCCTGTATTGTTAAAGAGAGCGACTGTTTGTTATGTCGAGCCCTTCGAGAAGTGCGTCGTGCCAATTTGACCCACCCTAATCTTGGGTGACACCACCACATTTAGGCGGCGGGACGATTCTTGATGATCTCTGGTCCGGACCTTCGTACCCTTTTGTTGGGTGGGTATCCATCCCTCAAAAGGGGTCGGGTAGCAGCATCATCACTGTTTGTTATCCGCAGGTCAGTTGTATGCGGTGGGAGGTTACGATGGAGTGTCGAGGAATTGCCTGTTGTCAGTTGAACGGTTCTGCACTGTGTCAAAATCCTGGTCCTTTGTCGCGCAAATGAGCACAAGAAGAAGTGGGGCAGGTACGCCATGGTTTATTCTGACGTAATTTTGACGTTACAGAATATTGTCAAATCATTTTACTGAATGTACATTGTACAGTGTGTGTTTGCTACGCTACTATTATTTTAATAACAAAAAAACTATTTTATAAAAATTTGCTGCACTGGTATTACGAAATTTAGCGGTTTTAGTTTGCAAAATCACGCCACTAAAAACTTTTGGTAAACTAGCTAAACGTTTCAACATGATTCAAAAAAAGAAGGCTGGACTAAGACCTTAATATTGTCAATTTCTGTGTTTTGGAAACAATTTTAATCCAAAAATCAGGTATTTGGTTTGGTATTTGCTGGCTGTTTCCTATGGCTTGTGCAACGGGATGCAACACAACAGTATTGTAATTACATTTTTGTACACCAGTTTGCCTTGGCGAAGAGATATCAATTTCGGTCTTTTGAGTCAGTTTGCCACGTGCCCACCTGTCTACCATACGCGGTGGAGGCACTGTCCCTTTCTGCTGAACATCAAGCAGGGAAGCTGTGAATACCATTTTTATGGCCTCAGTTTGACTCAACCGGTAATCGAACCCAAGTCTTCCGTTTCAGTAGCAGTCGCTCTATCCCCTCGACCACTTCTTGCTTATACCACAGACAATACTACAAACCATAGACCCCAGCAGTGTCCTAGAGAGCACAGAAGAAGGATGGTTGTGATTGCGTGACACAATACTTAAATGTTTTGTTTGTGTAAGAATAGAGTTTGTTAGGTAACAATTTCTTTTACTTGTGTAATTCATTTGAACTTGCTTAGGGGTTGGGGTTGTGGACGGGTTACTATACGCAGTGGGTGGCCACGACGGCCCCCTGGTGAAGAAGAGCGCAGAAGTTTACAATCCAACCACCAACTGCTGGACGCCCATCAGTGAAATGAATATGTCAAGACGAAACGCCGGTCAGTGTTGTCAACTATTTTTATATATTGTTTCATTGGATATCACAGTTTAGTAGGTTGCGATTAAATATCGAAACTTAACTCATGTTGATTGTTTTAATTAGTCTGTTCACAAAGGCTTAAGTCTCTGTTCAAACACTGCAATTTCAGATTTGCAACAGCCACAATCTGTGTAGATCCTTAAAAGTTGAACACAAATGGACTGGGGGGTTGTAAAAAAAAATGGACTCTGATTTCACTGCGTTGGTTCAGTCAAATGGATATTCTGATTTACTTAAAAATGATTCATAAAGTGGTTATCTTGTGTTACATGTTGATCTAGATAGATTTTTTAGAAATAATTTAAATAAAGTTTGCCGGCAGCAGTGATAGAAGTTTGTTAAATTTAAACGCACACTAGCTTCCTCTTTTATTTGAGCACAGTGTTTCATTAAATGCAGGAGTGGCATCAGTGAACGGCCTCCTCTACGTAGTCGGGGGCGATGATGGATCTTGTAACTTGGTGTCGGTTGAGTATTACAACCCCAGAACTGACACCTGGACGCTTCTCCCTACCACAATGAGCACTGGACGTTCGTACGCAGGCGTCGCTGTCATTGACAAGCTAATTTGACGTCATAGATCGAGCAGAAGTCCTCCAGGGTGCAATTACTCGCAACTGTGATTTTTGTCTACATTTGGGTTCCATGATATTGAATTTGCACAATTTTTTCTGCTTCCTTGTAGCTCCATTCTTCCCCATATGCGTAATTTCTGCGTGAAAAAATTGCGGTTTGTTTAATTGGGTTTATTTTTTCTTCCAAACTGTTTTGTTAAATGGCGAGATTTGATTTTTTTAGATATCGTCACGATTGCAAGGGCAATTTGCAAAATATTTTACATTCTTGTCATCATGACAAAAAAATGCTAAACATTTTCAGGCCATTCTCTGAAAATTTTAAGTCAATGACATCAAATGACGGAAAATCTAATCCAGTTGCTCAGTATTAAAGATTTTTTGATACTCACACAATCGGTGAAGTTTTTGGCTCTTTTATTACAAGAGCGAAGCTAAACTTAATTCCGACTTGGGGGAGATTTAATGCGTTTGTCGAAATTTCAATAGCGCTATGATCGTTTAGTAGACGGAACGTAACGCAGCGCGTAATTTGCTCCTTTGCAATGTTAATGCGTTTCTTCGCCAGCGGTCCCAATAACTCGCGAAGATGCAATTTACGCATCGCTTTTCTCCGGTCTAAACGCATTTTAAAGTTCAAAAGTTGAATTTGATGTGCTAAACCCACGCTTTTGAATTGAAAGGCTATTGAATTTGAAAAGTTGGTTGGTGGTACAGAACTTGAGAATTGCTTTGCTTAAAATGTTCATATCTTCGAAGCTTTTCGTGTGACACTTGTCAAGAAGAATCGTCAGAGTAAAGATCGCAGGAGAAGAAGCGGCTATTTATAGGAAAAAGCCGAGCCGGGATTGGCTGGAAAAAGACCAATAACATAGCGTCATTTTGGTCTTTTTTCCCCAGCCAATCACGACTCGGATTTTTCCCATAAATAGCCGCTCTTTTTCCTGCGTTTCCATTCTGACAGTTCTTCTCAACAAGTGTCAAACAAAAAGCTTCGAGGACATGAACATTTTAATCGAAGTCATTGAGTTCATACATTACGTTTTTCTATTATTTTGAGAATCGCTTCCCTAACTCAACTTGACTTGTAGGTTGAGCTTAACCGTTTATGCTAAGTTGAAACTTTTGGCTTGTGTTTATTTGCACTTAATTGCTTTTAAAAAAAGGCCAAGTGCTGGAATATAGCCTATGACGATTCACCAATCAGCAATTTTCACTGCAACGCTTTAAGAAAAACTTTGCTGGCGTTTCGTACTTAGACTTCAAGTTCTAACAGTTTAACGGTTATGTTGATCGTTTCACAGCGCGTTTAATGAACATACGGCGTAATGTTGTTAGTGCAAGCGCAACCACGATCTTATTTATTGGCGGTATCCGTCACTGTTTTTTTTTCTGAATGAATACATTCTTCGTTTAAAGAAGTTTATACTTTAATTGTACGTTGTTTTCATTTTTGCGGATTTGGTTTACATTAATTTAGATATCAAAATCTACTGTGTTATTGTGCAACATTTTTCTGAATTCATTTTATTCTACTGTATATTTTCACGACATTATTTCTGAACTGATGAATTCGGTTAGAGCTTCCTCTGTTTCAATAACTTTTAACTGTGAAAACCGCTGTTGTTCACTCCATTAGTTGCGGGTCTACTTCTGGAAGCTTATCACTACGATTAATGTAGATCTATTTTGGGGTATGCCAGTGATCTTGATACGACATCCGTACTATGGGCATCGAACATGCAAGTTTTTGGTTAACATGACATTTCGTTGCTTCAATTTATTTGAAAACTCTTCTTTGAAATCCGCAAGGTCTTCTAATTTTGTTCCACATTACGCTACATATCGAGTTATTTTGAGGTTTAAGCTACTCTTTGATTAACTCTTTACCTGTTGCTACTGTAGTAACTTCGATGGTTGGCGCAAATGTTTGTACCTTGTGTTTGATTTTGCATGTTGCTTGTCTTTTGTTGTTTGTCTTAAATATAGCTTTTTCTATTTATACTTCTTAAGCCTAGTGAAGTTACGTCAATAGGTTGGAGTAGGTAGACAGAACAGGCTAAACATTTGCATAATAGTGCTGGACTGTAAATTTCCACTGGATTCCGCATTCATCCGTAACCGCAAAATAGCAATAGATAGTCCGCAACCGCAAGTTTGTGGTACCTTAGCGATATTTTTTTTGCATTTCCACAACCGCAAATAACTTCTCACTTCGCAAACTGCTGTTTTTTTGTCCTGGTTTGATAAATACAGGAGTTTTATAGCAGCACTAACAATGCTTCGTATTTTCCATGAAGGCTATAATCTCTAATAAACACCAGTAAGTTTTCTTCGATCTATTTAATATCCAGTGTTTATAAGGTGTAATATACATGTTAGCAGCGTTGCCGAGTGGAAATACATGCTGGTTTATTGTTTAAACATAACTGCGACTCTGGTGGCTGGAGTAGAGACTTAGAAGAGCGCGACATCACCTGCCAGTCACTTTCGTCGCTTGTTTTTACTTCTAATTACAGTATGTTCGTTGAGTTGAAAATCCTTGGTTGATTTACATCCTTGTATTTGGGGGGTATAGGATAAACAGAGATGCACAAATCTTGATTGAGTGGCGATACGTAAAAACCAGAGGTGGAATCCTCGAGGACACATTTTGAAGTTCTTGGCCTTGGCCTCGAAGCCTCAAGTCCTCGAAAATTGCCCTGTCCTCGGCTCCAGGACAGCAGTATTTTTGAACCGTTGACATTTCGTTGGAAAACGCCAGAAACCTTGCGGAAAATCTGCAAAGACCTTTTTTTTGGTTTCCTCTAGTAGAGATCACCTGAAAAAAAATTTTTAAAGACCTTTTTCGCCTGAAAAAAAATTTTGAAGACCCTTTTTTTTTGGAGAGCACTTGCGTTTGTGTCCTTGGTCGTTGACCTTGGCCTCGAGAGGGCCTGTCCTTGGCCTCGAAATTTTTTTGCGTCCTTGGCCTTGGCGTCGAGCCTTGTGTCCTCGACTCCACCTCTGGTAAAAACTCTTGTTGCACGAAGTTGGATTTTTACGTTCTTGAAAATGATACTTTGCAGGCCTATAGGATACTATTTACTGCTTGAGTGACGGAATGGGGGGCGGTTCGTTGTCGATATCCCTTCTTGCTCCATCACGAGTGGAAATTTACAGAGCACATTTAAGGTATTTTTGCAGAGTACGAATAAAAACATGCACAACATGACGCTACTCAACTAAAATCTGTCATCCTACTTCCTATTATTCGCCGCTAACAGACAGTTGCAAATATATGCTTTGCACAGTCATTGATTGCAGAGACACAGGCTACGTTGCAGCCACATCAAACGCCGTTCTGCATCGACAGATTCCATCACGCGCTTTTACAGAAAAAAGCGCCTGAGCGCTCACTAAAGGATTTGCACTGCTGGTGAGAACCATAATGACCTCAGTTCGACACCAACTGAGAACACTGACCACGATAGAACTGTAATTATTTGGAATTTGCAAAGAAATGATCCCAACGATGTTGTTGCTTTGCGGATTTGCCGCAGATTTCAAGGTTTTTTACCGCAAAGGTTTGCTGTAAAAAATTGGTTCGCAAATCAAAACCTTTTGTCCGCAATTTGCAAACCTATTTGCGAAAGTGCCCAGCACTGATAATACGACACTCTCATCCCTGCTCAAACTGCGCTAGGCCACAGTACAAAACCAATATTCAAAACTAATTATGCACGCTACCAAATTAGTAAACAAAGAATTATCGCTTTCTGCTAAACAGCACATGGGTTTAAAAATGTGCATCGCTTCATCTCTTTGGGCGAAGAACGTCTTTATACCATAGGTGGGCACAAGTCCGTTAATCCGTTAATAAGGAAGCTAACTTTTTCATTAACTCGTTAATCCGTTAAAAAGTTTTTTCATGTTAACGGACTAAATTAACTTCCGTTAAGTTTTGTAAACGGACTAAATTAACTTCCGTTAAGTTCTGTTAACTTCCGTTAAGTTTTTTATGGTTAATATCTAGCACCATTCATTCATTGTACCGCTGCAAACCAGTTTGCCCTGGTAACGCTTGTTGCGTATTAGCACGAGTGCTGTAGAAGAAAGCGAAGAAAGGAGCTCTTTTTTGTGGCAAACAATAAGCTGCAGCCTCATAGGTCTATTAATTATCGCTGTTCACAATTTCCAAAGAATTTCCGATCGCGGCTTCGTTAGTGCATTTGAACTTATTTTTATCTTGAAATTAGACTAGACTGTAAAATGTAACTTCCAAAGCACAAAAAGACCACCATAGCAATAAATATATCCTTACAATCAGCTCAACAGCGTCAATACGTGTTCTAGAAGCAAGTGAATATAAAGAAATGTAAATTACACGCAAAATATTAACGAATTAACGGACGATATTAACTTCCGTTAATCAAAGCTGAAAATAAGGGATTAACGTTAACGGAGGTGTGAAGTTTGTTAACGGACCAGTGGTTAACGAAGCTAACGTTTTGCATTAACTTGCCCACCTTTGCTTTATACCTAACAAAAAAATACTCTCAACACCCACACCTATAAAGGAACAGGGGTGTTAAAAAATTTCAAATTCCAATTAATTGTAAGTTTTATGAACAAAATCGGTGCTGACTTCTGCCAGTATTTCAGGAATCCGTCCCCGAAAGTACGTGAAGACTTAAAAAAAAGTTCTTCGCCGCAAATCCGAACTGATTTTGGGATAACCAAACAGGACAACGCTTTGGTTTAAACTATCCCGGTCTTTATATGCAACAATGTGGTAAGCCATTTCAGTGGGGAATGATTCAACCTTGCAAAAAGATCTTGTGTGCAACACAAAAAAGCTTTGCGGGCCAAATGTGGCCCGCAGGGTACGGGTTGGGCAGCCCTGCTTTACGAGATTCGATGCATATTTTGTTATTCTGAAGCAATTATCGTCACTCTCTGACGAAGGGAACACGCTAAAAAATCGTCTTGTCTTTTGTATAAAAGAGATTGAACCATCCAGGATTTACTTACAAGAGCTATACCACAGCATAGGCCTACTGTGGCTATACCAATACGGTCACTCCTGTTTGCAATATATTTCAAGTTTTCTCGGACGAGCAAAAAAGTTGTAATGAATAGTTTGTGTTGTTTCCAGTCGCGTAGCCAGAAATTCGCAATGGGGGGGCTGTTTTGGGGGTCTGGGGGCGGATCCCCCAGCCGCCGGAGACCAATGGGGGTCTGGGGGCGAAGCCCCCAGCTGCCGATGGCTGGGGGTTTGGGGGCAAAGCCCCCAGCCGCCGGAGGCACGGGGATCTGGGGGCGGAGCCCCCAGCGCTCGAAAATTTTGCATTTTTTTGCAAAAATAACTCATTTTAGGGATATTTTGATTAAAAAATAATGCTTTTGAAACGTGGCTTAGAAATTGGCAGTGCAAACATGATTAAACTGGTGGCATAAATCGGCTATTTGGGAGGTGGCTAATGGTGAAATGATAGTTCTCTTGTTTAGATGCTGGTAAATTACAAAATCGAAAAGTTTAATAAAACTCACACGGAGTAATCTATTTCGCGTACAGTTTATAGAAAAAAATAATTGGGGGGGTGCTAATGAAAAGATATTTGAGAGAAATGATTGGTAATTAACTAATACTGAATAGCCCCCCCCTATTCCTTAGTTTATAGTATATTTGTTGATGACACCTATGTTCAGCATTTTTACACTTGCAATCAAATTTGATTGCTTATTTTTGACCATTTATCAAAGTTTTCATTGATTTGCTGGTTTTATTTTTGACAAATTAGCCCCCCCCCCCCTTAACGTATGTTTCAAAAGATGTTTTAAATCACTATTTAGTCCACTTCAGTACATAAAACAGTATCAAAAGTGCTAAAAATGTAGTGTTTTCCCCATTCTGCATTTTGGTCGACATGTCAACGGGGGGGGCTATAGCCCGTGGCTACGCTAGTGGCTAAAAACGTGGTATTTTCCTAATTGTGCATTTGGTCAGCAGTTCATTAGCCCCCCCTAAATAAACGTTTCAAACTAAGCTTTAAAGCATTTTTTAGTCTAATCCAGTGCAAAAGAGAGTCTTAGAAATGCTAAAAACGTGGTATTTTCCTTATTCTGCATTTTGGTCGGCAGTTTATTAGCCCCCCCCCTAAATCAACGTTTCAAAATAGTCTAATCCAGTGCAAAAGACAGTCTTAGAAATGCTAAAAACGTGGTATTTTCCTTATTCTGCATTTTGGTTGGCAGTTCATTAGCCCCCCCTTCCCCCCTAAATAAACGTTTCAAACTATGCCTTAAAGCAGTTTTTAGTCTAATCCAGTGCAAAAGAGAGTCTTAAAAGTGCTAAAACGTGGTATTTTCCTTATTCTGCATTTTGGTCGGCAGGCCAATGGGGGGGCTATAGCTCCCCCCGCCCCCCCTCCCCCTGGCTACGCTACTGGTTGTTTCTTGTTTTTGAATTACAGCAAAAAATCGTACTGTTGCGAGTAGCGCGTGACTAAAACAAGCGTAAGATCTTTTAAAAACGAGTAGCATATTTCTGGAAAGACAATATTACAAAACTAATTTTTCTGTTTAAAATTTGATTTTACTACCCAAAGTTGTAAACGGGCCGACTAGTTCAGGCCCGAACCCGAAAAGATAAGCCCGAACCCGAAAACTAATTTGAAACCCAAATCATGCCCGAAAAAAAACGAAAGTTAAGTTAGGTCTGAAAAATTTAGCAATGTTGCCAAATTGTTTAGATTATATTTTTGTGCACTCAAGACAAAAAGCACGTCTCAGGCCCGAATTAAGCCCAAAATTTTTGTCAACTTTAGGCCCGAACTCGGCCCGAACCCGAACCCGACCCGAAAAGCCCGGCCCGACTTACAACTCTGTTACTACCATTTTTTTAATTACTCAATTGAAAATTTTTTCTGAAAAATCGGCAAAAAATATTTTAGAGAGAAACGTTTCAGCGAATGAAGACTCCTGCTGTAAATCCAATAAAAGTTTTGCAAGCAATAGACGAATGAAATTTCCCATGACGAGGTTTTTATGAACCTATTACCTCGTCATAAGCGTGTACGAGGGAGAGGGGCAAACGTCCCGGCCCCCTACCAATTGAAATTCCACCAATGATAAAAATAATAACAACAAAGTTTTAAGTTTTTTTTCAGTTTATTTTAGCATTTTCGCTTATACGACAGTATACGAGTACTACAGACTAATATTAATAATGACGTCCGGGTGGCCTAGGCCCCTTCAAATCAAATTTTTTACCATTCAATTTAAATGCATAACCTGGGAGAAAATTCAAGGTTTTTGTCCGAAAGCTTGCAACCTTAGGCCTTCATCTAATCATTTTGAGAACTTTATGCAATACCATGATTAGCCTACTTAGTAGCCGTCTATTGCACCAATTTCAAATCACAATCTACCTCACCAGTTTTTATGCTACAAAATACTTTTGGCAAAAAAAAAAGTTAGCTAGCAAAATGCTTATTGAACAAATTATTGAATTTAAATTGAGGGAGCCTGGGCCCCTTAGTCGAACATGTACTCCTAAACCCGGATATTTTCATGACAAAACAAAAATCTCCAAAGCAAATCAAATACACGAGTGATTATTAACTGCTAAAAATATTGCAGGATGCAATGCACTTTGCTTCTTCTACCTTGGCCAAGTCACTTACAAAATTTAACACCCAAATTTAAGATTTTGAACGCGTTTTGGACTTGATCTATAAGTAAAGGAAGACTCACCAGTTTGGATTTTTTTCAATTAGCTGTCAAATCTTAAAAATTTATTTATTTCAAATGGCTCTAAAAACGTACAAAGTATGTTTCAAATGGTATCAAAATAGCTATTTTTTTCTAAAAAATTACAAAACATCGCCCAGCGACCGGCTGCTAGACCCCAGACTGTGAAACGTTGGGGTAAAGAAATTTGCTCACCACGTTTACCAACTTAGACAATTTTGAAAATTTTTTAAACTTTTGGTTCGAGTTTTTTCCCTGTTGCAAAATCCAGATTACATGCCAACCCAGGCCACGACTTCTGATTCTCCATTTTACGACCAATCTTTGTTCCATAAAAAGCTCTGCTTTTCGAAAAATTTTGATAACGTCAATGCGTGTAATTTGCCGTTTCGCCCTCTCCTCCGATCAAAAATCCTGGCTACGCCTATGTACCTCGTAAATGTTTTTGTCTTAACTTTAATCGCATTCCTAATCTATTTGAACTGCGCTTGCGCGATTGCGCTCAAAATTGCTGAAATACTTGCGGCGCAAGCGTCAGCGCAACCGTTTAAAAATAATTACGGCACAAGCGCTATCGCAAGAAACATACTTTTTTTTGCGGCGCAAGTGCCCACCTCTGACCGTACTCGTACCTTCACAAAAAGTGCGCACCGTACTTACTAGCAAAAATTCAGGCGTACCGTACCGTACCGTACTGCCATTCTTGCTTGTAAGCTAGCGTGACCTGGGTGAGTTTGAGGCTGCTGATTTGGTTTTGAGTATGTAGTCATTGAGAATCAAACTCTGAACTAAATCAGCAGCCTCAAACTCACCCTAGTCACAAATTGTTCACAGAGGTGGTCAGTAACGAAGTAGTTTTACTTAAGTAGACTACTTAAGTAGTATTTTCGGTAACGAGCGACTTACTTAAGTATTTTTCATTTCTGATACTTCTACTTTTACTTCAAGTAAAATCCTCTTGAAGTAACGCTACTTGAGTAGTAATGACTTTTATGTAAAGTAGAAGTAAACACCTAGCCATTATTCCACCTCACAACGTGTACAATAACGAAGTAAACTTTATTCCACCTCACAACGTGTACAATAAGTACGTATCGAGTTTGTTTTACTGTACAGTACTACGAAACTTATTGAATAGTTACGCCGATTCATTTACAGGTCATCTAGGGTAGTGTGTTTTTGCGTTGCATCAAATACTAGGTGTTGACTCAGTCTCACCAAAAAAAAAAAAACATACCGAACCCTGATTAGCATGGTACAGTAGACAAACTAGACATGCGCATTACTCCTGGTTCATAAAGATTAGCGGTTAACGGCGTTGCGTTTGCTGCGGCCCGTCTGGGGTTCAATTCCCTAGCCGGTTAACGAACAGTGTTGCTAACGACTCGCCATCGCTGCGACATTTCTTCTCAAGCTGTGTTGTCCAGGCGGCGAAATTTTTTTTTCTACCATGGTTTTGCAGATTTATTACGTCACATCCGTTGTCCCAACCTTGTGATTCATACTCCGCTCTCGCTTTTCGCTTGATCCGCTATATTTACAGGCTATTCGGTACGAGGGTACTGGGCAGTTAGGCTAGACTTTAGTTTGTAATAAAGTCCTACCGCAGGCAGTGGTAGAATAGGCTTGAAAGAATAGCAAAAAGCAATTATAGCAGTTAGTCAATAAGCCTAGACTTACGCTCTATAATCAAGTTAAAATATTAAGACAAAATTTGTGATACAACAAGCAAATCAAAATAGCCTTGCCTAGTAATCTTTTTCAAGCTTTGAAGGGTTGGGCTGCTGAGTCTGAAGCGATTTTTGCATTATAGACAGAATACCAGAGGGAAGCCTAAAACATATTTTATTAATTAATGCATAATTAAAGTTATTGTATGTGTATTGCAAAAATAAACAACAGATCTGAGATATCGGTACCGAGATGCTGGATGGATAGCCTAGTTAGATAATGCAGTTGGCTAGGTACCGTAAATGACTAGCCTAAATTGTGTAGGCCCTGAATCTGGAAAAGTGAAATGTCAAAATTATTTTACTACTGTAATTTCACCAATGTTGTAATTGCTTTCAAATTTAGAGTCAGAATTAACTAAACAGATTCACTTAGCCTACTGACTTCATCACTCAGTCACTCATCTGCTCATACTCCTCTCTCAGTACTGTCATAGTGGATGGAATTAGGACAAAGTTTACTTGGTACAGTATTAAACTACTAGATGGTTGAATCAGTTTGAAGGAAAACTTGCAAAAAAAAATTTACATAGGCTGCTAACTTTACCAGCTTCATGCAGTACTGCATCAGATACAATATATCTGAAAATCTGACTGTTACATTATCCTGGTATTCACTTTGATTTATTTGGACAACGAAAAGACTGTGTAAGTCATCAACGTCTACTGTCACAAAAAAAAAAAGAAACTTGGTACAGTAACATGTATCAGTAAGAAACAGAACAGTAAGCTAAAATCTACTACTGTCACAACTCATAACAAAAACTCACAACATCAAACTTAACAATTTTGCTTTGTATCAATGTATGGCATATGCTCAAAAACTTGATTTCCTGGACCCCCTGATTCAATATTTTGTGTTCTTTAAATTGAGTATGTACTGTGATATACATATATAAATTCTGTAGTTCTTTATTACACTTCAAGAATTTCATCTCTCTGATTTTCTTTAGAATTTGATTCCATATTTTAGTTCCATTATAGACCAGCAATTTTTTAGTTTGTGCTGTGTTAACTCTGGGCAGAAAGTAGTTGGTTTTGCTTTTTTTTTGAGTGTTGTAAGAATGTATTTCATCCAGTAGTATGAAAAGCCGTAAGTTAGACCTGGAAGTGTGAGATGACTTAGTGCTTATTTTGTATAATAAATCAATTTTGCTGTTTCCATTTTGTACATGTCATTTAACTGCAATAGATGTAAGCTTGAGAGTAACGGTTTAGTATCAGGTATGTGTCCTGATGTTGTTGTGAGTTATTATTATTCTTACTGCTTTTTTTGGAACTTAATTAAAGTGAAAGGGCTGATACTAAAGCATCACCACAGCTGCTAATACAGTAATTTGGATGAGAATGGATAAAGCTAAAATAAATCGACATTAAAGTTTTACAATCACCATACTTCGGTAACTGATACAATGCCCAACAACTACTGGCTAATTTTGAACTAACTTTCTGAATTTAGGGTTTCCAATTTAGTGAACGATTAATCAGGACACCCAAAGCTTTAACACATGTATTTATACTACATGTATATACTACGCAAACATGTAGAGTATTTGTGTAGACCTAACTGATGCTTTCAAATTGTAGCTACATATTCTATAATTGTTTAAAATACAAAATTGCATTTCAGGCAGAAAAAATAGCCTACTAAAGCTAGTTTGAAAGAAATGTAGTATTTAGATAAGTTTGCGTAAACAAATGGTTTATGATGTAGTGATTTATCGTATAAACTATGCAGCATTGACTGATTGATGCCAACTTTTAAGACAATGTGTTACCCAGGAAGATTGATAGGCAATCCACAATTATCTGGCAACAATGCAAGAAGTTTTAAAAGATTTTTTGGATGAAAAAATATACAGTAGCAAGATTTACTAAGTGTTTGGGTATGTTCTTCAAATAATGATTTGTAGCTTAGTTTTGTTTGCAATGATATTTCAAACTTGTTACGGTATTTGTATGAGATACAAGTTTTGGTGCTGACTGCAGTCTCACTTTGCAATCTGCTGACGGCAGATTGCATCAAGATTTAACCAAATTAAAACTGGCCAGTTGGTCAAGCAGTAACACATTTGTCCTGGATTGTGAGGTTCATATTTTTGGCCAGTCAAATCAGACACAGTGTTGCCAACAGCTTGCACCACTGCAACATTTCTTCAAAAGGAGCTGTGTTGCTCTTCACAAATGTGAGGATATTGCCTATGTGTTGTTCACTTCGGCATAATACAATGAGTATCGTGAAAGATTTGATGTAGTCAGAACCTCACAACATATAACATGGCAACAAAAGCTGTTTGTTTAGGTGATTACACTGGTCAATGGCAAATTTTAAACGGAGATTCTGGTGAGTTTATCTTAATGTATTTTTGATGCAGATTTCAATAATGACTTTACTTTTTTTCTAGCACATCAGGTTTTTGAGATGTTTCGGTTTTCTAATTTTAAATCAACTTTTGTTGTTAAGCATTTGACAGTCTTAATACAATAAAACATTTGCAGTATGATATCACAGAATAACATTCTTAAGTTGTGAAACAACATAAGTGCAAGCTTTGAGTGACAACAAAAGCATGGAAGCATGCAGTTTTGCAAGTTATTTAAGGAGTCTACAGGAAGTGTAGAAAGTGAAAAATGTAGGAACATATGCAGGCGAAACTAAAGGAATTAATATTAACAGTATATGGCAATATGTTATGTTAAATGAAGTAGTTATGTTTACAGGTGTAAAATAAGTATATATACATAGGCGTCAATTTTGGAGAGGCCGGAGGGCGCTGCTCCCTCGCGTCTGACACTGAAGCTGGCAAAATATGTCTGGCCCCTTCGGTTTTTTGGCAACTACGTAATACCCACTTGGCTAGAAGAAATCGAAATTTCGGACTGAGATAGAACCAGAATGCCGCAAAGACCTTTTTTTTTTGGTTTTCACCTGAATTTGGGGGCAAAATTTCAGACTAAAATAGGATTGTGAAGTTTAACCAAACTTCGCAAAAACAATTCGCCCCCTCGGAACTTGCATAATCAACAAAAAACCGATGCCTATGTACATAAATTCGCAGTATTTCTAAAAGTATGGTTAGTTCCAATTGTATTCATAATACCTAGAAAGTGCATAAACCATCCAAATTGCCTTTGCTTTGTTTTGAAAAATTCACAAGCTTTGAAAAGTTTGCTTTGTAAAGTTCACAAGCAAAAACAACAAAGAAATATCAGTCATGATATCAAGAACATGTATGCGGCATATTTTGGTTGGCCATTAGGCGACTAAGATAAGACCTGGGCTGTTGCTATTTTTGTCTCACCAAAGCAAAGGGTTAAACGGAGAGACAAAATAACATATCGCAATTTGGATTCAGCAAGGACCCCAGTTCCTCATAATGGTTCAATGCCACCAACATTGCCTTCTCAACGTGAACTTGTTGCTACTGATAGCAGTGCTGTTGAAGACCGCACCGATGAATTAATTTCTTCCAACTATATCGATTCTGATACCACAGAAGATCCCATCTTATTTTCACAAAAACATCTAAATAACTTAATTAGAGATTTATGTATTTCTAAGGAAAAGGGGAGCTCCTTGCATCATTGCATCCTGCATTCAATTAAAAGAACGAAATATGATTGGAAAAAATGTCAAAGTAAGTTACTATGGGAAGTGCAATAGGGATTTATCTTCAGCCTTCAAAGTTGAAGGACCTCTTTGTTACGGCCATGATATTGAAGAGCTATTTCAAACTTTGGATATAGTTTACATTGTGAACGAATGGAGGCTTTTTATTGATTCCTCAAAGAGAAGCTTGAAGGCAGTTCTTCTACATATTGAAAATAAAAAACCCTCCATCCCTATTGCACACTCTGCCCAGTTAAAAGAATCCTGTGATAGCATTGAAATTTTGTTGAATATGATTTACTATTCTGACTACCAGTGTAGCTTATGTGGGGACCTTAAGATAATTGGAATTTTGATGGGATTGTAAGGGGTTTTGCAAAACACTTGTTTTTTATGCTTGAGGGACAATTGCGCCACTGCACGGCACTATAAAACATAAGAATGGCCGACAAGGAATTCATATGCACCGGAGTGAAAAATATCCAACGCATCCCTTCAGTAAATCCTGATAAAGTTTTGATGCCACCATTGCGTATAAAGCTAGGATTAGTGAAGAACTTAGTGAAAGCTATGGCAAAACAGAATTCGAATGGTTTTGAAATTTCTCTGTAAAAAGTTTACCGAGCTAAGGCAAGCAAAGTTGAAAGAAGGAACCTTTGTTGGTCCACAGATTCTGGAAGTTTTTGAAGACCCAGAGTTTGAAAAAGCATTAAATGCATTGGAACTACGAGCTTGGCATGCATTTAAATGGATTTGCTCCAATTTTTTTGAAAATTTCAAGTCAAATTCAGTTCAATGTGCTGCAGAGTAGCTTGTGGCATACAAAGAGATGGGGTGTCGCATGTCCTTAAAGATGCATTTTTTTCATTCACACCTTGAATTTTTCTCTGAAAATCTTGGAGCAGTTGGTGATGAGCAGGGTGAAAAATTTCGCCAAGATATCCAATCTATGGAAAAAATGTATAAAGGAGTTTGGAATGAGGGTATGATGGGTGATGATTGCTGGATGTTGCACTGTGATGATGCAAACCATCCATACAAACCAAAATCATATATCAAACATTTTAAAGTTTTCCTCATTTGAACTGGTATTGATCGCAGTATTAAGTGGTACCCAGATTAAGAGCAAACATATTCCACATGTTTTATTCTGAAAAACACTTTAATTGAAGCTACCCAAGAGACTTTTTCAAAATCACTCAAGTACAGGCTGTTTAATGGCTGCCAATAAGCAGTCTTTTTCAAGACTACAATAAACAAAAAAGAGTTTGCCCATTGTCCAATCTTTGGTCTATTGGTAAACAACCACACTTTATTAGCATGCTGTTATACCTAATTAAACAAATTTGAAAAAAAAAGATCGAACAAAAAAGATTAAACAAGTTTAATGTGCTGGTCAGTACATTAAACTTGTTTAATCTTTTTTGTTTGGTCTTTTTTTCAAAATCGTTTAATTAGGTATAACAGCATGCTAATGCGATTAGTAGCCTATGTCAAAACCTGAACAACAGCCATGATAATGGCAAGACGTTGTCATTTATGGTGTACAAAATGTATGCAATCTCACACACCATGCCCCTCATATCTCAAAATCCTGATGCGCTAGAAATAAATGATTGTGTTCTTGTTTAAAAAAAACTATTATTTTGTTGACCAGTGTAATTTTTGCATTTAGCAAAACTTGTAATGTTGTCAAGCCATGTTGTGAGTCTGATTATGGCAAGTGGCACATAGTTGCTTGAGCAAGAAAACATTTTACATTAGGTATGTCTTAATTATTTTTAGCCTTTGCTGCTAATTGCTTTCATTCTTTCAGGAAAAGGTTTCTGGGTCTTCAAGGAGCATAATTCACTGCCTTAGGAAGATTGCCTGCCCTGCTGTGACCACTCAGGCCACTACCAGAATATCGCAAACCATGAAAGTGGAATTTCACCAATTGCTTTATGAATAGTGGAATTTCATTTACTATTGACAACAGTATTCAGAAAGGTACAATTTAAAATCATAGTTGTGAAGTAACGAAAGTATCTTTACTTAACTAGTTTACTAAAGTGGAGTTTGTCTGTAACAAGCACTTCTAAAGCAATTATAGTTTTGGATACTTTCTATTTTCACTTGCTTACTTTTACTATGAAGTAACGCTACTGAAGCAGCATTTTAATTTAGAAGAGTACAAAGTACTCCAGGTTTAAATGAATCACCAATTGATCAGATTAATTGAGTTTTCTTCCGGCAAAGCAAAGATTTTATGAAATGATTCCAAGGGAATTTTGTGTGACATGATTTTTAAATTCCAAAGTTTCTCTGCTGTTCGTTTTGATTTGATTATAATAACATAAACTTGTATCAGTTATTAATTCATGACTTCTTGAGAGAGTAAGGGGTTGAAAGACCAAGCATTATGTGGCAGTGATGTGAAGGCAGTCGACTAGTACTCATACACTGCAGTTTGTCGATTGAATGATTTGTTTATTTTGCTTAAATACTTCCAGAAATTCTTCTACTTGAGTACTTTAAAAAACGACTACTTTTTTACTTTTACTCAAGTACTTTTCTGGTCAATAGTTTGTGCTTTACTTCAAGTAGTTTTTCTTTCAAGTAACTAAACTTTACTTGATTACAGTTATCAAGTATTTTTCACACCACTGTTAAAAATGTAGAAGGTGTTTTATACTGATATGGTTGAGACCAGAAGCAATACAATACTATGCTGATCTCTGCTATGATGCTATGATGTCAGCAACCACTTGCAAAGATGCTTCACATTGCTCAATGTCCGATCAAAATACACTTTTAAGTTCAAGTTCAATTTATTATTTGTCACTATAAGATGCAATAAACCAGTGGTTCTCTACCTCTTTTCAAAGCGACCCAAATTTATTGAAAAAATTAAATGTGTGAAATTTTGCGGCCCATGTGCAGTATATTCTGATGCATAGTTAAATTAAAAGCTGTTATGTAGAAAAAAAATTGATGATGACAGGTTTTTTGAAAATAAACAACTTTTCACTGGACATATATTTATGAATATTTGCTATTTAGCTTTGAGTATTGGTACCAGGCGCATAGCCAGAAATCTGCAATGTGTGGGCTGTTACGGGTTGTGGGGGCGGAGCCCCCAGTCCCATGAGACGATTGGGGGTTTGGGGCGAGTCCCCCATCTGCCAGAGCCTGGAGTTCTGGGGGCAAAGCCCCAGCCACCGGAGGCACGGGGCCTGGGGAAAGAGCCCCCAGCGCTCAAAGAAATTTTTTTGCAAAAATAGCTTAATTTTAGGCCTATTGTTTACAAGCTGGTAAATTATAAAATCCTTTATCGGTAGTTCAATAAAACTCTCAAGGAGTAATCTGTTTCGTTTGTATTTTATAGAGAAAGATTTAATTAGGAGGGCTATTGGGATAGGTAATTAATTAATAATAAATGAATATCCCTCCTCTATTCCTGAGCTTATATATTTTTTGACAAAACCTTTGTTAAACATTTTTCAATAAGCGATCGAATTTGATTACCAATTTTGGGCCATTTTTGAATTTTTTTCCGATCTATGAGGTTTGTTTTTGACAAAGTAATCCCCACCCCTAAATAGACGTATCAAAGTATGCTTTAAATCATTTTTGAGTTTATTTTAATGCAAAAGACAGTCTCAGAAGTGATGAAAACGTGGTATTTTCTTTATCCTGCATTTTGGTCGGTAGCCTGATCATACTGCTGATCGTTACCAATTATGCCTGACGTAGTCTGACATACATGACCTTTGATTTCCAATGTCCACGCACACAAAGCTTCTTCACTACGGGAGTTTTATGTGTTAACAAAAGTACTACAATACATCGTTTACTACTTCGAAGCGTTTTACAACTTTGCGGTCTCCAGAAGCTCAAAATTTCACTGCTTGAGTTTATAGTTTACAAAAATGCTAAAAGGGTTGATGACTATCTTACTATGAAGCGGCGTTGCGTTTATTTTATTATTTTTTCTGCAAGTTTCAGTCTGTGTAGATGTTTCCAAAAAAAATAACAAGTGACCCAAAGGAATTTTTAAGCGACCCAACTTTGGGTCGCGACCCATAGGTTGAGAACCATGGCAATAAACGAAACACTATATAGAAAATAGTTAACAATAGCAGAAACAAAAAATTCTTTTTTACGACCGGAGAATAGAAGGGACCTGTTAGGATCATCTAGTCAATAAGCCCCTGGTTTGTAATATTTTATTTTTTTGTAATTTTGGATTTAGATAATTAATTATAAGCATGCGCACAAAACAGTTAATAGTTTTTTTCTGCTTTTTTTTAAAGAGAGGTACTTCATGACAAAATTTTGGTTTACAAATAATGTTGTGGATTATCTGGTGACAGATACTAGTCAATAGTCATTCATCCCAGGCAGACTACAGATTTGTCCATTTTTTATTCATTTATACTCTATTAGTCTATTTGTGTCACTGCGTGCATTTGCATTAATTGAAAATGCAGTTAATCAAAGAACAGAGTTTCACAGATCGTATCTTTTTAGAAGTCTTGGACCATGGATTTCAGCCACAGAAAGCACCCACTACTTCCCAACGTCGAATCAACTGCTTTCATGTCTCTGCATTGACAATATTTTCGACTTTGCATTTGTGCAAGTGTTCATGCAACATTGCGCAGTCCAAGTCGAACAATATCTGCACATTACACCGTCAAACAATATCTATCACTAAAAATTGTGCATTTGCGTTTCATTTACATCTCCGGTTTGCAGCGTTTATTCCGAGCCAAGTCAACTGACCGCAACAAACTGACCGCGAATTGAAGGTTACCAGTGATCTCGTCACAAAGTGATTTCGTCACAAGGTAAGGGTTTGGGCACGATGGCTGTGGGGATAGTAAAATGTTGTTACGACTCCCTTCTAAGCCAATCGGGATCAGTTGGTTCGCGGTCAGCTTGTTCGTGGTCAGTTTGTCGCGGTCAGTTGTCGTGGACCCGTTTATGCAACCACACTATTTCAACAGTTGGTAATTAAGCTTGTGTGGAATGCAAGGTATTATTTTTGTTGAAATTTTAACGAGGACTGAAGGCAACATCAATGGAGTAGACTTCATTTTTCTATACCCAGCCGTTCCACAAATATTCTACTTCAAGCACGACGTAGGGGTCTTCAAATTACAATTTTTATTGGCAACTCTGATATTTTAATGCAGTATTCTATCATACTGAGGTCCATATTAACGTAGCTATTAATACGTTAAAACGCTTCTGTGGCTTAGTAAAATTGCTGCATTGCCATAGGGTAGGACTAAGATGGCGTCGCCAGGGTTGAATAAAAATTATGATTAGAGAGGCCCTTACGTCGTGTTTGAAGTAAAATATCTCTGGAAGGGCTGGATCAAGAAGGATGAAGTCAACGCCGATCTAATCTAATACGATTGGCCTAACTTTTGATATCCCCGGTGATTTTATTTTCAGCCTGGTTCAAGTTGAGATTAAAGTTCAAATTTGAGGTTAACATTTATTGGAGCTGCATCAAAGTGTGTTATTGTTTATTATCAGAGGTGGGCAAAGCGCAACTTTTGAGCCTCTGCAATTGCTTCAGTTGCGTTTCACTTTAATGTTATATTTTGAGATGTTGAAGTTGCGCTGCGGACTAATGTACCCCAAGTAATTGCGCTACGCTTTCAAATTTTTTTTGTTAGTAGCTCTATTTTATTCGATGAACTTAATTTTGTTTCATTTCGATCCTAATGTTGTCAAATGTCGGCCATTTTCAATTGTAATGTCAAATTGGCTGAATTTGCCTCTAACAAGAGGTAGGTTGCTTGATTCGAATGATCGTCAGGTGTTTTGCAACTTCCCAGTCACTTTCTTAAACGAATGCTGATTAATTTTTACGTCGTGCTGTTACTGAGCGATGAAATAAATTTGTCTTGCCTTCAGCAAATTACTTATTCTTTTTCCGTCTAAAATTGTAAAAATGTGGAGTTTGCATCGTGTTGTGTTATTTTGTTTCCGGAAATTAAATTACTCTTTGACTTGGTATATGAATGGTACTCTTTGACTTGGTATATGAATGGTACTCTTTGACTTGGTATTTCGCTACTCTTTAGAGATAAAAATTGCGTATCTTGCGCTTTGCTTTAAATGGTTTAGAATTACATAATCATTGCCCTGCGCATTTGGTAAAATGTTATTCGTGTCTACCTCCGTTTATTGTTATAATTTCATATTAATTAACTGTACTCGTGAGTCGTATCTTATACTGTGAAATTATAACGCTGCAGCAGGAGGCAACTCGATCTCAGTTTGCTTGTTGAAGTGCTTCCTCCCAGAGATGGAGTCGAGGACACAAGGCTCGAGGCCAAGGACACAAAAAAAAAAATCCGAGGCCAAGACCAATTAACGACTTTCCCAGGACAGACTCTCTCGAAGCCAAGGACAGGAATGCTCAAGGACACAATGCGCAAGTGTTCGCAACTCCAAGAAAAAATAAGGTCTTCGCGTAGAAAGTCGCAAATTTTTCGTGAAATTTCAGTCGAGGAAAAAATGTTCATAACCTTGGCCCATTTTTAGCCAGTCAAAAAATAGTGCTGTCCTCAGCCAAGGACAGGTATTTTCGAGGACTTGGAGGCTTCGAGGTTAAGGACTTGACCTCGAGGCCAAGGACTCCACCTCTGCTTTCTCCTGTATTTTTTATGTTGTTGCACTGTAGAACTAACTATTTATTTGGTATTTCCATTTGCTAAAGTTATGAAGTCTCGTTTTTTAGTTTCAATTCGGAATATCACGTATTGATGCTCCTATATGTTTATTAGCTTTTCATTTATTTACCCTATTATACACCCTGGCATTTGATTGATGTGTGTGAACCGCGACTGCGAGTTGTCAATTGCTCACATCTTATCTTTTCCTTTATTGAAAGTCGTTCGGTTGCATCAGTTTTAGGTATGCTTGAACATAAACTAAATTTGAAATTTGCGGGCTAATGCCATTAGATTTTTTTGCGGATTCATTGTCCTGGGTTTTCTTTCAAACTTTTTTTGGTTAGTCGCGCAAGTTTAAGCTTAAAAGTTAGTGTTGTGTTTGTCGTAATATTGCCAAATGTTAGCCTTCTTTAGCAAATAATTTGCTTCTTTTTTGCCCAAAATTAAAATGCGAAATTCACATTGTGTGTTGTAACTTGATTGCGAACGTTAAGCTGCGCTTTATCTTATCCGTGTCTACCTTTAATAACATTATAACGAGGTTTGCTTTTGGGTTCATGCACATTTAAATTGTTTGCAAAGTTTTTGGTAACCGCTATTTTGGCGAGCAAGTCGCTATGTTTTTCGAACCAACCACACATCAAAATTTCGCAGCAGGTTGAAACCTCGTTGGCCCACGGAAACTATGACAGTTTTATGCGTTTAAAATATTTCTACTTTTTCAACGCATCGTACGTGATATTGAGAATTTTTGGGTGTCAAAACTCAAATCTTTTTCATCGCTAAATTACGCCGAAGCGTATTACAACTTAGCCGAGCCCATCTCTGAACCATCGCGCCTCGGCGACACTACTTTTAAAGGTTGCGTAAGGGGCTTGCTATTGTTTCGAACTCCGTGTCCGAGTTCACTAACCCCAAATTTAAACTTTTTTTGCAGTATCGATGCTCCAAAGAAGAACGCGTTATTATTACTTAATCAATTTTGCGCCTGCGCTAAACATATTTGTCAGCTTCTCAGCGAAACCTTATTGATACGGCACCTGCTGACTACGATTAGCCTGTAGATTTCAGCATTTAAGAAAATTATTCTAAATTTGGAAAGATTTTAAAGTATGTTTTAAATGTTGCTTTTTTTTTCTGTAGTTTTATGCCGGACTTGTCAAATGAGTTTCATTTTTTCCATTTATTCGCCTTTCTGATTTTTCAAATGTATAAGCTGCTTCACTCGGTAATTATTGTATACCTTCTTTGGTTGATATTTTGGATAAATTTTCAAAAAAATCGGCCTGAATATATAATTTGAAATTTTGTGAAGCCCTGCGTTCGCTAACAAATACCGCTCGACGCTTGCTCATTCGTTTATCATCGTTTTTTTGCTGACTTGCATTATGTTTCTGTTGATTACTGCTTGATAAACCTCGATTTCATTACACCAAACTAAGTAGAATTGGAAAGCTTTATCGAGAATCGAACCCTTACGTATCACGAAAACCCAAATTGTGATCAGAGATGAGGAAGCGCCAATTTGCCAGTCGTTTCCACTTCTACTATGTAGTTCAACAACTTCGTGAGAAAGTTTTGAAGTAGAATTTTTTTTTGAAAATTATTTTGGCAAGTATGTTTTGTTCAGTTTGATGGAATCGTCGAAATGGTTTACATTATCAGACATAAAAGAATCGAATTGCGTTATTGAATTTGTCATCGCAGAGATTTAAAGTTTTTGCGTAGACAGAACTAGGAATGTGGATTGGAATGATTCAAACGTTTAATCGCATGATAACTTATACGTTATAATCACAAGGAGTAATCACTTCGGGCGCTGTGTCAAGGACAGAACACCCAGGTGACCCGGCACTCAGAGAGTTTTGAAAAGAGTTGCAACGGGAGGGTATTGCATGGCCGTTAACAATCTTAAGTGAACTAAATAAAGCCGTTACAAAGAGTTTGGAAATGCTGATCTGACAAACAATCTACCGTAGTTGTTGTTCAAGAGGAAGCGGTTCCCTTTTAAAACCATGGTTAAAAGCTTACCAACACCATGTGCTTCGCCCCTATTTGCAGTTCTGCTAATGAGTGCATAGTTACAGAAAAGCAATCATAATTTACTCAGAGCGTAACATCCTCCTGCAGCATCTGTGCAAGGAGCGAAGATACTGCAGTAGAGTATTTGTGTTGATTTAGCTTACTTTTAATTGGTTTCGCAACTTTCTAGCAACACACGAAGGTTATTTAATACATAAGATTCTTACGAAATAAAAACATCTATCAACCAATCACGCTTTATTCCTAAATTAAAAAGTGCTCAACGACTTGAAAAAACTTCAGATATGCAAGAAAAAACAAAAAAAAAAGCTAACTACTGTAGACCTTATTAAAAAACGTTTGAATAAAATCTAAATGCATCGCCATACGTACAGGGGTCCAATTGTCTATAAAGATCATTGCTTGGTTGATACTCAAATTCGGCAATCTCTTATCAACCAAAGCACCACCATAAACATGTTGGAGGTTAGCTAAACAAAATATCGTAACCCTGCAGTTGCTACATGCCATACACTGATACGATATACATTAAGCTTTAACTCTCTTTCAATATATAGTACTCTAATTTCAGATTTGTGTAATGGGTTGGCAGACGCTCGAGCTAAAACTTTTTATTTAGAAGCGTGAACTTTAGTTTTTTCGATAAAAAATTCATATACAAAATCAGATCCAGCACACTCGCATTCTTTTTGAAACGTTTCATTACTTAAACCTACACCTGTTACCAGCAATTCTACACTAGCCATTAAGCTCATGCAACTGTAGAATAATAATGGAGTGAATTTTCGTACCTAAGGGCTTTTGCACAAGACTAAATTGCCAGACCAACAAGTTTGTTTGAAGATTTACTACTTGAAATCGGTTTTATTGAGAACTGAGAACTACTGGAGGTAATAAAGAGGTGCCCCAAACCTTGTTTCACTACTTCTTTTTTTATCCTCAAAAATAAATTTAATCCATTGGACTCCGTACCTTTAGCAACTCTGCGTATCGAAATTTCGTGACATCATAAATGGATAACTAAAAAATTCTTATAAGAACGCAATGTTGACAATAATAATCGAACATCACGTTGCCTATTCTGCAAGAAATTTTGCTAAGCCATCCTGCTCTGATGTCACGAAATTTCAAAATGCAGAGTTGTTAATGGTGCGTTGTTAAACGGATTAAATCTACTGTTGCGGATAAAGGAAATAGTGGAAAAAGCTAGGACGATCTTTTCATTATCTCAAGCGATTTTCATTTTTTCAATGAAACCGATCTCGAGCAGTATCTTTTTAAACGAATTTAGATTAAAAGCGAGTTAATATTGTCAGCAGCAAACGCGTTAATTAAGCTCGAAAACACAAACTGTCGTTTGTTTGGTTTGGCAGTCAGATCATAGATAGATTCTTTATTAAGTAGACTAGAAACAAATGCACGAAGAAAAAGAGAAGATTGAACAAAAAAAGGTTGCTCTTGTTGCGAAGATTTTTTGCAGTCACGTGTATTCGACTGATTTGATTCGACATATTCGAAGAACAAAAGAATTGTGAAAAAAAAAAAAACTGTCAGTTTCCAACTACTACTAAAAAGTCCTATGGTCACACGTATCACAGACGAACTCGCTAACCGAAAAAGCAGTACAGGTAACTAAAATAAAAAAAATGCAAGCTGTCAAGCGGCCAAGTAACAAAAAAATGATGGCGCTTTTGAAAAACGAAAAAGAACTTTGTAACAGATACGAATGAAAAAAATGAGTGACAAGTTAAGATATTCTAACAAAAACAAGAGTCATTTTGTAGTATTTTTTTCAAAAATCATCTTCTAGGCAATGATGAATTACATACACAAAAGTTGCTTACAATTTTGACAGCACAACTCAATTTAAATGAATTAAGAACAGCACGTACATACACAAAATGCTCAAAACAAATAAATGTAATAGCAGTAAAACTAAAATGCTGTTCAATTAGGGTGGTACAAAAGTCATTCTTCACTCTTTTTGTTTAACACTCGGAACCAGTGTATACATCGCCATTGGCATTATTTCTACTGTAGTTCTGTTGTTGCACATTTCTTGGAAGTCCACGATTCATTCATAATATTCCATAAGCTGTGTTCCCTCTAACTTATGGCTAATCGGCGAGTGCCCGAATTTTCCTTAAACAATATTGTGCCCAAAGCCCTAAAAAGACGTTTATGTACCCTAAATTTCATACCAATTCAGTATCAAAGTATACCAAATGTCATATTTCCACAAATTTGTCGAGTTTTCTAAAGCTATGTTTGCTGTATTGCCAAAAATATTCGCCCTTGCACCAACAAATCGCCGCTTCGCTGAAAAAAAATCGGCTTAGTGGGAACACTGTCCATAAGTACATTTCAAGATTTTGGTGATTTTTTGTGAAGATCAAAATGCTGCATGCACACTTGCAGAGTCGAAAATATTGTCAATGCAGAGACATGAAAACAGTTGATTCGACGTTGGGAAGTAGTGGGCGCTTTCTGTGGCTGAAATCCATGGTCCAAGACTTCTAAAAAGATACGATCTGTGAAACTCTGTTCTTTGATTAATTGCATTTTCAATTAATGCAAATGCACGCAGTGACACAAATAGACTAATAGAGTATAAAAGACTGAAAAATGAACAAATCTACAGTCTAACTGGAATGACTATAGACTAATATATATCACCAGATAAACTACAACATTACTTGTAAACCGAATTTTGTTACAAAATACCTCTCTTTAAAAAAACAAAACACAACTAAGATTAACTGACTTGTGTGCATGACCCATAATTAGTTAAATAAATGATCACGAAAGAACAATATAAAATACAAAACCGTGAAACTTAAAAGGGCATTTAGAATGGACACAGAGCAATGTAAAACAACTTTGCATATTGCCTTATATCAATAACCAAGATCAGCATAACGTTGCATCGCTTCTGGTCTCAACCATATCAGTATAAAACACATTCTACATTTTAAATTGTACCTTTCTGAATACTGCCGTCGATAGTTAATTAAATTTCACTATTCAAAAAGCAATCAATGAAATTCCACTTTCATAGTTTGCGATATTCTGGTAGTGGCCTGAGTAATCGCAGCAGAGTAGGTGATCTTTCTAAGGCAGTGAATTATAATCCTTGAAGAACCAGCAAATTTTTCCTAAAAGAATGAAAGCAATTAGCAACAAAGGCTAATAAAAAATTTTCTTGCCCGAGCAACTATGTCCCACTTGCAATAATCAGACTCACGACATGGCTTTACAACATTATAAGTTTTGCTAGATGCAAAAAATAATCAGCAAAATAAAGAGCTTCTGTTGCTATGTTATATGTTGTGAGGTTCTGACTACATCAAATCTTTCACGATACTCATTGTATTATGCCGAAGTGAACAACACATAGGCAATATCCTCACATTTGTGAAGAGCAACACAGCTCCTTTTGAAGAAATGTTGCAGTGGTGCAAGCTGTTGGCAACACTGTGTCTGATTTGACTGGCCAAAAATATGAACCTCACAATCCAGGACAAATGTGTTACTGCTTGACCAACTGGCCAGTTTTAATTTGGTTAAATCTTGATGCAATCTGCCGTCAGCAGATTGCAAAGTGAGACTGCAGTCAGCACCAAAACTTGTATCTCATACAAATACCGTAACAAGTTTGAAATATCATTGCAAACAAAACTAAGCTACAAATCATTATTTGAAGAACATACCCAAACACTTAGTAAATCTTGCTACTGTATATTTTTTCATCCAAAAAATCTTTTAAAACTTCTTGCATTGTTGCCAGATAATTGTGGATTGCCTATCAATCTTCCTGGGTAACACATTGTCTTAAAAGTTGGCATCAATCAGTCAATGCTGCATAGTTTATACGATAAATCACTACATCATAAACCATTTGTTTACGCAAACTTATCTAAATACTACATTTCTTTCAAACTAGCTTTAGTAGGCTATTTTTTCTGCCTGAAATGCAATTTTGTATTTTAAACAATTATAGAATATGTAGCTACAATTTGAAAGCATCAGTTAGGTCTACACAAATACTCTACATGTTTGTGTAGTATATACATGTAGTATAAATACATGTGTTAAAGCTTTGGGTGTCCTGATTAATCGTTCACTAAATTGGAAACCCTAAATTCAGAAAGTTAGTTCAAAATTAGCCAGTGGTTGTTGGGCATTGTATCAGTTACCGAAGTATGGTGATTGTAAAACTTTAATGTCGATTTATTTTAGCTTTATCCATTCTCATCCAAATTACTGTATTAGCAGCTGTGGTGATGCTTTAGTATCAGCCCTTTCACTTTAATTAAGTTCCAAAAAAAGCAGTAAGAATAATAATAACTCACAACAACATCAGGACACATACCTGATACTAAACCGTTACTCTCAAGCTTACATCTATTGCAGTTAAATGACATGTACAAAATGGAAACAGCAAAATTGATTTATTATACAAAATAAGCACTAAGTCATCTCACACTTCCAGGTCTAACTTACGGCTTTTCATACTACTGGATGAAATACATTCTTACAACACTCAAAAAAAAAGCAAAACCAACTACTTTCTGCCCAGAGTTAACACAGCACAAACTAAAAAATTGCTGGTCTATAATGGAACTAAAATATGGAATCAAATTCTAAAGAAAATCAGAGAGATGAAATTCTTGAAGTGTAATAAAGAACTACAGAATTTATATATGTATATCACAGTACATACTCAATTTAAAGAACACAAAATATTGAATCAGGGGGTCCAGGAAATCAAGTTTTTGAGCATATGCCATACATTGATACAAAGCAAAATTGTTAAGTTTGATGTTGTGAGTTTTTGTTATGAGTTGTGACAGTAGTAGATTTTAGCTTACTGTTCTGTTTCTTACTGATACATGTTACTGTACCAAGTTTCTTTTTTTTTTTGTGACAGTAGACGTTGATGACTTACACAGTCTTTTCGTTGTCCAAATAAATCAAAGTGAATACCAGGATAATGTAACAGTCAGATTTTCAGATATATTGTATCTGATGCAGTACTGCATGAAGCTGGTAAAGTTAGCAGCCTATGTAAATTTTTTTTTGCAAGTTTTCCTTCAAACTGATTCAACCATCTAGTAGTTTAATACTGTACCAAGTAAACTTTGTCCTAATTCCATCCACTATGACAGTACTGAGAGAGGAGTATGAGCAGATGAGTGACTGAGTGATGAAGTCAGTAGGCTAAGTGAATCTGTTTAGTTAATTCTGACTCTAAATTTGAAAGCAATCACAACATTGGTGAAATTACTGTAGTAAAATAATTTTGACATTTCACTTTTCCAGATTCAGGGCCTACACAATTTAGGCTAGTCATTTACGGTACCTAGCCAACTGCATTATCTAACTAGGCTATCCATCCAGCATCTCGGTACCGATATCTCAGATCTGTTGTTTATTTTTGCAATACACATACAATAACTTTAATTATGCATTAATTATTAAATATGTTTTAGGCTTCCCTCTGGTATTCTGTGTATAATGCTAAAATCGCTTCAGACTCAGCAGCCCAACCCTTCAAAGCTTGAAAAAGATTACTAGGCAAGGCTATTTTGATTTGCTTGTTGTATCACAAATTTTGTCTTAATATTTTAACTTGATTATAGAGCGTAAGTCTAGGCTTATTGACTAACTGCTATAATTGCTTTTTGCTATTCTTTCAAGCCTATTCTACCACTGCCTGCGGTAGGACTTTATTACAAACTAAAGTCTAGCCTAACTGCCCAGTACCCTCGTACCGAATAGCCTGTAAATATAGCGGATCAAGCGAAAAGCGAGAGCGGAGTATGAATCACAAGGTTGGGACAACGGATGTGACGTAATAAATCTGCAAAACCATGGTAGAAAAAAAAATTTCGCGTCCAGGCGCGGAGATGAGCCCAGAGTCTCTACTAAATCGTATTCGTAACACGCTTCGGTGTAATTTCAAGAGAATAATAAAACTTTGATTTTTTGATATGCTACCGCAAGTATGGCTTTGCTTGAACACTGATCGTAAGCGTCACAACAGCAAACTTTCGAAGAATAAACAAACACGTGAAATTCGAAATTACTTTCTACTTTCATTACTTAAGTAGAATTAATTTTGACCACTTTCCTACTTTTACTTAAGTGGAAATGCTTCGCCATACTTCTACTTTTACTTGAAAGGCATTTTTGAGTAAGTAACAATACTTCTACTTAAGTAGATTTTTCGTCTACTTTGTCCACCTCTGATTGTTCATGATTGTAAATACCGTACAGTCTATTCACCAAGTTGCCTTGGCCAGGCCCAGGAGACAGCAGAAGAAACTTTCGGTCTTCAAGTCAAGCTTCACTCGCCCACCTGTCTACCACACAGAATGAAGGCTTCACACTGTCACTTTTTAATGCTGAACGTCATAGTTTCATAGTTTATTTTTCAGGTCAAGGTCAAGCAGCAAAGCATATATCTTTTAATACGTCCCTGGTTCAACGGAGCCAGTTGACCGCAATATAGGATGTGTCATTTTGGCTGTGGATGATAAACACCTAATTCTTAATCTATAATCTTGTAATTTGTGAAAACCTTCAGTTTTTTAAATTATCTTGCAAATGCTTATTCGTGTGTGACATTGCATCATCTGTTTCGTTTTACGAATTTTCGTATAAGTTGCTTAACTCGCTGCGCTAGTGGTGACGGCATTGATGTAATTAAATCAGATATGATGTTTTTGACTTGCAGTCTAGTGTCTAACATTTTTTATGGAAATCTGAATCGGATGTCACTTGCTCTCTGGAGAAAATGTGATGTTTTTGATGAAAATTTGAAAGATTAGGGTTGCTGCCGATGGTAGGCTATCAGAAAGCTAAATCGGAAAATCCATTTAGTCTGAAGCAAACACTAAAGTAGGCTAGTAGTAAACAGCTTTGGAAAAGAGATGATCTTAAAAACAAAAAAAGAAAGAAAAGATCTTCAGCCCAATTTCACAGTCTCTATTCATGGATATTTCTGTTAAAAATTTAGGCTACTCTACTTCTGAATTGCGAAAGCCCCAGATTCTGTTTTGACGTAGGCTACTGTACTGGTATCTGATGTTTTTTCTCTAAAAAACTGACGTTTTTTGAAGAGCACCTCACTGGCATCACGGACTGCTCAGTAGGCTACTACTACTACTACTAGGCCTAGTAAGTGGTAATTGGGTCAGCTTGTAGCCTACCTAGACTAGCCTGGTCTAGTATGCTCAGGGCTCGAATTTCTGATTTGTAATTCCGGTACCGTACGGTATGTGATGTAATTACGAAGGTTAACTTTAAGAACCAGATGACTGAATAAAGCTAACCTACTAGCTTATTTTGCTGTACCGGTAGGTTATAATTTGTTTTAGCACTTGGGGCAGGGCCATAAAGCATTTACCTGTGGTTGCGTTACAGGTTAACATGCCCAAACACAAGTCAGAAGTCTTCCGGTTAGATTGCAGACTTATGCCTAACTCTTGAGCAAGCACTGCAAAAAGGTACGGTACCGGTAGTTGGTAAGCATAAAATACTGATAGCTTAGCTTATAACGTTTGGCAGTGGCTATTTTGCCTCCCGAGCTGAGAGATAAAATAGATCCATGGTATTTTGCCTTAAAAGTGTCAAAATAGCCTTGACCCTAACCCTTACCCTAACCCTAACAGAGGGAAAATACTGTACTGGTACTGTACTAAGTATTTTGTCGTAGAGGCAAAATAAACACTTCCGCTTGTAACCTACAATATTATACTGATAGGCCTATCATTATTATACATACTAGTACCGGCACAGTATAGAGATACGTAGTCCTTTAGTTGTATTTTATACTGGTAAGTAGGAAGTGACTTGGTGCATGGAACGTGCGCGTTTGGTTAAACAAAAATTCTGGTGACATCACTTGTTTCGAGAAAATTGTGTTTTGGTTATTACAGTTTTAGGTATGGGTTAGGGTTTAGGTTAGGGTTATATAGAGCTAGGATTAGGAATTAGATTAGCGTTATATACGATAAGGGTTAGGTTGTTTATGGTTGATTGCAAAACGTCTGTGCTCATGATATGCGCGCCAAGCCGTTTCCAGTTTAATAGCTTATTATTATTACCGATACTGGTACCGATAGTTTATTACTATAAATGCACAGCACATTGCAATGAATTTTCTCAGGTCTGGAATAAAATTAATGTGGATGGGCTATTCACTGCAACCTGGTACCTGTAGTGGTACTGGTAGCATAGTGTTACTTGTTAGTGTCATGTCTTACAACAGCCTAATACAGTCTAATACACTGAGTACTGTAAGGTATTGGTACCTACTGCTAGTTTTCTGACTAGGCCTACTGAGTATGTAGGTAACAACTCTGAACAAGCACAACCTGTAGTCACAGTCAAACTTAGAACTGCAAAGCTCTGTGACCTGGTGCATAGTGAATGTGTGAAGTAGTACCTCTGACCTGTAAATGTAGGCCCTGTAAATGAAAACTGATGTCTGATGAGTGACCTAGTGATGGGTATCCTGTATCCAATAAATCAGTGCAATACTGGTTTGTGGTTTTCTACATCTGACATTTTGATATCATTGTCAACTACATAAAGCAAAAGACTAATACATTATACATTCTCCATCACTGCTCTAATCTCATCTCATCTGCAAATCAGTAATGGAAGGTTTGTAGAAATTAATTTGCCATGTATTGTATTGACTGGTTTTGTACCATAGCTAGATAGTAGCTTCCAGTGTTTCCTCTAAGTTTTCACCTCCTGCAAAAATTCCGGAAATAGTGCAAACATTCTAAACTCAATGTAAAAATGCCAAAGATTTTCTCATCTTTTTTGTCTGGTTTCAATGTCTGATGTGATCTCCAAAAAAAAAAAAAGGTCATTGTGCTGATGGAGGCATCTTTTTCTCTGATTTCATTTTGATCTCCAAAAAAAAAAAAAGGTTCTTCGTCTGAGTTTTGCGAGTTTTCTCCACACTTTGTGCAACATACAGCATGGTACCGTGAACCGCAGCTGTCTACAGTTTTTGGCGGGAGAAAAAACGTCGGAATTTGCAAAACTTCAGTGCAAAAATGCCGAAAAAAATTTCGCACTTCTTTGCTCTTATAGGGAACACTGGTAGATTCTATTACGAATTGAGTAAGGTTGGCTTAGCTTTGTGCTAATATGTGATATTAGTTGTTAATGGTGGGCCTATTCTGTATCAGAACAGCCTGGAAGTGGTACCACTTGACTTGGTACCAGTATCTGTTATGACTTTGCAGCCCCTTTTTTGTCATTTTGATTATTTTGCTGAAAACTAATTCTTCATTTTGAAAACTACGGTACTATCGGTATATTTTCCAGCAATAGTTGGAACTATTTCAAATTTTTCCTTACTAGCCAAAGTTTATGTTATTGACTGTTGTATTTTTAAGGGATAAAAATGGTATTTTATTTCCTATTTGTACTTACTACTCTATAACATACCTGTGTACCAGTATTGTTATTTTGTGATGTCATAAACTTGCAATTCTGCAATCTTTTTGTAACACTGATGCTATGTAAATCGTTTGATTTTGATTTTCACCAGCAGTGTAGACAAAATTTAGTTTGGCTTATGATAACCAAAATGTGATGGCAATTTTAAATCTTATTGATTTATTTCTGTGGTGTTATTGTTACTCGGTACTGCTTCATCAAATTAGGAATAGAATGATTTTACTGCTATTTTTTTACTGTAGGCTAATATTACACATAAATTCTCGCAAAAATGGCAAACATATCCTTGTCATAAAATATTCTCATTTACATGACAAAATGAGCAATTTTCAAATTGAACTCAATGTATGTACAAGTTGCTCATGGTTTATAGCTAGAATGAGTCCTTTATTAAAGCAATAGATATGGGCAGCATGCTATGTTCAGTTTTTTTTTTAATCGATAGCAATATAATTTGGTATATAGAGTGTTGTTATTTGTAATTCTTTTTATGCAATAAATTTTCAATGATTTGCAATCTTTAAGACAAAGACAGTAATTTTAGTCAGTGCTAGCAACTCCACACAGTCAAGCAAGTTGGATTGTACATAAGATCCTGCACACATTTAAAATTTTCACAATTTAAAACGCATTTAAAATTTTATGCACATTTAAAATTTTTATGCCTTAGTGACAAAGGAGCTCAAGAAGCTCAAAGAAGAGGATTTCACCAAGTGCTTTCGTGGGTCGCAGGATCGCGTGCAAAAGTGCATTGACTCGTAGGGGAAGTATACACTTTAAATGGGACAATTCGTATAGTATCAAAATGTGCTGTATTAAAATTTTTGTAACTACAGTCTGGTTTCTTTTTTGTCACACCTCGTGTATCTCTGCAACTGCACAAGGTAGAAACTTTTTAAGATTTAGGTGATTTATACCATTATAAAGTTTTAATTTTGTTGTACATTTTTCAGATCATTTTACAGCTAAACTAAGCAAAAATAAGGGATTTTTAATTGGGCATAAATTTGCAGCAAAGTATGAAAAATAAGGATAATTTAACAAAAAAGCTCAATGTGTTTTGTTCTTGGTATCATAAATCTTTAGGCTATTAGGCAGGTACAAAAATGAGCTCAGACAAGAGCCCCTTCATGTTCAAAGCAGTAAGAAATTTAAAATTTTTTGTAATGGAAGTGTTTTGGATTGCAAAAAATTGGCAGGCTGAGCATTGATGAGCAGACTATTAAAACTGTGCATGTAGCCATTTATCCTTGCTCAAGAAAATCAATTTGTGTTGCTTTAAATGAACGTGACATGGTGCAAAGAACAATTCAAACAGTTTTACCTTAGCAAGTTCAATTCTATGCTGACAAATAAAAAATTGTTCAATGATTCACAAAAGTGAGAAATATGTTTTAAAAGGATGTTTGTTGAAATGTTACACTTTGTAGCAAATTTATGTTTTAATTACAAAGTACACATTCTCGATTAACTTATCACGAAATAACCTGAAAAAGTAATGATGAAAACTTTATTGTGGTGGTATAAATCATTGCTAATAATTCGATGTTTCTACCTTGTGTTATTTTAGAGATTTAAAAATGTTAAATGACAGGGCTTTATCGGTACCGTACTCTGTATGTTAGATTCAATTGGTAGCATCAATGGTTCAATACTGCATATTATAGATTTAGGTCTAAATACGAGTGTAGTTGCACTGGGTGTTTCAAAATTAGGACCCTCCTCCTCATTTTACTGTAGTGGAGAGGGCTCTATTTTCTTGAAGCATTATGCTGTAGAGGGTTAGGGTCTAATTTCAAAACACCTTGTATATTTCTTTTATTGTTAGTTAGCGGTAGCAGACATGCATGATAGTTGCAGTGTTCCCTCTAACTTTTCAGCTAATCGGCAAGTGCCAAATTTTCTCTAAGCAATTATGCTCAAAGCTTTAAAAATGCATTAATGTGCCCTAAAGTTTGCAACAATCCAGTATTGAAGTATACCAATAGCATTATCTGATATTTTAACAAATTGATCTGCTTTTCTAAGCTATGTTTATCATATTGCCAAAAATTATTTGCCCTTGCTGTAACAAATCTCTGATTTGCTAAAAAAAATCAGCTTAGTGGGAACACTGGATTACTGAGAAGTAAATTGAATCAAGTTCTTTAGCTTAGTCGTAAATAAACTGTCAAACTAAATATTGATTATGATTAATCATAATGGTGATTTTGAAGTCTGTAAAATGATAGATATAAAATTATGGGTTATATTTATAAACTTCAGATAAAATCAACAAGAAGCTGGTGACATGGACTAGGCATGTAAGTTACCATTAGATAGAAGAGTATTTTTAAGTTGTTTTAGTTTCTAAACAGAAAATCTCAAGTTAACAGAAAATTAGATAAGTTTGTTTAGATTACTTATTACATATTTTAGAAAAAGTATATGAAAATAAATGGTGTAATGTCTTCAATTGATGTGGACTATATCGTGCAACTTGCTAAGTCTTATCACCCAATTGTTAAACAAGAATGGACTTTAACCTCTCAGTTTGAAGATGCAGAAGAAAAAGCTGCTGTTTTTGCTCAAAAAGTAAAAGAATGCATTTCTGTGCGTCCATTGTGTAGCATGGAAAAAAAAGTAGAAAGTAAACCAAAATTATCTGAACAAATTGCAATCGCTCTTCAAGCAATTCAAAATGAAAAAGAAAACATCGATGTAAAGACTGTTGTTAATGACTCTGAAACAGTTTCATTATTAAGTTCCTTAAGAAAGACTATGTCATCAATGTCAAAAGATATTTTGGGTCTTACTCAAAATATGGACTTTCTGGAAAAACGAATGAAAACTTTAGAATGTTCAACACCATTAAATGTCGTCCAAACTAAAGCAGAAGAACTTAGCTCCGACATAGATCAATGCATTTCCACACCAGGTTAAAAACTGCATGCTTCAGTTACTTTTTAAGTTTGGACATCATTCATGCTTTGTAAACTCTTTAATTTCAATAAAAACAATTGAAATTTTACAGCAGATTACTGTAGTACTAAAACATTAAAAATGATAACCTATAAAATCTATCAGTCAAATAGAATTGAAAAAGGCTTAACCCTGATGATCCCATTTAGGAGTATAACAGACAGTTGGATGTTAAACGTTATAATTTTTCTTTTTAATGTTTCAATACTGTTGCAATCTGCTGTAATAATTGCTTTTACTCTGCATTACCAAGCACTTTTTGAAACCCTGATATCAACCACAGACCTGCAGAAGTTTTATGTTGAAGTTGGTTTATGCATGCATATGATTTTTTGCTTTTCACTAGAAAAAACATTGATGACTTTATTTTTGTGGGGCAAAAGCTTGGAAATAAATCAAACCCAGCAGCGTTGCTTTATGTAGTCATTATTATGATGCGCTAGCTTTTGCTGCTACACAAAACAAATGCACACATAAGCTACAAGGCTATCACCAATGCAGTGCTGGACAAACAAGATCATTTATGCTTCAACTAGTCATTTTTAGCTGCAGCAGGCAATGGCAGATGTGAAAACTGCAAAGTGTTTTTGCTTTTTTTTTTGCTGAGTGATTACGTTTGCACTTTTGCTGCCGTTTTGTAAATAAATTGAATTAGTATATATTGCTTGCATCTCATCATAACTGACTGCTAGAATATTAAAGCAATACGCAAACAAAATTTTCTTTGCAAAAAGTGACTGCACTTTGTTATTTAAATGGTTTGTGATGCCTGAATCCTATAATTCTAATTATTGTGTATCAGCACTAGATTGACTCAGTGGCAATGCTTTTTTTGTTAAACTATAAAAATGAATAAAAAATTTTTATCTATCTTTTATTAATTTTGATCCAAATCTACTCCAAAACTAATCCCTATTCTAGGTCTTTAAAAATGCAAATGAAAAATATACAAGTAAATTGTACTTCTATTTAAATTTTTATCTATCTTTTATTAATTTTGATCCAAATCTACCCAAAACTAATCCCTATTCTTGGCCTTCAAAAATGCAAATGAAAAATATACAAGTAAATACTTTCTTTAGCTCTACGTTTTTTTTGGAAATAATCACTTTTAAGATTAATATCCCAAAGGACAAGATATCCCACAATGATCTTTCCGAGAAGCTGCTAAATCTATTGACTAAATGTGTTACTAATAGATCTAAAATGTGTGATTTTTTACCTTTGACATGATCACTGGCCAATCCAAGACATCCAATAACATTGTTCTATCAGAATGCAAAAATATTGTATTTTGTGTTGTTCATACTTAAACTTTTTCTTAAAGTTAAGCTTTATAGTAGAAAGGTCTTCAAAACATACCATCATAACTTTATGATGCATATTTGTACTCTCTAATTGCAAATCGTGATGTCATTAGTGAATGCTGGTAGTTCTAAGGCGTAAAGCAATGATCACATTAAGTTAAAGTTTTCTCACTAATTTTCCAGTTTTCATCAGCCAATCAGCGGTTTATTGAATAGATTAAGGGCAAATAATTTCTGGCAGTAGGATAAACATTGCTTTAAAACTGCCCACAAATTTTAAAAATATAACTTTCAGTATCGGTTTGTTATGATATTGGCTTGGTACAAAATTTAAGGGCACATGAAACAGTTTTGGCAGCTTCGGTCACAATTGTTTTGAAAAAATTTTGGGCACTAGCTCATTAGCTAAAAATTTAACAGGAACACTTATTCATCGTAGTTTAAGTATGTTCATTTTGCTTTTTTTATCATTTTCAGGAAAGCGAGTTCAACCAGCTTGGATTTCTCCTTCAGATTTGCAAGCATTTCATTCAAAGCCTCAACTGAAATTATACAATAGTCTTACTAGAAAAAAAGTAAGTGTATTATTTGATTGAATTGTGAGAATGTGGTTGGAGCACGGTGTTTGTAAATCCAGAAGTTAATATGCAGAAAAATTATGGGTTTGGATTTTGATTTAAAAGTAAACTTTTTTATGGTAATTTACGGGGTAAGTTAGCTGATTTAATCTATTGCAAACTGCTTAAATTGCGACAAATTCGTATGTGCGCATGATTTGAGTTTTTTTTCTGCATTTACAGTACATCATTTACCATGTACATTTGCCATATTATTTATGTGTTGAATAGATGGATCCCTGAACAGTCACATATGTAGTCATATTTCTTTTATTTCTTTCCATTCAAAATAAAAATAAAAACTAGAAAAATAAACAAAGTCCATAAACGCACATAAATACAATTAAATAGAACAGGAAGCTGCGAAGAACCACTCAGTCATCGAGTCAAGCAGCCACCCAAAAATTTGTCATGTCAAGCTGCTGGGCCTGTCAGTTTTTCATGTTGATTTGAATACGTTGCGTACAGGTCAAACTTGAGCTTTTTTCAATTTTAATTCGTTTAGAATTGTGAATCATTTGTAATTTCACAATGAATATTTTTTGTATTTTGATTTAAATTGATCAAATGGTAATTTTTTTTTATTCATAGGTTACCAAGTTCCAAATTTTGGCTCCTTGATACTTGAAACTTTTTCGTAATTTTTGTGTTAAGTACCTTGAAAAATGCAAATTAATTTCAAATAAAGCAAGCCGCGTTGTTTGTGTGTATAGTTTAATGCATTAATAAGCAGTTTGATTTTCCAGGAATTATTCATTCCCGAAAATGGCAATCAAGTGAAGTGGTACAGTTGTGGACCAACAGTCTACGATGCGTCTCACATGGGTCATGCAAGATCTTATATTACTTTCGATATTCTCCGTCGAGTTCTCAGTGATTACTTCGGCTACAAAGTGCTTTATTGTATGAACATCACAGACATTGATGACAAGGTCTAATTGTATGACGTAACAATTAAATTGTAAAACTTAAATTTATTAAACTCGAATTTTAATTTAAAAAATGAATATCATTCCAAAACATAAAATTGATGTTAGGCTTTAATCCGTTTACAAATACTAGAACTTTTCGTCTGCATTCATTTGACAATATCGGAATACTGCCAGTTCGTCGAAGAGCAACGCGTTCGTCTCTAAAGCAGGAGGTTTGAGGTTCAAATCTCAGATCGGTCAAATCAAACACAGTGTTGCCAACGGCTTGCCACCACTGCAGCATTTTTTTGAAAGTTCTAATGCTTGCAAGTTCAATAACTAAGAGATGGGTGCCGCAAACTAATTGCGCGCCTTGACGTAATACAACGAGTATAATAATGAAGATTTAATTTTTTCGACTGTAGGGAGATAAAGAAAAATTGAACAATAAACGATTTAAGGGATGCACATGATACCCATTATTATATACCTTTTTAATATTGTCTCTATATCTTCTGTGTGCAGATTATTACCAGAGCCCGCCACAATCACTTGTTGGAAAAGTATCAAACAACTCCAACCAATCTACAACAAGTCAAAGATGATGTCACCTCTGCACTTGATGTAACTTCTGTGCTTTTTCATGTTCTATTTGTGGATGATCTTGCTTGATTTTGATTTTTAAAAGTAATCGTCTTCAGGGTCTAACATCAGGCACATTTTGGCGATAATTGTTTGAAAACTGATATTTTTCAGCCATCTTTAGTCTAATGTGGAATTTCATCTGTGTTTTAATCTTCATAGCACCAATAAAAACATGATCTTTAGTCAGTAAAAACCAAAATTTTTGCAGATAAACTGTGATAAGAGGCAAAATTTTCACTTTTCGTTTTTTACGTATTTTTCTGAAAATCTGTCATGTAATCGATTGTATCACTATTTTTTTTAGTTTCTTTTTAAACGCCGGTAGTCAACAATTAATACTTTTTAGGATTTTTCAAAGAAAATTGCCAACACCACTGATCCAGACAAGAAAAACATGTTGGAAAAGATGAAAACTAAAAGTTGCGCTCATCTTGGAACTCTTGAAAATTCAACAAAATTAAACAGTGAACTAATGGCCAGAACAGTTACTGAGTGCAAAGACCCATTGGCCGACTGGCTGGATAAGAAGGTGTTACACATATGATGTGGTTTGGTGATGAGTATGTCTGTTATTAAGTATTAACACATGTTTACAGTATTCGACTGATTTTCTTAATCAGGACTGAAGGTAAATAATTAGAATAACGCTAAAAATATATACTAAGTTTCCACAAAGCCTTTTTTTAAATATTTCTATTATTTTATATTTCTACTTTACTCATTTTTGTTGTCATTTGCTATATATATGATCAGAGATTTTGTAAATTTAAGCAACATTAAGCATTGAGCACTAACCTAGGCACCGCATGCAGTGACTTGCGTTGTATTTAGTTGACAAATTAATCGTTGCTGCACTGGTAAATATGTTAATATTTTTAGTTTGGAAGTGCAGTGACAGACAATTTAATATTCTCAGCATTGCCAAAGTACTGGGAAAAAGAATATTTCAACGATATGGATGCATTGAATGTAAGTCTTTATGACATTGTAGTCAATAAATGTTGTTGCATTGTTGTGATGGACTGATACTGCTTTTTCCTTTGCAGCATACTAAAGCTCAACTAGATCACAATTGAAAATTATCAGCATGTTAATTGGTTGTAGCCTTTTAATTATCGAAGATATTTTCTTTTTAGGTGTTCTTTAAAAGTTTGTTTATGCTTTAGCAAATCGAGTATCCCTGTAGAGCACACTTACATGCATGTATTTTGGTCTAATTTTCGACCCAAAATTTATTGGCTGTGTTTAAGATTTTAACCGTATTGCCTTACTTTTTTTGATAAACGTATTTAAAAAAGAAAGAAAAAAGTCGGCAGAGTGGTTTTATAAAAAAGGCTAAATATATTACGATTTAGGTTGCTCCTCCTGATGTCCTGACAAGGGTTAGTGAATATGTCCCGGAAATCGTTGCGTACGTTCAACAAATTATTTCGAACGGATACGGATACGAATCCAATGGATCTGTTTACTTCTCCGTGTCGCAGTTTGACTCTTCTCCTAATCATTTCTATGCAAAGCTGGTCCCCGAAGCAGCGGGAGATTTGAAAGCTCTACAAGAGGGAGAAGGTATGTGGAAATAGAGTCATTGCCATCATTACTCACTTCATCTTTACGAATCAAGGACGTCGAAAACGAGAATGCCACCTTAAAGTTTCTAAACAACTGTTGAGTTTGCTTTTTTATGTAGCTTGCTTTTGTTTAGGGGTCTCTCCTCAAAAATGAAACTGTATTCTAATTTTGATATGCTTTTGTTTCGAGTTTTTTCGGTAATAAGTTTTCCACTTTTTATGACTTAATATTTCATTACCGACTCAGCTTGGCTACTCAATTGCTTTTCATTGTATTTCATAGAATTAAAACTAAACAAGTTTGACGTCCTTCGTGGTCGACTCCTTGGAAGTCCCGGAAAGTCAGATCCTCTGCCACCTGTACAGGCCATTACGGTTTGTCCAGTTGGCCGACAGGTTTGTCCAACCTTTGGTTAGATATGCTGAGGGCTGCTGCTGAGAGCTAATAGTTCGAAACAGCGCTGTCCAGCTCTGTGCGTCATAGAATTAAGTTGGACTTAATGTTATTTGTTACCTTGCCACGTTTTGATGACGTGTTTAGCCAACACCAGCTCAATTTCATAATATTTGAGCTTGCTTTTTGACTCCTGATTTAAAGTCGTGACATCGTGGACTGTTTAGGCTCCTTAAGCGTTTCCGCCGATCAGTTGAGTGAGAAGCGCTCACCGAATGATTTTGCTCTTTGGAAAGCCTCCAAACCTGGAGAACCATCGTGGGACTCGCCCTGGGGGAAGGTATACACGCTGGACTGTCGCGCGTTTGTGCCAGGGTAGTAACAGAGCAAGTTCATCTTGCCATTTTAGCAATTCAACATACTATCAGTCTATTACTCTCAAGGCTAATGCTATTTTTACATTCTAAGAAGGTGCTTTAAAATTTCCTAATTAGCTTGTGGTACTTGGGTACTAACTGATTTTTTAGCTCGTTTGACTGTTTAAATTTAGATCAAGAGTCGAAACTGACCCATTATCAGACCATTTGACTTGTTGTTTTTACACCATACTATATTGTGATGTGCTTTTTATCTAGCAAAAAAAAACAAAAAACAGTTAAGTGGCGGTAATATGCAATAATGGGTTTTATTTCGGGACATTTTGACTTACTGTTCGTGAGTATCTTACTAACTATAAGCTATCATCTTTAATTAATGGTGATTGCACAAACGATAATGACTTCAATAGTATCGATACATCGAAACGTCTTTGAAAATATTTACCACTGTTTTTAGTTTGTTTGTGAAGCTCTTTTTAAAGTCCAGTTTTTGTGCGTCAAGTCTACTGTATTTGTACATAATATAAATGGTGCGTTATTTTAGGGGCGCCCAGGTTGGCACATTGAATGCTCGGTGATGGCTTGCAGCATCCTGGGGTCATCTATGGACATCCACACAGGAGGAGTCGATCTCAAATTTCCCCATCATGACAATGAAATCGCTCAGGCGGAGGTGAGAAATGATTCACACATTTAACTCGGTTTTGATCGATTGATTCTTTTTCTTTAATGTCTCGACTTGTTCTGGTGTTAGACCACCATTCAATTTTTTTGCCATTGCCTGTTGCGTTTCCACTTTTATTCACCAAGTTTGTTTTTTAATCTCGGCTCAAGAAAGAGTAAATGTGACGTCAGTAATTGCGGATCCATGACAACTGACTACGAACCATCTGACGGCCAATTAAACCGAATGATGGCGGTCAGTTGACGAGGTTGAATGAGTGCGACGTTGATTTCCTCTTTTGTTTCAGGCGCACTACAACAGCCGGCAGTGGGTCCATTACTTTCTCCACTCCGGCCATCTAACAATAGCTGGATGCAAAATGTCGAAATCGCTTAAGAACTTCATCACAATTAAAGTAATTTTACGGTTTGTGCATAATTTCCATTTCCAAAGTAAAAAACACATTCATAGATACTATATTGGGAGTATCAGCACCGTAGTAGCGGCATGCCCTCAGAAAGTGCTCGATGATTTATTTAGAGCTAACAGCTAAATATTGTCATTCAGCGTGCACATCATTTTTAAAATACGTTTGGCTAGACCGTATCTGATTTGACCGGTTAGAGAATTGAACCTCGGACCTTCCGATTCAGTGTTGGTCGTATTTGAAACTCGACCAATCAGCTGGTTAGAATCGACTTAGCTGTTAAGTTTTTGTAGGACGCTTTGTCAAAGAACAGCTCCCGTCAGCTCCGGTTCGCCTTTCTGCTCCACTCGTGGAAGGACACTCTGGATTACAACGAGAACACCATGCACGATGCTGTGCAGTATGAGAAGTTCATGAATGTGAGTTCATTCCTTTCAAGGTGAAAGTTTTTGAATTAACTGCGCTTTGAAAGAAGTGAAAAGATAGATATTGTTTTAGGCTTAACTTAGGAGGAAAATAGCTGTTCAGTTTCTTCATTTAGCTTTCTCTCAAATCAAGTTTTAAACACACTATAGTGCGTAGTTGTATGTTATATTTTATCGGATATAGTTGAAGGAATGTTAGTAAGCTTAAATTTAATTTTGATTTTTTTTCTTTTTGATTGGATCGAACATTTAGCTTCATGTTCTAAAAAATTAAGTTGTAGAATTTTTTTGAGTTCGTGTCATTTTCAATATTTTTTTACGCAATGATAATTATGCTTAAGTCTAAAGTTTAATCGTAATTTTCAGGAGTTCTTTTTGACTGTGAAAGACATTTTAAGAAACCAGCCGACCCAAGGCCCAGAAGCGTTTTGGAAAGTTGCCAAAGAAGAATTGGATCTTCTAGAAGTGTAAGTGAACGAATCAAGATTTCTGGTCAACCCTTCTGCAAGGAAGGATCTGCTATGCTTCTACGGAATTCCACCAGTACAAGAGAAGTGCTTTGCTCACAACAGCTCTGGTTGCCTTTCTCTGTGACGTTTTTAATTGAAGATTTAAGCACACATTAGAACAGTCGGGTGGCAGCCTCAAACAAGTTTTTTGTTTGTCTTCTGACCGATAATGACTTATTTGTGTTTTGACCGAGATGATAAACTTTCAAAATGCGATTAATGATTTCAGATTCAGCCAGCGCCAGCAGATGGCGCACAATGCTTTTTGTGACAACATTGATACGAAGACAATTTTGGACTGTTTGCGCCATCTTGTGACAACTGTCAACTCTTATCTCGCCAAAATGCACGAGCGTAAAGCGACACCTAACGGACAAATCCTAAAAGGCATAGCGCAATATGTAACAAGAATTTTAAAGGTGATAATTTACTTTTAACTTAATGCACTCGTCAGAAGATTATAATATTACTTTAACTATTTGGTACACTGAATTGTAATAATTGTAGTTACATCTTTATTTACCTACTTGCCTTGACTAGGAGACAGCGAAGGGACCTCTCGGTCTTCGATTCAAGCTGCCACCTGTCAACCACACACGGCTTCACACTGTCCCTTTTATTGCTGAAGGTCAAGCAGGGAAGCTGTAAATACCAATTTTTATAGCGTTAGGTTGGATCCGACTGGGAATCGATCCCAGGTCTGCCGTTTCAATCGCAGACACTCCATCCACTCCACGACTGATCGATTTTAAAACCACTGTATGGCTGAGATCGATTGCTGCCTTCTTTCGTTCGCTTGTCCTTGGTCTTGACGTAATTGATGATTGCAATTGCTTTTTATGCATACTCTTCTTAATATTTGATTTCTATAACTTCAGGTGTTCGGTGCTATTTCTGGTGAGCAAGAGATCGGTTTTCCACTTAGCGCCGCTGGTGGTAGCGCAAATGTTGAGTCAACCCTAATGCCCTACCTCACTACGTTGTCAAACTTCAGGGAGGAAGTGAGATCGGTTGCCAGGCAAAATAAAGGTAACTAAAGGAATTTTATTCCCTAATGAACGGTAAATATTTCCCGTTTTTTGTTTTGCTGACCGCACTATTTTTCATATAAAGATAAATTCTCCCGGTCGGGCAGTTTTTAAAAATCATGAATTGTAAAGGTGATCGATCAGCGAAGAATTGGCCAACTAATAGATGGAGTCAAGTAGAGAAAAAAATACCTGAAGTCTTGAACCGGTCAGCCTTTGAATGCGCTTGATGGCCGAGCTTCAGGAAGAAAATAGTCACAAATGCCTTTGCCTACCGTAAGGATTGTGGCGGCAGCATACACGTCACGGACTTCCGTCACTTCATTTTCTTGCGAGGTTACAGATCCTCAATGCAATTAACCCATCTTGTTCGGAGTCGCAAGAATAGAATATTCTTGGACAAAATGCCTATGACGTTTAAACTTGCAGACGCCAAGACGTTGGAGTTGTGTGATGCCCTACGCGATGATGTCCTTCCACCCCTAGGTGTTCGGCTGGAGGACAAGGAAGGGGCGCGAACTGTTGTCAAGTTGGTTGACCCCGAAGTTCTGATGAAAGAAAGAGAAGAAAAGAAAAAGGTTCGATTGCAACTGCAGGCATAATTTGCTCTCCGATTAGTTGCAACTTCTAAGCTTTTACACTGGACGCGAAGCAACAAAAATTTGACGTCATGGACATTTGCGACAGATCGCAACCGGTCGTGAACTTAGTGAATTATACAAGATTGTTGTTGTATGGTTTGGCTTATTTTGAGAAAGTGACGTAAACGACCACTCGCGAAGGTTGCCAAGCTTCGCTTCGCGTTCAGTGCAAACGTACCTTTAATCAACAAAAACTCTTTAAAAGTCTACTTAGAAGAAAATAAGGTAGTCTTGGAAAATTCGCTGTTTTGGTTCAACAATAAGTTTTTTACAGTTGCAGTTCTTCTAAATTAATTTTGACGGACACTCAATAAAACGAGTTCTGTAAACATTATTTGCTTGATGTATTAAACTTGTTTGATTAAGTTATTGTTTGTAATGTCAAGCATATAAAACGCTGAGAGTTTATAGTGTACGTACAATACATGTATAGTGTAGGTCTGTAGGTACAATACAAAACACGTACAAGAGTTGTTCGTATTGGTAGATAATGTTTTAGAAACTACTTTAAAAGCAATCGTTTTTCATGTGCGCGATTTAGACGTACAATTTCCACACTTCTAGAAATAAAGCGAGAGGGAATATGAAAAAGGTTGAGGCTTCTGCTATAGGTTAATGAATAACAGACAGGGTAATTTATAGCTGGAAGAAAAACGCAGATTGGAGAAGGAAGCCGCGAAGCGTGCAGCTGCAAAGAAGAAAGCTGAAAAGGAGGCTCAAAGGAGGATTCCCGCCAACCAGCTCTTCGTGAAAGAAACTGACAAATACTCGAAATTCGATGAGCAGGTAAGTAGCAGATCGCCATGAAGTTTCGTATCAACAAGTTTCTAAATCTTTAAAAGTCCTCAGCTGAGAAAAGTCCGCGGATGAAAAAGCTGAAACTGCTGGTTCCAGTGGCTGCTTTTCTCAAACATCTTCAGATCATTCCTCAGTTCGCACCTTTGACCATCAAATTATGACGATCTGCTCTTTTTTGGTCGGGATCTAGTACTGTATGTATTAGTGGCATTGCGCTGTGTAACTTGGGCTTTGGAGAGCTGTTGGATATTTTCCCCCTTTAGATTACTTGATGCGATGACGTTTTCGGTACTCTCGGGGATTTCCTTAAAATATCGGATTGATATTTTCTAAAATTTAAATTTCAGGGTTTCCCCACACATATGGCTGACGGGAAAGAATTAAGCAAAGGTCTGTCGAAGAAGCTGCGAAAACTTTACGATAATCAAGAAAAGGTGCACAATGAATACCTGAAAGAATTAAGCGCTGTAAACGGGAATTGACCCAAGCCATGTCATTGATTTTGTGCAATATTAGGAATTTCACCAAAGAAGTGATGTGTGGAAGCCGAACCGAGCCTCCACAGTAAAAAAATTATATTTTTCGTACCTAAATTATTGTCCTTTAGCCTTACGTTATGTAGTATTCCGGAAATATTTCATTTTATATGTCCGCACAAATGTACTCAAGCAGCCACGATTACCAAGGCAATAGTCTTACTGATCTACGAATTCCTGAATTGCGGGTTTAAACCCCTAACGCTACAGCGTTTGCACATTTTTTAGTGTGTTTTTCTTGCAGTTTTTCTTGGGATTAATTCCCAGAATAAATATTAAATAACTCCTTTTGAAACTTTAATGTATAGAATATAGTTGTGTTCAATTGCTTATGCATCCGCACTTCTACAGCACGGTTGAGTTTCACTGCTCAGATCTTATTTCCGGTTAATCGCCACCTTGAATAGATATTACTGCTTCTGTGAACTATCTGTGCCAGGGTTTCCCTCAATTTCAGTAATGCTTGTTTAATGTTTATGGTATCTTCGTTAGTCGTGAATTCTTTGCTAAAACAAGTTAAATTGAGAAATGCGCAGTGCCAGGCCCGTAACTTTTTATGCTGTGCGGTGTACAGTGTACACTGTACAGTGTACACCCCTAGTATTCCACTGTATAAATTGGTTCAAAATCTTGGTTTAAATCGCTTTTAATGCTTGGTGAATATGTTTTGTTAATTGACCTATCTATTATCATTATTAGCTCACGGTGTATCTTTATAGGGTGTGGATTCATTTTAACGTTTTAGCAAATTTGTCTGGAAATTATCAAGTTTGTATTTTTTTCGCCGTTATCTTCGATGTTGTTTTCGAAGTTAGTTAGTAAATGACTGATGGTGTTCCGAAATGTATTGTTTCAATCAAATCTTTCCAAAAAGCAAAACCATAAATGCGCAAAATTAAGTAAAAGATAAAGAAACATTTCGCGTCAAATCGCCTCGAAGCTAAATCCAAGGTGTCAAAAGTCGCGTTTCTTTTTGCAAACTTTTTCGTTCTCGGCGACAAAATAATCAAAAACTGAAAAGTAGTGTATAAAATATAATTTACGTACACGGTACTAGTTAGCATTGGCTTAGGGGGTCGTACTCTTTATTCACGAAATTGTTACTGAATTCTTTATCGCTAATTACTATGCCGCTGAAGCAGTACTGGATGACCGTCACCCGCACAGAGTTGTTCCGATTCTGGTTTGGGACGGAAAATGACAGCAGATAGGATAAAAGATAGAAGCCATACTTCAGCCGGCTTCAGTATTCATTAACCGTATACACTATACACCTATTATAATCAGTGGTGCTCATCAGCCGGAACGCACCAGTTCACTCGAACCGGTTCCTAAATTCAAAGAGAACCGGTTAATAAAAATAGTTTGCATAGATATTAGGATGTTTCATTTTTTCATCAATTCGAGAAAAGCTTAGTTTGGGCGATTTTATGACGGGGTTTTGGGTACAAGTAATGAATCGAGCGTTTTTTTTCGATTATGACGTCATTCACCGGTGGCACCTGCCGTTTGAAGTTTATGACGTCATATGAGGCGCCGAAATTAGCATATCTCGCGAACGGGTCGGGTTAGGAACCTCATATTGGTGTCAAACGACGCAGAATAGCCGGTTTCCTATCTGCTCTTAATACATTTCATACGTCTATCTGCTACTGCAAACCGATAAATCAAGAAAAACCGTGTTTTTTAGAAAAATTTGAAATTTTTAACACTACACAGCAATTGCTACAGTTTTTGGTTAGTTGTAAGGATCTAGAAGTTTTTTTTTATATGGCTCAGAATCTTAGTTTTTGAGTTATGTTTCCGATCTTGTTTTGCAGACTTCTTTACTTACACCAGATTTTATTTAGCTCAAGTATCCAGCTCTTTCATGCTTAAGATACCGGTATTTTTAACATTTTTTATTACCGAAGTTCTAATTCACCTAAGAGATGATGGCTGACTAGCGTACCTCTTCCAAATCTTATAACAAACAATTAGTAAGAGAACAATTTTTAATAGTAGATAACATTAAAACATAAAGCATAACACATCAAACAAAAACAAAGACGGCAATGTGATTTTAAAACCGCATTATTTTTGCCAATATTCCATTGCACATAAATATGCTCTAATCTTCACATCGACTAAACCACTTGCAGCATTGTCACTAATTTTACTCTGTACAATTGATCTCAATTTACCAATTCTTCGTTCAGTGGAACGGTTGTTGTTATCAATTGTTTTCCAAAAATTGGAACTAACTGAAGTCATGGTGATGCAGGGTGCATTTTTACTTGCGGAAGTGAAAAAAATGACGAAGACGGGAGGTCCGATCTTGCAAAAGAGCTCGAGTATTGACCACATTTGGAAACGAAGCAGTTTTTACAGCTTCCATGCAGTATGGTGGCACTTCAGAGAACACACTGAGGGAAACGTTTTTAGGTGAAAGCCAATGAACAGCATGATCCAAAAAATACTTGAAAACAACATCAGCAATTTCTCTATCAATTTCTTGGTAGGAATTCAACAAATCTCTCTGAAAGAGAGTTAACTGTGGTCCTTCAGCAGCTTGTGGTTTCAAATGCATCATTATGAAAGATGGAACATACACAGAAACAATGTAAGAAACCAATCGTTTCAGAGTCGTTTGCTGGTGGCGGTTTAGTTTATCATAGTAAAACAGCAGAAGTCGCAAATAGCCATTTGCGGTTGTTATCCACCTTGAACGACTAATAGATTCTTGCCGATAAGCAAGAAAATTGATAAGATTTTCCGGCACATCCATAATTAAATAGCTTGCCAGAGTCAGCATCACCATTTGGTCACTGCGAAACTTGTCATCTGTTTTATGATCGGATTTTAATTGGCTAAACCATTCCACTTTTGACTTTTTATGAAGAGAAGCAATTGGAGTGGTTCGGATGTCAAGTCTTTGTCTTGAAAGAAGATCTTTCATGTTTGGCTTGCCAATATTATGTATCAGATTCATAAGTGCATCACCTTCTAGCGAAGATGGACCCTTTGTAATTCCCTCAAGAGATTGAATGACATGCGACAAATATATCTCGTTCACATGGAACAAACACTCGAGTGTGTGAATGCCATGTCCTACCTTTTCTTGAAAGTACTTTTCTAAACGGACATTTACCCCTGACTTCTTGCCAGTATTAACAGCTGTAGTATCTGCCATTACCGATACAATCTTGTTTATGTAACCGCCACAAATTTGATCTACAATGGTTGCAAATATAGCTTCTCCAGTAACAGACGATGTTTTTGGAAAAGATTTAACACCCATAACATGCTCCGACTTGATGGTTTGATTGGAACCTACACCTTGACCTAGAAAAACGTACCTATCAACTTTATTGACTACTCGACCATCATAGCAAAGCTGTAGAGCTTCAGCTCTGTTCAAGGCAGCTTCGCACTCTTCAAGGGCAGTTAATCTGAATTTCTGGCGCTTGCGAAATACAGTAGAAGCTGAAGCAGCAACAGCATCTTTTCCTACAACAGAAAGAATAGCATCCGACTGTTGACGAACAGATAACATGCGCTTGTCTGCACGCACGCAACTCTCATCCTTTAAGTGCAACGATTTTCGTTTTATGGATTTTTTTTGACCAACCGGTATATCTACTGGCGAATACTCTTTAGCATCGCCCTTATCTTCAGTTGGATCAGCATCATCGGGATCAACTGTAATATTAAATGTTGTAGCCAAAGATGAGGAAGTACAAGCTTCATCATCCTCCGAGCTGTTCTTGGGTTTATGAGCTAACCGTTTTAAAAACTGCTTTGTGTGAGTTAAGTCTTTACTGGCAGAAATCATCATTCTACGTTCACCTCGTTGATCCTTCAAGAAAGATGCTTCCTTTTCAGGTACACGATCTTCGAATGGGCAAGGGCACAGCACTTTTGTTTGATGGATCTTTGGATGATCTCTAGTTTTACATTTGCACCTGCTCAAATCAAACAACTCAAATAACCATTTTTAACCTGATAAATCCTTTTCTTTAGTCTTTCTAACTCTTTTTAGAGCAAGGGTATACTTTTTAATGAGTTCCTTTAGTTTAGTTTCAACTCTTTTCGTGGAAATAATTGGAAGACTGGCTTTCCCCCACAACCCAATCACATCACTGATCAGTTGATTCTTGACGTCAGTAAAGTTTGGTAATTGCGGCAAAAATTTTGGATTGCTTTCGGATTCAGATCTCCTCAAAAAGTTATAATAACCTAAGACTTCTGCTGCTAACGGCAAACGGTCACCTTTCAAATCCTCGTTTAATTTTTGGGTAGTGGCTGCTTCGTGCCTAGTAACTGGCATTTTGGAAACTTTAGCTCATATATGTCACTCGAAAACTGATTTAGCAATTGATTGCGACCGAAATAATGAAATGTTCTATAATTTTATTATGTCGTAGTAACTAACATATTGTCCGCTAACAAACCTTATTGGGCAAGCTAATTGAACAAGTTTCAGAGCTGCCAATTGCGATAAAAAGACCAATATTTTGCTAAAAAAACGGTTTTTCTTGATTTATCGGTTTGTAGTAGCAGATAGACGTATGAAATGTATTAAGAGCAGATAGGAAACCGGCTATTCTGCGTCGTTTGACACCAATATGAGGTTCCTAACCCAATCCGTTCGCGAGATATGCTAATTTCGGCGCCTCATATGACGTCATAAACTTCAAACGGCCGGTGCCACCGGTGAATGACGTCATAATCGAAAAAAAACGCTCGATTCGTTACTTGTACCCAAAACCCCGTCATAAAATCGCCCAAACTAAGCTTTTCTCGAAATTGATGAAAAAATGAAACATCCTAATAGATATCCTTCATTTTTGATCCAAGCACATCGGTAGCCAAGTTTCGAGAACCGGTTACCGACCCGGTTTTTACAAAATTCGAAAGAACCGCTGGTTATAATTAAGGACAATTTTGGTTATTCGTTATTTCAGTCTTCTGCAAATGAACTACAGTAATTAGTGAATTAAATTTAATTGAACAGTCACAAGTCAACACGAGCCTAAATTTTTTTAGTATTGTAGGACAAAATTTCTGGTCCTAAACAAGAATTCGCATATTGACCATCCGTCTGACTCTGCACCGGCTGCCGTCTCTACTGCGTGTATATTATGTCATAAATTATCCGTAATATTCCAGCCAATCAGTGGAGTGAATAGAGCGTTTGCTATTGAATTGATACACCTGGGTTCGATTCCTGGTCGGGCCAAGCTTGAAACTACAGAAGTTGATATTCACAGCTTTCCTGCTTTACGTTCAACATTAAAAGGGACAGTGTGGAGACTCCACTGTGTGTGGTAGACAGGTGGCAGCTTGACTCGAAAACCGAAAAGTCGCCTTTGAAGGGGACTTGGAACATAATAATTAAAGATGTAATATTAGAATTAGGCCTATTTATAGCACAGAGACACTTGCCCTAACCTAGCTGCCTGAGATTACTGTTATTTCTAAAATGCAATATTTGCAAGCCGTTAAAAAAAATCTGTGGTTCAATGCTAAGGCAGCATTTTTGTGCTATGCGCTACAGTATGCAGCTACTTTTGTTCTAAAAAAGATTAATGCACCAGAGTTCGTTGAGTACGTACGATTACAAGTTGTGACAGCCTCAGACCTCAGTATTAACAATTGGGTGCCATTTCAGCGGAAATGATTCTTTTAACAGCATATCGCATAACGACCATGTTTCGGGCTGTTATCAAATATGGGTTTTTAAAATTGTCAAACAACGAATATTTTTGGGATTTTCTAATCAAATAATCAAATAAATCAAACAATTTTTTTGGTTTAGGAGCTCATGAAGTACAATAAATCAATCAGGTAGTCACCCATGGAAGATTTCAACTTTGTAATAAACAGTCCAGCAGCACCAAAGCATCTTTCTGCTTCTAGTGAAGATGGGGGAAATGTATTTAGACAGTTTTTAATCTTTTGGGAATTTTTGGGTGGCTTCAAAAAACATGATTTCTTTCTTGATTTGATTCAAAATATTTGGGTTTTCAATGTCACTTTAACCAATGCCAGAATGTTTGGAAAGAATACCATTCCATTCTTGTGCCTTTGTTTTTTTTTAAATGGGGGCTGGTAATATTTGGTATCATTTTTTTCTATGGCTTCATTTGCGAACAACCTCACAACAAGTGTCTGGCGACTTGGAGAAATTCTTTTTTTGGGGGTTATTACAGTCGAGACTGCTGCGAAATTTGGTCATAGTTCTGTGGCGATTCAAGATATCTTATTAAACCACAAAAGTTTTTATTTCGTCTTGATTCAAATCTCCGAAATACAGCAGACGACATGTCACCAACCTCGATGAAATAAGTCACCTTTTTTAGAAAAAAACATATTCAGCTAAAAAAAATGATATCATTTAAATGTTTGAAACTAGGTGCAAAATTATTTGATGATTTTTCAAATAATTAAAATTTTCAAACAATCAAATATTTCTTTGATAACAGCCCTACCATGTTGTCCTGGCAATATCTTGAGTTGCTTGGGGAACAAACTGATTCTGTCAGAGAAACTTTATTTGTCAGCGAAAGTCGGACACGTCTAAGAGAGAAGCAAAATTGTCGACTGGGCTTCTTTGGCCGATTTTTTTTACTTTTGACTCAAAATTGCTAATATGGTAGCAAGCTCATCATCCACTCAAGCTAAAATCAAGTTTAGCTCAAGTCAGGCTCTTTGTCACTACTAAAACATTATTGTACGTTTGTTCCTTTTCTGCTTCAATTTATGGGTTCAGACTTGAATTTTTGTTGCGGCCCTGTAAAAAATCCCCTCGTAACATCTGTAACATCACACCCAGTGGTGGGCGACGCCAGTCACAATAGTTGCGCCGCAAGCGCACGCGCTACTACTCTAAAATTCTTGCGGCGCAAGCGTTTCCGCAAATTCCAAAAATAATTGCGCCGCAAGCGCAAGTGTGACGTTTTAAATAGCATAATTCTGATTGACTTACTGCTCAAACTGCACTAATAGGTTACGGTACGAAACGAATATTTAAAACAAAATATTCACACTACCAAATAGTAAACAAAATTATTGATTTCCTTTTAAAAATACAAGCATTTAAAAATGAGCATTGCTTAATTCCGCTCACTTTGGGAAAAGAACAATGAGAAATGACGCGCAACACCCGAGCTTAAAGAACTAGGGGGTGTTAATTTCCACCAATAAAGTCTTTATGTGGTGGCAAGCTAACGACTTCGAAGTCATTGATTTTTTCTAATGGATCGTCAAGGAAATTGATTACATAGTTTCATTTGCATTTGTGCTTCTGGAGCGATTAGCATCACTCTGCTCAGACGAATGTAGCATCTCAGTGCACCCAATCAATATTAGCACGCTGGTTTTGACACATAGCTATACAATGGCAAAGTGGTGTAACGTCTGTTCTGCGCTGAAGGACTTCCGCGACTTCAAAACCAGTGTATGTCTCTGGTTGTTGCGGGCGTGGGTTTGAATTCCATCCGTAGTCATTTTTTCTGAAAACCACAGGCTGATCCAAATTGTGACTTTATATTTTCTTTTTTTAGGAGCTACCGACGCATTTTTTGCGTTTATGTTTCTGAAGCAGCAATGAGCATCACTCTCTAACCAGGGACGTAGCCAGCGAGGAGCAGGAGGGGTAACTGCCCCACCAAAATTTTACTTTCCACCACCAAATAATTTCAGTTAAACGTCATTTTTAACAAAATTTCATGCATTTCATGCCTAAATGAGTTATTTTGCCCCCCCCCCAAAAAATTTTTTTTGTCCCCCAAATAATTACGCCAAGTGGGAGTAAAATCAAGTTGTAATTCCACGAAAACAGGATTGTAGACGTAAAGACCTTATTTGTTTGATCTTTTCCTAAATATGGGGGCAAAATCGGGATTTTCTGTTCGTGAAGTCCTTTTGTTTCTTAATTTTGTAGATCATTGCGCAGCTATTGCCCTACCCCCAGAAAAATTTGGCTTGCTCCCCAAACAATTCCATTCTGACTGCGAACCTGTCTCTAACGACTAGAGCATGCTACAAAAAATCATCATGTTTTTGTTTAAAGAAATTGAACCATCCGAGTACCGGTACATTAATTAGCTATACCGATGCTGTCACTTTGGTTAGCAATATCTTTCATGTGCTCCAGACTAGCAACAAAAATTGCCATTATCAGTTTTTGCTGTTTCTTGTTTTTGAATTACGGTAAGACGTAAGACAGTGTTTGCAAGTAACGTGTTAAATTTTTTCCAGGAATGAGTAGCGTATCTTTGGAAACACAAATATAAAAATAGTTTTTCACTTTAAAATTTGACATTGAAACCATTTTTTGAAATAGGCAATTGAGAAAAATTTGAGATTTTGAAAAATCCGCAAAATATTTCAGAGAAAAAGTTTCAGCGAAAGAAAACTCCTGCTGTGAATCCTAAAACGAAGTTTTGCAAGCAATAAACAAATGCAGTTTCCCAGGACGAGGCTTATATGAATCTTTCTCGTCAATGCCTTTTCCAAACTTTAATTACAGTTGTTTGAAAACAATTATTCTTAATCGTATTTAAATTGCGCTCGCGCGATTGCGCTCAAAATTGCTAAAATACTTGCGGCGCAAGCGTCACCACAACCGTTTAAAAATAGTTGCGCCGCAAGCGCTATCGCAAGTGCCCACCTCTGATCACACTCCAACATAACCACAAGTAAAACGGAAAGAGAATACACAGGTTCTTAAAGCAAGCTGTAGAGTAGGCTCGAAAGTTGTTCAACCGAGCCGATCGACCGCATTTGGGAAGCGTGCTTCTGACCCGGATGTTACAAATCTTGGAGAGAAATAAATAGTTTTTCCACCCGAAGGATCGCCGACGTAGAATCAGACTGCAAAGCACGAGACTGTGGGTTTGGTTCTTTGTCGTTTCAAACTTACAAAAGCATGGGTGTCTGATATTGTCGTATACTCGTAATGACTTTTTCTCTCTCTCTAAAAATAAAATAATTGAATAATAATCCGTTTCAAAATTAAATTTTTTCAAAGGGCGACTGAACTCGTGCATTGCCTTTTTGCAGCATTTTAAACGTTTAAAACTAAAGTAAGCCGTTCTCGGAAATTCATTAGAACCTAAAAAATCGGTAATGGTTTTGAGAAATTTACTCAATTAACTTTCATGGAAGTAATTTAAACTAACGGCAGAGAAAGGACAAACAATTTCATTAGAATTTGTTCTATTGCTGTAGTCAAAAAAGCTAGCTTATTTTTCGGATATGCTTGAGGTATCTTTAACGTGTGTAGTTCATATCCATAATAATTACACGGATAGCTTAAAAAAAAATCCAGTATGGTCCGGTTCTAAAAATACAGTAATTAGCGACAAAAAGTAGAGAATTTTCGATGCTGCTTAGATACTGGCATTCTAAGCCAGCAAAAGTTAATGTGAGCGGTAGCTGTAATAAACACATTGTGAGAATAAAGAAGATCTCACATTACAGAAAGTGCATGATGTGAGAAAGTCAATGTAACTCGTAAAACAATGCTAGGATTTTTCCAACGTAAGAGAAACCAAAAAAGACTGTAAACAGAGACACGTGGAGGCAATTAATCGATCTTCAACAAGGAGGAGGCTCTTACTGTAATAGCGATGAATGGAACTCCAGGCTCCTCGCAATGGATTTAAATTTAAAATTTGAAGTCTCGCGCAAGGAAAGTAGTGAAGCAGATCAGGGACGTAGCCAGGGGGGAGCAGAGGGGCAACTGCTCCCCTAAAATTTTACTTTGTTCCACCAAATAATTTCAGCTGAACGTCGTTTTTAACAAAATTTCATGCATTTCTGGTCTGAATACGTTACTTCGCCCGCCCAAAATTTTTATTTGCCCCTCAAATTTTTTCTTGCCCCCAAAATTCCCTTCTGGCTACGTGCCTGAAGCAAATGAAAAAAATGAAAATTGTGCAAAATGAATTAGAAATAAATGAGCGAAAACAAATAAATTTAAAGGTACTTTTGTATTTCATTTAATTTAGATTAGCAATTAGTTTAGTGAAGAACAAAACGTTCTAACATGCAAGAAAATGAGCGGGCACTTTTTTTCATTATTTCTGTGAGTGGAAGTTTCATTCAATTGTGATGACGGATGATTATACGCTACCACAACATTTGAAAGCAGAAATTGACGAACTTTTTTCTATTTTGCCCATTGTGGCGGGTTAAAAGGAGTGCCCTGCAATTGAGGTTAACCGGCTCGGTTGAACAACCAAGATGAGTTGTAATTTCTTGCTTGTGGGCAGGGGCGCCTAGAGCCAAACGTGGGCCCGGGGTCAGCTTAAATATTAGGCTTCTCCGGTTTTGTGTTCTCCAAAACAGAAGGGGAAAGTTGTCTCTGGGTTTTGATGTTATCTCACCAAAAAAAAAAGAAGGGTCTTCGATCTTCTACATACTGATTTCTCAGTTTCATTTCGATGGGCCCCCTAAACTCCATGGGCCCCAGGGTCATTGTTCTACAGTAATATGATGTCGTGTCTCAGAGTCAACGCCCATCTAATATAATTGTCCTAGCTTTAGATACCCCCACTGGTTTTGCCTTCAGTCCTCGTTTAATTCGATTTCGTTTTTCTGCCAAAATTTGAAAAGTATTTGTCAGCATGATAAAACTTAACAAAATATCAAAAATTAACCAAAAAAAGACTAAACTCGGTTTTGAATTTTTCGCCAAAACTTGAAAAATTGCTGATGGTCAACTTTGCCAAAATTTCAAAAACTAGCAAAAATTGATTTAGTTCAATTTTAATGTTTTTTGTCAAAACTTAAAAAGTTGTCCACGGTTAACCTTGCCTAGTTGTTCAAAAATTGATAGAAATTAACTTCACTCGATTCTGAATGTTTTTGCCAAAATTTGAAAACATGCCCATGGTTTGTTTGAGCAAAATATCAAAGATTGGCAAAAAGTTGACTTATTTTGCTTTTGAATTTTTTCGCCAACGTTAAAAAAATTTGTCTCTCACCTTGAAAAACAAAAATTGATCTGACTCGGATTTGAATTTTTGTCATAATTTTGGTAAAAAATTAAAAATCAATTTAAATCAATTTATTGAATATTTTTAAAATTTTGACTAGGTTGACCAAATTTTTTAAATTTTGGCAAAAAACTCAAAACCGATTTACTGCTAATTTATGTAACTTTGGAAAGTTTAACCATGAGTAATTGCAATTACATTTTATTTACCAAATTGCCTTGGTCAGGGGATAGCGAAGGGACCACTTAGTCTACGAGTAAGTTTTCAAAAAAATTGAAATCATTTTATTTTCAAGTTTGGAATTTTGGCAAGACTAAGTTCAATAAATAATTGGCAAGTTCTGACATAAAAAAAACAGGCAAAACTATCAAAATCAAGTTTAATCCATTTTTTTGGCAAATTTGAAATGCTGGGCAAATTTTCAAATTAAGGCAAAAAATTCCAAAATTGATTTAAGTAGTTTTTTATAATTTTTTAAATGTTTGCCACAGTTAACCATGGGCTAGTTTTCAATTTTCAAAAAAAAAAGAATTTAAATCAAATTAGTGAGTCGACTTTTCTCAATTCTTTTAAACTTTGAAACTTTACAAAAAGAGCAAAATTGACAAAAAACTGATTTAACTCCATTTTGAACTTAGTGGAATTGTTTAAAAATTTGCCGTTGGTTAAACTTTGCCAAATACTGCAGATATTAACAAAACCTCAACGCCAATCAATTTTGAATTTTTTGCCACAATTTGAAAATTTGTCTTTGCCAGAACTTTGTAACGTACTAGCCTTGCCCGAATTTCAAATATTGACAAAAATTTTACCGATTTCGATTTTGAATTTTTTGCCAAAATTTGAATCAATTGCAGAAAAGCTAAGAATAAGCATAAATAAAACTATTAAAAACCTAGTTTACCTAGTTTATGTCTTTTAGCGATAAAATTGATTTCAACTCAAACAGGTCATCATCAGTTGTCTTATTCAAATCGACTTTAAACTATGTTTTAAATATTTTTATTGAGACTGGTTTCTTAGCTGTTTAGAATTTGTCTACTTAAAATTTGGGATTAGAGTTAATCTGGTGTAAACTTTGAATAACCTAAGGAAATTCTCTGTGATATTCTACGCATGCATAAAGTCTGAAGTATAACTATGAAGGAAAAGCTTATAATTGTAACTTTGTTGATTTTCACTTGCAATGCCCAGGAACACCTCACATGCTTGAGGACCGATGACGTATTAACCCCCACTCAACAACCCCTATCTAGAGATCAGCAGGGACCCCCTGGAAAGAGGGGTCCGCGAGGAGAAGTTGGAACTGCTGGGCCGAAAGGAATGAAAGGAGAGCCAGGGGTTCCTGATAATTCGGAGATAAACTCACTTCGAGGTAAGTTTTCTTTATAATCAATATATCAAGCTTGCTGGTAGCAAGTGTGTAGCTAGCGGTAGACAGCACCAGGCAGAGCAGGACCGCAGCCTAATGTTGTAAAAGTTTTTTAAAAGTTTTAAAAGTTTTTGTTTACCATGCAAATGCCCTCCTGACGAGTCGAAAGACGAAACAAAGGTTTAGATTACGAAACAAAGGGGGTTTTAGATTACTTTTTGTTTTTACATTTTATGGTCTGTATTTGATTATTTTTTTTATCAATCCTAAGAGATAATTAATCAACTTCTACAAATACCACAGCATTTAAACTACTTTTATCCCAGCGTAAATTTTTAAAAAGAGCTAGCCAAAATAAACTTTAGAATCAAAACCAGCGCTTTTCAAGGCCACCCGTTTTCAAGGTTGCCTTTGTAACGCAGGTGGCTGGGCGGTTGTGGGGATTGCGCAGCAGATGGCCGCCAGTCGACAGATTTTGGGCCGGATATTAAAGAGGCTAAATCTTCTTTCTTTCTTTTTTAACGTTTCAAACGTCAGGCATCCGTTGGCTAACCAGTTAAAGTGGCCGTATATGACTTGGGCAGTACCGGGGCCGTATACAGTCACAAATTAATGTTCTTTAAATTGCAGATAATTTCGCTTTTAAAATCGTAGTAACATTTTGTTCACCAAGTTGCCTTAGCCAGGAGGCAGCGAAGGGGCTTTTTGGTCTTTGAGTCAAGCTACCACCTGCCCACCTGTCTATCACACACGATAGAAGTTTCACAACATCTTTTTTCATTGCTGAAAGTCAAGTAGGGAAACTGTAAACACCAATTTATATAGTCTTTAGTTTGACCAGACCCGGAATCAAACCCAAGTTTATCATTTTAGCAGCAGACGCTTTATCCACTCGACTGCTGAGCAGTAAATTAACATAATGCTTTTGTGCTGTTAGCATTTTTCAAAGTGTGACTGCATTAGCTTTATGATGAAATGACAAAAACGTTTATTCTAATGACGGGCCTTTAAACAGTAAGTTATTTTCGCAGAAATGGTGAACTCGCTTCGAGTTGAACTTGAAATGTTTCGAAGCAACGTCACTTCCGGTAAGCTTCAGAATTTGTTCTATTTTAAATCTTTTACTTTGCACAATTTCATACGCAATGCTTAGCTCCATAATTACTATTATTTACACATAATAGATTAAAACGAATCATGAGAATTTTCCACCTTATTCAGCTCTTAAATAAACAGAGCGTTTTTCAAACGTGAAGCTTTGTACACGAACCGAAGGTTTGTTACCTAATATTCTTAAAAATGAATTTGTAATCGATGACATCATTGCCATGCTTGATATCATTCCTGATTTTGTATGCTTCAAATGGTGGCAATTTTCAACGATGTCATTAGCGAATGAAATTTTTGACGTAAGTTAGCTTTATGATTGGAAGTGGCAAACGTCTAGCTAAAATGATAACGTCACAAAAACATATGCTATGACGCTATATGAAACTGACTTTTCAATTCAAACTGTCTTGAAATTTTTAATAAATGCTTTTGCCAAAATGTAAAAATTTTAGCCCTCTTTTTATATTTTTAGTAATATTGTAGTAATACAGTCGCGGTAGAAAAATGGTTTTTAAAATAATAGCATAGGAGAGCTTACACTAATTACATACGCAATACATAGCTCCATTATGATCATTAGCCAATCTACTGTTGAACTTTGTATATGAGCGTTGTAGCGTAAATTTTCATAATATTATTATTGCGTTGATGGCCTGATGAAGGCGCAATGTGAGACGTCAAAAACGTGCGATATTTGTTATCAATTAACAAATAAGTAATTCAAAGCTTGCTGCAAAATGTGCTGCTACTAGAGCTAGCTTTGTTATTATATTCCTATGATTGTAATCATGCAAAATTCTGTAACTGGGTATACATTTGATTGTTTGCAGCAATACGACGAGACGACGGCTGGTTCTCCCTTTTCAATGGCTACCAGTACAAGATCATATATTCGCTTCACAATTGGCAGACGAGTCGTACAATGTGTCAGCAAATGGGAGCCGACCTGGTCGTCTACGGAGTTCAAAACCCGGAGTTGAGGAGGTAAAAGGGGACATATCTAAACAGTTTAAACTTAGGTTGCAGCATAGCCTTCCAAAAACACATGTATATGTACCCGGAAAAGGGAGCAGTTTTTGAGCGTGGTTACAGAAAGTAGCGCTAAGTCTGTTAAACAAGACAAACAGACAAACAATTTTTAGGCTAAGTCAGTTGAACCATATATGAAAGGTTTGTTGAGTTTGACAATAAATAAGTTTTTCAAAGGCATTCATGTCAAGTTTTTTGCTGTTGACCAAAATGTTAAAATGCATTATCACCTAATTTAGACTTTCTAGATCTTGTCGTTTTTAAAATGTAACAATTCAAAATTAACAATTTTTCTCGTACTTTAGTGCTGCCATTTTGTCGTATTGTGAGAGAAAATTAGCGTTCGGAAACCTGGCTTGTATTTACTCGCTGGCCCTTTACTTCGTCTTGACAACAACTCTTCGGCAAAGCGCTTATTGAGAACCATAAACATGAAGTGACTTTCCGAAATTTTGTTATTAATTGGCAAAATTTCCGAGGCAAAATTTCTGAGGAGAAACCTAGGCTGTTATATCTCGGGAATGGAAGACTGTAGTGTGGTATAGTTTCGAACCCAGATTTCTTATTCCCACTTATTTCTTGGCTGTAGCTTGCTGTGCAAAACCGCTAATCCTTGTTTGCAGAAATTAATCATTGTGTTAAATGGCGCTTTGATTTTTACAGTTGTAGCGCTTCATTTTTGCAACGCGCAATCTGGAAAGCAGTTACAGTGTTACATTTAAGTTGCTGTATGTACAGTAGATGAGACGTCGAATGTATTTAGTATTTTACTATTATGTTAATTTGCAGATGTGCTTTACATTTATGTTGTATAAAGCCTTAGAAATATACTAATTTGAATTTAATGTTTCGCGTTACAACATGTAGAAAGCTCAAATTTCGTGAAGTTAGTCCACAGATCTGTCATAAATTTTGAGAGAAAACCGAGCACAAAATAATCTCGTACCTGCAAACGCCCTTTTAAAGTTAAAAACTTTGGGCGAAATTGAACATAAACGCTCTCGCATCATACTCTTGAGAATATCTCTTGCCAAAATGTCATCCAAAGGACCCGACGATCTTTTGGAGCTAATAAAATTGTTTATTTCTCTTCACAAAATTTTAACAGCAGAAAAAGACTCAAAATTTGAAGTACATTTAATGAGTACAATCAGTTATGTATCGCAAGCTGGAAGGTGATTTTGGTCTGTTTATTGGAACGACCGACTCTCGCGTCGCGTGTTCCTTTGTTTTTACTCGGCCAGTTTCCAACTAACGAGTGCGAAATTTCAGACTTTTGCTTATAACTCAAGAACGGTAGGGTCTAGCTACATGAAATTTTGACAGCAGTTTGAGATTAATGAGTTACATGTTTTTACCAAATTTCGAGGCAATAAGTCACGTGACTTTGGTTTTAGAACTCGAAAACCGCCCAGCAAGTTTGGCGTAAAAAGCGGTCTCAGTCAAAAACGGCTTAAGTACGGCAAAAAATATTTCATATGGTTGTATGTCTTAAGATACCCTTTCATCCCAACCAACCCACGTTTGGTCGCGATGAGGTTTTTTTCTTTTTTTTTTTCCTTTTTTTTTCCTAATTTTTGTACGCTCTTCTTCTCCTAAACCACAAAACATCGAAATCTAATTTTTGTGTAAAGTTGTTGAGCTGCAAACGCAATTTTTTCTCCCAAAATTTTTTTTGGCAACTCCACCGGGAACATCCCCAAAATGGGGCCCCAAAAAATCAATTTTTTGTCCGGCTCAAGCTAGAGTGCTGCTGTTTTTTGAAAACAGTAGATATTTAACAGACAAATATTTTGACATAGTTTGGGGGTGCCACATCCCCCTGGGGAACCCCCAAAAATCAATTTTTTGAACGGTTCAACTTAGGGTGCCAGTGTTTTAAGATATCAGCAGATATTTAACAGACAAATATTTTGACTCTACTTTTATGGAGGTTCCATAATCAGATATTTTTGAATAATTGCTGATTTTACGGTAGACAAAAAGTACTTTTGAGCGTCACAGCATTAGCTACGCGTCGGTCGTTCACTGGGTTTGCTGGCAAACTCCCATCTACTGTAGTTGCTGTTTACTGTGAGTACGAAACAAAAATATCTGCCCTGGCTTTGGTCCTGTCAGCGTAAAAGCAAGAATAATTCGACAAAAAACAGAGCCAAGATAAAATAAAGCATTCTATTTACGATATCTATTTACTATTTACAGTACATATTTGCTATCGATTTAATATTTCTTTCGAATTCTATTTACTATTTACGATATTCTATTGTAAATAAAATGTTTCATTTTATCTGGTTGTTTTGTTATAGCTCTTTACATCGTCCCGTTTTTCTACTCCAAAGGATAATTTGCCCCAGCCTTGTGTACTGACAACGTTTCCGCCAAGTATAGACCCATGATCTAAAGAAAATAAATACTTAATAAAAAGTCCACGTTTAGGCCACCAGTTTTTTTATCAAATCTTGTCCAACTAAATCTTTTGCGAAAGCGATCTCTAAACTGGTCAATTAGAACCTACTACTGCATTTGTACAGTATTATGCCATCATCAATGCTCTGAAAGAAGTAAAAATCATTTAGCGATTTTACTATCTATGACTGAAAGTGCTGAGACGTCGTTTTTATTGTGCTATGATAATATAATCTGAGTACTAATCTCACCCTGGTCCCGTTGTTGCATTCTTAAATGATGCGTATTACGACAATCATCTCTGCTTGGTGGCCATGAAGAATGAACAAGCGGCTAATTCAACCTTTGAAAAATCAACAGGAAAACCAAAAAATGGTTGCGGTGCTGGTGCGAATTGGCCCAAACCATTACATCGCCTTCGCGTTCTTTTGTTTAGAAGATAACGACGCAACAAAACCAATCATTTCTTCAATCAACAATTTCGTAAAATTGCTGGTGTACTTTAACCTTATTTACACTGGGGATTCCGACTGCGTTGGTGGTCAAACACTTTATTTAAAATAAAGCTAAATGATAGGCTTTCAATTATTTTACCGGAAATTTCTGTCTGCTTTTATATTAATACTGACTAAAATACAGTAAAACCAAATTCAAATCCTTACCGTACTTGAAAATTAACCTCAAATCAAACTCACTCCCAAACCTTCACTTCGAACTCCACTTCACTTCGAACTTCCAAATCTTAACAAATTTAAAACTTCACTTCGAACTCCCAAATCTTAACAAAATTAAAAACAAACAAAAAATGGCGGATGAATATTTTCCTTTTCCGCTCTGCTCTCTTTAACTCGAAATTTTCGGCTGAAAGTAATAATCGCTGCCATTTTTAATTCGTGTTGTGTTTAGAATATGAATAATTTTTGTTTCAATTACTTTATGAATACTTTTTGCTTAGAATACTTTATGAACGAATTCGAGAGAGATTTTGGTTCGGCGCAAACGACATCGCGACTGAAGGGAGGTGGTTTTGGGTGAATGGACAAGACGCTAGAGGTGATTCTGTGTGGCATCCTGGTCAGCCGGACGGTTCAGAGCAGGACTGTGGCGATATTGCGGAGTGGAGCAAAGTGTTGAAAGCGGATGATGTCCAGTGCCATTATACCCAGCCTAGTGTTTGCGAAAAGCCGATGTAATAACGATGCATGCTCAACCCTATTTGCAAGGAAAAAAAAGCGGGGGAAGGGGAATGTTGCAAATTCCACTAGATAAAAACTTGGTTCAACTTTGAGGTTCGTCAAATCCAATGTACAAACAGTTGGAAATTTTTGCCCTTATGAGACTAAATTAACGAGATTAAGAGGTACGTGGCACCATCACTATAAGTTAGGTATTTAATGATTTTACCCAGTACACAAAAAAAGGAAGTTAGAGGCAAAACTATAAATCGATTAAAAATAGCATCATATATGGCTCCTAACGAACTGTGATATTACTATGATGACGCCATCAACTCAAAACCTAAATCATAAAATAATTGGTGAAAGTCTGCAAGCCAAATTTTGTGCTTCTATTTTTTCCAATAGCAGGTAAAATTTCCGACACCCCCGTCCTTTGTAAAAATTGCTTTGCGAAAATAACTTGAGTAAAATAGGGTGAATACATACCGGTACTTCTAGCGTGCATGTATAAACTTGTATCAAATTTTGTAAGTTTACTGTACAATTATTGTACATTTTGTACGTATTTTGCGTCAAACGATTGTTTTATTTTTGTTGTTGCACCCGGCTTTAGCTGGCACTGCGAATCAATAACGTCTGTCCATGAAAGTTGAAACTAAACTCTGTTGTAGAAGTCAATGCAACTCAAGAAAGATATTAAACAAATCAAGCAACTGGGTTCTTTGTAAACATTATGAGTAGTGCTAATAAATGTAACCGGCCGCTGGTTGAGCGGTAAAGCGTTCGACTCTGGAGCGGGAGGTCAGAGGTTCAAATCTTGATCCGGTCAAATTGGAAATAGTGTTGCCACCACTTCGCCATCGCTGCACCATTTCTTTGAAAAGGAGTTGTGATGCCTGCAGGCGGAAAGGCTCAGAGATGGGGCCTTCAAACTCGTTACACACTTAACCCTATTCGGCCCAGGGGGGATCGATTAGCTCCCCCCCCCCCCTTCACTTATTTTGAAATTTTGTTATGAAGCAGTCAAGCCACAATAATCAAATTTCTTGACTTTTCCTAAAATTTACTGCTTCAACTTTCATTTGTAAAACCATTGTCGTATGACAACTAGATTCGGAGTTATTAAACGTTTCTCAACGTCGACCCTGCGTTTCTGGCAAAATTTTCGAAAAATTAATTTAATCCTGTTAGTCCCAATTGTTCGGTCGTAATTAATAATTTTACGCTTTTTCGAACGTAAATCCAGTGACCACTTGAACACCTTTTGTTTCTATCGATGTTCTAAAAAAGCTGTGACAATAGATTTTCATTTACTAGTTTGCCTGAGGCATTATAATTTTCATTATGATTTATAAAGCTCACAGCTGAATTTCTGTGATAATTTGGTATAGTTTTACCAAATTTCAAACTAAGCTTTATTTTTAGCATTTCGCTAATAAGTAAGAATTGCGATTTAGCAAAATAAACGTATTTATTGATAAAAGAATTAGAGGCCAACGTAAGCGCAAATCCTTTTGTTTTTTGCCAGTATTTTTTTTTCACGTTGCTGATATACGAGTAGTACAGTAGTCAAAAGTGTCCATAAGTTATCAAGTGTGTGGCATGTAGCATGAATTTCGGTAGTCTTTATGTTCGAAATTTGTTTTTGGTGACTAAAAATAAGAAAAATGACGCAAATTTTAAATAAATTTTTAGTTTCTGCTAAGTGGCAGTATCAGTAGAAAGATGTTCATTTCATTTTTCACAAAAACATACGCATATTTTTGACTGCCTGAGGTTTTTTCATGAAGTTCAAGTGATAACATCCAAAACAGAAATTTGCCTGAGTGTCTTTGCGCGTGACGTAGCAGCACACTGATAACTTCATTGTGCGCATACGCTTTGTTTTCATCAAATTGCAACATTTCATGCGAGTAGGCCTTTGCGATATTCAATAACATTGCAAGAAGTAGAGAGTTTTCGATAATACTTGTTTCGGAATCATTATTTTCAATTTTTACCTTTTTTGTTATTCAAGGTTATTATTACTAAAATCTTAGCGTAAAAAATGCTTTTCGAAGCAATACCCAATAACTAGTGTAAAACGTTACCAATTTCTTATAAAATTCCCATCAAACTAAACAATAATTATTGAGCATGTACAATGTACGTTGTAAAATGTGCTATTTCATGTGGTGTATTCTACTTGCTACCGCATTTATTTTCGTATTAGATGCTACTACAGGCCTACAGCATGGCCTACTGTTGCAGATATTACTGAGTTTCACATTGATTTTTCATTTGTGGTCTATAATGATAGATGGCAACCGTGGCATGCTGAATTTGAAAAATTTATGTTGTTTCGTTACTTCTCAATTTTCGGTTTTATGGGTGTACATTACAACCAACAAAAAATATGTTTGTAGATACAAAATATAAAAACGGAAAGCAAATTCTCTACTAGCAGACTTTGCGTGCAACAATCCGATTAGCTGACCGTTTAGTAAATGAATTTATTCAGATTTTTTTTGTGATTATAAATAAGATATCTAAATTCACTGATGTCGTTAGCAAATTTTTTAATGTTTCTAATTTGCTGCAACTGTCTAACGGCTTTATCGCATACAAACAATATTGTTGGTTCCGGATGAAAGGACCAGGGTTGTATTTAGGGGGGACATGGTGCCATGGCCACCCCCTTTGGGTCGTCAGTATAGTATTATTAGCATAGAATAGTATGCAAAATTGCGGCATGCCCCTCTATTTGTAATTTGAGCAGAAAGTTTGAGCACAAAAACGGACAAAATCTGACTAATAACCTTTTTTTTTCTCTTCACCTAATTTTGGGCAGGAAAACGGACTGATTCTGAGTGGAGAAATTTTTCTTTTGGTCTTCATTATTCTCAAATTTCCTGGCACCCCCCTCCCCCTTTAAAAATTCTGTGTACGCTAGTGGTGAGGACAATAGGAGTAGAATAGCATTGAAGATTTTGATCAAAGATGAGAACTGGCAAATAAATTGCTAGCTTTGGGATTATACTATCTTTTTTAATGTTTTTTCTAAACTTATTCAACACTAATCCCAGTAACAACCAAAAGTTTGCAACAATTTGTAATAAGCCATCTCTGAAATAAAATCTGCAAGATTATCAAGACAAAATCATTACGTTTGGGAATTAGACATTCTTTGTAGAATGATACGAATAGTGATAAAAAGAATGGTATTTCGATCAGTACAACCATTAATTGTAATTACAATGTTGGAAACAATTGTAATTTTTGCTTTTTAGTTCTGAAATCATTTGTGATAATACACTAGAAGGTAAGCCATTTGGGTACTATATAAGAGTTTGGAAAATCTTATGACGAGCAATGATTAAATTAGTTTAGGTTTTCTTATATAAACGTCATAAAAACTACAGAATTTTTGAACTTTTGAGAAAAAATTACTCTCCAGTATTATTAGACAACGTAATCTTTCACAACGTGAGCGATAAAAAAAAATTATTCGGACGCCAAAACCTATTACAGTACTCCAAAATATCCAAACTATTATTCTAAAAATTAACCAAGAATCCGACTACCAAGTTAGACCAATTTCTTTTTTTTTCTTATAATTCAAAATTCCGTGAAAAATCGTACAAAAAATAGTTTGAAAAAATCAACATTTACTAGTTTGAAAAAACGTCAATAATAGTTGAATTGAAAATTAGTTTGAAAAAACTCCGAGCGACACATTTTGAAAGTTTTTTTCGTAAGTTCGAAGTAATTGCATTTTTATTTACCAAGTTGTATATAGACAGCGAAAAAATTGTACTTTTTTTTAGAAAAGGCTGTCGTTTGCCCATCTGTCTACCACACGCGGTGAAAGCTTCACACTGCCCACTTTATTGCTAATATTCAGCTGGGAAGCTGGATGTAAGTACAAACTTTTTTCAAATTTTGGTTTGACCAGAGCGGTAATCGAACCCAAATCTTCTGTATCAGCAGCAGACGCTTATCAACTCGACTAATGATAAAAATGTTGTAATAAAAAAATTTTATAACAGTGTTGTTATATACAGAATGCTATGCTGCACTTTTGATTAGGTTTAGCATTGCCAGATATACCATTATGAGAATGAAACCCATAGTACAAGTTTTCCGAGTGAAAACTCTTACCATATTATATTAGACTGCGAATCTTCAGCTTACCAAAAATTACATCAAAATTCAACCAATTTCATTGACGTTTGTTACAACTATGTTATATACATTTAGACACAAAATGTAAATGAGAAAAATTAGTGATTTGATGCTTGTTCTTTTATAAACTTTTGTACAAAAAATTTTGTAGTGTTTAGCAAAAGGAACTACAAGAGTAACAAATATTCAGCTTGCAATTAATCCAGCAACAAACTAATGTTTTAGATATTTTAGCACAATAGAAATAATCTTTTAATTTAATCCGTAATTATCTCGGAGTTACTGAATAAAACTCCAGCTGCGATGCCGCGTCACGGCAATCAAACGCTTATTAACATTGTGCAGATAAAAAGCGAACCGATCGCTTCTGATAGTTATTGACTTATGTTCAAATTTATTGAAGATCACGGTTGCAAACATAATGACAAAAAGTTTGGACTTTTTGTCAGAAAATTGAGCTTCTCGAAAAGCAAAAACGGATTTTTATCTTTTGTAGTTCGGGAGTTATTAACGTTTGAATTTGTTGTGTCGAATCGATCCCCCTGGGCCATTAATCAAAAAATTTTGCCTGGTCCGAATAGGGTTAATACAGCTAGTGTAATAAAAGATTTAATTTGCCAATAAAATGTGTTAAAGAAATGGAGGATCGCTTTGGATAGACAGTGTCAATTAAAATCCTTTTTTTCAAAACGTCATGCTACACCTTTATCATGCGTTAAAGAGTTATTGCAATAAACGTATAGTTCAGAGTTGTAAGTGGAGCTGAGCTTGACGGGTTCGAACCTATAATACAGTATGTCGGCCTTAATTCGGGCTTGATTTAGTATTTGCCTTGTGTTTTTGCCTTTTAGATGCTACAAAAGCGTAACTAAAATAACTATGCTACTCCCTCAATGACGACTTCTTTTAAGCATCAATACGATTATTATTACACAATCCTTATTATTACTTCAGAATTTGTATTTACTTTTATCGCATTATTATGACCAATAATATAGACATTTTTAAAATCTATTCTAATTTTCTGGCTTTTTTGGGCTTGGTTTTGAATTCAAATTACTTTTCGGGTTTGGGCCGGGTTCGGGCCTGTACTTGTCGACACGTTTACGACTCTGGTATGGTATAATAATTTAGGGAACCACTAATCCAGGTTCTCTCATCATTTTTATTACTGTGGCACATTTTCATTTTGAAAATTTTTCTAGGCCCTTTACTGCAATTTTCTGCGAACTTTCAAACAATCTTCAAAAAATAAATCATCGCATCGGAATGCGCAAGTTTTCGCACTAATAAAACTTTTTAAACCAAATAGCCAATTTTTCAAACAGCTCTGTGGCACACCGCGAAAAGTCCACCGGTTGAGAACCACTGCATCAATTCAACCTAAATGCAAATATTATAGTTTTTGCAAGTCGAGCTAAATAAATCGTCTCTAAATGTCCTTATCGAGCTTAAATAAACATTTTTGAAAATTTAATAAATTGATCATTTTTACCAAATCGCTAAATTTGTTCATTGTAATAATAAAAAAAAGCTTGTTTTGTTTCGTAATTATTTTATAAGCAATCAAATTTTAGTTAAGTTACAGTGCTTTTGACTGATGAGAATAATGTTCACAGAAGGTTTGCATCTAATTCAAGAATATGATGCAATAGATTTAAATTACAACACTTTTTCTTATAAAACAAAAAACAAAAAAAAAACAGAAAGATTGGCTTTCGCGCGCTGTTACAATCCGTTTGCGTCCCCAAATTTTATTTCGGCATAAAGTGGTTTCTGCTATTGAATTGGCTAAGTACGGTCACAAAATGTTTAATACAAAGTTTAACGCAGTCACATGAAATTATCTATTCTAAACTTCAATTTTGTAGTCAAATTCTATAAGTAGACATTCTAGGGTGGATGATGGCTTGCCTCAATTAACCCAACGTCTTTTCCCAATTTTCCTGTCGCATGTTAAACAATACCAACTAAAATATGGGTTTTGCTGTTGCTGAAAGGCTAAATGAGTTAGTCTTGTCTTGGCTGAAAAAACAAAAGAAATGAATAAAATTTTTCTATACACAATATTGCGATTTTGTATTTACAGCTCAACAGCAATAATTGCAATTTCAGGTGGCATTATGGTTTGATTGATGTGGACTTGATCCAGAAAAATTAAGTGAAGTTTCAGATTGGAACTAAAGTTACCACGGATCTTATCGTAACTAGCTAATCCAAATGTAATCATAAGGGACCACTGCATTACACACATCAGAACAATAACGTAGAATAAAAAAACACAAGCAGAAGTTTAGAGTTGTTATTAAGGTTACCACACATTATAAATTTTAACAAGAATATTGCAATAATTATTATTGTAAAATAAGAACGGGTAACGGTGCTAGGTAGACGTAGGCAAAAAGTTTTGAAGTAAAAATACTGCACTTAGAGACATATAGAAACGATAAGTGGGATCTATTCCAAATTTATTTCAGTAATGAAACAAAATTGTCTTTTGTCGGCTGATGAGTGCCTCGAACAAGGATAAAACGCGTCGCGAGGCTCAAATCCATTTATTGTCATTAAATCATTATTCACTTTGTGAGACAATGTTCCAAGTGCTCTTGTCGTGAACTTCCTCAACTGAATTTTATTCTGCAACAGTACACATACTTAATCGTTTGCGCGCCTTCTGGCCTAGAGGCTACCAGTGCGGAAGCCTAAAGAAAAGTCACCAGAATGGCGACTACTTAAACCAAGTAATGCGAAAAAGTTATCCTCCCACAGAATTCAAACATGCAGCCTGTAGATTACCGGTCCACAGCTCTGCCACCTGAGCTAGAGAGGACGTCTCCTTGCACGCTTAATTTTTAGCTATTTAAACCCAACAACAGATTATCAACATAATAGAAATATTGTTTTACTCGTTAATAAATTGGTAGAGAGAGAAATTGAATATTTTAGTAACTGTATTTAATTGAATGAAATTTACAAGCATGAACTTGATTCGATCAGTCGATAGAGAGTTGGGATGGTGAAAGATTTGGATGGTGAAAGATTGCTGACTACTGGTTCGATCCCCAAATGGGTAAATACATTCTTACCAATTCGGTAAAATAAATAAAGTTTGTTTCCAATTGGGGTGATAGTCAGCCTTTCCGCAGTGTTGGTCCAGTTTGACTGAACAAAGACTTAAAAGAAGAACGCAAGCAGATTACTCTTAGTTGATGGGGCTACAGAGACGCCAAAAACTTGTTTTAGTGGTTGATGCACACAAATGACGGCACAACACAATATCCGAATGAGTTAATTTTGAAAAATAAAAAAAGCGTAATCAGCGAGAGGAAGGATCTCACTTCGCCGAAAGGTCTATGGTAGGTTTCAGCTTTTGCCGAAAGGTTCAGTCGCCGAATATGTTCCAATTAAATAGGCATCTTACTAAATAGGCACCTTATTAAATAGGCACCTTACTAAACTACAATAGCGCATTAACAATAGCAATTAATAGCAAAACAATAAACTTAATAGACCGACCAGTTAGACGAGCGGTAACGCGTTTGTGTCTGGAATGGCAGGTATGAGGTCGGACTGGTCACATCGGACGCAGTGTTGCCAACGGCTTGCGACCGCTGCAACAATTCTTCAAAAGGAGCAGTGTTGCCCGGACGCAATGAAGCGGAAATGAGTCCCGCAAACTTGTTACACGCATCGGTAGCCTCAAGCAAGTTTTTTTGTCTTCTGACCAAGAAGATAAATTTTCAAAATGCAATTAATGATTTCAGGTTCAGCCAGCGCCAGCAGATAGCGCATAATGCTTTCTGTGACAACATTGATACCAAGACAGTGTTGGACTGTTTGCGCCATCTTGTGACAACTCTTAACTCTTATCTTGCCAAACTGTACGAGCGCAAAGCGACACCTAAAGGATAGATCCTAAAAGTCATAACGCAATATGTAACAAGAATTTTAAAGGTGATAATTTACTTTTGACTTAATGCACTCGTCAGTAGATTTCAATATTTAACCATTTGGTACATTGAGTTGTAATCGTACTTACATGTTGATTCACCAAGTTGCTTTGACCAGTAGACAGCGATGGGACCACTCGGTCTTCGAGTCAAGCTGCCACCTACCCACCTGTCAACCACACACGGTGGAGGCTTCACACTGTCTTTTTAATTGCTGAACGTCAAGCAGGAAAGCTGTGAACACCAAGTTTTATAGCATTTGGTTGGATCCGACTGGGAATCGATCCCAGGTCTACCGTTTCAATAGCAGACACTTTATCCACTCCACAACTGATCGATTTTAAAACCACTGTATGGCTAAGATAGATTGCTGCCTTCTTTCGATCGCTTGTCCTTGACGCAATTGATGATTGCAATTGCTTTTTATGCGTACTCTTCTTAATATTTCATTTTTATAACTTCAAGTGTTCGGTGTTATTTCTGGTGAGCAAGAGATAGGTTTTCCACTTAGCGCCGCTGGTGGTCGCGCGAATGTTGAGTCAACCCTAATGCCCTACCTCACTACGTTATCAAACTTCAGGAAAGAAGTGAGATCGGTTGCCAGGCAAAATAAAGGTAATTTAAGGAATTTTGTATCGTGTGTAGTAAATTTATATCCGTTTCTCGTTTGCTGAACCCGCTCTTTTCCATACAAGGAATAGTTCATTAAGGAGAAACGCTCCCCGTGAGTTGGTTTTCAGAAATCAATTTGTTGAGCGATAACGCGTTCTTCTTTGGAGCGGGAGGTCTGAGGTTCAAATCTCGGGCCGATCAAATCGAACATAACCTTGTCAACGGTTCGCCACCGCCGCAACATTCTTCGATAAAGAGCTTTGTTGCCGGAACGTAATGACGCGGAGATGCAAACGCGTTACACGCTTCGGCGTTATACAGCTATTATAGTGAAAAATTGATTGGATAAACAAAGGGTTGGTCAACTAAGAGATGGAGTAAAGTAGTAGAAAAAACGAATTAGAAGTCTTAAATCGGCCAACCTTTGAATCATGAGATGGCCGAGCATAAAGAGAAGATAATCACGAATGCGCTTGGTTTCTCGTGAGTGTTATTAAGGTAGAACACTTCACGGACTTCCGTCACTTCTTTTTGCGAGGGTAAAATCCTAAGCGACTCCGGCTAAGTTCTGCAACTGGCTCATCTTGGTCGGGATCGCACAAGCAATTATAATTAAACCACGATTAAATTTTCAGACGTCAAGACCTTAAAGATGTGCGATGCTCTACGCGACCATGTCCTACCACCGCTAGGTGTCAGGCTGGAGGACAAGGAAGGGGCGCGAACTGTTGTCAAGTTAGTTGACCCCAAAGTTCTGATGAAAGAAAGAGAAGAAAAATATAAGGTTTGGTAAAAACTGCAAACAATAATTTGCTCTGCATCCAGGTGTAATTTTATATCGGCAAAACTTGACGTCATCGACAACTTGCAAAAAGTTTTAACCTGTTGCAAACTACGCGAGCGGTTGCTCAACTTCACTTAGACCAAATTTTTGATGGGTGGTTGACCTATTTTGAGCAAGTGACAAAAGCTACCACTTGCGAAGGTTACCAAGCTTTGTGTCCAATTTAGCTTTAACCAACAAAGGCTTTTAAAGTCTGTTGAAACAAATATACGGAAACAAGGTAGCCCTGGAAAACTCGTTGTTATTTGTATAACGATAAAGCTTTTTCAGTTGCAATCTTACTCAATTAAATTCTGATGATCACTCAATAAAACGGGCCTTGTAATCATTAGGGTTTTGTTTAAAATGTCAAGCATGCAAAAGGCTGCGAGTTAATGGTGTACGAGTTAGTACAATTATACATGTTTGTTTTGTTAGGTAATTTTTTAAGGCTATGGATGTTTTAGAAACTGCTCTAAAAGCAATCGTTTTTTTATGTACACAATTTAGACGTACAATTTCTACACTTCCAAAAAGGAGAGAGGGTGTATGAAAAAGGTTGAGGCCCCTACTTCAGGGTAATGGATAACAGACAGGCAAATTTATCGCTGGAAGAAAAAGGCAGATTGGAGAAGGAAGCCACAAAGCTTGCAGCTGCGAAGAAGAAAGCTGAGAAGGAGGCTCAGAGGAGGATTCCCGCCAATCAGCTCTTCGTTGAAGAAACTGACAAATACTCGAAATTCGATGAGCAGGTAAGTAGCAGATTGCAATGAAGTTTCGCATCAACAAGTTTCTAAACGTTAAAATTCTTACTGAGAAAAGTTCTCGGATTAAAAAGCAGCAACTGCTGGTTTCAGTGACTGCTTTTCTCAAAGACCACCAGATCATTCTGCAGTTTGTTTGCAGTTTGCATAGGTCTATTAATTATCGCTGTTCACAGTTTCCAAAGATTTTCCGATCGCAGCTTAGTTAGTGCATTTGAACTTATTTCTATCTTGAAATTAGATTAGACTGTAAAATGTAACTTCCAAAGCACAAAAAGATCACCATAGCAATAAATATTTCCTTACGATCAGCTCAACAGCGTTAATACGTGTTCTATAGAAGCGAGTGAATAAAAAGAAATGTAAATTACACGCAAAATGTTAACGAATTAACGAACTTTATTAACTTTTGTTAATTAAAGCTGAAAATTACGGATTAACGTTAACGGAGGTGTGAAGTTTGTTAACGGACTAGTGGTTAACGAAGCTAACGTTTTGCATTAACTTGCCCACCTATGCCTAAATGTATTCAATTGCTCCTGCATCCACACTTCTACAGCACGGTTGAGTTTCACTGCTCAGATCTTATTTCCGGTTAATCCCCACCCTGAATAGTTACGACTGTTAATGTGAACTATCTGTGCCAGGGTTTCCCTCAGTTTCAGTAATTCTTGCTTATGGTAGCTTCGTTAGTCATAAATTTTTTGCAAAAACGCGTTAAAGTGAGAAATGTGCAGTGCCAGGCCCTTAATTTTTTATGCTGCACGATGTAACTACTGTACATTCCTGCTATTCCATTGCAAAAACTGGTTAAAAATTTTGGTTTAAATCGCTTTCAATGCTTGGTGAAAATGTTATGTTACTTGACCTACTGTTGTCGTTATTAGCTGACGGTGTATCTTTGTAGGGTGTGGTTTCATATTAACAATGCAGCAAATTTGTCTGAAAAATATCAAGTTTATATTGTTTCGCCATTATGTTCGCTGCTTTTTTCGAACTTAGTTAATAAACGACTGTTGGTGTGCCGGAATATATTGTTTTAAAATAATTGCAAATCGGTAGGATGCAAAAAAAATTAAGTCTGCATCATGATCAATGCTTGCGTCGGCAGAATCGAAATTTAAATGTCGTTGTAAATGAGGATTTATCACACGTTTTAGCATCAAGATTGATTACTTGAGAGCAAATTATCGAAACAGCAGATTGAGCCTTGGTGTGAACTTATTTACTTCACACTATTTCATACCAAAAACCAAAATCATAAATGCGCAAAATTAAAAAAGATCTAGAGGCATTTCGCATCAAATTGTCTCGAACCAAATCCAACAAGTCAAAAAGTCGCGTTTCTGCAAGCGTTTTCGTTCTCAGCAAAAAAATAATCATCAAAACCTGAAAAGTAGTGGCTAAAATAAAATGTACGTATACATAGTACTTTTTTGCTTTGGCTTAGAGGGTCGTACTCTTGATTAATGAAATTGCTACTGAGCTCTTTATCGCTCATTACAATGCCGCTGAAGCAGTACTGAATTGGCAAACCGTCACTTGCACAGAGTAGTTTAGTTTCTGGTTTGGGACGGAAATCGACAGCACATGATATAAAAGATAGATGTCATACTTAAGCCGGCTTCTCTTCAGTATTCATTAACCGTATACACCTCTTATAATCAGTGGTGTTCATCAGCGGAAACGCACCAGTTCACTCGAACCGATTTCCGAACTCAGAGAACCTGTTAATAAAAATAGCTTGCATCGATATCCTTAATTTTTGACCCTAGCAAACCGGTAACCAAGTTTCGCGAACCGGTTACAAACACGGTTTCTACAAAATTTGAAAAAACCACTGGTTATAATTAACGACATTTATTGATAATTCGGTAATTTCAGTCTTCTGCAAACAAACTATAGTAATTAGTGAATTAAATTTAATTGAACAGTCACAAGTTAACAAGTTCCTAAATTTTTCCAGTATTTTTGGGCAAAATTTCTGGTCCTAGACTAGGGTTCGCATCTTGACCGGCTGCCGTCTACTGGATGTATATTATCGTAACTTATCTGTAATATTCCAGCCAATCAGTGGAGTGGATAGTGCGTCTGCTACTAAATAGGTAAATCTGGGTTCGATTCCCGATTGGGCCAAGATTGAAACTAAAGTTGATACTTACAGCTCACCGGCTTGGCGTTCAGCGTTAAAATAAACAGTGTGAAGACTCCACCGTGTGTGGTAGGCAGGTGGCAGCTTGACTCGAAAACGAAAAGTCGCCTTTGCTGGCGACTTTTAAAAATGTAATATTAGAATTAGGCCTATTACTTTATAGCACACCACACACTTGCCATAACCAAGCTGACTGTAAATTGCTGCAATTTCTGATATGCAAAATTTGCAAGCCGTTAGACATAAAAAAATCTGTAGTTCAATGCTAAGGCAACATTTTTCGTGCTATGCTGCAGTTTTTGTTCTAAAAAGTGTCAATGCAACAGAGTTTGTTGAATACTTTTGATTACAAGTTGTGTCAGCCGATGTATTAACAATTAGGTGCCATTTCAGCGGAAATGATTCTTTTTATAGCATATCGCGTAATAAACATTTCTTAACAATATCTAGAGTTGCTGTCATCGCCACCTCCACGGAAAACAGGGAAACTAACTGATCCTATCAGAAAAACTTTATTTGCTAGCAAAAGTCAGACCATATCTAAAAGAGAAGCCGATTTGTCGACCGTAACAGCTTCTTCAGCCGATTTTTTTTCACGTTTAATTCAAAATTGCTAATAAATAACTGAGCATTGTTCCTTGCCCCAATAGAGCATTATTTTACGTTTGTTCTTCTGTGTCAATTTATGGGTTCGGGCTTGTATTTTTGAGTCAGACTACAAATTACGAGGTTGAGGGTTTGATTCTCTGTCGTTTCAAACCAACAAATACACATGGGTGCAGGCTCGGAATGATTGCTTAAAAGGATAAAATTAATTAATCCGTTTTGAAATTTGACCTTTTCAAAAGGATGACTGAATTCGTGCAATGCATTTTTGCACATTTTAACGTTTACAACCAAAGTCAGCCGTTCTTAGAAATCATTTTTATCTAAAAAATTGGAAATGGTTATAAGAAATTTACTCAATTAACTTTCAAGAACGTTATTCAAATTAACAGCAGAGAAAAGACAAACAATTTTGTAAGAATTTGTTCTTGTGCTGTTGTTAAAAATCTAATTAGCTTCGCTGCAAAATTTTGTAGTCACAGCTAAAATGCAGTGCAAAGATTGAAGTCAACTTTGAAATAATAACACGAGTTCGATTCCCGCTCATGTGGAAACTAGATTATTTTTTGGAGTACCGGTATATACTTGAGGTATCTTTAGCCTTATGTCGTTCATGTCTATAATAGTTATACGGATAGATTTAAAGAAAAAACCCAGTATTCCGACTTGAGGAATAACTAGAGAAAAAAAAATAGAGAATTTTCTGTGCTACTTAGATACTGGCGTTCTAAAACAGCAAAAGTAAGTGAGAGCGATAGCTGTGGTAAGCATATTGTGAGAGAACAAAAAAGATCTCACATTACAGCTACTGCACAATGTGAGAGAGCCAATGTAACTCCTAAAACAATGGTCTGATTTTTCCAAAGTGGGAGAAACCTCAAAAAGGGTGAAGACAGAGACACGTGGAGGCATTTAACCAACCTCCAATACGAAAAAGGCTCTTACTGTAATGGTAATGAATGGAACTCCAGGCTCTTCTCAATGAAGTTAAAATTCAAAATTTGAAGCCTCGCGCGTGGAAAGCAGTGGAGCAGATAAGAAAAAGAAATTTGCGCAAATGAATCCGAAATAAATCAGCGAAAACAAATGAATTTAAAGGAACTTTTTAGTTGATTGAATTAAGATCAACAATTGGGTTAGTGAAGAACAAAACGTTCTAACATGTAGGAAATGGAACGGGCTCTTTTTCCATTATTTCCGTGAGGGCAAGTTCCATTAAATTGTGACGACTGATGGTTACACACCATTACAAGACTTGAAAGCAGAAATTTACCTACTTTTTAAAATTTTTTCCCATGTTTATTTTAATCTTATTCTTTGATATCACACAAGAAGCAACACAAAAACATATAAAATGAAACAACTTTGCTTCATTAAATATGTTTTATCCAAGAAAACGTACTCCAAGCTCCAAGCTTCATTTTTCAACACTCGAACAGCACACGGAGTCAGAAAAAGAAATAAATGACACGTCAGACGTTGATAATTAATAGACAAACTTGTAACTATAATTGGAGGATTGCTGCATCTACCGTATTACATCCAAGGCCGCCGAGAGCAGAACGTGGGCCCGGGGCCAGCTCAAATTTGACGGATTTCCGGTTTTGTGAGCTCCAAAACACACAAAGAAAATGCCTCAGTTTTGTCTGAATTTTGATGTGATCTCGAAAAAAAAAAGGTCTTCAAGGAAAAATGCCACTGTTTTCTCAGAATTTTGATGTTATCTCCAAAAAAATAAAAAATTAAAAGATCTTCGGTTTTCACATGTTGATTTCTCAGTGCCAAATTTCTCAGTTTCTCAACGGGCCCCACGATTGGCCACCTTAAAGCCCAAAGGCCCCCTCATGGGCCCCCTAAAGTCCATGGGCCCCGGGGTCATTGTCCCTGTCGCGATCGTTGATACTTGGCTAGAGTACAACCTTTAATCTCTAGAATCGTCCACGTCGACTAAAACTAGAGAACGACTGAGATGTTAATTGACGAATCGAAAACGGCAGTTGATAGTTCTATTAGCTTCTTGAATCTCAAAAAGCAGCACACCAATCTTAAATCAAAACTTCCATTTAAGATTGAAACATAAAACCACTCTCACTGAGCAAAATCGTTCCACTAAGACTTCTTACTATTGAAATAATATAGCCACAAGCTTATCGGGCATATACGAAATCAGTCGTAAATATACTACTACTTTATTTATTAAAATCGATTTCACCCCAGCGGGAAATCGCTGGGGTGAAATCGATTTTAATAAATAAACATGGCCTCAAACAATGATTTTCAACCAAAACATGGCCTCAAACAATTCTTGCTATTGACCAATTCAAATAGTAAAGGCCTAACCGCGATCGACCAGGTTCAGGTTGCCACTACACACTGTCGCGATCAACCAGTTTCAGATCGTCCACTATATGGCTGCACTAGCCAACCACAGATACACAAACTCGGCAAAACTGCCTACGAAACTAATATCTAATAGTCACCCACTCTTAGAATCTTAGAATATTAGAATGAAAAACGACCCGCCTATTTGTACTACGACAAAAGCTATCGAATATTCCTGAAAAATCCATGATACGCCACAATAGAAAAAGTATACTAGCTTACGATAATAAATTTCGACATAATTATGATGTCCCAAACTTCAAGTCTAAACATAGCAATTAAGAAGTCGTAAACAACCCAAACAATCGATAACTGCAGAAGATAGTAGAATATACTAGAAAAGAATTATCTTGAATATCTCGAATATTCTAAATCAAAAAAAAAGCGGCAAAAGTAGTAAATCAGTCACGTACATGTTGAAATACAGCAAATAACTATATCTCAGGTGTTCAAAATTATTATTTGTGACAGTCCCTCCTGCTCCCCTTCTCGTAGGCCCTGATTACATCAAAATATTATGTGCATTATGGGCCTATCTCCACTCAAGCAAACAGTGTTTGCAAGCGGTTGAAACATAATAAACAAGCCACAAAGTAATCTTTACGGCAAATTTGTTTTCCGCAAGCATTTCCCTTCTAAAAAATGGCAATGTGGAAGAATTTGTTGAACAAGTTTCGATTACAAGATATGATGGTATACGATTGTAAGTGAGATGTCATTAGCAAGCGAAAGTTGATTTGGTTGAAACAAAGGTTTCACGCAGTCGAATTGTGACTAAAGAAAGTAAAATCTTACATTAAAAATACTCTATGGTATATTACAATACATATTTATTTAAATAGAAATCTCGGCTTCTTCTAAATTTTGTGATCATTTTAAACATCTTCTTATATTCAAGAACAGTTTTCAATTAAAAGCGGCTTTAATTTTTTTTGCAATCACAATGTCACCAACGTAGCAAAAATTTAATTCGAGCCAAAACTGTTTGAAAACTTTGCAACTAACTGGGAATGCCACTCTGTAGCTGGGTTTCCAAAATTCTTTGCGTTGGAAGTTGAAGCCAGATGATAGTAATAATTGATTTGCTGCGGTCTGAATACTTAATTGTTTTTCTGGTCTTGCATTGTTAGGCGTTTACTGCAGCTTCTAAAAAAAAGGGCGGTGTCTATTGTGTTCTTTTTTCATTCCGGGTGGTTTCTTTTTGAGCGCTGGATTTAACCAAAGGCGGCTAATATTCGAAGTTTATTACACTAAATAAGTTTATACTAAGTTTGCACTAAAAAATTAAAAATTTACTAATGGTTAACCTAGCCAAAATTTCAAAACTTCGACTTAAACAAGAACTGTAGTCAAGATCAATAGGGTTATCAAAAGTTTGAGCAATCGCACTAGATTAGATTGGAATTGACCACATTCGTTTTGACCCTGCCTTTCCAGAAACATTCCACTTTAAGCACTACTTTAGAAGCCTTTCCTCTTTGTAAGTTATTACTTATTGGCATCCCTGACGTTTCTAAGCACTAGCCTAGCCCACTGAGGCCTACATTAACTTATATGATAGGTTAAAAGGCCTCAGTGGCTTAGCCTAATTGCGACGATGCCTTAAACATAAAACTGAAATGGCATCGCCGATGTTATCAACGTCAGGGTTGCCAATAAAAATTATGATTAGAGAGGCTCCAGTCATAGGCGTAGCCAGGGGGGGGCCCAAGGAGCCCGGCCCCCCCCCCCCCAATCAAAATACCACTAACGACAAAAAATTATGGCAACATAGCCTAGCGATGTTTAGTTGCAGTTTTTTGTTCAGTAATTACGCACATAACAGTAATTAACAATAATATTAATGACAACAAGGGAGTCCCGGGGCCCCTAACTAACAACCAGGGGGCTCTTACTAACAACTAAGGGGCTCTGGGGCCCTTCACCGACAACCAGGGGGACCCGATATCCCTAACTGAAAATCAGGGACACATAACTGAAAACCAGAGGCCCCAGGGCCCATAACTAACAACCAAGGGGCCCCTAACCAACAACCAGGGGGCCCCCTAACTGACAACTAGGGGTCCCCGGGACCCTAACCAACAACCAGGGGGCCAGGGGCCCCTAACCATCAACCAGGGGCCCCTAATTGACAAACAAAAAGCCTTGGGGCCATTACCTGATTACCATGGGCCCCAGGGCACCTGACTCACAACCAGGAGGCTCTGGGGCCCCAAACCGACAACGAGGGGGCCCCCCAAACGACAACCAGGGGACCTAGGGACCCTAACCAACAACCAAGGGGCCCTGTAGTGCCTAACTGACAACCAGGTTCCCCGGGGCCCCTAACCAACAACCAGGGACCCCGGGGCTCTTGACTAACATCCAGGGGCCCTGGGGCCACTAACCAACAACCAGGGGGCCCCTAACCTACAACCAGGGGGCCTCTAACCAACAACCAGGGGGGCCCCGGAGTCCCTAACTGACGACCAGGGGGCCCCTAACCCACGACCAGGGAGCCCCAGGGCCCCTAACTAACAACCAGGATTTTCAGTTAGGGATTCCAGGGCCCCTAACTGACAACCAGGGGCTCCGTGGCCCCTAACCGACAACCAGGGGGCCCCAGGGCCCCCCCTAACTGACAACCAGGGAGCCCTGGGGCCCCTAACCAACAACTAGGGGGCCCTAGAGTCCCTAACTGACCACCAGGGGGCCCCAGGGCCCCTAACTCACGACCAGAAAGCTCCAGCGCCACTAATTAACGACCTTGGGCCCGGGGCTCCTAACCGACAACCAAGGGGCCCCGGGGCCTTTAACTGGCAACCAGCGAGCCCCAGGTCCCCTGACTGACGACCAAGGTTCCCGGGCCAGGGGCCCCTCAATTTAAATTTTTAACTATTTATATGCAAAACCTAGCTGTGAGAAATCTAAGAGTTTTGACCTAAAAGTAGCCACCCCAGGCCCTCGTTTAACGTTATTGTGAACTTAATGCTATAGCACAGGCGGTAATGCAAACCCCAACTGAAATACTACCAATGATAAATATAAAGAGAGCATAGCCAGTATGTTGTCCCTGTCCGGAATTGCAGTTTCTTTAATTTAGGATTTAAGCGTACAAAAGTAAGCAATAATAATAAGCACCACATGTCCACGTCATAATAATGTTATGCAATTCTTGGACGTTTCAAAAAACTTTCAAGTGACTTGACTTGAGTCCTATTCGTTTTGGAAAAAAAGTTTTGCTTGGAATGTTTTTTTTTATGAAAGAACTTATTAGGGGAGCGATCTTGTCTCAAAATCATTGACGTAGCCAGGGGGTTGCCGAGGGGACCCGGGCCCCATCAATTTAAATGCCAACAATGACAAAAACTTGTCAAAAAAGCCTGGTTTCTTCATTTTCAGTTTTTTTTTAGTATGTTTGCGTACATCAGCACACGCGTACAACAGTTATTAACAATTAATGATATTGACGACCAGGAGGGCGGCGCACCCCCTTAATTCAAGTTTTTCCAACCAATTTAAATGTATAACCAGGGTGAAATCAAGAGTTTTTGTCCCAAAAGTTCTCATCTAAAAGTTCAGGCACTCATCTAAACTTTTTATGAGCTTAATACAACAACCAGCACCGTATTTGCATATGGCTCAGTGCCAGGGCCCTGCCCTCAGATAGTAGGACTTTTTTTGGTCTTCATTTATATTTGGCAGGAAAATGTTGCAAAAATCCCCTAAGTGCCAGGGGCCCTGCGCAATGTAAATCCGGCCCGGGAATAACATGTTTAGTAAGCGTGACCATCTATTGTACCATTTTTCAATAACGATTCACCTCCACCTCGCCAGTTTTTACGCACAAAATACTTTTAAAAAATAGCTAAGGAAAATGCTTATTGAACAAACTACAGAATTTCAATTGAAGAGGCCTGCGTCCTTTGGCCGTACATGTACTCCTATAACTGGTAAACTTCATGACTAAACAAAAATCTTTAAGAAAAATCTTCGAGAGGATTATCATTTAGTGCTAAAGTATTGCAGGAGGCAATGTGCCTTACTTCCCCTTACGGACCAAATCACTTACAATTAAAATTTTACACAATAATGCAAGATTTTAAACGTGTTTTGGGATTAAATTGCAAAAGGAGGATTGAACAACTAAATTTTTTCGATTGGCTTTCAAATGTTAAAAATCTAGTTCTTTGAAATGGCTGCGAATTCGTGCGAAATGTGATCCAATGGGATTTAAATCGCTTTTTTTTCCAAAAACTTACAAAAATCGCCCAGCGGCTGGGGGTTTGCCCCCACACCCCCATAGCCACCGGCGGCTGGGGGCTTCGCCCCCAGACCCCCGTCTCTGATACGTTTGAGTACACTAGCTTACTCAAAACGTCTCCTAAGTTAGATTTGCACTTTCCAACAATTAGTTTTCACCCTCTCCCTTCATCAAAATCCTGGTTAAGTGCCATCTGGCTAAGGCTTCAGATCTGCCATTCTACGATATCTTTGCTCCACAAAAAGTTCCTTTTTCGAAAATTTATGATGACGTCATTGCATGTGATTTGTGGTTTGGGCCCTCCCCAATCAAAAATCCTGGCTACGCCTATGCTCCCAGTCGTGTTTGAAGTAGAACATCTCTAGAACGCTGGGTCATGAAGGATGGAGTCAACACCCATCTAATATGTTGTCATAGCTTTAGATACCCCCATTGGTTTTGCTTTCAGTCCTCGTTTAATTCGATTTTGCTTTTCTGCCAAAATTTGAAAAGTATTTCTCAACACGATAAAACTTAAAAATATCAAAAATTAACCAAAAAATGACAAAACTCGGTTTTGAATTTTTCGCCAAAACTTGAAAACTTGCTGACGGTCAACTTTGCCAAAATTTCAAAAACTAGCAGAAATTGATTTACAGTAGTTCAATTTTAATGTTTTGGCAAAATTTAAAAAGTTGTCCACGGTTAACCTTGCCTAGTTGTTCAAAAATTGATAGAAATTAACGTAACTCGATTCTGAATGTTTTTGCCAAAATTTGAAAACATGCCCATGGTTTGTTAGAGCAAAATATCAAAGATTGTCAAAAAGTCGACTTATTTTGCTTTTGAGTTTTTTTGCCAACGTTAAAAAATTTGTCTCTCACCTTGGAAAATTTTTAGAAAATGACAAAAAATTGATCCAAATTAGATTTGAATTTATTTTATAATTTTGGTAAAAAATTGAAAATGAATTTAAATCAATTTATGGAATATTTTTTACATTTTATGCACCAAGTTGCCTTGGTCAGGGGATAGCGAAGAGAGCTTTTGGTCTACGAGTAAGTTTTCAAAAAAATTGAAATCAATTTTTTTTCAAATTTGGACTTTTGGCAAGACTAAGCTCAGTAACTAATTGGCAAGTTTTGAAATAAAAAAACCGAAAAAATTATCAAAATCAAGTTTAATCGATTTTTTATGGCAAATTTGAAATGCTGGGCAAATTTTCAAACTAAGGCAAAAAATTCCAAAATTGATTTAAGTAGTTTTTTATCAATTTTTAAATGTTTGCCAAAGTTAACCATGGGCTAGTTTTCAATTTTCAAAAAAAAAAAAAAAATTAAATCAAATTAGGGGGGCGACTTTTGTCAATTTTTTTAAACTTTTAAAACTTTACCAAAAGTAGCAAAATTGACAATAAATTGATTTAACTCCATTTCGAACTTTTGCTATTGTTTCAATATTTGCCCTTGGTTAATTTTGCCAAAAATTGTAGAGATTAACAAATACTCAACGCAAATTAATTTTGAATTTTTGCCACAATTTGAAAATTTGCCTTTGCCAGAATTTTGTAACTTATTAGCCTTGCCCTAATTACAAGCATTGACAAAAATTTCACCGATTTCGATTTTGAATTTTTTGCCAAAATTTGAATCAATTGAAGAAAAGCTAAGAATAAGCTGCAATAAAATTATTAAAAATCTAGTTTACGTAGTTTTTGTCTTTTAGCGATAAAATTGATTTCAACTCAAACAGGTCATCATCAGTTGTCTTATTCAAATCGATATTAAACTATGCTTTAAATGTTTTTATTGAGACTGGTTTCTTAGCTGTTTAGAATTTGTCTTCATAAAGTTTGGGATTAAAGTTAATCTGGTGTCAACTTTAAATAACTTAAGGGAATCTCCTGTGATATTCTAAGTATACCTAAGGCCTGAAGTAAAACTATGAAGGAAAAGCTTATGATTGCAACTTTGTTGATTTTCACCTGCAATGCCCAGGAACACCTCACATGTTTGAGAACTGATGACGTATTAACCCCCACTCAACAACCCTCATCTAGAGGTCAGCAGGGACCCCCTGGAAAGAGGGGTCCGCGAGGAGAAGTTGGAACTGCTGGGCCAAAAGGAGCGAAAGGAGAGCCAGGGGTTCCTGATAATTCGGAGATAAACTCACTTCGAGGTCAGTTTTTCTTTATAATCAACATATCAATTCTAAAAGATAATTAATCAGCTTCTACGAATGCCACCGCATTTTAACTATTTTTATCCCAGCGTAAATTTTTGAAAAGAGCTAGCCAAGATAAACTTTAGAATCAAAACCAGCGCTTTTCAAGGCTACCCGTTTTCAAGGTGGCCTTTGTAACGCAGGTAGCTGGGCGGTTTGCGCAGCAGATGGCCGGCGGTCGACAGATTTTGGGCCGGATATAAAAGAGGCTGGATCTTCTTTGTTTCTTGTTTAACGTTTCAAACGTCAGGCATCCGTAGACCAACCAGTAAAAGTGGCCGTATATGACTTGGGCAGTACCGGGGCCGTATACAGCCACAAAACGTTCTTTGAATTGCAGATAATTTCACTGTCAGAATCGTAGTTACATTTTGTTCACCAAGTTGCCTTAGCCAGGAGGCAGCGAAGGGACTTTCGGATTTTTGAGTCAAGCTGCCACCTGCCCACCTGTCTATCACACACGGTGGAATCTTTACACTGTCTTTTTTCATTGCTCAACCCCAAGTAGGGAAGCTGTGAACACCAATTTATATAGTCTTTGGTTCGACCAGACCCGGAATCAAACTCAAGTTTACCAGTTTAGAAGCAGACACTTTATCCACTCGACTGCTGAGCAGTAAATTAACATAATGCTTTTGGGCTGCTAGTATTTTTCAAGTTGTGACTGCATTAGCTTTACGATCAAATGACGAAAATGTTTATTCTAATGACGGACCTTCAAACAATAAGTTATTTTCGCAGAAATGGTGAGCTCGCTTCGAGTTGAACTTGAAATGTTTCGAAGCAACGTCACTTCCGGTAAGCTTCAGAATTTGTTCTATTTTAAATCTTTTACTTTGCACAATTTTATACGCAATGCATAGCTCCATAATTACTATTATTTACACATAATAGATTAAAACGAATCATGAGAATTTTCCACCTTATTCAACTCCTAAATAAACAGAGCGTTTTTCAAACATGAAACTTTGTACACAAACCGAAAGTTTATAGCTTAATAATCGTAAAAATGAATTTTTAGTCGATGACATCATTGCAATGCTTGATATCATTCCTGATTTTGTATCCCTCAAAAGGTGGCAATTTTCAATAATGTCAATAGCGAATGAACATTTTGACGTAAGTTAGCTTTATGATTGGAAGTGGCAAACGTCTAGCTAAAATGATAACGTCACAAAAACATATGCTTTGACGTTATATGAAACTGACTTTTCAATTCAAACTGTCTTGAAATTTTTAATAAATGTTTTTGCCAAAATGTAGAATTCTAGCCCTGTTTTTATATTTTTAGTAATATTGTAGTAATACAGTCGCGGTAGAAAAATGGTTTTTAAAATAATAGCATAGGGAAGCTTGCACTAATTGCATACGCAATACGTAGCTCCATTTTAACTATTAGCCAATCTACGGTTGAACTTTGTATATGAGCGTCGTAGCGTAAATTTTCATAATATTATTATTGCATTTATAGCCTGATAAAGGCGCAATGTGAGACGCCAAAAGCGTTCGATATTTTTTATTAATCAACAAAAGTAATTTAAAGCATACTGCAAAATGTGTTGCTATACTAGAGCTAGCTTCGCTATTATATTCCAATGATTATAATCATGCAAAATTCTGTAACTGGGTATACATTTGCTTGCTTACAGCAATACGACGAGACGACGGCTGGTTCTCCCTTTTCAATGGCTACCAGTACAAGATCATATATTCGCTTCACAATTGGCAGACGAGTCGTACAATGTGTCAGCAAATGGGTGCCGACCTAGTTGTCTATGGAGTTCAAAATCCGGAGTTGAGGAGGTAGAAGAAAACATAACTAAACATTTTACGCTTACTGTATAGCGGAGGTGGGCACTTGCGCCACAACTATTTTACTTGCGATACCGCTTGCGCCGCGATTATTTTTAAACGGTTGCGCTGACGCTTACGCCGCAAGTATTTTAGCAATTTTGAGTGCAATCGCGAAAGCGTAATTCAAATACGATAAGAATGATTGTTTTTCAATAAACTATAATTAAAGTTAAGAAAAAAACATTGACGAGGTACATAAACTTAGCCAAGGTACATAAACAGGAAGATAACGACGCAACAAAACATTGACGACGCAACACATTGACGAGCGCAATCAACATTGACGACGCAACAAAACATTGACGAGCGCAATCGCGCAAGCGTGATTCAAATACGATAAGAATGATTGTTTTTCAATAAACTATAATTAAAGTTAAGAAAAAAACATTGACGAGGTACATAAACTTAGCCAAGGTACATAAACAGGAAGATAACGACGTAACAAAAACATTGACGAGGTACATAAACAGGAAGATAACGACGCAACAAAACCAACCATTTCTTCAATCAACAATTTCGTAAAATTGCTGGTGTACTTTAATCCTATTTACACCGGGAGGGGGTAGGTGGGTCTGATTGCGTTGGTGGTCAAATGCCCTGTTTAAAGTAGGGTTAAATGATATAGGATTTAATGATTTCACCAAAAATTTCTACCTGTTTTTATATTAATACGGACTAAAATAAGTAAAACTCAAATTCAGATCCTTAGTGTACTTTAAAATTAACCTCAGCTCTAGTCCAATCCCAAACCTTAACTTCATCTTTAATCTCGACAATATCAAAAATACAAAAATAAAATGCGCAAATGAATGTTCTTTGTTTTCGCTATGTTCTATTCAAATTGAAATTTTTGGGGTGAATAATGATCGTTTCCATTTTAAATACGTTTTTGGTTCAGAATGCTTTATGAATAATTTTTGTTTAGAATACTTAATGAACGGATTCGAGAGCGATTTTGGTTCGGCGCAAATGACATCGCGACTGAAGGGAGGTGGTTTTGGGTGAATGGACAAGACGCTAGAGGTGATTCTGTGTGGCATTCTCGCCAGCCGGACGGTTCAGATCAAGACTGTGGTGATATCGTGGAGTGGAACAAAGTGTTGAAAGCTGATGATGTCCAGTGCCATTATACCAGACCTAGTGTTTGCGAAAAGCCGATGTAATAACGATGCATACTTAACCCTATTTTACAAGCGAAAGAGGAGGGGGGACAAAATGTTGGAAATCTCATTAGAAAAAAACTTGGTTCAACTTTGAGGATTGTCAAATCCAATGTAAAACAATTTTGGAATTTTTGCCCCTATTAAGCTAAATTATCACTAAATAAAACCTACGTGACATTATCACTTTGATTGAGCCTTTATGATATTACCCAGCTTAAAATAAACAACTTACGGTCAAAACTATGAATTAATTAAGAATGCCATTGAAAAACAGCGTTTGATATGGCTCCAAATCAACTGTGATATCAGTATCACCATAATGAAGTTGTCAACTCAAAATCTTTATCCTAAAATAATTGGTGAAAGTCCACACGCCAAATTTTCTGCTCTTATTACCTCCAATTTATGAGTTAGTAGATGAAATTTCCTACACCCCCCGTCTTTCGTAAAAATAGCTTTGGGAAAATAACTAGAGTAAAATAGGGTTAATACACATGAGTATTACTATAGTATGCATGTATAAACTTTCATCAAGTTTTGTAAGTTTACTGTACTGTGGTGTGTATTTTGCTTCAAACGATTGTTTTATTTTTGACCTTGAACCTGGCTTTAGTTGGAACTCTGGATCAATAACGTCTGTCCATGAAAGTCCAAACTAAACTCTGGTGTAGAATTCAATGCAACTAAAGAAAGATATTCACCATAAGCAACTGGATCCTTTGAAAACATTATCAATAGAGCTACTGGCTGAGCGGTAACGCGTTCGACTCGGGAACGGAAAGTCTGAGATTGAAATCTCGGGCCGATCAAATTGGACTCAGTGTTTGCCAACGGTTCGCCGCCGCTGCTACATTTCTTCAAAAGGAACTGTGTTGCCTGTAGTAGGGGCGAAGATGGGGCCTACAAAATAACACGCTTAATATAGCCAGGAAAATAAAAGATTTAATTTTCCAATAAAATGTGTTAAGAAAAGGAAGCTAGATGAGCCGGCATGGTATCTGAATTAATTTTTTTTTTTCAAAACGTTACGCTACACCTTTATCACGCATTAGGGAATTACTGCTACAAGCGTAAAGTTTAGAGTAGTAAGTCCGTCGGACTTTTCGGATTGGGTTCGGGCTTTAGATTTGCAGAATGTCGTTCTTAATTTGGGCTTGATATAGTATTTGCTTTGTGGTTTCGCCTTTTAGATGCGACAAAAGTGTAATTAAAATAACTTTCCTCCTTACTGAATGAAGACCCTGCTTAAGTATCAATTCGATTGTTCTTACACAATCATTATTATTACGTCACTATTTATCAGCAATTAGTAAAGTTACTTTAATCGCGTCTGAGCAATAAGTAATAACATTTTAGATTTAACCCAATTTTCGGGCTTTTTCGGGCCTGGTTTCAGCTTTAAATAACTTCTTAATTTCTGGCCGGATTCCGGCTTATGTTTTTGAGTTTGTGTCGGGATTGGGTCTTTACTTGTAGGCTCTGTTACAAATCTGGTGTGGTATAACAATTTAGTAAACCACTTATCCAACCTACATAATATGATTAAAGTTTTTGCAAATCGAGGTAAATAAATTGTCACTAGATGTTCTAACTGAGCTTAAATAAACACTTTTAATAATTTTATAAATTGATCTTTTTCAAAAAAAAATCGCTGAATTTGTTTAATGTAATATGAAAAAAAAACTTGTTTCATTCTGTAATTAGTTTTATAAACAACCGAATTTTAATTGCGTTACAATGCATTTGCCTGATCAAAACAATCTTCATAAAAGAATTGCATATAATATTTGGATACGATCCAACAGAAATTTTAAATCACGAAACCTTTTCTAATAAAACAAAAAAAAAAACAAAAAAAAAAAAACCCAGAAAGACTGGTCTTCGTGGATGTGCTTCACAAACATTTCTGATCTCTGAATTTTACTGCGGCGTAAAGAGGTTTCTGCTGGTGAATTGGCTGAGTACGGTGACAAAATGTTTAGTTCAAACGCTGTCGCTTAAAATTGCCTATTCTAAACTTCAATTCTGTAGTCAAATTAATCTGTAAGTTGTTTGCTGACATTCTGGGGGTGATTACTTGCCTCGATTAACTCAACGTCTTTTCCCAAATTTCCAAACGTACTCAGCACGACACCAACTAAATTATGGTTTTTTCGGTTACTGAAAAGCCAAATGAGTTTGTCTTGTTTTTGCTGAAAAAACAACAAGATACCAAACAAAATATTTTTATATACAATATTACGATTAACGATGCAGGAAGTTCTGTTAATGTTACGATTTGTATTTACTGCACAACAGCAATATTACATTACTGCGATTTTTGGTGAAATGTTGCTTTGATTCATGTAGACTTGCTTCAGAAAAATTTAGCAAAGTCTCAGGTCTAAATTAGATTGAATTCGCCACGGAGCGTATTGTAATTAGCCAATTAGAATTTAATTATTAGGGACCACTGCATTACAATACGCACATCAGAGCAATAACGTAGAATCAAAAAAACACAAGCAAATGTTTAGATCTGTCATTAGGGTCACCAACATTATAAAATTTAACAAGAATCGCAATAATTATTGTTATAAAATATAAACAATTTCGAGGTGGTGCAAAAGTTTGAATATAAATTTCACCAAAGCCGATTTCATTTTGCTTTCGCAATAAGCTTTTCGGACAGAACCCTTCAGTTGTGATTTCTGTCTAGACAGAAATCGCAATTGAAGAGTTCTAGTCCGAAAAGTTTATGGCAAAAGCTTAAATAAAATCGACTTTACTGAAAGTCATATTAAAAGATTGTAAAATAAGACTGGGCAATGGTGGTCTGCAGTAGTTGGCGAAAAGTTTTGAAGTAGCAATACTGCACTGTGAGACATATAGAAACGGTAATGGGGGCCTATTCCTATTTTATTTGAAGCAAAATTAGCCTTTGTCGCCTGATGAGTCTCTCGAGCTAAGACAAAACGCGTCGTGACGGTTCGAAATCCATATATTGTGATAGTGTCATTAAATCATTATTCATTTCACGAAACATTATCTCAAGTGCTCTTGTCCTGAACCCCTTGACCGAATTTTATTTCACAAGAATATATTTATTTAATCATTTGCGTGCCCTCTGGCCTAAAGGCTGCCAGCGGGAAGCCCATGGAAGAGAAACCACAACAGCGACTACTTAAAGCAAGCAATGCGAAAAAGTTGTCTTCTCACAGGATTCAAACCTGCAGCTTTTTATATCACCGATTCAATGCTCTACCACCTGAGTTAGAGAGGACGTTTCTTCGCATGCTTAACTTTTTGCTATTTAAACCCAGCAACAAATTGTCAACATAACAGAAATACTGATTTACTCTCAAATGAATTAAGTTATTAGAAGGAGAAATTGAATATTTCACCAATTGTATTTAATTGAATGAAATTTAAATGAACTTGATTCGATCCGTTGGTAGAGAGTTTGGATGGTGAAAGATTGCTAACTCTCGGTTCGATTCCCCGCCTGGTAAATGCAATCTTGTGAATTTTGGAAAATAATTACTGTTTATTTCCCATTGGGGTGACAGTCATAATTTTCGCTGTGGTGGCCCAGTTTGACTAAATAAAAACTTACAAGAAGAAAACAAACAGATTACTTTAAGTTCGTGGGGCTAGCGAAACGCCAAAAACTTGCTTTAGTGGTTCATGCACATGAATGACGACGAAACACCACTACCGAATATGTTAATTTTGAGCAATTGAAAAGATTTGATCAACAAAAAGGAGTCTAGTTCACCAAAAGATTCGTGACGTATGTGCTCCAGCGGGCACCTCACTGGACTACAATGACGCATAATACTATAACAATAGCAATTAATAAGAATAAAAAGCTTAATAGCATTATGTAATCGCATCAAAACTTTAACAGCATTAAAGCTTGTAATTGTGATTACATTTACCAAGATGCCGTGGCCAAGAGACAGAGAAATCTTTTAGTCTTCAAGTCCAGCTGAACCCGTTTATCGGACAGGCTGGAAGATTCACACTATACTGTTTGCTGCTGAACGACAAGCAGGAAAGTTGTGAATAACAAATTTTATATTAATTGGTTTGACCCGACTTTTAAAAACGTGCGATATGTGATCCATAAGGCGTTGAAACGGCTATTTTTCTCAAAAAATGAAAAAAAAATCTTCCAGCGGCGGGGGCTGTGCCCCTAGACCCCCCTCTATGATGCCCTTGAATTGCACCATTTTGCTCAGCTCGACATGCAATTGATGCATTTACTCAACAAAAATTTTTAACTTTTGGTTCAAGCTCCCTTTTCCCCCTTATAGCAAAATCTTGGTTCAAAATGTTTACCAGAGTGTAGAAGCGTAGAGATGTCGACTAACAAAATAGTTAGTTCGTTTTTTTAAATGGCCTGCTGTTTTTGTTTTTAGAGCTTACCCAAGCTTGTTTAGATCACAGTGACCGCAGCAAATAAATTTTTCAAGCGATTATGGACAAGAAACAAAGAGCTAAGAAATGCTACCGGCGTTATATGCCTGTTTTTAGACTTGAATACAAAATTTTGTAAATTGCACATAATTTTCAGTTGTGCAAGATTAATTTTAATAATTCAGTTTATTATTTTTATTTTATTGAATTATGTTTAATAATTCACTAAAATAAACTGAATTATCAAAATTATTTTATAAAGTCAAATTTCGCTACGATTTGACATATTTCTGCAATATGACATATTGCAACACTATGTAACAAATCTGCTGCAATATGACATATTGTAACACTATGTAACAATATGTGACATATTGCAACAATATGTAACACAGTGCAGCGCAATATGTGACATATTGTTGCAATATGTAACATATTGTTGCAATATGTAACAAATTGTTGCAATGTGTCACATATTGCAGCAATATGTCACATATCGTTGCAATATGTCACATATTTTTGCGATATGTCACATATTGTTGCAATAGGTTATATTACAGTAGATAATATATCAAATCGTAGCTAAATTTGTCTTTATGAAATGAAAAAAATATTTTAGACAAACGGCGCCCCATAAATATGGGGCGCCGTTTGTCTAAAATATTTTTTTTCATTTTATAAAGACAAATTTCGCTACGATTTGACATATTATCTACTGCAATATAACCTATTGCGAAAGAAGAAGGAGAAGAAGAAGAACATAAAGTTTTTTTAGAATATCAAACTTTGGCAAAAAGGTGTATAAAATTCTTGGCATACTGATGTTTTTTTCGAAACTTTAGCACGTGTATTTACGAAGATATAAGCATTCAAACAGCGTGGTCAAGCTCGCCCCCCCCAGTTTTCTACGATGACCAAAAAGTCCAGCCTTGAAACGGTTGAAGCTTTGATTAGCGCATTAAGAAATTTCGGTTCAAGTCGACTCTGACTTAAGTTAGTAATCGCAATACAACGCAATGTAAGGTAAGAGCTGAATCAAAACTACGAAATTGAAGTTGTGTTGTTTAGATGAAATGTATTTTTGCTTTTGTCTGTCCATTTATCTTTTAAGATTTGGTAAATATTTCCACTTGAATGGTTTCAAAACAATTCTCGCGTTTAATCATGCAAACAAAAAATCTTAATGCACTGTAGTAAGAGCAAAGCGTTTAACACATCATAAAAACTTTTGAAAACGCACAACAAGCAAAATCAATGCAGAAAAAAATTTTGTTTTGAATTTGACTTGTCTAAAGCATTCGATTAAAGCAATTAGTTTATTAAAAGCGGATTATTGCCTTTACTATTACTACCAAGGGCAGAACTCGCTTCGCACTGAACTTTAATTTTAAAAAACAAATAAAGTTTGCGAATATTTCTCACTGAAACTAGTGATTGAGTGTGATTTGACCAGTGTATTTTGCAAGTATGAAAAGATGGCGTAATTTTGTCAACTGAAGCCAACTCAACTTGCCTGAAAGATGCAAGTTGCAATTCCCTTCAAAGCAAAGCATTTTTATAGCTATTACATCCTGCTAATGTTGTGATTGATTTTGCAATGCAGGGCAAATGTTATGGAACGTTAACTTTTTTATAAAACACAAAACTTAAGGCATTGTGACTATCAGAAAACAAAAAATATTAGTTGGCAGTTACGGTTCTAAGCTACCAAATAAGACAGAGATATTTGTGGCCGCCGTGAGACTTAAAGCGCTCAAAATTATTAACGTTTTCTTGGGATTACACAATGTCAAAAAATTTGGAAAAAATTTTCAATCTTAGCGGATCAAATCAATCAAGAACAAGCCCATGTCAACAAAGTAGCGCTTTTGTTTTCCACAGTTCCTTAATCTTACGAAAATCTTAGAGCAATTTGTACCTTACTAACACGCGCTTGCAGATACATAAAAACATGAAAGCCAACACCAGACGATCCTAATAACAATTCAAACAACATATCACACAAATAATTGTAACACAGTTATTCTGATCTACACAGGCTTTAATGTGGATGAAATCAAGGATGCGTTCGAACCAACTCAATAACTCGACGACATCAGCTGATCAACTTCTCTGGAAGTAAAGTGAAGAGAAACGGATTCAACGCGATGTTGATTGGGAGAAGCAGAACAGCACTGATCTGATAGACAATGACGTCTGAGAATTCGAGACGAATTCAAGTTTCCGTTAAGGAATGTGCTGGAAAATGAAAAATTTAATCAAGCTGATACGAATTCAAGTTTCCGTTAAGGAATGTGCTGGAAAATGAAAAATTTAATCAAGCTGAGACGAATTCAAGTTTCCGTTAAGGAATGTGCTGGAAAATGAAAAATTGTGCACGAAGTAAGAAGAAATGACCATCGGAACAATGCTTATAATAAAGGAAAGTACCCAGGCCTACACGAATTACTCAACGACGCAAGGATGCGTTCAACGACTCGATTGCGTTAACCACGTTGGTTAATCTAAAAACTGTTAAAACTACCGTGAGGAAGCAAAAACTTTGATTCGAAATAACTACTAGACTACGGATAATGGAACGTTTTAAACTTGATCACCATTCATGGTCTACTTCACCATAACGTCCAGAAAACGATTCACTGTAAGCGGCTATTGTGAGCAAATAGACTCCAATTATGAAATCGGCAATATAGTGCGATATTCAATATGATGATTCGTTGAAATCCTACACCTTGAACTTCTTTTTCTTAAGAATAAAAATGGAAGACACAATCACACAAAAATTCCCAAAAATGATTTCAAATCCTATGAGCCAAAAGGCAGCTTTTATGTCTGGTTCCGCAATCATTTCTGTGTAAGATAAAAATACACCGCAGTCTTTTCATCGGAGTGGTTACCACAATCGATCATTCCGTCACATATTTGCGAAACGTCAATGCTTATTTTCCCTTTCGCTTTGCATTAAACCGCATTGGACAATCGAATTCATCGAATCCTTTTGGACACTCTGGCTTGTTGATAAACTGCCAAGCTGGATCTTCAACACCACCGCAGTATCGATCTCCCATGGTAAAGTAAGAATGGCAGGCATCTCGGCAGAAATTAGGTGGATTTGGGTATTGACATTCGTCACTGTATTCTTTACATTCTGGTCTCTGATCGCACAAAATTGCACCACTAGAAGAGTAGAACTTTTTTGCGCAACTTGAAAACAAAGTTTTGGAAGTTGATAACGATTTGTTCCATAGTTTATTGTCTTCCGATAATGAGTTGTTCCATGGTTTAATGAGTTCATAGTCGAAGCATTGAACGCTGTTTCTCTCAAACGCACTCCTGCACTCCTCACTATCAAACTACCTTTCACACAGATATTCATCCAACAAATTATAGCGGTCAATCTTTCCATCACACACTTGATTAGGTAAAATTAACAAAAGTCCATCAAGACATTGGAAACACGCATTTTTGTTGCCTAAGCAAAAATCAGAATTATCAGCGCATTGTGCCAAGTCGTCGTATAATTTGTTTTGAGGCAAAACGCAATCATTATATTTAAAGCCCGGTTTGTTGCTAACTTTATCACTACCGTCTTTGCAATGTATAATTTCATCACAAAGTTACGAGAGCAAACTAAGGCCGTTATCATCACATTGGAAAACACTGCAAGATTCATTATTGGCGCACTGCAAAGTACAAACTACATGAAGTGGTGAATAACATTGGTTATTAATACAAACTGATTTATTAACTGTGTGACAAGAGAAAATATCGCACACAGGCAAGCCAATTTTATCACATTCTGAAATATCATTTAATCTGTGTAGGTAAATCCTTCCACATTCGCCCATTGGAACTCTCTCATTTGGGCTGCGCATGAAACCGTCTTCAATGCTGTTCATCGGCAGACATCCGTCTCTGGAAGCGCATGTACCTTGGTTCATGCATTCGCATGTTAACTTGTCACTTTGACATGAGCATCCAAACATATCTGACCAATGAGTGCAGTGGCGCTGCGAAGGATCGCATTTATCTGCAATTCATCACATCATTAAATTAGCATCTTAATCAATTGATGTGAGTTTTTAAACTCTGCCTACAGACAAAATACAAGATTGATATTTTCGTGCCCTACAAAAGTATTATAAAATCAATCAAGGCACAGAAATAGAACCATGAATTTGTTTCAAGTTTATTTGAAAAATAAATAAAATCGAAACTGAAAAATCTTGAAGTCCTCCGTGGCCGACTCCTATAAAGCCTCAGTCACAGTACAAGCCATTAAGGTTCGTCCAGTTTGGCTGGGGAATATCTTTGATTTAGATAGTTGCAATTTACACTTGAGGGCAGCAAAAAGCCCCCCTCTAGCTATCCTCTAAACAGGGATGTGGAAGCGGCAATTTTTAAATTGCTTCCGCTTCCACTCTCAGCGCTTCCGCTTCCACGACTTCATGACGTAATTTTTGCTTTAAGTTTTTCGATTTCAAAAATTTTTGACAAAAACTTTTTCGCGCTTAGTCAGGAAAAAACAGCACTGTTATCATCATTTCAAAAACATCACATAGAACCAAAATTACATATTTATATTCAACAATTTGTCATTGCAAAGATCTGCGCATGGGCGTAGCCAGAAATTCGGATTTGGAGCGGCTCTAAAGCAAAAAGTCCAATCATATGGTCGTTATGTTTCAGCTGCAGCGAATTTTTCTACACGTTCACCCAAAAAATAATTCAAAATAATGAGCGATTATTCGGGGCCTGGAAACGGATTTAAAATTAAATAAATAACTTATTTCAATTGCATCCGCGCTGCAAAGCGCAAATCTTTGCTTGGTTATCATAAGGTAGCCCTGGGGCAAAGCATTTACATTTGCAAAATTTTTTAAAATAACTTGTTCATGCATGTGGTTTGCTCAAAAATTTTGCTAGCAACCAGGCGCGTAGCTGAAAATTCGCGCTGGGGGGCTGAGTTGAGGGTCTGGAAGCGGAGCCCCAAGCGCTCGAAAACTTGCATTTTTTGCAAAAATAACTTAATTTTAGGGCTATTTTGATAAAAAATTATGCTTTTAAAACGTGGCATAGAAATTGGCAGTGCAAACATGATTAATGGATTAAATTGGTTGCATAGATGGGCTATGTGGGAGGTGGCTAATGATAAAATTGTTTGTTTACATGCTAGTAAGTCATAAAACCCTATAGTTCAATAAAACTTGCATGGAGTAATCTATTTTGTCCATATTTTATAGAAAAAATTAATTAAGGGTAGGGGCTAATCGAAAAATATTTAAGAGGAGTGATCGGTAATTAACTAATAGTAAATAGCCCCTTCCCCCCCTACTACTTGTTGATGAAACCAATGTTCAACATTTTTACACTAGCGATCAAATTTGATTGGTTATTTCTGGCCATTTTTCGAAGTTTTTATTGATTTGTAAGTTTTATTTTTTTTTCACAAATCAGCCCCCCTTCCTAAATATTTGTTTCAAAAGATGCTTTAAATCACTTTTTGTCCATTGCAATGCAAAAAAGCAGTCTCAGACGGTCGAAAAACGTGGTATTTCCCTTATTCTGCTTTTTGGTCGACAGCCGATGGGCGATCCTCCTTCTCTGGCTGAGCTACAGCTAGCAACGTGTATTTTTAGGACAGCAAAATAAAAAAACATTGCAAGAATTATGTGGCTGTACACAGTATACCATATAAAAATATTTCTTGTTGCAAACGGTACTTAACAATGATTAAGACCAACATTATAGTATCATATTTTTAAAAGTAATACAATTTCAAATTTTGTTTGAGGGACGTTAATATGATCTCCTCTGTTTGCGTTTCAAGAATATATTATCGCAGAGAAAGAAATCAAAATGCTGGAACTGAAAACTTTGTTTATGTTTGTGAATATACTATGTTATTGGAGTATGGCCCCAGATTTTGAAAAATGGGCTAAGCCCTAGTTAAAAATATTTTTGAGAAAGTCTTTATATTTTAGGACTAAAATAAAGATATTTTGAACACTTATAACTTTAAAAATGAGTTGGTTAGCTACATGGTTCATCTTTAAGTTGGTAGAGGTGGGGGCTGCCCCGGATTTGAGTGAACTAAGCCTTTAAAAATGTTTCTTTACTAATGGTGATTGAAAAAAACATTCACTTTTTGTCATGTATTTCACAAAAAATTGCACCACATTCAAGTTTTTGACCTTTGATATGAATGGCCAAAGTGGAAGCGGAAGCGGTACCCTTTTACCGCTTCCGCTTCTGCTTCCACGAAAATTTGCCTCTTCAACCGCTTCCGCTTCCAGCTTCCTCTTCCGCTTCCACATCCTTGCCTCTAAACCAAAAGCCCTGATAACATTTTTGATCGTTTAGTCGCTCGTCTATCGTATTCTTGATATTAACTGCTTCTTTGAGTTTATCATTTTCTCTCTTTTTCAATTTTTTTTTTTTGCTTTTCAACTTTTCGATGAGGCTATCCATCTTGGCTATAAAAGATTTGATGCTAAGTTCTTTATATTTTTGAAACATTAGTCTAGTGTGAGCAAAATCAATGTCTAAACCACACTACGGGCAGAAATTAATTCTGTGGTTGAAAACACGTATTCAGTCTGCAAGATATGATAATGTGAAAAGATAGCCGTGCAAGACGACTAAAGGTAATTATTAGGTCAGCGGAGAAAAAAGCAGTTCAATTAAAAACAACAATAAAATTGGGTTGGATTCGAAGTCTTATATTTCATATCTTTTTTTTAATTCTGTTTTTGTGTTAATCATTTCGTACACAAACTGTATGCACTGCACTAATATTAATTGTGTTTGTACATTACAATCATTTAATTAAAAAAAAAAAAACAGTTTTAAGACAATCTTAATAGTCTTTACCTATGTTTTTCCAATGTTGAGTTACTTCCCAAAAATGTTTCTTGTTGACGCATTTAAACTAACTCTCTACAATCCAAGTTTATTTTTGTAGATCATATACGGCAAACTCGGCAGTATTTTCAATGTCAGAGTTGTACGGCATTGACAATGCGTAGATACTGCATATATCACGGATGTTTCTAATTACCGGTAAAAAAGACTGATGAGTTTTACAGTTTTCAAACGTTTCAATATTGAGTAATCTGCTGTGCTTAACTTTTCTCTAAAATAAAGTACAATAGTTTTGTTTTTAACAATTGCATTTGTTTCACTATTATACTGTACTTTTGGTCACTCTAAGAATTTGCCCAGCATAGACTCAATTTTTCATTTTTTGCGTCTTTGTGTCAACTTTGAAAAACGCGTAACGCATTCGTCTTTGCAAAAAGAGATTTAGGGTTCAAATCTCGGATCGGTCAAATCGGACACAGTTTTGCCAAAGGCTCACCACTGCTGCGACATTTCTTCCAAAGAAGCTCTGTTGCCCAGGAGCAATGACGCGAAGAAACGGTCTTGCAAACTCGTTACACGCTTCGGCGTATCACAAGCGAGAATAATAAAAGATTTGATTTGATTCGATTTCTCATTTGATTCAAAGCATGAATGAGCAAAGATCCAAAATTACTGAATGCCATGAAATACATGGTTTTGACAATGCAAAATCAGTCTTGACAAACATGTTGAAAACTTAGCAATGAAAATGATGAATTCAATAACTGAATATTTTCTTCATGCTAAGAATCATTTAACATTCAAAGCATATTTTAAACTTTGGTTAAGTTTTGTAAAAGTTAGTAATTTCCTTGAAAAAAAATTAAATAGCTGTTTTAACCAACTTTACTATGCTTTGTGTAGTATACTTTGTTCATGTCATTAAATCACAAATCTTCACAACTTATAAGAGAAGGGTCGCCGAGATGTCAGTAGCTTTGCCAAATAAGAAAAAGTGTCGACAACCAGGAATGCAGCAGGACTTTGGTTCAAGCCCCACCCTTGCAAAAAAATTGCATGTTTGGATAGGGCACTCTTAAATATTTATCTCGGCAGGGTAGCTTCGAATACGCAGCAAATAATATAATTCAAAAATCCAAAAATTAGTTTAGACGAGAAAAAACTTCAAAAAAATTTGAACGAGAATGACATTGTTCCTTCCTTGCGTGGGAAGCAAAAAGTTGATCAACCGCTCAATTAAAAGATTTGAAAATTTAATTCCAAACGCAATATAAACGAGAAACGTTAACAACAGGACAAAGATAACTTAGGTTAGCAGCTGTACGCTGTCGCTACACTCAGCAACAAAAACAGATGCACTGCGAAACAATTCAAACGTTGCTTGTTTGCGTTGTTGCATAAATTGTTTTCACATATTGTATTGCCCGAACAACCAAAGCAGGATGCTCCGTGTCGGTAAGGGCGTTGATTGTTCCGATTCCCAGCAGGGCCGTATTGGCAGACTACAAGCTTTGCCAGAGGCCATTGAGCTTGGTTGACTCTCAGATCCTTGCATTTGGTAACACCGCAGCCAACCGCATATGTACTATTCCAAACTAACTACGTGTAATGCCCACAAACATTGGTGCAAATATTCAAGGTGAGATTGTAATCGTTTTTTTCCTCATTCCAGCTTAGAATCGCTTCTTTTAAAATTTTCTTTGGTGCCACCTCGAGACTACTGACATACAAGTTTTCACCAATCTTATTAAACTTGCTTGTAAAAATCCCGGAGCTATGCTCGTAAATACAATTTCTTGAATATTTCTGGGCAGTTTTGGCTAACTCATCATTCCACCTAAGTTTCCTCATGCCATCTGACGTTGGCATGACGTTACTGCGTACATCATTATGAGATGAAACGACAATGTCTTCTTCAGAAGCCGTCAAAGCAATTCCGCTTTTTAGGTGTAGTCTATTCCTTGAATATTCCATGTAAAATAATTTTTTTAGGTACACAGTTGCTGCCAAGCATGACGTCACAAGCACAAGAAACACCACGATCATTAAAAGAAGTTTCATAGTTAAAAAGTCAAAGGAATTGATAAGAAAATCAAGTAAAATTAACCTAACAAATAATGAATCGTATAAAAGCTTACTAGACAAATAAAATGAAAACACCATTGTACAGCATATGCAGCAAATCCTCAAATTATTTCAACATTGGTATGCTGTTGCAATCTTTATTAATTTAACAAGTAAGTATAATTTGAATGCTCTAACCTCATCCTCACAACTTTGGCTTGTGAGCCTGTGATTTTTGGTTGCTATTACTGTTACCCGTTGCAGTAAAAACAACATGTGCAGTATACCTTGGTACAAAATAATGTGATTTGAAGCGGGCAATCGCTTATCTCTCAAACCTTGCTGCTACACTGATAACCGACTTGTATAATGTATCCAGTAACAAAGTGAGCAATGCGTCGAGTTTTAGCTACAATAACAAGAGCACTTGTTCTTAATTGAAGTGTCCTTAACTTTTATCAGTCAAACCTCACATTTTTTCTTGAATTGAAATCGAAAAAAAAACTCGCAATTTTTAAGATATTTTAAGCTGCTGCAAAATTATGTTCATTTAAATGTGATTGGGAGGAAATGCTTCTTTTGATTTTGAGGAAGGATATCGAAAGTAAAAGCCAAAAGATATTTTAACTACGATATTACCGGTTCTAAATACTGTATGTTAACAGATATGTCTTTTTGGCTAAAGTAAATAACATTATTACTGTATAGTTGTTCAAGATTGACAGGCCTTTCAACCTAGGCTTTTAGTTGGGGAAATATTTCTTGAAAAGCAGTTAAAGTAAATGAACCACCCTACAATTATTATGTTCATTGTAATGTGACTTTACTGCAGTTGTGGTGTAACTATAATAGGTTGGTTAATTTTTTTTTTTGACTTCTTTTTAAGACACTATTACATTTTTGTTTTCACGTATCCATTTTAACGAAACCGTTTTTTTGTAAAGAGAGGAGGTATTCTCTTAAAAATAAAACGACAATAAGAGAAACTAAACGAGCAAAGTAATTAAACACATTGAAAACTAGACCCAATTAAAATCCGGGCCGAAAATTGAACAAAATTTTGAAAAAAATTACACAAAAGCAAATAATGCATCAACTATATTGTTTTGCAGCATATTTCTAAAATCATCAAAAAAGCAATTTTGTGAATAAGTGTTTTTTCTCATATCGGATTAGCAACCGACAATAAGCAAGGCCGGAAATACCATATGGCAAAAATGGCAAAATGCTACCAAGGGGCCCGGGCTTAAATGATGACTTTTCGTTTTTTTTGGTCTTCATTTTTATTTGGTAGGAAAACCTAGCAAAAACAATGAAAGTGCCTGGGGCCCCGCACGATATAGATTCGGCTTTGACATGTTTCTATTGCAGATTAATTGCTTAAAATGAGCCAAGTGCAGAACAAAGTTTATTTAAATCTAGTAAAAAAAATTCTGTAAAAGTTGGCATGTATGCTTATACTTGACTTTTCATTCAAGTTATCAAAAGGTTTTGAACAGATACGGCATTTGAACTTTCGCCTTATTCATGTGAGACGTAAATGCAAATATTTCACAACCAAAATATTTGCATTTACGTCTCACATGAATAAGGAGTACACGACTTTGTATTAGGTAGAACTATTTTATTAAAGCATTTGATGCAGCTATGATTTTCATGCTATGGTTGACGTGGTCGTCATGCAAATTTGGCTTTCATTGAGCTATCAAAACAAAACAATCAAGTACATTATAATGCTCTCAGTCTCAATCAAAACAAAATATTAGAAGTTGCACATGATGAATTGATCAATTACGCTGAAAGTCATATTCCTTTCCGGTAAATTGTAGCTGTGTTTGAAGAGTTGCTTTGATGAGTTCCGGTACTCAAAATATTCTGCGTCTCGGAAAAAAATGTTGATGAAGATTTACCGACGTTAGCAATCAAGAAATAATAAACACTCCCAATAGAATCAAGCAAGTAAGTTAGTGGATTATGTCTGTTTCTTCATAAATGCTATGGCTAAAATTATTTGTTTTGTTTGAGATTTATATGGAATCAGTTGTATTGGTGTGGTTAAAATTTTATAAAAATAGACAAGAAACGCTTAAGCTAAAAGTTTTCGGATTAAAGTAAAAGTTAAGATATAATAATTTACGGATAACCTGATCTGGAATTCCCCAATATGTGCCCCTATTGCTGGCAAATGCAGCAGTAAAGCAATAACGTTGGTTGTTGTTGTTGCTTATTTTTTTCAAAACTATGGAATCAAAATGTGCATAATTAAAGTATGAAACTATTGCGTAGCAAAATCTTCTGCGCTGAGTGCTCGATGATAAAATCAGAGCACATACAGTATTAAAATCACAATAAAATACGGTAAAAATACGCTAAAACACTACAGCCTATTTCGCACTAGGTACTCATCAGGTGCTACGCGTATAAAGTTATTCAATTTGAATAAGTTTATACGCGCAGCAGCACCTGGTGAGTATCTAGTACGAAACAAGCTGTAGTGTTTTAGCGTATTTTTACGGTATTTTATTGTGATTTTAATACTGTTATTACAGTATTATGTTACGTAACAGGTTTCCAAAATCGTTATGTTTAGAATTTTTATTTTTATGTTTGATATTAACAAATATTAACGTTGGCAGCGTGGATTCTGATCGCATGATTAGGGTTCAACTTCGACCCTGGTCACGTTGTTGCGTGCTTGGATAAGACGCTTTACGATGATTATCTCTGCCTGGTGGCTTCAAACAAGCAGCACATTCAGTTTACACGAATTCGAAGAAATCCACAGGAACATTAAATAACTGGAAACTCGTAAGCAGATGCGGATTCCTCCAACCACAAAATAGTTCTGCAATGAAAAATGCGCGGACGATCCAACAGTTATTGTCTGACTCTGTCCAGTGACAGGAAGATAAATACGCGCAACACCAACAACAACTGGCCAGTTGGTCGACCGGTAAGGCGTTTGACCCTGGAGCGGGAAGTCTGAGGTTCAAATCTCGGGCCAGTCAGATTGGACACACCATTTCTTTAAAAGAAGCTGCGTTGCATGGCGCAATGAGGCGGAGATGGGCCCCGAAAATTTGTTACACGGTTCGGCGTCATACAGCGAGTGTATAATAAAATATTTGATTTGATATTAGTTTCAAGAATGTGTATCGTAAATACTACCGATAATTAGGTCTTGAATATTATTTATACATTTTTTTATACTAGTTATAATGTTTTACGAGGTTAGCTGTATAAAAGTGTACTATAACTACTACTGGTGGTTAAGACGTATTATTTATTTTTCATTAACTTTTTTATACTGTATTCTGATGTGTACGAGTATATCTTATAGATTATATCAGTATTTTTAACAATCAAAGTATCTACAGCATGATATTGCGGATTTTTTGTTTTGCGTCCCTGTGGTTTACATCAACAAAGTTTATTGCATTCGGGTTCAAAAATGCATCTGCTTGTAAGTATACTTTCTTTTTTGTTCTTTCTTTTTTTGTCGAGTCGAAATAAACAAAAAATGCTAAACAATAAACTAAGAAAGTATTTTTTCTATTCCGGGTAACCCAATGCTCGTTTTTTAAGCGAATTAACGAATGCAAATACCGTATGGAAAAGCAACTCTTTGAGGTGTCTCCAAGTGCTATAGCTTCATAACCATGTTGGTGTATTACCTTGGGTGTCGCAAAACTTTTCTACAATTAGCATCAAAAATTAAAAGTTTTACGAAATCAAGATTGGTTTTTTAATGAAAACAACTTGAGACAAAAGAGTTTCTCGGAACCTTGTTTCATTTTTCCCCTTATCCGCGAAATTACAGTAGATTTAATCCGTTTGAATTCGTCCCATTGTCAACCATGCGTTTCGAAATTTCGTGACATCAGAAAAGGATGACTTTGTAGAATGCTTGCAAAATAAACAACAAGATGCCCGATTACCTAACATTATGTTGCTTGTCAAACTTACAAAGCATCGATCTTTTTCATTTTATTGAATATCATTTAAGTTTTTGAATGAATATTATTTGTCGTTCAGGTTACTGTTACCTTATGAAAAAATTTCTTTTGAAACTTTACCTCGAATCTTGTGTTACATATTTCATACCAAATAATAGAAATAAAAACATTTAATCCGTAATAATCTACCAAGATGACGCGGTGAGCTTAATAGTAAAAACTGTTCTTATAACATAAGGTTTGTTTTTTGTGCGTGCAAAATCGATAATGTTTGGTCCTCCTCAATCAAGAATCTATTTTTGGAGAAGATTTTTAAACCTCTTTAATAAAAGCGAGCAATATGAAAGCCTAATTACTATTAAAGTCCTGTCTTTACTATGCAAATCATAAGCGTTTGATCGTATTCTTTGTGCATTTTTAACTAACTGATATAACTTTGATATAAGTAAGGTAGTGCATTGCGTGCATCGATTTGCGTTTAAAATAAAATGAAATATTTCACTCAAATGTTGCAGTTTTACGCCTCGTGTAGACTAGGCTTAAAATAGTTAAGCTTAACAGCGTTCCATAAAAAGTAAAGTCGATTTTGTCCTCAACAGAGCATCAAAAACGGTGGAATTTATTTAATATTGCCCAATACAGAAAATATTTGACAAATTTATCCACAAATTACCGTACAGTTTTAATAAAACCACTCATAAAAACAATAAAGAAAATGTAGGATTTTGTTTTCTTTTTTTATGTGTTTGTTCTACAACAGAACAGTATACTGGCATTTTGTGAAAGTTGTTGGAGGCTGAACACGAAACCGCCCAAAAAGATTTAGGTCTAGTTTACACCAAACATAAATTCGTGAGCGAACGAGCTTATTATTATTATTATTTTTTTACTCAGCTGGAAACTTGTTCGCTGGTAAGGCATCATTAAGCTGTGCCTATCAAAATTCTGTCAAAAACAAACCAAAAATACGTTCGTAGGCTTACGATTTTGAAGGAAAACTCAATTCTATTTTTGAAAAACGGAGAAAAATCTCAAAAAAAAAAGATTTACCAATATGACCCCATTGCAATTTTTTCATCAGGTTATGAAAACGAGAAAAAATCACATGCCATGTCAAGAAGATAAATTTTGGCCATTTTGTTTCAAGCGAATTGTGCAAAAAATCAGTTTTGTAAAATTCTCCTCTTTCGAGATTTCTGCTAGGTACAGGGCTGCTGGAGCTAGATGAGTGCTGAAGATAGTTGTATAGCCACAATATTTTATTGAAGCAACTGCTATTTGAATTTCGGGAGGTTAGATTTTTTTAGAGAGTTTTAACCGCCAAGAGCTAGCAAAGTATTTTGAATCAGGATAAGGATTTCAGGCAAAGTAGGCCTAGTCTACAGCTTACTCAATAAAACCTTTAGTGAGTTCGTGCGCAAACGAGTCTCAAAACCAACGTAATTGTTTATTATCCTCACACGTAATAATTCAATTAATTTTTAACACAGCGAAGCAGCGGTATATATACAGCAAGCAAACAAAGAAAAGCGAAAACAAAGACACGTTAATTAAATTCTTTATGTCTCGCAATATCCGTTCATTATGCAATACCACCCATAGCAATGAGCGATATGTGCCAATAACCGGATATCGCAGACATAATTGCACAAGAACAAAATATATTAATTCACTCGGTCACCACAGACCTTCCCCTCAGAATGATGGGTATGATGGACGACAAAGCCCCCAAAGGCTGTCCAGCATACACATCAGTCGACAAAAAGAAATACGGACTTGAGTAAAAACATGACAAAAAAGACACGTAATTCTTCCACAACTGCAACATAGAAAACCGATAATGGGTTAAAAAGGAGTAAGCAGAAACACCAAAACTGGGGATAAAATGTTTAACGCGTTAAAATCTGAAATATGACTGTAGAAATGCTATTTTCTATGTCCATGCGACCAGAAATAAGTGACTTGGTCATTCCTCGCAGAATGACATAGCGCATTTTAGCGCGGAAAATGCAAACAACACAATATAGAGGGCTTTTCTCTTGCCCTTTAACATAATATAAAATCATCGAGTCTTTGCTTGGAAGTAAATAGTATCAAAAATGCGAAAACAACAATATAAAATAAACATTCAGTAACTCTGCTGGTCGCACGAGATATATTTCGTTGAGTCATGGCATCCTTTAAACTTCTTCTACTCGAACAGAATTAGAGTAGCCATAACATTGAGTATAACGAGAGAAAATCAGCTGATACAGAGGTTAGAGGATAATATGCAAATGCAAGTCATACATTGGAAAGGTCAATTATCGGACACCCATTATCAGTACAACTACGTTTTCATTTCTAGCACAGCTTAACTGTGGTAAATAAGGAGTCAGGAATGATAATACAGACGTAATGCCTTACAAATTCCAAAATCATATAAGCTTTACACACGGTTGATAATCCAAAAACAGTTCAGTAATAAACGCAACAATATCAATTTTTTTGTCAATTGGGGCCGAGGGTTTGGGCTTCCTTTTGTTTTTTTCTTGCACAACAATAAAATTCAACAAATGAAAGTTATTTTTAATCGCCTTTTACGATTCGCCATAACATGGCGGCTTCACTATTCTAAAACCGGTGAGGCATGGCAGTTGTGGGGATTAGTTAGTTAGTTGTGGGGATTATTGCGTCTTGTAGGTTGGAGGTACTTGGGGTTGGAGTGGTCATAGGTTTTAGTTTTGAAGGTTTTTGTTTCGTGGAACGTTTTCTCAAATTATACGGTATTATTGGTAATTTGTGCATTACCGGGTGAGCGGGTTTTGAAAAGTTTACACATAAATAAGCAAAACAATTTACAGGTAAATATGCGAAAAAATTTTTACAGGTGAATAAGCAAAACTTTTACTAGTAAATATGCGAGAAAAATGAATTAAAAGTATGAACCGTTTTTTTTGTCAGAAGTTTCTTCTTCAGGTTTCTTCAGGTTTCCGGTTTCCGTTTCTGGCCACTCGAACAACGCTTCTTCGAATAGCTGGGCAGTTTTGAACAACGCACAAATAGTTTTGAAAAGTCTTTGTCCTGTTTTGGAACTCTTCTGGAACTCTTCACTCGAATTCTTTAGCGAACTCTTTTCGAGAGGTTGAGCAATTATCGGCTTAATATTACTGTTTCACTTCTAACTTTTTTTTTTTTTTAATGTTCTGAAAGCTTCTTGCTGAAGCTTTGGTTCAGCGCAGACTCACTCGGGGCACCAATTTGGTGAGTTCGTGCGCAAACGAGTCTCAAAACCAACGTAATTGTTTATTATCCTCACACGTAATAATTCAATTAATTTTTAACACAGCGAAGCAGCGGTATATATACAGCAAGCAAACAAAGAAAAGCGAAAACAAAGACACGTTAATTAAATTCTTTATGTCTCGCAATATCCGTTCATTATGCAATACCACCCATAGCAATGAGCGATATGTGCCAATAACCGGATATCGCAGACATAATTGCACAAGGACAAAATATATTAATTCACTCGGTCACCACAAACCTATTCAAAGAAATGATGTATGTTTGAGGCAAGAGAATCTTGCTTGATTTATTACATCTTGGTCTTAGGTTCCAGTTTGTAGTAAGCAAGTAAGTGTTGTAAAATCATTATATAATTAAGTTAATAAGCTAAAGAACAGTAGGGCATTAGTTTTTCACCTTACTGTAAGCTTTACCGCAAGGTATTTTAGATATCTCAAGTTTTAGCAATTTTGAGTCTCCACAGCAAGTCGCTTCTTATTTTAAAGAAAACCAGAATCAAAAGCCTGAACCAGGTACTCAACCCCAGGGCCCATATGACAGAAATTTCCTTGTTTGCATTAATAACGACAAATTTTTTAAGAGGTGCTACAGAGCGAAATACTCGCTAAAGGCAAGAAGTTATTTTTGCACGTGAATCTGAAGCTGTGAGAGCTCGGTAACGTCATTATCGCTTGCTAAGTTGCTTGGATCGATTGCGAGATACAACTCGAGTAAAAAAACGTCACATTTTTCTCGCCAACTTAACGAAGATTTTAAAGCCTTCTTTAAGCGTGCGAGAAATCTTTTTTGGTTCAGAAATTTAATGGCGAAATCTTGAAAACTTCTAACTAAAGCGAATTTTTGCTAAAAATTAATTAAAATTATCGCCATGTTTGGTATTAGACTGCTGAGAAGAAAGCGAATTGCATTGAGAAACATTTGCTGTTTCGACTGATTGAAAAATATTACGTAGCGCCAGCTGAGAAAAATAACAGGACACTTTTTTTATTAGAACAATTTTCTAAGAACGCGAGGCTCATCTTCGCTCAAAATTTGAGAACAAATCAAAAACAATGCCGACCTCGGCAGCAAAATAAACCAAAAGCAAACAAACAAAATTCAAATCAATAAAAGAAACTAAATTTTGTGCTAATTCAAAATAGTAAAACTTTCGTGATTTTGTTATGTTTTCTAGCAAAATTGCAACCATACCAAGATTATAGAGCGTTGTTGCTCTGCGTAAGTAACTGAGAAAAATTTTTGGCTCTTGTTCAACTTGAAAAAAGCATGCTTTTTCGCTTTTGAATTTTCACGATGCCACAAAAGCAGGAAAAAACCTTCACCTAAGGAGACAAAGTATTAGGCATTAAACAGTGTTACAAACATGGCCGCTAAATTTGACATCAAAGCTCTCAAAATTTTTCAAAAATCAAGAAAAGATTAGGCTGAAAATCGGGAAAAAAATAAAAACAGCCAGCCTCAACCAAAGATTTACCGGTTCAAAAAAGAAGAGTGTACCTCGACTAGCTAACTTTTGAAAATTTTTGAAACCTCAAGTTCCTTGTTAGCTTATTAGTTTACCCACCAAAAACCTCAAGAACGCTTTACGTCATTTTAAAAAATTGTATTATCGAAAAAGTTGTTGTTTTTTGACATTGATCCAAAAATCCAATTAAATTTTGTCGTTCATTAACTAATTATTATCAGTTGAAAAATTTACAAGTTTAGAATAAAAGCGCATGGCCCATAGTATCTTTTTCCATTACCATGCAGTACATATAGTGCGCTTGAACGCATTATTTTAAAACAGAAATGCTTCTGACGTCACAACGAGATATTTATTACGTACTAACACAGGTTAGGAACATCTCGCAAAGAAATTCGAGCGAGCAGTTTTAACGCCTGTTGGGCGAAACGGTTCGGAAATGGCAGTTTGTCTATTAACTTTTTTGTTCGTTAGCGCCTTTCAACGAGCGAGAATGGCCTTTACGAGCTCGCTAACATGTTCTGTCATATGGAGCCCTGATTTGCCATCAGCTGTAGCCACTAATCAGTCATTTGGAACGATTTTGACAAACTCGGTTAGAGTTCGGAAATATTCGAAAAGCATTTCTCCCTCGTCTAAATATAAATAAAAATAATTAATGATGATAAATAATAAATATACTAAGTAATAATAAATATAACAATAAATAATAAAAATATACAGGAAAATAAAATTGCAATTAGTTTATGATTTTTTGGCCGACGAGAATCAAAATTCATGCAATAAATTCCAAAAAATTGTCAAGTTGATTTTGCTGCTACTCTAGGATGCAATTTTCTGAAATAAAAACGTCTTGAATGCCCTTTGAAGTCCAGAGTAGACCGAGCCTAAGTATTTAAATGATTTGATACGCTTCAAACTTTTGAATTAACCGTCATTGCTCTGCAGTAACCTGCGAGTTGGTCGAGCGGCAAATCGTTCGTCTCTGGAGCGGGAGGTCTGAGGTTCAAACCTTGTGCGTATCAAATCGTACGCAGTGTTACCTACGGGTCGTCACCGCCGCGACATTTCTTCAAAAGAAGGTCTTTTTTCGGGGCGCAATGACGCGGAGATGGGCCCTACAAACTTGTTACACACTTTGGCATAATAGAGCAAGTAAGCTATTTGTCCTGCGTATAAGCGAAGAATCTATTATTTTAAATAAAAGAATAAGGTGAAAGAATTTAAACCTCTGAAGTTTCTGAGTCTTTGTTTATGATGATTTTTTCAAACTTTTCAGCTGTCTGCGGCGGCAACCTTATTGCGTACGTTACTCCTGGATACTTTTCTTCATCGCTATATTCATGTCCCAATTCTAGTAATTCCTATTGTGAGTGGACAATCACAACATTGTCAGTCAATGAAACAATTTTTTTGGAGTTTCTTGATTTTGAAGTTTACTTTGATTATAATTCGATAGTTTACCGGGCTGATCTAAAAGTAAGTCTTACATTAGATTCGATCTCAGAAAAACTGAAAGTAGAAGGTGTTCTCAATAACAAGATCTTCAACAGTACAATATTGCCTCTCTCCTTTTTTATTTAATTTTGTTTTCGTGGCAAATGAATAGAATTGCTTACTTTTGTTTAAGACGTCTTTCAAATGAAATAAAAAAAAAAGGGTTGGTACGTTTAAACATGCCGTTTCACTTCCTTTCTATTTTGAGCGATCAGCAGGTTTCTGCAAAATTGTTGAAAGAAATAAAGTGCAGTAGAAACTTTTAACACCCATAACGAAAATTTTCCATTCAGTATTTTTGCAGTTCATTGAATGTGTACTGCTAGTCAGAGATGGAAACCGGTCGGGTCGACCGGCCGGTTGGTTTACTGGTTGGGTCAAGATTCTTCGACCGACCGGTCAAGCCGGTTGAAACATTAATCAAATTCTCCTTTCCTACAACAACAAGACATCGAAGCACCAACCGAAATATATATTTTCTTACAGATAAAACTTTTTATAAAAAAACAGTATTAACAAACCACGCCTTTTGAAAACCAATGTTGAATGGTTTCAACCTGTGACTAATATGCTGTAACCATTAAAACATGCACATCGAGGGGCGTATTTAGGGAGGGGCTTTGTGCCATCTCCCCATTTGGGCCACGACACAAAGCAAAAATTGAAAAATATACCTTAAAATCGCGTAATCAGATTATAATAAAGCATGCATGTGAAAGAGGCTTACGCTACTGGGCATTTTGGCATCATTTTAATCAGCTTGAGCGTAGAAGTGGAGCAGATTTCAGATTTTTTAGTACATGCTGAAATCTTGCCGCTTTGAAACGCTTCTTTCAGCTTAACTTTATGCCACTCTAACTGGGCAAGAAAGACATTGTTCTTATTTTTTAATATCTAACTAACCATGGGTTTTCTGAAGTAGAAGCATTTCTACAAACTGCTGGGTACATTATTTTGAATATTTTCTAGCCAGTGTCATAACAGTTTAGTGTTTGCTGCTCGGCAAATTTGCAAATAATCTGTCATCAATACGTAAAAAATGTTCTTTTTTTGGCCTTACGCATAACATCATTATAGAAAGAACGTCTGATAGTTTAGCATGTGCCTCCAGTTCTTTTTATGCTTATTTTGTGCACGTTTTGCTCAGCTCAAAACAAGTCTTTCAAACCGAAGTTTAACCTAAAAAGGTCTTAAAATTGAGTTATTTTTGCAAAAAACGCAAAAATTTTTCTGCGTGTTTTTTTCTGGGACCCCGTCCGGAGTCACAAATTTTAACACCAGACCCATGCCCCTCTTTTGAAAAATTTTCATTAGATGCATTTAACAGTGAACAAAACCCTTTTGTAAAAAAAACCGGTCGACCAGGCCAGTCAACCGGCGTAGATTTTGAAACTAACCGGTCGGGTCGAGAAAATCCAGACCGGTTCCATTTCTGCTGCTAGTATCGTTACGAAAATACTCTAAAGAGTAGAAAACATGGCGTAGGTTGCACTGCAAGCTGTTTGTGGTGAAGGATAAAGAAGAAGCTGTAATCGTTTCCCTAAAAGGGTGTATGGTAGGTTGTTTAACGATCATACTGAAAATGAAGCATGCACCATACGCTGAATCTGTACGTTCACAACTTGAATTAATGCAGTACCGAGCAATGCGTGCCAATTCTTCACTCCGAATATTAAATTAGTTAAATTTTTTCCAGATATTTGATACCGGCAATACCGATATGACTGAAGGCTTTCCTCCTGCTACACGTTTGCTTTCTCGATCAAGCCAGCTTCGAATCGTATCGCAATGTGATCAAAATTACGCCAAAAAAGACTTTGTCGCAACGTATCGCTCAGGTAGTCAAAATTTTGGTATTTGAAGGCACTATTTTGTAGGCCTCTAAGTTTCAATAGAAAAAAGTTTCCGGATTTAAAAAAAAAAAACTTTGGAGATTATTTTAGCTGCGTAAAATTCGAACGCGAATTTTTCGTTGGATCGTTCATTCAGGGGAATAGTTCTTCCTTACGGCTGCTTCTGTCCTTAAGCTATGGCCTCGTCTAGGCTCTAGGGACTATATATTTTTATTTAATGAAGAGTAATATGCAAGGACAAAACGGTATACTTTAGTTTATTTAAATCATGTTCAATCGCGGAGCGTCAATAATAAGTTTTGTAAAATAATCAGAGCGCATTATATTCTGTTTTAGGCGAGAGGTGGGCATTTTTGCCCAACCTCTTGTTTTTGTGACGTAATCGACTTGACGTAGGCATTTATGATTCAGTATCAAAAAAACTAATGTGCAAAATTTGAGCTGTTTGTGACGTCATCGAAAAAATGGCGTCATTTTTGAAAATATGATCCTGACGTCAAAATGATGACGTCATCAGATCAAAACCAATTTTTCTAAAAAAATTTTGGTGAACGAATACCAACCCGCATGTTGAAATTGGTATTCACATGACGTCAATTGGTTTAGGAGTTAGATGAAATTAAGATCATTTTTGTATCCCCCACCCCTTCTTCCCGAGTAAAATGCATTGGTCAAATAGCCCAAGTAAACGAGGGTTGAATGTAACTCAATAAACCTCTTTGTAAAAACTATAACTCAATAAACAAAATCAATCACTTATAGACCATAAAATTTAAAAACAATATATTAAAACCTCCGGCAGTCATTCTGGTTCGTTTAGTCCTGAGGTTATCTGAATGATGGGGGTGTTAATAAAAAGCTCTTACTACAGTACTAGCCTCAAAACTGTCACCACAACTTTGCGGAGATTGTATTGCATACCTCCTTTTCACGACTTTTGTTGTTTTTTGAGGAGAGCAATAACTTTTCAAACGCAAGTGATTAATAAAACAGACTTTGCAAATTTTGAACCCTTGCTTAATGAAACGAAATTCTGATATCTTTTATGCTTATCACTTGCGTGGGACCAATTACAATTTTTACTAGATCCAGAGTTCATTTTTGAAGCATGTAATACGATGGGCTGTATGAAATATCTTCTTACAAAGTTCAGAATGTTCTTCGATATATTTTTGTTTTATAATTCAATGCTATATTTAAATTATTCGATACTGCCATGGTACTTGGGATTTGGAAGCGGCAATTTTTGAATCGCTTCCGCTTCCACCCTTAGCTCTTTCACTTCCACCATTTCCGCTTCCACCACTTTATGACATAATTTATGTTTGAAATTTTTTAATTTTAAAATTTTTTGGCAAAATTTATTTCCCAATAAGTCGAGATAAAACAGCATTTTTGTCAACATTTCAAAAACACCATATAAAACCAAATTATAATATAATTATATTCAGTGGTTTGGGATTGCAAGAATCTGCGCTTGGGTGTAGCGAGAAATTTAGATTTGGAGCGGCCCTAAAGCAATAAGTCCAATCACATGGTCATTATGTTTCAGCTGAAGCGAATTTTTCCAAACGTCCACCCAGGAAATAATTTAAAATAGTTGGAGATGATTTGTGGTCTGGAGACGAAGTTCCAAGCGCTCGAAAAAATAACTTATTTCAATTGCATCCTCGCTTTCAAGCGCAAATCTTTGCTTGGCTATTATTAGATAGCCTTGGGGTAAAGCATCTACATTTGCGGAATTGTTTTTACTTACGTGTTTAAGTTTGTGATTTGCTCCAAAATTTTGCGAGCAACAGTCGCAATGTGGGGCTGCTTTGGGGGTCTGGGGGGAAGCCCCCAGCAGCCGGAGGCTATTGGGGGCCTGGGGGCAAAGACCCCAGCCGCCGGAGGCTGGGGTTGTGGAGGCAAAGCGCCCAGCCGCTGGAGGCACGGGGGTTTGGGACGCGGAGCCACCGAGCGCTCGAAAATTTTTCAATTCTTCCAAAAATAACTTAATTTTGGGGCTATTTTGATAAAAAATAATGCTTTTAAAACGAGGGATAGAAATTGGTAGTGCAAACATCATTAAACTGGTTGCATAAATGGGCTATGTGGAAGGTGTTTAATAGTAAAATTGTAGCTCTCTTGTCTACTTGCTGTAAATCATAAAACCGTATAGTTCAATAAAACTCGCTCGGAGTTATCTATTTTGTGTATTTTATAGAAAAAATAATTGGTGGGGGGGCAAATGGTAAATATTTGAGAGAAGTGATCGGTATTAACTAATACTGAATATCCCTCCCTTCCCTATTCCTGAGTTTATAATATATATTGTTGATGAAACCAATATTTAGCATTTTTACACCAGCGATCAAATTTGATTGCTTATTTTTGGCAATTTTTCAAAGTTTTTATTGATTTGTAAATTTAAATCTGGATAAATTAGCCCCCCCTTCCTAAATATATGCTTCAAAAGATGCCTTAAATCCTTTTTTATTCCATTCCAGTGCAAAGAACAGTCTCAGAAGTGTTAAAAACGTGGTATTTTTCTTATTCTGGTTTTTGGTCAACAACCAATGTGCGGCCCTCCCGCCTGCCTATACGATACTGATAGCAACGTATATTTTTAGAAAAGAAAAAAAAACAACATTGCAAGAATTATGCGGTTGTACACATTATACCATATTAGAATAATTCTTGTCGCAAACGGTACTTACCAACGATTAAGACAAGCATTTTATTACAGCAAGTTTAAAAGTCATGCAATTTTAAACTTTGTAAGAGAGACGTTATGATGCTCTTCTCTGTATGCGTTTCAAGAAATAATATATTATCGCAGAGAAAGAAATTAAAATGCTGGAACTGGATACTTTGTTTATGTTGGTGCATATAATGTATTATAAGAGCTTGGATTTTTGAAAAATGGGCAAAGCCTTATTTGAAAATGTTTTTGAGAAAGCGTTTAAGTTTTAGAACTAAAATATAAAGAACTTTTGAATACTTATAAACTTAAAAATGAGGTGGTTAGCTACATGGTTCATTTTAATTGATAGGGGTGGGGGCTGCCCCAGATCTGAGTGAACTACAAGCCTTTGAAAATATTTCTTTGCAAATTATGATCGATAAAACATTAGCTTTTTGTCTTGTATTTCTCAAAAAATGCACCACATTCAAGTTTTTGGCCTTTGATATGAATGGCCAAAGTGGAAGCGGAAACGGTACCCTTTTACCGCTTCCAGCTTCCGCTTCCATGAAAATTTGCCGCTTCCACCGCTTTTGCTTCCAGCCTCCGCTTCCACATCCATGCATGGTACTACAAAGCTTTCTTTTTATTTTTCAGTGACTCTTGATGACATTTCTGCAATTGAAAGCTATTTCAGTCGCCGGCCTGATTATGAAATTCAACTCGAGATTGGTAAGCATATAGAACATTGCAATTTCTGTGACTTAAAGATCAAGTGCCAAGGTAAATTTGTTATTTTACGGCGTCAAAAAAAGTTAATCAGCAGCAACATTTAGAAGTTTATTGAGGTTACAAAGTCGTTTTGGCCTGCGAAAACTAAAAAATGCGATTTTTATCCATTGTGCGAATGACGTCATCAATGAACAACGCAGCGTAACGTGGCCTTACCGCAATTAGCAAGTGGGGTTTTAGTTGGCCTTTGCATTTCAAAATACTGTCACTGTTCGCCTTTTCGCTGCTAAATATTATAAAATTAGTAATATTTAACATTCATATAAAGCAAGAAATCTTGTTGGGTTATGACAAAAAAAAACAAAAAAAAACGCAGCTAAGATAAAACGAAGCATTCTATTTAGGTTACGTTTCATTTTGTATGTCACATATAATAATTTTGAAGGCTTGAGGTATGATTTTTTGCTTGCTTCATCGTGAACGTGACTGCTTTACTAATTTTGCCGCCTTTTTGATTTGGAATGTTCGACATTTTCTAGCATATTTTACGATCTTCTATAGTCACGGAATTACTTGTTTGTTTACGACATCTTAATTGCTATATTAAACTCGAAGTTGGTGACGTCACAATTATGTTGCAATTTGTTATCGTTATTTCGTATACATTTCTATTGTGACATAATAACAATTTCTCTGCAATATTCGAAGGCTTTTGCAGGTAGTACAAATAAAAGTTTTTTTTCTATTCTAATATTCGAATAATTGGAAAATTCTGATAATTCGAGAATTCTAAGACAAGTGTTCTGATTAGTAGTTTCGTAGACAATTTAGCCGAGATTGTGTATCTGTGTCTGGCTTGTGTAGCCGTATAGTCTGCAATCTGAATTGGTCGATTGCGATAGGTAGTGGTACAATCTAAAATGGTCGATCGTGAGTAGTGGAGCGATTTTGCTCGTAAAGGATTGGCTTGTGTTTTCAATCTTAAATAGAAGTTCGTAACTTAAGATTGGTGTGCTGCTTACTGCAATTTAAGACGCTAAAGGAACTTTCACCTGCCATTTTCGATTCGTCAGTTAACTTCTTAGTCGTTCTCTGGCTTAAGTCGACGTGGGCTATTCTAGAGATTAAAGCAGGGTGTCGAACCGAACCTGAACCCGAACCGTAAACCCGAATGAACCGTTTCATTTTGGTGAACCCGAACCGAACCTGAACCAGCAAAATTTTACTTCAGTGAACCTGAACCAAACCTGAACCCTCAAAATTGTGCTCAAGTGAACCCAAACCGAACCTGAACCCCTAACAAAAGTAAGAATATATTTTTCCATATCCGGATGCAGCTGGCGCTGGTACACGCACAATAAGAGCAGTGGTGTTCATCAACAGAATCAGCAATTTCTCCTTTTTTTTTCTGGACGAAACGAGTAACGACTGTTAAATTTTAAGTCAATGAACCCGAACCGAACCTGAACCAGTAATATTTTACTTGAGTGAACCTGAACCAAACCTGAACCTCGAAAATGGTGCTCAAGTGAACCCGAACCAAACCTGAACCGCTAAAATATTTTGAGCAGGAGCTAAACCCGAACCCGAACCGTTATTTGAAACGGTTCGACACCCTGGATTAAAGGCTGTACTCTAGCCAAGTATCAACGATTGCAACATCTTGGCTCTGTTGTTTTTTTTGTCTAAGCTCTTTGCTAGATTATTTTTTGCAAGTGAAGAAGTTGTAATGATGCCTGTAATTCTGTAATCTGCTGCAATTAATAAAAACTCTGCGAAGGAAGTTACATGATAATCCTAATTTTATCAAAGTAAGCCAATAAAAAGAATGGTTTTTTGTTATTGTCCTTACTACGAAAGACTAATAATATCTGAAAACAATCCAATTACTCATTGCAAACAATGTGGTAGACGAAACAACTTTCAGCAATTTGAGAACTGAGAACTGCTATAGGTCATTTGTTGCTACTTTTAAATTGCCATTGGAATGAGACTAATCCGACTTGTAAGTTATTTGTGGTTCGGGAAATGTAAACTCAGCTAAATCTACAACATGTAATTATATCTACTTGCTTGCTTTGCTGATATATAAAAAACGTGCAATATAGTTATATCTACATGCTTGTTGTGCTGATACATAAATCTTGTGCAATATACGGTAATCATATCTGCATGATTGTTATGTTCATATGTGAAAAACGTGCTATATAATTAAAATCTTTTTGAAATTGACCAAAAACAAGCATAAAAAACGTCGAGTGCAATTTTACAATAAGCCACCTCTTGCAGTTTGTAAATGTAGACATCGCTAATTCTGCAAAAAAAAAAACAGTTGCAATTTTACAATTCGCGCGTTACGTGCCTAATGTAAACGCAGATATAGCACTCACGCGTTCATTTAGGTTACCATCGTTACTAGAGTTCCGGGCATCGTCTTTTTTTTTGTGTGTTAATAATGTGCAAATTCGCCGATTCGTTGTTGACAGTCTGCGGCGTAATGAGTAAGGCAATCAACAGGCAAGGCCTGCGTCCGGTTTCGATTTGCGTAAAAGGCAAACCCTTATTTTTCTGCAAAACCTTGCACGTCATTGTCTTTTTTTGTGCCAAATCTTGTGGTAGTTAGTTCGGACAGCATTGCTAGCCTTAGCAACAGCAAACTGATATGATAAGAAAAGAAGAATGGTTCACTTGGGAAAATTCTTCTCGCCGTCGCTGTTTGATGGTTCAGTTCAATTCAAACTAACGCCAATGGTAACACAACAGAATTATTGAACTGTAGGCCAGTTGACATACAGGATTTGCAAACAAATTTAATTTGAGTAATTTCGTACAATAATAGGCTGCCGATACCAAGCTAGCTACAAAACCAGTTATCTGAACTACCTTTTTTCTTGGCTTGTTTTTGGCTTCTAAACCAAACGAAAATCCTAAGTTTACGACTTTAAATTGAACTCAAAGCAGTGATGGCTGGAAGCGTAGCCTATTTTTGATCGATTTATTATGCATCTTTAAAGCTGGTAATGCTGCCCCAACTAACTCTGGCAGATTTAGCGGATTTTACATTTCGCGCCCCATAGTTATTGGATGGTAGAGTTTTTTGTTAGTTTGAAGGACTTACGAACACTTCGCAGTTAAATACTAAACAAATTTCATCTCAGTCATCCATGGTTTGAAGCAATACCATAGCAGCGGAATTAAATTTAAAGATTTAATTTTTTTTTAAATTTAATTTAATGAATTAAATCTAAATTGAAAGCGGAATTTAGTGGAGGCGATAGCTCAGTGGTAGAGCGTCGTGTAGGTGATCGAAAGGTTGCTGACCCCCAGTTTGATTCTCACATCGGCATGCGTCGTCGTCTCAATGGAAAGCCAATTTGCGCCTAATTTCCACTAGGACAAGCAGTCTACCCTTTATGGTGGCCCAGCCTGACAAAAGACTTACAAACAGAACCTAAAAAAGTGCATCTGCTTTGGTGTGGTTACACTGACGCAGAGTGCTTGCTTCATATTATGAACAAATGAGTGGAATTAAAAAATTTCAACACTCGTCTTATCATATCAATATGAACCTCCGGGAATTTCAACCACTGAAAGTTTTTGTAAAAGTCAAGCAAGTAGCGTTGCATCATAACCTTACACTGTCGCAACGTTATCATACACTTTGCCAATAGCTCCTCAGGTTTATCAGCCCAAAATTTCTAACAGTATTTGTCATTACTGTTTGACCAAACTAATTTGCTACTACTGTACCGTACATATTATACGCTATGATCATAAACCACAATCGCGTAGTTGATAGATAAATAACGCACTGTCTAAGGGTCTAATCCTAGATGCTGGTATTATTCTGTGACTTGCTTTATTTCACGCTTAGCAATGACTAATTGCAGTACTGGTAATCTACCAGCCTACTTATTAGTTACACCCTTGGGCAGTCGAAAAAACACTCAATTTTCAAACATTTTGCTTTTATTCGAGAATCGAAGAACATAAACTTCATTTTTATGGCAATTAACAGAGGTGGAGTCGAGGACACAAGGCTCGAGGCCAAGGCCAAGGACACAAAAAAAATCCGAGGCCAAGGCCAAGGACAGCCTTTCCGAGGACAGACACTCTCGAGGCCAAGGACAGGAATGCTCGAGGCCAAGGCCAAGGACCAAGGACACAAAGCGCAAGTGCTCTCCAAAAAAAAAAAAAAAAGTCTTCACAAAAATTTTTCAGGCGATCTCCAAAAAAAAAAGGTCTTCACAAAAACTTTTCAAGCGATCTCCACTAAAAAACGTTTTCCAAAAAATTTTTCAACCGCTCCACAAAATTTTAACATTCCAAAAAATCGTGCTATCCTCGAGCCGAGGACAGGCCAATTTTCGAGGACTTGAGGCCAAGGCCAAGGCCAAGGACTTCAAAATCTGTCCTCGAGGACGTCCTCGAGGCCAAGGACGTCCTCGAGGACTCCACCTCTGGCAATTAATAGTTGACATGTCCACCTTTTGCCTGCAGGATTACATCTACCTGTTTTCTCATTGATAACTGCAACTTCTTGCAGATATTTTGTATTTTATTGTCGTGAAACAATATGTGTATGACGGAGTGAATCAGCTTCATTTTTGTAGTGCAGTCATGTTTTCTCAAACGATTTTTCACAATAGACCACAGGTTTTCTATAGGAATGAGGTCTGGCAGGTTGCCAGGCCATTTGAGCACTTCCATTTTCACTTTCTTGAAATATTGTGGAATAATCTTGGCCTTGTGGCATGGGGCCGAGTTGTATTAAAAAATGGCTTGAGGATGGAGGTTAGCCAATTCTCTGGAGATTCTCCTTTCCATTAATGGCAAATAGGTTTTGCTGTTCATCATTCCCTCAATCGACACAAGTGCTGGAGCACAAGTGCTCCAGATCCTGTTGAGGAGATGATGAACAGCAAAACCTATTTGCCATTAATGGAAAGGAGAATCTCCAGAGAATTGGCTAACCTCCATCCTCAAGCCATTTTTTAATACAACTCGGCCCCATGCCACAAGGCCAAGGATACTAAGCTTATCTATAATTTTTTATCGCATCAACAATCGGACAATTCGCTGTTTACTCAGGATTTTGCTATTCAGTATCTGCAGTTATGAGTTTGTTTGTGCACCAGTAACGTCATTTCACGGTTGGCTAGCATTTGCGCCTAGAGTCTTTCAAACCTTAATATCTCCGCCGGTTTGTAATAAATTGAAACAAAATTTTCAAAACTTCTTAGTTTACCGTTGTACTACCTAATCATCGCCAGAAAACTTGTGTCACATTTTTTTTGTTGCTTGATCTTTAAGGGAACTGTTTCCAGATAGCTCTGCTTTAAGCAACGCATGGCTTTTTGCAGTGGTGGTCATTGACTTGGGGGGGCCCCGGGCAAGGAGACAAAAATGGGCCCCCTTATGTAACACCTAATGCTACTGAGATTGTTTAGGATCAGCGCTGCTGGGTTGGTACTTAGCACGAGCCCGTTCCCCCCCAAAAGTTTCTTACTTAACCGATGTACGCATGTAGCCTACCATCAGTTTTAGTAAACCTGAGGGCGAGCACAACTAAGAACTCTCACAACTAGCTGATTAGGATTTGAAAAAGTGAAAGTGAAGAGAATATTAGTCAACTGTTCATACTCACTGAACCAAATAACCATGGCAGATACCTGACATATCAAGCAGTGTCACAACACTAATGAGTTCAATTTATGATGAACTTCTAACTCTTGAAATTTCAGATTTTTGTGGTTTCGGTGTACTATCAAGCATAGATGCACCAAATTGATTCATCACAAATTATAGAACAGCACAAAGTTCTTATGTGTTATGCACATACAGTCTATTCTTTCTTATACTTAAATCTGAATAAAAAAAATATTTGTGGTTTAGCATAGCAGTCAGCACATAAAACTTAGTAGACCTACGATATGGTAGCTTGTACAACAAGACTTTGGCTAAGCTACCAACAATAGTGGCATACAGGCATTCAAGACTAAAAACAGTGTCACAGCACATTACTTATTAGGCCTACCCATACATGCTCAGTACCATAAAACTAGGCATTTTTATTGGGAACTTTGAAGTGGTAAGCAGTATAAGCACTTTATTTTACTGTACAAAATGTAGACGTACTGTAATGTCATGTCTCAACATGACGACAGCCAACATTCAATAGACACTCAAACTGGGTGACATGCAAAAGCTAAATACAAATCTTGAAGTTACAGCACTGCGTAGTAATAACACTTTAAAACCTCAGCACTAACTGCCTGGCTTGCAACTTAAAAAGCAGAAAAGAAAGCATTTGAGGACTTAATACATGAACACTGAACATTTTAATCTTAATAAACACTCAAACTAAGGGGGTGGAGCATAATGAATACTACTGGTTCCTACTATACAGAATAAAAACTAAAATAGTGCAATGTGCAAAAATTAGACAAAAGTGACTACTACACGATCTAGCACATCATGAATTAGAGCTAACCACGAACTTACTTCACTACACCCTAAATCCCATTTGGCATCTCGGCTAGCAATACCGGTACAAGCTTTTCTCGAAAGATAAGCTAAAATTATTATTTCATACCTACCCGTAGCAAATACAAAGTACAGTCAGCAGTAGACTGTACTAGAGTCTACACTAGATTAGATTTATACTAGTATTAGTGGGTTAACATACTGAACATATGAAATTTAAATGCTTTTGACATAGTACATTTTATTGTGGTTCCCAACAGAGAAACCAAAAAAAAACAGCTCTTACAAGAAACTAAAAATAAGGTAAAAAAGGTGTATACTAGTAACTACGACTGAAACTAAAAAACAAAAAGTTAAAATCGACAGTAGGGAACACTGGAAAAAGTACAACTTTAGATACAACACTGAACATTGGACAAATTACTAAAGCTCAAAAAATCTAGGCCTATGTCATATGTTCTACAGCACCAACAAAAAAGTTCCAAAATGCAGTTATCTATTAAGAGGATAATATCTGTTAAACACTCTAGATACCTGCAGCCACTTCTAAATGTAGCTTTATAAATATGCAGCAGCTATATAAATATCCTTATAGAGAGCAGCACCACAATAACCATAGCCAATTTTGTTGCTTTTATAAGTTCTTCACATATGTAAATTGCAAGACTGTACTAAACTTCTTGTACAAGAAAACTCTAAACATATAAACATACTGGTAGGCTCCCTTATACTCAGCTGTAATGATGTGAAAGGATTTCCAAACAATATTGGTCGGGAATGTTAATTGGTACCGGTACTATAATTAAGCAACAGGCCTGACTCCTGAGCCAATAAAGCAATAAGCATACAAATCTTTTAAGCATACAATAAAGCAATAAGTATACAAATCTTTTAAAGCAAACGTTTTTAACTCAAATTGTGACAAATATAGTTTCTTAGGTAAATTCGTACTGCATTTGTTTAATAAGAATATATTGGTTCTAAATAGCTTTTGAAAATTTTAATCATATATTTACATTTTATAACGAAAGTTTTTCATTGCCAATTGCTCACTCATGTCTGATGCAAACTGTAAACTTTGAAATATGTAATCTGTTGCTTCAATAGGCTTCTTGCTCACCATTTTCGTAGGAGTTATCAAAATGCAAAATCACAGTCACGAATTCCACGTCAGCAAATTTCTAAATTTTTGATTAGGCTATTATCAAATTACCAATTAGTACTGGAATTCAGTCTCTAAACTTAGTGAAACGTAGTCAAGCATAAAATCTGCCCTATAGCAAGAAAAGTCATTTTAGTGGTCTTTTTCTAGCCTTAGCATCAGCAAAATCATCGATTAGTTGATCATAGTTTAAAGTTCTACCGATTACTCTCTCAATGGACATAATTGCTAATCCATTTAATCTATCTTGGCTCATTGTAGATCGAAGATATGTTTTGATTAGTTTCAATTTCGAGAAACTTCTTTCAGCACTTGCAACTGACATGGGCATGGTTAAAACAATTCGGAAAGCAACATACAAATTTGTTTCGCAATCAACAAGGTGGTGTTCAACAATGCATTTCAAGTAGTCCATAGGACCACATTGTTCTCCTTTGAATACTGGTAGATTTAAAAAACTAACAATTTCTATTTTCAGTTGGTGGCCACTAATATCATTACCAAGATTTTCAGCTAAAGCATTGCAGTTCTCCAACAATTCGGGTTCATTTAAGGTTTCAGGTGACAGATCGGAAAGACTTAGCAAAACACCAAATTTTTGAAAATAGTTTTTAGTCTGAGTAAAACGCTCCTTTACTTGACTAACAAAAGTATCAATCATAACATTGAAAACTTCTGCTTCAAATTGCTTCTGAGGGTCATCAAATTGTTCATCAGGTGCTTCATCAAATGCGGTTTTGCGACGTCTTCTTTGTGATGATTTAAATCCAACAGGAATGTCACGGTGATCTTCATTGCATTGACGTACAACATCTTTAGCATTATCTAAACAATGCTGGAAACCATTTTTGCGAAAATTACGCAGGCATTTCAAAAAACCATCAATTAGGGCAACTGCTGTTGTCAAATCAATATCAACTTTTTGCAGGTACTTACTGACAATATTGGCTTGAGATAGAACTTCAAACCATATTTCAGTACATAGTGCAAACTCAAATGTCTGCATTGCAGTCAAGATGCCCTGTATCTCTGCACAAGAAGTTGCATTTCCAGTAGCTTCACCAAAGACTTCCTCAAGCGAGTAAACTATGCCAAGAAACTCCATCTTTATTGCCTCGACACTAGATATTTTGCTTTCCCATCTAGTGTTAGAGGGGTGCTTGACAACCTTCTTACAATTCTTTTTCAAGATATTCCAGCGTTTAGTGGAAGAAGATAAAATTGCATAAATTTTTTGTATATTCCCAAAAAAAGTGAAAAATTCAATGCAACTTTTGGCAGAGTCACACAAAACCAGATTTAGTGTATGGCTAGCGCAAGGTAAAAAGAAAGCTTGGGGATTCAAGTCAAGAATTCTTTTTTGCAGCCCACTTTTTTTGCCAGACATATTCGCACCATTGTCGTACGCTTGGCCTCTGCAATTCATTAATGGTAATCCAACTTCTTCAAGTTTTTGTACAATTATGTTGCACAAATTTTCACTAGTAGTGCTACTCACTTCAATGAAACACAGGAAGTGTTCTTCAATTTTAACATTTGCAGCTTCAATATCAACATACCTAATGACCAAGGACATTTGTTCTGTGTGACTGATATCAGGCGTGCAGTCCAATATTATTGAATAATATTTATTGCGATTTGCTGCATGCAAAATTGTGCTTAAGATCCTATTGCCAACTAGTTCAATTAACTCATTTTGGATATGCTTCCCAAGATAATGATGATAAAGCTGTTGACAATTAATTTTTCGAATATGCTCTGATAAAACAGGATCAAATTCTGCAATTAATTCCACCAACCCCAAAAAAGGTTCGTTCTTTGGATCTCCAATCTTTTCATGACCACCGGTTCCTCGTAAGGATATGTTATGCTCAGCAAGAAACTGTATAATCTTTAGCAATCGTCTCAATAAATTCCGCCAGTAAGTCACTTCGAGCTGGTGTCCCTGCACTATCACATGAGAAATGTCTCGTTCCGCGTTGTACTGTTTCCACACTTGAGACAATAAATGCTGACACGGTTTTTTGATGATTTTTTTTGATTTTTGGTTTTTTGATGATTCATGTTCACTCAGTACGTGTCCAATATGCTTCCAATCAGAGCAACCATCTGTTGCTAAACTGCTTACACTTTGAGTGGTGGAAAAAAGCTTACAACAAAAGCAGAATAACGCATCTTTAGCTGCAGAATAAACAAGCCAACTTCTTCTGAACGTTTCACCATTATTCATTTGGCAATAGAAAAATCTTTTACTGAATTTTCGCCGAGTAGCATCTGTAGGATATTGAAAATCATCACTCATGGTAACTGGACCATGAATTATTATCTGCTTTCGATCACAAGCAGATAGGAAGGCAGGCCAATTTCCGATATCTTGCAATCTGCTTGGAAGTCTAACTTCTTCACTATTTGTAGTGGAATCATTACCAGTAACATTTGTTACTACCAATATTTCTTATTCTGGCACAGCGAAAGATTCCGTTAGCACAACATTAATTATTTCACCAACATTAACTTCATCAATGTTCATATTACGTTGATCTGGTTGCTGTTTTTCATTTTGATCCCACTGCTCTTGATCTCCATCCATCTCTTCTTCAAGTTCTTGTTCCGGTTCCTCCATATCTTGACTATTATTCCATTCTTCCTGTTCTTCATATTCTTGATTTCTATCCAACTCTTCTTCAAGTTCTTGTTCAGGTTCCTTAAGGTCTTGAATATCCTTCCACTGTTCTTGTTCTTCATATTCTTGATTTTCCTCGAACTCTTCTTGGTCTCCAAACTCTTGGTTTTCATCCAAAACATCTTGTTCTTCACATTCCTTATTTAGATTAGACTCTTGTTCACTACCTTGATCCGTATCGCTTTCATCTTGTACTGTTCCTGCACTTTCATCTTGAGTAGCCGTGTTACCGGTACTACTTGTAGGCATACTGCTGGCACTGGAACCACAATCAGAAGTTCTTTTCAAATACTTAGACATTGAACCTTGCAATGACGCTTGCATTGCTTCCCACTGTTTTCTCTGTTTCCTCTTTGATGCACCGGATTGACACTTTGAGTTTAATCGAGGCATACCAATACTGACTCATGCATTAACTGGTTTAAGCAAATCAGTAGGCCTACGTTTTACAACACTGAACACAATACCATACACTTGCAAAATCTGCTACATTAATATAGGCTAGGCTATTACTGTAGTATTACAATAATTAGTTTAACTAGAAGATTAGCAGCTAGCTTTTATAAAACTTCAAAGCTTATATTTGTCAAAGGCATCAGTTTACATGCCTACAGATGTGAGCAAACTAACTGGTAGGATACTGGTGCGAGTACAAATATTAAAACCACCATCCAAAAACATCTTCATTAGTCTATCTATGGTACATCAGTACTGACCAGCTGACTGGTATAGGCTACTCAAAATATTCTTTATCTAGGCTATTTATGCAAACATTTTACTACCGATATTGACAGGAACTGTAAAAGAGCCTAGCCTATGCAATGTCTATTAGCTAAAAAAGTGAAAAGTCCCTAATAGTACCGAGATATCAGTCTGTCTAACCATCGCCTAACGGCCTATTGGTATACTAGTGTCCATAGGCTACCAACAGAGTTGTTGCTACCATATAGCCTACTGTCTTAAAATGTTACTTGTAACAGAATTGATCATGTTACTTGCTAGCTTCTTTCATTGGAACAACAAATGCCGGTAGGCGGTAGTTCTACATAAACGCATAGCAGTGCTGTTAGTCTTATCAGTTATCTGTAGATTTCCAAAAACCATAAAACAAACACTATGAACTAGCAGCATAGCATTAGTCTCACAGAACACATGTGACCAACATTATCAAGGCTGTTTATAAACTATAGTACCTTACCTACACTTATTTTCAGTATGTGATGTTACCCACTATTTATGTTTTTACTCAAAAGCACTGTGTCAAAACGCTAGCATACTGCATACTGACGGATGCCACCGAAGTCGTCCTTCGAACAAGTCGACCCACCTAACCCCAACCCTAATTCCAAGGTAGCACTAATCCTAACTCTGACTTAGGATGATTTCCCTCACCCTAAAAAGCACTAACCCTAACCCCAATCTTAACTAAACCCCTTGAGCAAGGCTGTAACCCTAACCCTAATTTCGGATATAAGCTCACTCCGGCGGGATTTTGGGACGACTTTGGTGGTTACCCATACTGACAAACCGTTTCTTCTTGACCTGTTGACCATTTGCTCGACAGGTCTATGGCTTATACCATGTCCGTGAACGGATATTAACAACAATAACCTGCAAATGCTTTGGGCTAGGCGTTTTTGGATACTTATATAGCCTGTTTACATGTGCACTTTTTTGGAACCAGTTCTTGGTTTCAAAAAGCAGTTTTTTTTTGGCACTTTTACGCTGGAGATTACAAGCACATTTCAAGAGCTTGTTCAGACATGTACGCACAGCCTGTGCGAATCCTCCACACGTCCGTGCTCAAATGCGCAAACACCACGCATTCTTAAAACAAGAACGGTTCCGAAAAAATAGCCTGTTTACATGTGCACTTTTGGGAACCAGTTCTTAGTTCTAGTGCCTGAATTTTGCTGAGTCACACACAAAAAAGGTTTTGTGTGTGACTCAGCAAAATTCAGGCACTAGAACTAAGAACTGGTTCCCAAAAGTGCACATGTAAACAGGCTATTAATGAGCCACCCTTTGTTAAGTACCCCTCAACAAAGAGCCCTCTGCAAAAAGTCCCCAGTAAAGAGCCCTTTTGTCGCAGTCTCGCGACTGCTCTAATTGATGACGTCATTCAATCAAGCAACGGAATAGAAGGAACCAAGACGTAAAGACGACAGAATAGCGTTATAACTCAACAGATCAAGCAACTCACAAGGCTGTGCAGTCGAGCCGGTTGGATTAACCGCGATCTGGACGCTTAATTCCTTTTGAACCGCTACACTTTGCAAAATGGGGTCCTTCTATAATCTAAGGAGCTCTTTGTTAAGAAACCATCCAAACAGGGCCCTCTGCAAAGGGGCCATCCTCAAGAAGACACCCTGCATATCGAGTCTCTTCCATAGCCGAAATGAGGCTTTTGGAAAAAGATTATCCAAAAAGAGCCCTTTCTCTTAATCTCAAATGGGCCCTCTTCATAATGCTCCCACAAAGGGGCCCTCTTCACAGGGCCCCCACAAATGAGCCTTCTGTATGTGCTTCCCATGAAAAGCCCTCCACAAAGAGGGGCCCTTATTTGTACAGGAATGTACAAATAAGAGCCCTTCCAAAAATGTCCTTCCAAAAAGGGCCTTCTGTAAAAGGCCCCCCAAAAGGATCCTCCAGTGGGACCCTTCACAAGGGCCCCTGATTTCTCAACCTTAATGCTGGTACAAATAAAGGTTCTGCAGAACACGTAAATGTGCTACAAAAATTTGGGGGACATATGTTACACTACGTATCTTTTTTGGGGGGGCCCCTGTAGCGCGTGAAATCAAGTGGGGGGGCCTTGGGCAACCGCCCGGCTTGCCCATGCTAATGACCACCACTGGCTTTTTGTCAATGCGCTCATTTAGTGTATTTCATAAAGAAATCGTTTCATCTCAGCCCGCGAATTAGTTTAGACTCCAGCGCTACCAAAATTGAAAATTTATGTAAAGCTTAAACTAAACTCGAAGCATTTCGAAAGTGAGCTTAAAATGACATACAGTAGCTCAATCTTTAAATCGTTTGATTAAATTAGCACGTACATTATGTGTTTTCGTAGTAGTTCGTAGCATCTGATGAAGAAAAGCTTTCACCAAATTCAAACACATATGTTTTTACTCAGAATTTTTAGAGGATCGTCAAACAAAGTGTTTGTAACCCTGAACCAGGACTAAATTTAATCCAAAAATGCATCTCTCGTCAAGTAGAATGTAAGTCAACAAACTCTCAACCAGAGGCGGAGGCTAATCAACAGAGCTAGAGACAACCAGAGGCTGATCCAGATTGTGACTTTATTTCTTCTATTATCTTAAATCCCAGACCCAATTTTGAAGAGTTGTATATTTAATAACAATAGAACACAAGCACTGAGTGTTTAATAGAATTCATACTTTAAAATTTTTCAGTGTGTTGCCATCTCCGATCATGCGATGATGAGAAGTTTAATTGTGTATGCAGACTCCATCCTTATTATTTCCCAGATTCTAATTCCGGTTGCATAGAACAATCTTGGGTATGCGACGGGATTCCAGATTGCGAGGATGGTTCAGATGAAGTGAATTGCCATTGTTCCAAAAATGAATTCCAATGCAATCCTGGCGAACGTGGTGTTGGATACTTGGAATGGATCGCACCACGGTCCAGATGGTCTTTTTATGCCTATTTAATTTTTTACTGCATACAGGATGTAAAAGTTCACGATGGAAATTTTGATTGCTTGAATAATCTAGACGAACTGTAAGTAAGACTAAGATTATTTTTGAACGAAGCTCCAGCAAAAGTTAATTCTATGAATATTGCTTTCTGAATCGTTTGAAATGTTAATTTCAGAACAGAATGGAGACGCTGAACTGGAAATGATTGTCAGAGGTGGAGTCGAGGACACAAGGCTCGAGGCCAAGGCCAAGGCCAAGGACACAAAAAAAATCCGAGGCCAAGGCCAAGGCCAAGGACAGCCTTTCCGAGGACAGACACTCTCGAGGCCAAGGACAGGAATGCTCGAGGCCAAGGCCAAGGACCAAGGACACAAAGCGCAAGTGCTCTCCCAAAAAAAAAAAAAAAAAGGTCTTCACAAAAATTTTTCAGGCGATCTCCAAAAAAAAAAAAAAAAAAAAAAAAAAAAAAAAAGGTCTTCACAAAAATTTTTCAAGCGATCTCCACGAAAAAACGCTTTCCAAAAAATTTTTCAACCGCTCCACAAAATTTTAACTTTCCGAAAAATAGTGCTGTCCTCGAGCCGAGGACAGGCCAATTTTCGAGGACTTGAGGCCTCGAGGCCAAGGCCAAGGCCAAGGACTTCAAAATCTGTCCTCGAGGACGTCCTCGAGGCCAAGGACGTCCTCGAGGACTCCACCTCTGATGATTGTATTACAGTATATTTCTCCAAGTACAAGTTTTGCGGAGGGCTGCGATAAAAAAACATGAAGTCACCCATGAAATAACAGCGTTATTGCTTACTCGATTTACAAAAACAAAAAAAAATAGAATAAAGAGAAACTTCATGCTGTTTTTCTTCCAGCATTCTCTGATTAATGCGCTCTTGTTTGAAAAACTTTTAATTGTAGGCCTATTTACACTAAAATGTCAAGAAACCATGTAACCAACAAGTTGGTCGAGCGGTAATGTGCTTGTCTCTGGAGCTGGAGGTCTGAAGTATCAGACACAGTGTTGATAATAGCTCGCCACCTCTGTAACACTTCTTCGAAAGGAGCAGTGTTGCCCGGGCGCAGTGACGAGGAGATGGGCCCCGCCTACTTGTCACACGCTTCAGCGTAATATAGCGAGTATAATGGAAGATTTGAGATTTGATTTGAACATAAGTGGGCACAGCTAGCGTAAAAATTAGCTCCGCTAACAGCTTTTCCGTTAATTGAAAATATTAGTTCAGGAAACGCTAATCCGATAACTCAAATTACACAAATTTTTCGTTAGCAGAAAAAATGAAAAATGAGTTTCATAACTTGTACCAATCATTGTGGATCTCACTAACTCCACAAAAATTATCCGTAGTCAGTTCCAAATTTCGGCCGAAAATCGGCACTACACAATGGTTATCACTTCTTTTTTGTTGCTTTTGCCATCGCTTAAAATTGACCGAAAAATGACACAACGAATCGGCGGAGAAGTTTTTTTTCTTTTATGGTCTTCATCTAAATTCGGCTGAAAAATACTTCAACGAAACAGCGACAAAAAATTTTTTTTTAGGGTTTGGTCTTCACCTAAAAAATTGCGTTATTTGCATACGGCTCCAGTTGAAAATTCTGCTTTGCAACCAAAACAGGTTGAGAACCACTGTTCTAAACATTAAATAGTGGCTAGCGCATAACCAGAATTTTGCTGGGGAAGGAGGGGATTGAACCATAAGATTTTTTCATTCTGCAAATACTTCAATTGGACGGTGTGCTAAACAGGTTGTACAACTCAAGTGCATCAAAAAACTCCAGAGTTTCTGATTTTTCGGGAAAAATAGCAAAGCTACCGCTATTTTGGATCATAGTTTACTTCTTTTAGAGCCGTGTTAGTGCCGAGATTTGGAAGCCGGTTAAAGAATTAAATTGCCCAGCACCTTCAATCCCCTCTTAAGACCAAGTCTGAAACACGTTTGAACGCTTGCAGTTTTGGGTTAAATTTTCCGAGTCACTTGGGTACGAGAAAGAGAGGTGGTTTATCTACCTCCTTGGTAACTCCACAAATTAGTGCGAAGGATCTATCCAGTAACAAGCGGTAGGTTTTAGGCTTGCAGCAAATCAGAATTTGTTCAATTTGCTGCACTTTCTGCCACCTTCAAATTTAATAGCTTTTTTGTCAATTTTAGCAAAGACAGTTTATACTGACTGTATTGTTGGGGCTAGAGACTACCTGAGCTTACCCTGAAAAATAACAGATAAAGTAAGTAGGCCGAGCCTACTCTCGACGGCAGCACCGCCTTTGATAATCCTTTATAAACTACTCGCGATTGCCTTATATAGGCGATGTTTACCTGTAAGCCTTTTTAATAGTTCAGAGTTTGGATTCAATTTGCATGGTTTGTTTCTACGAAAAATGCGTTTGCCCAACCACCCTTACTGCACTCTTTTCTTCAGTCAGACTACCAAGCAGTAGCCACAATGGGTATAGCTTACTGCTTGGCTTCAAAAACCTAGGCAATTCGGCAACATAATGTTGTTAGCTTTAACTGCACCTTTGGTTCCAGGTACAAGATTTTAATCTTTCTACTCCCTCTTTCTAAATGCTTGCTCAGCATAGGGACGTAGCCAGAGGGGAGCAGGGGGGCAATTGCCCCAAAATTTTAGCTTTCCCCGGAAATAAATTTAACTTTAACGTCCGAACCCTAAAATAGAGATCACCTCAAATATTGTAGATGATAGAGGCTTCCAGGTGTGAAGACCTTTCGTTTTTATTTTTTGGAGAACACCTCAAAATCCGGAGAAAATAATAACATTTTGCACCAAAGACTTTTTTTATATTTTGAGAAATAAAAAAAAACAAAAAATAAAAAATAAAGAAATGAAAAAAAGAAATTAAAAAAACTAAGAAAAAGAGAAATTATTGCCCCCCAAATTTTCGCTTGCCCCTCTCATAAAAAAGTCCGTTCTGACTACGTGCCTGGCTCTGCATGAAAAGTGAAAAAGCTTTCTAAATCTGATGGGGGCGGCAGCCCGCTGGCCAGCATAAACTAACTGAAGTTCGATATGACATGAACAAGTGTAATCGTGCTTTTTCGAAATGCTAGTTTCGAAATTTTGATCTCGTATTGGCCCGTGATTGCTCAAGGCCAGCATTATGATGTCATAGACTGGAGTGATTACCAACGCGAGAAAAGCTTTACCATATCAAAGCACGATGTTCGCGGCAATAATTTTGATTTCAAAACGCCTACATCGTATACTTTGAAATACATATTTCTCTCCCAGGCAAAAACGTCTTAATGTTGCAAGTTTTAGACAACGCTTTATTGAAATCACGGTTGCAATTTTTTTTGTAGCGGATTAGCTGATTGGCTAAAAAAGTAGCTTCGACAACCAGTCCGTTAACATTTTTAAACGTCAGCAGAACCGCTAATCCGCAAATGAAAATGTTAGCTATGCTAATTAGCGAATTGCAGATTAGCTATTTGTGCCTACCTATGGATTTGAAGAAACAATGCATGCATTTTCTTAACAAGCGCTGCTTTTACTCTTTTAATATACAGTGACTATAGTATATTGCTTTGTTTTTCTAGATTTTCAAAAAATCATTGCTTTGATTCAGGCGCGTAGCCAGGATTTGGAAAAGGGGGGGGCTATTTTGAAAGAGTGAGAAGTGTGCATACGACCTTGACTCGAATTTTCATTGACCTTGAATCAGTTTCACACGATTTGTCCGAAATTTGAGATGAAATGTCTCGGAAATATCGGAAATTCAAAGTTTTTTCCGCCCAAAATTAGGTGATCTCCAAAAAAAAAAAAAAAAAAAAAAAAAAAGGTCTTCGCCAAATTTCAGAGTTATTTTTCGGCCGAAATCCAAACTTCAAACGTTTTTTCCGCCCAAAATTAGGTGATCTCCAAAAAAAAAAAAAAAAAAAAAAAAAGGTCTTCGCCAAAATTCAGAGTTATTTTTCGGCCGAAATCCAAAATCCAAACGTTTTTTCCGCCCAAAATTAGGTGATCTCCAAAAAAAAAAAAAAAAAAAGGTCTTTGCCAAATTTCAGAGTTATTTTTCGGCCGAAATCCAAACTTCGAACGTTTTTTCCGCCCAAAATCAGGTGATCTCCAAAAAAAAAAAAAAAAAAAAAAGGTCTTCGCCAAAATTCAGGGCGATTTTTCTTCCAATTTCGCAAGTTCAAACGTATGAGGGGGGCTCTTTTCGTATGGGGGGGCTATTTTCCATTTTTCACAGAAAATCGGCCTCAAAAGAACAAAAAACATGCGATTTTGCATACTTCACAAGCCAATGGGGGGGGGCTCGAGCCCCCCCCCGCCCCCCACCTGGCTACGCTACTGCTTTGATTTACTATTCAAATGTCATGTTTTCTTTTTATACCAGCGGCATTCTTTACAGTTTATTACAAAAATATCTTCTTTGAACAGAAATGAGACATGTGATGACAGGAATCGTTGTGAGAACAGAACTGAGACATGTGATGACAGGGATCGTTGTGATGGATTTGTTGATTGTTATTGGTTGATTTCTAATGATGAAACAAATTGCACAGAGCCTCCATCAGAGAACCTCAATGCCAGATGCGATTGCAACAGATTGGGAAACTTCACGTGTAGATGGGATGGAGAAGGAGTGGATCGCTACACGTGGTTTAACAACGATACGGGTAAATAAAATTACCAAGAGGAAAAAATAATTTTTCCTGTGTAAGTCCGCAATTTGATTAAAGTTTGAATGAATGTAATATTATTAGTCTAAAATAAATAAAGTGTTGGTTAAGCCATGAAAAAGTATTTCCTACGACAGAGTATGATGAGTATAATATTGCTTAATGCTTATATGCTTCTTAGTTTATACCGTAAAATGGTTATTATTGCATATTTTACCGCAGATAGATGTGACTTTATTGATGTTTGCACTGACGCTTCGGATGAGTTTGGTTGTCAATGTTTTGAAGACGAGTTTACATGCGATTGCATCGAAGAAAGAACTTGCGCTTCGCTTGACGGCTGCATCAGCAAAACCAATGTTGACAATGGTTTTCTTCACTGCCCAGGAAAAAGAATTCCGTGGAGCGGTTTCGATAGAATTCATTTTCATAGATTAGAAAATGCGTCACAATGCAATGATATTGGCTTTCCTGATTGCGATAATTCAACTTGTTACGATTCTAACTTTACAAATTGTGTTGAGAATGAATGCTTATCCTCACATGTTATTTGCACTTCACACTGCGATGATAAAGATAAGTGTAGCGGTATTTTCCAATGTAATGACAACGGTCTTATTTTGTTCTCACAGTTTTGCGATGGAATTGTTGATTGTGCTGATGGCAGTGACGAAATAGAAAACCAACCTGGTTTCAAATGTAACAAATGTGTTTTGCCTCAAAACAACTTATACGATAACATTGCCCATTGTAAGGATAGTTCAGATTTATGTTTTCGTAACAGCAGTGTTTGTTTTCAATGTTATGATAAGCGTTTGCTGATTTCCTCTAAACAAGTGTGCAATGGAGTGAGAGATTGCTATGACCTGTCGGATGAATGCCTATGTGAGAAATATTTTGATACTGAAAAGTGCGTAGGTATGCTTGATACTAAAATGTTTCAGTGTTTTGACAACGCAAACATTACTAAGTGGCACAATTCTCTAAACATGAGCGACAATATCTCAGGATTATCTACAAATCCATTTGTGAAGTGCAATACTAAATACAATTCTTCTATTTATGCTGTTATTTGTGATGGTACACCAGAATGCAAAAATTATGAAGACGAATGCAGCTGCAAAAATTCATTACGAATTTGCAATGATTTTTGCCATGATTTGTATCCAATGGGAGATCGTTATTGCGATGGTGTTGAAGATCCAGCTTGGAAAATCATAAACGATTCAGCTTGTCCGCAAGGTTTTGACGAAATGTTTTGCCCGAAACGTTCCAAATGTGACGCTAATGGTAAAGTTAGCATTGATGTTTTGCAAGTCTGCGATGGAACAGCGCAATGTGATGATGGGTCCGATGAAAAAGACTGCCCCGGTGCTCCAAGATTTCAAAGCGTGTTTTCATCTGATAGCGAAATGATTGCTGAGCCTGCTATAAAAGCTGCATTTTGGATAGTTGGGTTTGTAGTTCTTTCGGGTAACTCTTACGTCATTATCACTACAATAATTTTTCTCAAAAATAAGAAAATAATTGAAAGCACAGCTTTTCAACGCATCATCATTTTAAATATATCAATTGCTGATTACATAATGGGAATTTATTTGCTCACCATCGCATCTTACAGTGCATTTTTCTCCGGAAACTATGGAGAAGTAGATCGTGAATGGCGGTCAAGTTTGAAATGCTCTTTAGTAGGAAGTCTGGTAACTGTTTCCAGTCAATCGTCAGTCTTTCTCATGGTGGTTTTGACAGCTTTTAGATTAAAAAACGTAACAAACGCATTTGGCTCGTTGACTGCTTCCATGCGACCTTGGATCTTCGGTTTAGTTGCATCTTGGCTTTTTGCTTTTTTACTTAGCTTAATTCCAATGCTAAACATAACATCTTCTTACTTTATTAGCAGTTTTTCAATTTCCAGTTTGTTTCATAATGGGACTTGGAAAGCAGCAAAACTCCCACAATTTGCTTGCAGATTTGCTGCGTTAAGCAATATGAGGATTCCTATACTTGAAAATAAGTTTCAATCTCTGCTTGGGTTTGTTAAAAATAGTTTGCATAACAACACATCTGTGGCTTTCTTTGGTTATTACAGTCAAACCAGCATCTGTATGCCAAGATTTTATGTTGCATATCAAGAAAGTTCATGGGAATACGCTATTTTCATAATTACACTAAACTTTTTATGCTTTTGCTTCATTGCTATTTCCTACATCGTAATTTTTAGTCATTCTACCCAATCTTCCATTAACACGCACAAATGTCAACACAAAAGCTCTAACAAACATGCTGCCAAAATGCAAAAGCGCATCGCGCGCATCATAGCAACCGACTTTTGTTGTTGGATTCCCATTTGCGTCATGGCTTATGTGAGACTCGCAATTAAATTCTCCGACATCGTCTACCAGATCAGTGCTGTTCTGCTGCTTCCAGTCAATAGCGCATTAAATCCGTTTCTGTTCACTTCACTTCCAGACAAGTTGATCAGCACGTGTCTTCAAAAATACAAAAAGCGATCCTTATTTGGGTAATTGAGATACGATTTTGTACATGGTTGAATCACGAGCATTATTTTTGTGGGCTTGTGCAAAATGTTGATAATAAGTAGTAGTATATCTGTGTAGATTTTTTTAACAACTGTAAATGTGTGGTGAAAAGCCTGCTTCAAAAAATAGTCTAGGCAAAAGTCCTGAGGCTTTTGATTTGGTTGTGTGTGCAGTGTATGTGTTGTTTTGTAATGTGCACCATGCGTTATGTACTGTATATGATTTTACTAACCAACAGCCCTGTGCATTAGATACTGTACGTTTCCACTTCAATAAACTCGATACGCAATACTTTACAACTAGTTGTTGCAGCCTTTAAAAAACTGAAGAAAAAAAAGTAGAAAAAGGACCGGTAAACGTCAGGTTCACAATGTTATTTTAATTTTTTTTGCGCAGTGCAGAAAAATGCTTCACTTTTTTTTATGTGACCACTTAACTAACAACTCAATGGTGGAAAAATTTATGAAAAAGTGGAATGTGAAGAGAGGTGATATACTGATCACAGGTGGAGTCGAGGACACAAGTCTCGAGGCCAAGGCCAAGGACACAAAAAAATCCGAGGCCAAGGATATCCTTTTCGAGGACAGACCCTCTCGAGGCCAAGGACAGGAATGCTTGAGGCCAAGGCCAAGGACCAAAGACACAGACGCACGAGTTCTCCCAAAGAAAAAAAAGGTTTTCAAAAAGTTTTTCCGGCAATCTCCAATTTATATGCGTAGTCAGAATTTTCGATTGAGGAGGCCTAAACCACAACTCACATGCAATGACGTCATCAAAAATTTGCCTGTTGGCACTTAACCAGGATTTTGCAAAGGGAGAGGGCTTAAATTAATATAGTTGAAAAGTGCAAATACGTAACTTTGGACGTTTTGAGAAAGCCAGTGTAAATTAAACGTATCACAAACGGAGGTCTGGGGGTGGGGCTCCCAGAATGCGGAGGCTTTAGGGGTCTGGGGGCGAAGCTCCCAGCTTTTTGGCAATTTTTTGTCATTTTTTGGGAAAAAAAGCTATTTTAATGATATTGAATCCCATTTCGCACATGTTTAGAGCCATTTGAAAGCGCTAGACTTTTGACATTTGAAAGCCAACTAAAAAAATTAAATGGTTTAATCCTCCTTCTAGTTGCAATTTAAGTCCAAAACACGTTTAACATCTTGCATTTTGGTGTTAAAGTTTAATTGTACGTGATTTGGTCCAGGTAGGGGAAGTAAGGTGCATTGTCTCTTGCAACATTTTATCAGTAAATGAAAACCCACTTAAAGGTCTTCCTTAGAGATTTTTGTTTTGTCATGAAAATAACCAGTTATAGAAGTGCGTGTTAGGCCAGGGGGCCCACGCCCCCTCAATTGAAGCTCAACGGTTTGTTCAATCAGCATTTTCTATGGCTAATTTTTTTTTAAAGTATTTTGTGCGTAAAAACTGGCGAGGTGGAGGTGAATTAATGAATTGTTATTGAAAAATAGTACAACAGATGGTTACGCTTACTAACCATGTTATTGCCGGGCCGGATTTACATCGCGCTGGGCCCCTGGTCCTTTGGAGATTTTTGCAACATCTTTCTGCCAAATATAAGTGAAGACCATAAAAAGTCTTAAGATTTGAGAACAGGGCCCTTAGCTGGTACTGCGCCATATTGTGGTAAATCCGGCCTTGGTTAATGCATTACGTTCGTAAAAAGGCTTGATGTTGGCCTGAGATAGCAACTTTTAGGACGAAAGCTATACATTTCTTCCAGGTTTACATTTAAATTGGCTGACAAAAATTGGTTTAAGGGGGTCCTCGGGCCCCTTGTCTTCAATATTGTTGTTCGCTACTGGTGTAAGCGAAAAATGCTAAAAAGAAACTGAAACTGAAGAAACAATAAGCTTTTTTGTCACATTTTTGTCATTGGTGAAATTTCAATTGAGGGGGAGGCCCGCTTGGCTAAGCCTATGCTTCAATTGCGGAAAACAAAAAAGGTATTTGCAAATTTTTCGCGAGGTTTCTGGCGTTTTGTAACAAAATTTCAACGGTTCAAAAAATAGTGCTGTCCTCGAGCCGAGGACAGGCAATTTTCGAGGACCTAAGGCTTCGAGGCCAAGGCCAAGGACTTGAGGCTTCGAGGCCAAGGCCAATGACTTCAAAATGTGTCCTCGAGGCCAAGGACGTCCTCAAGGACTCCACCTCTGTTACTGATAACTGATTTTGATTTTTCTATATACGCTAACACAGTAAACAATAAACATTAGGGTGTCCCTTATTTGGAGTCAAATTTTAAAATACAGATTTTTGTGAGTCTGATCCTCTCAAAAGTTGCCATTGTATCAAAAACTACCTCACACAAACTTTTGTTGCAAAATTTTGAAGTTTAGAGGTGGCGCGGTGATCTCAAAGTTGGCTTAACAAACATCAATTTATGCATATTGAAAGTTTTCTATTCACTACAATAGTCATGTTTACAGAAAGTTATTGCTGCAAAAGAGTAGATTTCTTCGTATTCGCAACAATGGTCTGGTTATTTTCAACAATCTGTAAAGCATACCGCATTGGTTTTATTTTTGAAGCGGCCTGGTTGAATGGTGGTGCTACCCAATCTCTTACGAGGGATTAAGAAGCAACGGGACTTCGCAGAGACCCAACAGTTGAGCCACACGTCGGGGTGCACACTGCAGATTCAAAGATAGATTTGCATAGAGGCTCAGAAGCAAGATGGTCAAGAAAAAACTGATTAAGCTTCTGTAGAAGGTGTTCACAAGCGCTGCAGGAAGAGTTTTCCTTACAACTGACTTACGACTATTGTAAGAGGCTTTGACCTTGGAAGCGACGGCAGAAAGCTTAAACATACCAGGCGTGAGAGGACCAATTCCAACGGAGAAACTGTAGGAACGGTAAGTTGAAATAGGAGGGGGAATGCGGAAATGTGACGTCTCCATTTATGACTCTGGATGTAACGAGTTTTGGCAATAGCTGGGCAGAGGAACAAGGAACCATCGCAATAGGCAGGGAGGTCCAAGCTTTGGGAAGAGAATCAGCATAACTTATTTAAAGGGATACCAGCATGACCGAGAACACATTGGAAGTTTAAAACGGCACTGTTGGAAAGTGATAGACCTGAAACCAGGCATTTTAGAGGGGTCTTGGCCAGAGATTGAAGGGGGCCTTTGAAAGTAGAGAAAGAGCCGATCGGGAGTCCGTAAAAGGACTTAGTGAAAGTGGCAAATCGTGTTGTAGTCACACCAGACAAACGCGTGCTCCAAGGAATGGGCTTAAGCTGTGAAAGTCGAAGGTATTGAATTTGGATAAAATGGCATACACTTCCGTGCCACGCGTGAAGTGAGAAAAGAGACGGATCTATCGCCCATGAATACGCGTCTGAAGGAGGGAGAGCAATCAATTCTTGGTGCATTTATGGCGCTGGGATGAGCTAGGGCAACTGCAGTTAGGTATGGATGATGATAGGCCTACTGTAAATTTGATTGGTGCCTAGAGGGAATTTGGCAACATATAATTAATGGTTCGCGCAAGGATAGAAGGGTCTCTTTTGTGGATAAGCAATATGATCACCAGGAAGGTTTTTTTTTGGACCGGCTGATGATTGATTTTGAGCCAATGGCGCTGAAGTTAAGTGATTTTTGGAGGAGGTGCAGACCACGTTTAAAGCACAAAAGTGCTTGGTATTCAAAGTTCAAAAAATTGGCATTCAAAAAATTAAAGTAATTTTCAGCAGGGTAAGTTGAGTCTCAATGAGAAGCAAAGGGATAGGGTTGGAAGAGATCCATCAACTAAAGATCTTGTTGTAGCTCTGTGGAGAATTTCTAATTGGTTGTTCAGACATATCAACCTTCTACTGTTTTTGTGGTCATACTAAACGAGTGTTTTGTTTTTGTGTTGGTCATATCCACTCGAGTTTGTGACAGTGATTCTTCTTCTATGACATTATCTGAAACTTTCACCATGGCACATTTTGAAGTCAAACCTATAACGATTAAACAGGCTAAGCAAATTTGAATCGTCTGCAAGATACAACAGAATACTAGCCAATCGCCATCTTAGGTAAAGAAGGTGCTTTTTTTGAAAAACTGGTTGATGATACAAGCACTGAAAACTGCACATAATTACTGCATGTCATAACCGATACGTCACTGCAGTTCTTAAGTTCACTCTCAGAAGAGTTTTTAAAATGCTATTGTTATGCGTGTTAAGGTCACAATGAAATTATAAAACTCTATTGTTTGTAAGGGTGGTATTCCTACATAGTAATTAAAAATACCCATCCAAACTTGCAAGGCTTTGCGCCACCTCTAAACTTCATTTTAAAAGTTTAAAATTTCATACATATCATTTTTTCATGAAATGGAACCATTTGAAAGGGTCAAAGATGAAACTTTTAATGTCAAAATAAGGGACACCCTAACAAACATACTCTACATTTTACAAGCTATCCATTAAGTTGCTTTAACTTTTTTAATTGATTTCACCCTGCTATTACCTACAAAGCAATGCAATTCTTTTCAAAAACATTGCACCAAATAAAGTCCACGTCAGTAGGCCTATATCATAAAAATCAATATGATAATGCTGTAAGCTGTGAAAGATGGGGTTTTTGAAATCTCCAAAAAAAAAGCAATAATGAAAAACAATTTTCCGTTTAGAATGACGATATAACATATGTACATTTAATTTTACATGTTTAATAATTTAATTCAATAACGAAACAAGAATGGTCAAACTGTTTATGAGTTATACTTGTTTACACGTTTGTTACCAGATGGTTAATACACGATAATATTAAATTCAAAAATACTTTCACTTGATATTTTATTAAAATTGTCTTGCAAAGCGGTTGAAACATGAATTTGTAAAGATAATTTGTTATTTGTAACCGTATTTGAAAAGTGATGCGTCATTGATTCATGTAAAATGGCAAAGACATATAAATATTGCCGGATTAATATTTCACAAGCACATTAATAGCTAAACGTAATGCAGAATCAAATTTAATTTGCGGAATCGCCACTACACTGATAAGGTAGTAGAAAAGCTACAGTATATAAGGAAACAAAAAAAAAACTTTTTTCTATTTTTACATCTGTACAGTATATCAGAAACATATAGTGTATTCAAAAACCTTTTATTGCCGTGGAATCAAGCAAACAATACAGCAAAATAGACATCTTTGAAGCACCTAACACAAAAAATGATAATTATCATTTGCCTAGTTCTTCTTTCCCGCACTCCAGCCTTTTTTATGTGCCCTTTTTTCCATATTTGAGGAACGAAAATATGTCGAGCTTTTCAAAAGACCGCAGTGCCTTTTCGTCTATGATATTTCCACTGACTCTGCCAAAAATTTTCGAAAAATCTCCAGCAAAAGAATCTTTCAAAAGCTGTGACAAAGAGAGCAAAAGTAAGTGCAAATGTTTTGCGAGGATAGACTACTTACCCATACAAAAATTATTGTGCTGTACTATACATAGTACTAATTGCTTTATGTTTATTTCAACCAAAATCGTCGCTGAGCGGCATTACGTTTTATGGTCCAATTATTTAACATCGCAACAATGGAGACAACCAAGTAAAAACTAGACTGCCGCTGAAGTTTCATTGCTATTAAAAAGGTTTATCAATTTTTTTTGAGTATCGGTAGTAAAATTTTTCTCAATTACAGATTTTCATCAAAAAAGTTTATCAGCGGAACTTGACAAAGTGGAACAGGTGAGTGAAATAACTAGTAAGTTTAAGTTAATGAGAGTAACAGTTCAACAGTAGCTTTAAGAATGATTTTTTTAAAATCCTTGTAGCGGTAAATGCAGAGGAAAAATATGTAAGCCTGAATACGCTAGCAATGACTATGACAAACTAGCAACCTTTAATAAAAACGTTTAAACTGTCAAAAGTGCGAAAATTTAATGCACGAAGGAAAGAATAAAACAACTCCCAGCCAAATACGTGGAGGGGAAAACCAGGCCAAACGCCACCAGACCCAATTTAAGAGAAAATAAGGACTAACCCAAAAAACCCAAGCGATGCTTCCAACAGGTGGTAAAACAAAAATATAATGTCTACAAGTGTAAATAGATAACACGAAACTTTAAAATGGGAAATGAGAACGTGAGCAACAATTAATGCGGGGACAATACAATGCGGGAATGAAGTGCGTGCGAGCACGAAAGCGATTTAAAGGAAAACTTTGGTATATCTGAAAAAAGCTAAGCTAGAAATTTAGAACTAAGCTAATGGAAACTAATGATACAATTGTCTGCAAAATATACTACTGGCATGATTGCTAACATGTATTCTTACCAACAAAGGTTAATAAACTATCGTTAAACTAACAGACTTACCTCCTCTGTCCTGCGCAAAACAAAAAGTGATAAAGCATATTGTGCAAGATAGAGAAGTCAAGTCATAAAACAACCCCTAGGTGTCGGCAACAATTTTAAGAGTGCATGAAACAAAAAGGGTGCTTATAATCATACTTAATTTACAGCGCAAACTTCAAACTTGGAGTTAACCTCAACTAAATTTTTTACAGGGATAATTTTTTGCGTCTTTTTAGTGTTTACGCGATAACATTTGCACGCTCCATTCATTAAGTTACGTATACTTATTTTTCATGTTTATTGGTGTTTCGGATATTAAAAACTTAGCGAGAACATTGAGTTTCTCATTGTCAAAAAAATCTCATCAGTTTGCCTCCTAAACTATAAGATTTCAAGCTTTTTTTTGTAATTTTTTAGTACGATTGTAACTTTCACGGTTTTAGAATGAAATAATTACCTTTCTTTCAAAGTTTTCTTATTGATAAAAAGGGAATGAACATTTGCAATTTTTGAGGTAATCTGACATGCACCTGCCCAGCGCCCACCGTCTGTCAATCACTTGTCAAGCAGTCTACGAGTGGAAACCAATATTCTGTCTCTGATTTGACCCGGCTGGTGATCGAACCCAGTGAAACAGTTTGGAAGCAGTTTTTCGAAACATTATGTAATTCAAACAATCGGTGTTCCACAACTGGGATGGGGAAACAATAGTTAGAGGGAAGGCAATAGCGGTGTGCAGAATTATGGCTGAGATCTGAAAGTACTTGCTACAGCCAAGCACATTGAATACCGGATAATTTTTGATTATCCAGAGCAAATAGTTTCTTTTAATATGAAGCATTGAAGTATGATATGAAGTGTGATATGAATCATGTGATATGAAGCATTGAAGATATTTATGCAAACAGACATTTTGATCATCTCTAACAAGTGCAATTTGCGCAAAATAGCGTGAAATTTAGCAAAAATGTAATAGCTGTATATGCTGCAGCTGCATTGAGTTCACTATCTCTTACCACTTATCGATATTTTGCAAACTTTTTTGCAGGAAGAAGAAAATTCTTCTTTGTTGAAGAAATTAAAAACGATGATTGGAAAAATCAACAAAAATAACGATAGTTTGAAAAGCATTTCATCTAGCAGTGCTGTTGAAACAAGTAAAAATCTTGCAGCTATTGCAAACAAAAAACTTGCCTCGTATGCTGCCAATATCATAACTAACATGTATTTGAGAAATTGCCTGGAAGATTTGGAAAACGAATCCAAAAACTTTGAGCAATTAGCATCATCAGTTTCAAAACATGTAAAATGTAAGTATCACAAAAATAAGGGGAATTTCTTCCGAGATTTCCAATTCATGGGGATTACATCTGCAGCTCTAGCGCAACTAGCGGGATATTTGAAGAAATCAAATTCAGGAAGTAGTTTTTTTCGATTTCAGCATCGATGAAGCAGAACCAGGTTTACTTCAGGTAAGTCCGAGGTTTTTTAAACTGGTCTTCCGCCGGTGATATAAATTTTAGAATTATACTGTAATACCGAGCCTTTTTAAAACTATCAAGGTACTGTAAGACCGGCCAGTTGGTTGAACGGTAACGCGTTCGTCTCTGAAACGGGAGGTCTGAAGTTCAAATTTTAAGCTGGTCAATTCGGACACAGTGTTGTCAACGGCTCGCTAGTGCTGCAACATTTCTTCGAAAGAGACTGTGTTGCTCGGGTGCAATGACGCGGAGATCGGCCCCACAAACTTGCTGCAAGCTTCGGCGTAATACAGTGAGTGTAATGCAAGATTTGATTTGCAGGTACTGTAACTGGAATTTGAAATACAAACGTAAAAACTGCAAATCACAAAGATAGCAGGATTCTTATTGTTGCGTCATTCTCACCGGCAATTGCTTTGTGGTTATTCCTTGCTTTGAACACCGGAACAAATGTCCTCAGTTCGATTTTTCAGCGAGTAAAATTTTGTAATGGCATGTGATCGTGAAAAAAATTTGCCCGCTAAATAATCTACATCATTTTAATATTAATCGTTTATAACCAAACGCTCAATTCATTTTTACATGTTGTTTTATTTTGAAATTATTTTAGAACAACTTGAAATATTGGAAGCTGCGTTTGTCCACGGACAATATCCGCCAGGTGGCGTTAGAGAAAAGCTTGCGTTATCCACCGAGCTCACAGAAGCTCGCGTACAGGAAGTGTTCGAGTATGCTTTGTTGAAGAATAAATGCAATAAACTATTCAGAACAAAGTAGTTGTCCGTTGTATTTTACAGATTGCAATTAATCGTATCTTTGTTTATATTTTCGTACTAAAACCAGAAAATAGAAAATATTTTGGCATTTATGGTTCCTATGCAGCAACAATGAAGTGCCCACCGTAAATTGGCTTTCAAAGACAAAACTGGGCCATCAGCATTGTAGTTTTCACCACTTATATACTGTGCAATAACAATTAGTCTTAAACAGCAGCTTTTTATATTATAACCGATCAGAGGTCGAGTGGATGAAGCTTCTGTTGCTGAAACAGTAGGCACAGATTCAACTCCCGTCTAGTCACACCAAAAACAATAAAATTGGTTTTCACAGCAGCTTCCTTGCTTCATATTCAACAATAAACTTGGACAGAGTGAAGCCTCCACTGTGTGTGGTAAACAGTGGGTGGGTGGCAGCTTGGCTCAAGACCGGAAGATCTCGTCGCTGCCTTCTGGCCAAAGCAACTTGGTGAGTAAAGATTGTACTCGCACATTAGAGTCTTTATTAGTTGACTGGAAAGTGACCTTTGTCTTTTTTTCTTCACTGTTTACTCGTTTAACGAACATGTCTAATCAAATCAGTCGAATCCGCAAGACCGCAAAAGACTTCTCAAAAAGAAGCAACTTTTTGTTCAATGCTCTTTCCTTTTTCCACCCGCGTTTGTTTCTAGCCTACTAAATAAAGAGTCTATGCTCACTCATTAGAAAGGTTGCCGAAGCAAAAAAGAAAGATGTTTTAAAGCCTCAAAATTGCTTTCGTGCCATACAAAAAGCGTCACTTTTCAGAATACAAAAAGCGTCACTTTTCAGGCAAAAAGTTTACTTCGGGTTGCATTATCCAAACAATCTGTTTTTGAAGAAAATAAGGCTGCTAAAGACAGTGCTAAGTGACAAAAGCCTACAATATGCTATCTTTATCCTTTTTTAAAACACAGCTCTCTACATTTGTGTGAGCAGCGGCATGGAGTGTTGTTGTTAAGAAATGAAAGCCTTATTTATATATTTTTTCGTTTCAGCGATCGTAACGCTGAAAATATTAATACAAATAGACATTTTATATTAATTTACTCAGGTTTGGTTTTTAAACTGTCGTGCAAAATGGCGTCGAACGAATGGAAGAGAATTGAAGAATTCCGCTGGAAACTGATAAAATGTTGGAAAAGTGTATTTTTTTGTTTTTCTTCACAGCAGCAAGCAGCTTTTTGGTTTATTATTATATATCGTATTTTTATTTAATTTTTTTGCAACTTTACCTTTGCTGTATGTAACTGTAGGCCTATATAAAATAAAATAAGGAAAAAAATCAAAATGCAGAAATGCTGTTTATATACACGTTAAATAATTGACATTCTGCAAAACCTTACAGCATCTTGAAAGCTGAAAAAGGGTCCAAATATATTCAATTAATAATATACTGGATTGTCTGCACGTGGTCCATAGTCCAACCGTTCAAAAAACGAACAAAATTGTGTCTTTTCTCGTCACTGCAAAAATGCTATGAAAGTTTAACCAAACATCAGAGATTGCTTTCCTGCACTTTGTTCAAAAACATTGTCTTTTTTGTGGGGAAATTGTTAAGCGTTTTTGCCTATTTTGCTCTCAATTTACGTCCTAAGTTATAGTTTTATAATTTATTTTTAAATAAGAGCTTAAAATTTACATGTAATATGTTACTTGCGATATGCCTATTTTATTTTACTAAGTTAAGATGCTTACAACTTACTCTTTCTAAGTTTTAGCAACAACAAGCTACCGGTACGTATCGTTGTAAAAACTGAGTTTAGAGTGCACAAAGACTAAAAACAAAATGTGGAGCGGGCGTATTATTATCACAGAGAGTTTTTTTTTTTGGTCAGATTTACCCAAACAGTTTATAAATTGTACAGAAAAAAGCCTAGGCCTTCCGTTTAATTTCTGACAATTACAAGAGCTGAAAAAACAGCAGTATCGAGAAACAATTTTCCAAAAACAGGGTATAACGACAACACGATACACAACGTTGTTTCACGCAAAAAGATATTGTGATGTAAAGAAGCAACTACAACCAGTGCCGTCGCCAGAGCAAAAGGAGTGAGGCGGCACTAGCCGAAAATGGGAAGGGGAGCACTAGCCAATTGAACTTTTGCGTACAACGAGATATTTACGGCTACAAATTATGCTCTATTTCAAAAATTTTGTATTCATGTTTGAAAAAACAGACGTAAAAGCCGGGCATCGTTCATTGGCTCGTTTCGTATACGGCGCATACAATCGCTTAAAAAATCTGTTTGTAGCAGTGAATGCGACCAGAAGCGCAACTAGGATTTCAGTAAGAGAGAGGTGACTTTAATCAAAAGTAAATGTTTTTTTGTACAAAAATTGTCTGATTTAGGCCGCGTGCTGAACAAACCTATGCAACTCAAGCGTATCACAAAGGGGGCCTGAGGGCAGATCCCCCATCCTCTGGGTGATTTTTGCAATTTTGCGGCAAAAAAAATAGCAAATTTAACGCCTTTTCAATCACATTTCGCACATTTTTAAGCCATATAAACAATTACAGTAACTTACTAAAATTGCAAAGTCGTCGACAGAATTAAATTGCCTAGATCCTTGAGCCTCCCTAATACTCAAAGTCAAGTCCAAAACACGTTTTACTGCTTGTTTTTTTTGGTTACATTGTTTAAATGATTTGGCTAAAAAAGGGCTGATGACCCCTAAGCCCCTTTCACGTGGTTGCAAAATTGCCTGCGACCTAAACAATTTTGAGTGTGCTCTAAAAAATTAAAAACCGCTGGTCATTTAAAAAAATTGTTTTCACACATTGTTTCAGGTCATAATCACCAACGAAGTATACGCCGCTCAACCAAACTCGCCTCTGATTGGTCAATCGAATTTTTCCCTAGCTATCAGGTAGTAACGGCGTAAACAACATTTGTTCAGATGGGAAAACCTGTGTTAATTTGGACGGTTCGTATTGCGACGCTAACCACAACGAACTAAAACTACCTATTATTATTTGAAAAGGTCGATATCAACATTAATAGCTTGCTACAGCTCTTTTTTAAAAGTTGGAAAGATTTAGGCGCTTTAAAATGTAGTCAGAGCGAATTTATAGCCTAGACTTGTTATAGCCTATTTGCAATATCGTAAAAGGTTATGAATTCTGCAACAATTTTAAAACCTGCATCTTAATCGATCGGCAATTAATTCGGTAGGCTCACTAGGCCTAGTGTGCGGGATATCTTCAGCAAGGAGAAGCTTTATTCAGATTCATAGTTTGTCAATCTTTAACTGAAATTTTATGAGAAGTTGTTTCAGTTGAAGTGAGCAAATTATGATCTGCAGCTTTCATCAAATCTGCTTCGCTCCGGTATTGTGGGACGGTATCAGCTCTAGCGACAGCGTATATGAATTCTATTGCAACAATTTGGATTTAGATTTGCAAATTAAAAGAGAGCAGTGCGAATCATCAAAAGAGAGCAGTGCGAATCATCATCCATAGCAATCCCAGAACCCACACATCACCACTATTTTCAAGACTACAGTTATTAAAGCTTCATGATATATATAAACTTGAAGTAGGCCTAGCCAATTAATGCATCGTGTCTACAACAACTCACTCAACACTCTTAATGCAGAAATACACAATGCTAGATGAATTACACTCATATAACACCAGAACAAAACACAAAAGAAAGTATTTCGAAACAAGAATTTCAACAAAACAAGCCCGAAAATGTTTAATTTTTATTGGACCAAAAATCTGGAATCAAATACCAATGCAAGTGAAAGAGATGAACTTTTATAGATTCAAAAAAGAATTTAAAAGAATCTTTATCGATACCTACCAGTAGCTATCATTTCGGGGTGGGGGGTGGGAGGTACCTGTCAGGGACATGACTCTGAGCATAACCTTGTCATTTTTGCTGTAAATTTCCTAGTGATTTGTTTCTTGCTGTACTTAGCTTGCTTATTTGCTTTTGTTTGGTAAAAGTGTTTTGTAAATATGAACTCTTGACGGTTGACTTTGATGACTGAATAGTCTTTTCGCTGTCTTAATAAATTGAATTGAATTAACAGTGCATTTTTACTATTAATTTGCAAACTGCTGCGTTCTGGTATTGTAGGACAATATTGGCTTAATGCATCAGCGCATTAGACGATTTATGCGAATTTTATTGCAGCAAGTTGGATTTAGATCTGCCAATTATGGTAATACTACTTTTTTACAATCAACATATCAAACAGTTATAGCCGGTAAGTCATTTATGAATAAATTCCTAAGATTGCATGCATATGATGGCTCAACCCTAGCCAAACACAGTGTAAACATGGCTCACAAATGTATTTCTTTATTATTACCAGTTTAAATTTTAAAAAACTAGGAGCCATAGAACTGTGGCAAAAGAACATTTAAATAAAAATGTTTTAATTTTGGTAGGTGATCAATCTTCCAGTTGTTGCATTTTTGTATTCTTAAAATTCGAAAGTCTTTTTGGGTTCATAATGCAAAATCAGCCCATTCCAAGTTTGTTGCAGCCATTTCTCCTTGTACTTGATGCCAGTATGGATGGTTCGTGTTTATCTTTCCTAATTTTGTGAGATAGAATGAGTTTAAGCACATTTTTTCTTTTAATTCTGATTGGATCATTTCATCCACTGTAGAGTTCGGATACTTGAATGGACATTTAACTTCAAGCACATCTCACTCCACCGAACCTCTTTCGCTTGTTTGTGTAACTATTCCATCTGGTGTACTTCCAAGGCACCCACATTCGAATAAAACTTATCCTATAGCTGACACCTGATTCCCAGTAATGATTTTATATTGCTCAATTGCCTGTTTCTCATGAACTTGTCCCCATATTATTGAATCCTTTTCTTGTAATGAATATTCACCTCGTAATGTCTCGAAAAGTGATGGAGGATATGCATTACTGAATTGTTGATGGCAATCATATGCAGCTAAGACTTTTCCAAAGTTACTTCCAGTTAAGCGCAGCCGTCTAATTTTTCCCCAAAGGTGAGAAGTTCTTTGATCTTTGGTATTATATGCAACCCATTGAATTTGCTCAGCAGTTACTTTACATTTTTCAATAAATTCATTTTTGTCTGTGCAATTTATATGTAATATGTCTTCAATTAATGTTGGACAGTTAATTTCAAATGTGGACGCCGTGGGTTCTTCTTCAATTATCCATTTAAGAGGGAATGTGGGTAAATTAGTAAAAATAAAATCAATATCACCAGCAAACACTTCTCTACTAATTGCTGTAAAATCCGACTTATTGGAAGGAAACAATGATGAAACAGTATTTACTTGTTGATTCAAATGCTTTTTGGGGCGAGCTATCCAAGAATTAGGTAAGTCAGTTTTAGATAAACTTTTTTTATTTGCGTAAATTGCAGTAGCAGCCATATGGCTACAAATCCAGTTACCACGTGGGCATTCACAGTGTGCACAAGCAATACCTCCACTTCCATCAACAGTCAACACAACCTTGTATGATCGATCTTTCAATGAAGCCTGAACTTTGGCTACAATATCTAGATCTTGAATTTCTAGCTTTAAAACATGATCAGCTTGGAACTTTTTTTCTCCTTTTTCAAAGGTGTTACTGTCCTCTTTGAAAAAATTCATAATAGCAGCCAGGGTTATTACCTCTGTATTCATTTTGATCTAAACTTTATAAAAGAATTATTTAAATGAAATATTGCTACACTAGAACTTAAATTGAAAAGTAATAATCGACCACTTCCCATGCTATAGTCTGAGTTAGAGCTGAATCAATTGAATTGAAGTTTGAATAAACTAATCGCTATTCTTAAAAAATCTGATTGTTGGGGACCTAAATATTTTTCTACACTTCTGCACATAAAAAATTTTGTGAATTTTGTTATCGTTTGGTGTTCCTATGTTTACTTTTGCTTTAAATAACCTTATCTTTCATTCTTTTCTTGCATGCAATAAAATGCATCAATATTTTGATACTCTTTCCTTAAATTCTTATACTGCATCAATATTATCTCATATTGCTTTATCCTCATGTTATTACTATCAACAGCTACTAAACTGATAATAAATTAAACTAAATTAGCCTGCATATTTGTTCTGAAGGGAAACGTTTTTGGTATCTTATTTAAACATAATTCAATAATGTATATTTTGATGGATAACCAGTTGATGTATTAGATACCCGGATTATCCAGTATGCTCATAATTAAATGTAGCATATGCTGCAGTACATGCCATGCAAATGAAGAATATGGAAGATATTTTTTTTTATCTGTAGTTTGTTCAAACCAAACCAAATGAAGCCAGAATGTTTATGATGTTTAAATTTGGAATACTATGCGACTTGACCTGTCCAGACCTGTTCAAAATATCAGAATGTAATGTTCTTCAGGGAAATTCATGCAATGAAGCCAGAGTTTTCATGATGTCACAAATTGGAATATCATGCCACTTGACAAGCCCAGACCTGTCACAACTATCAGAATTAGAAATATCAATGTACAGTGGTATATGGGCAGGACCATTGAGAGGGGGATCCAGGGGGTACCTTTGACACCGGGCCCGGGATTTTTTTTTGGGCCCAAATGTTTGAGAATGCTGCCTGTAAAACAATTGATGAGACCTTTTTTGTCAGGGATACGGGTCATGAAGTTCGTATTGGTGATTATGTTTGTGGTCAGTCTAATTGAAGCCCTTTTTTTTTGGAAATTCATCAAATGTAGGTGGAAAATTAACTGTCGTTGGGCCCAATGAGCTTTTTTTTAGGAGATTAACTCAATTAGAAGCCAGAAATATCGCCCCATCGATTTTATGATATTCAGGTTTTGACGGACCATCCTATCTGCCATTTGGCATGGGGTCCGGATTCGATTTAGGTACCGGACCTGGGCTTGGCTCTCAATGGCCCTGTATATGGGGCTTTTTCCAGGGTGCATTTCATATCTGAATGAAGAATAAGAAAGGTGGAATGATTTGTTTAGCTGAAGCCATATCTTTCATGCTGCATCAAGGTTAGGTTTAAATATACCATACTATTTCACAAGAGTAAAAGAAAGATTATTTTACAAGAGTAAGAAAGATTATTTCACAAGAGTAAGAAAAATTATTTTACTAGAGTAAGAAAGATTATTTTACTACAGTAAGAAAGGTTGTTTTACAAGAGTAAGAAAGATTAATGATAAGCTATAAACAGTATCCAGAGTCTTGATTAACAGACTAAGACATACTGATTCAGAATCGACATTTCGTCTTCTATTCCTCATCAGTATAGCTAGGACTACAGGTATGAACATGAGCTTATTTTAATATGATGAGTAAAGATCAGTATGTTACATAACTTAATTGGTAAAGATGTGTAATGATTTTTTTTATTTATTTGTTATTATTGTTTTTTCGGCCTTGCAAGCCTAAATGACGAGCCTTGAAATTAGGTGAAACAGCTGTCTTAGGCATGCTCTTGGAAATTAATTTCATCGTATAGTAATTTAATACTATAGATTGTGCCTCTAAGACTCTGGATACTGTCTATAGCTTATCATTAATTTCATAGTACATTTTTCTTAAGAAAGATTATTTTACAATGAGTAAGCAAGATTATTTCAGAAGACCTCTTACCAGTAAGAAAGTTCTCTTACTGAGTAAGAAAGATCTCAAGAGTGACAAAAAATATTTTACAACAGTACGACTAATTAAGCGATTTCTATTTTGTAAGTATATTCATTTGATGAGTTTTAATGCTTAAGGATAAAAAGAACTCAAGGCTTGCCCTTTTTTTTCAAGAAAACTAGTTAAAAGTTTGTTGTTTTTTTTTCTCTCTTTTTTTTCTGTTTTTTTAAAAGTTTGTTGTTGTTTTTTCTTTTTTTGTTTTTATTTTTGGTCCAATATAAATTAAACATTTTTGGGCTTGTTTTGTTGAAACTCTTGTTAAGAAATAATTTCTTTCGTGTTTTGTTCTGGTGTTATATGAGTGTAATTCATCTAGCATTGTGTATTTCTGCATTAAGAGTGTTGAGTGAGTTGTTGTAGACACCAGAGGTGGAGTCCTCTAGGACACATTTTGAAGTCCTTTGCCTTGGCCTTGGCCTAGAAGGTCAAGTCCTTGGCCTTGGCCTCGAGGCCTCAAGTCCTCAAAAATTGGCCTGTCCTCGGCTCGAGGACAGCACTATTTTTTGAATTGTTAAAATTTTGTGAAGCGCGTGAAAAATTTTTTGGAAAACGTTTTTTTGTGGAGATCGCTTGAAAAGTTTTTGTGAAAACCTTTTTTGTTTTTTTTTGAGATCGCCTAAAAGATTTTTGTGAAAACCTTTTTTTTTTTTTGGAGAGCACTTGCGCTTGTGTCCTTGGTCCTTAGCCTTGGCCTCGAGCATTCCTGTCCTTGGCCTCGAGAGTGTCTGTCCTTGAAAAGGCTGTCCTTGGCCTTGGCCTCGGATTTTTTTTGTGTCCTTGGCCTTGGCCTCGAGACTTGTGTCCTCGACTCCACCTCTGGTAGACACGGTGCATTAATTTGGCTACTTCAAGTTTATATATATCATGAAGCTTTAATAACTGTAGTCTTGAAAATAGTGGTGATGTGTGGGTTCTGGGATTGCTATGGATGATGATTCGCACTGCTCTCTTTTGATGATTCGCACTGCTCTCTTTTAATTTGCAAATCTAAATCCAAATTGTTGCAATAGAATTCATATACGCTGTCGCTAGAGCTGATACCGTCCCACAATACCGGAGCGAAGCAGATTTGATGAAAGCTGCAGATCATAATTTGCTCACTTCAACTGAAACAACTTCTCATAAAATTTCAGTTAAAGATTGACAAACTATGAATCTGAATAAAGCTTCTCCTTGCTGAAGATATCCCGCACACTAGGCCTAGTGAGCCTACCGAATTAATTGCCGATCGATTAAGATGCAGGTTTTAAAATATTGTTGCAGAATTCATAACCTTTTACGATATTGCGAATAACCACACGTAATTGCAACCGAGAGCCGACCAGTCTAACATAGAAGCGAAACTAACCAAAAGCATCTAGGCTGTTTATTGCAAAAGACCTCAGCAGCTCACTGTACTTTACGCTACACGGCTTAGAAAACGATTGCAAATCACAGCTATGCTGTCACTGAAGATCTTTCCAAAACTTGATTGCACACTCCTACTGAAGAAAACCTATTTAGCCATTACAAACTGATAAGCTTTTCAGCTGGAGGTGAAACAAACAAGTCTGTGTAAACCTAGAACTGCAGTTACTGCACTAACTCAGCAGCTCAGTAAAATTGGCTACCTTTGCTTGGCCTAACTTTGCCAGCCACAAGCCTAGGCTATAAACTCGCTCTGACTACATTTTAAAGCGCCTAAATCTTTCTAACTTTTAAAAAAGAGCTGTAGCAAGCTATTAATGTTGATATCGACCTTTTCAAATAATAATAGGTAGTTTTAGTTCGTTGTGGTTAGCGTCGCAATACGAACCGTCCAAATTAATACAGGTTTTCCCATCTGAACAAATGTTGTTTACGCCGTTACTACCTGATAGCTAGGGAAAAATTCGATTGACAAATCAGAGGCGAGTTTGGTTGAGCGGCGTATAGGGTAAAAATTCAATAGGCTTACATCTCAATTCCTCGACACATCCGTGAAGGCGTGTAAATAAGACGGATTATTTGGTCACATTAATGTACATCAGTTGGTGGCCAGCAATTTTACAAAGAATCAAAAAAACTTCAAACGAGAATTATCTTTGAACTTATTATTCCTTTCCCCATTATTGCGTATTGTCTCGTCGTTATGTCATGCTCCAAAGAAGTATTCTGAGTAAACCGAAATGGGGGACACAACTAGTCGTTAGGGGGGGCATGAGCCAAATATAGCCAAAATAGACAGCCAAAATAGCCCTAAGGTTAGGGTTAGGGTGAGGGAGATCTAAGTCAACAACAAAGAGATTGTTTAGAATGGCAAAATAGTATTTAGGGCTATTTTGCCTTTAGAGCAGTGTTTCTTAATTTGTGGGTAATTACCTCCAAACGGGTAATTTGGCATTCTACAGTAGAAGGGGTACAGTAATGTAAATTTTTTGAAATTAAAAAGAAATCTTCTATGGCTATCGTGTGGGGCTACTAACCCTAAAAGTTTCACTTTGCTTCACTATCATCATGCTTTCTATGATGTCAGAGTTTAATTCTACTTAGTCAGAATTGTAGGGTCTCTTTAAATTCTTTTGTTTCGTAAACAACTGATGTTCTGATCCAGTTAGTAATAAGTATGAAGGGAGGAGCATTTATTATGTTGTGGTTAAGCAATATTTTCTTGGAATTCTGAATGACATAGTTTTTTGCGCATTAGCAAGCCATTTTCAATGAAAATAATGGACGCGTTGCGTTCATCGGGGTAGTTATTCATAACCACTTCGTACTACCGGTAAGTTGTTTATTTATTGATTTGAAGTTTTGCCTCACAAGCCACGAAGCTTCTTCAGAACAATTTTCGGCAGTGTTGCCTTTGCAGTTACAAAAAGATAAAAAATAACAGAAAAAAATAACAGCAGAAGATAGGTAACACTAAAAACATACGAACATCACAATACTTTTACTATTATATCCAAAAACATTAAAATGATAGAGCAATAACATTATATAATATTGAAAAACTATGTAACTAACTGTGTAAAAAAGGTATTGTAAAATTATGTTTCTAACAACGTGAAAAAAGGAATATTAAAAAAATTGTGGCACTAACAGCGTGAAAAAAATTAATATTCATAATAATTAGGCTGTTTCACTAACAGTTTGAGAAAGATTGAAAAGGATCTATTGGAAAACATTATGTACTATAGAAAAGGTTTTTAGCTCCACAGAGATTTATATACGGACGGAACAATTATTCATCATTGCAATTTAAAACGTTCAATTCCAAAGATTTTTGGTTTATCAAATAACCTTCCGCTACCCGACGCTTGTGCAAATGTGGTTCTCTCCTTAATATTTTAGCATTATTCCAACCTATAAAATGATCATTTTCTGCGTTTTATAAAACGCAAAAAATGATCATTTTATAGATTGAAATAATGCTAAAATATTAAGGAGTGTTTGCACTGTATGATTGTTGTACTGTATAGTTTGCATAGAATATACTGTATAACAACTGTACATTTTGCACTGGCAACAAAAAACAACTGCCATACGTTTTTTTTTTTTATGAGAAAATATTAAAACTTATGCTGCAAATCTGCTATGTAACTTTTGAAAATATTAAAATCCTTGGAAAAATTTCTTACATAACAATAATTTCATAATTTCTTTAACCTAATAATATTTTCTTTCCTAATAATGATTATAAAAATCTCTTTTTTTTTGGAAAAGCTTCAGTTTACCATTTGCTGTGGTGTCCTTGTTTTGTTGTGGTAAGTTTACCATTTGCTGTGGTGGCCTTGTTTTGATGAAAAATTGCAACTTAAACCAAAAATTGACGTTAGAATATGAGTATAGTACTATTGCATACGCATAGTGTGCCACCAGTCGTTTATTCTCCAGCTTACTTAAATCTTTTTTTAATTCTGTTTTTGTGTTAATCATTTTGTACATAAACTGTATGCACTGAACTAATATTAATTGATCTCGTACATTGCAATCATTCAATTAAAAAAAAAAAAGTTTTAAGACAATCATAATAGTCTTTGCCTATTTTTTTCCAATGTTTATTTACCTTCACGGAAATGTTTTTTGGAGACGCATTTAAACTGACTCTCTACAATCCAAGTTTATTTTCGTAGATCATATACGGCAAAATTCGGCAGTATTTTCAATGTCAGAGGTGCATGGCATTGACAATGCGTAGATACTGCATATATCACGGGTGTTTCTAATTACCGGTAAAAAAGACTGATGAGTTTTATAGTTTTCAAACGTTTTAATATTGAGTAATCTGCTGTGCTTAACTTTTCTCTAAAATAAACTACAATAGTTTTGTTTTTAACAATTGCATTTGTTTCACTATTATACTGTACTTTTGGTCACTCTAAGAATTTGCCCAGCATAGACTCAATTTTTCAATCTTCATTTTTTGCGTCTTTGTGTCAACTTTGAAAAACGCGTAACGCATTCGTCTTTGGAGCGGGAGGTCTAGGCTTCAAATCTCGAGTCGGCCAAATTGGACACAGCTTTGCCAAAGGCTCACCACCGCTGCGGCATTTCTTCCATAGGAGCTCTGTAGCCCAGGAGCAATGACGCGAAGAAACGGTCTTGCAAACTCGTTACACGCTTCGGCGTATCACAAGCGAGAATGATGAAAGATTTGATTTGATTCGATTTCTCATTTGATTCAAAGCATGAATAAGCAGAGATCCAAAATTACTGAATGCCGTGAAATACATGATTGTGACAATGCAAATTTTAAGATTTTCTTCTTTTAAGATTTTCTTTGTTGCCGCTTCGCGGCTACGAACATACAAGTTTTCACCAATCTTATTAAACTTGCTTGTAAAAATCTCGTTGCTATGCTCGTAAACACAATTTCTAGAATATTCTTGGGCAGTTTCGGCTAGTTCATCATTCCAAGTAAGTTTCCTCATGCCATCTGACGTAGGCATGACGTTACTGCGTACATCATTATGAGATGAAATAACAAAATCTTTGTCCGAAGCCATCAAAACAATTTCGTTTTCTAGATGTCGTCTATTCCTTGAGTATTTCATGAAAAACAAATCTTTCAGGTACAAAATTGTTATCAAGCATGACGTCACAAGCACAAGAAATACCACTTCGATTAAAAGAAGTTTCATACTCAAAAAGTCACGAGAATTGATAAGAAAATTAAGTAAAGTTAGCCTAATAAATAATGAACAGCATAAAAGCTTACCAGACAAATAAAATAAAAACACAATCTACAAAGCATTGCACTGCTACTGCATATGCAGTAAATTCTCAAATTATTTAAATTGGTATGATGATGCAATCTCTATCAATTTAGCAAGTGAGTGAGTTGAGTACTCTAACTTCATCCTCACAACTTTACCTTCTGAGCCCGTGATTTTTGGTTGATGTTACTGTTACCCCTTGCAGTAACAACAACAGATACACCTTGGTACAAATGTGCTTTGAAGCGGGCAATCGCTCATTTCTCAAACCTTCCTGTTACACTAATAACCGACATGTACATTATATGAAGTTACAAAGCGCACAAGTTTTAGCTACAATGGCGCACAAGTTTTAGCTACAATGGCGCACAAGTTTTAGCTACAATCTCAAGTGCACTTGTCCTTAATTGAAGTGCCCTTAACTTTTATCAATCAAACCTCATATTTTCTTCTACATTGAAATCAAAATCAAAAAGACTCGCAATTTTGCAAGATATTTTAAGATACAATTATTGTATTCATTTAAATGTGATTCGGGTGTAATTCGTCTTTTGACTTCGAGAAAGGATATCAAAAGTAAAAGCTACAGTAAAAAATATCATATGTTTATTACAATTACCGGTACCGGTACAAAATAATTTAACACATACGTCTTTTTGGAAAAGAAAACAAACATTTTTATAAATTTTCAAGATTGATAGACGCTTCAACCCAGCCCTTTGTTGGGAGAAAAATTTCTTGAAAAGTAGTCAAAAAGTAAGTGAACCACATTACGGTTACTATGTTTATTATAATATGATTTTCGTGCCATTGTGGTATAACTCACGGGGTAGGTGGTTCATTTACTTTTTGACTTCTTTTTAAGAAATTATTGTATTTGTCCGTTTTTACGTATCCATTTTCATGAAACCGTTTTGTTTTTTTTCCTTCCTGGTGGGAGTTACTGGTATATTTTCTCTCAAAAATAAAACCAGACCAAGAGAAAATAAATGAGCAAAACAACTAAAGAGAGTGAAAACTAGAACCAATTAAAATATGGGCAGAAAATTGAACAAAATTTTGTAAAAAAGTACTCAAAAGCAAATAATGCATCACCTATATTGTTTTACAGCACATTTCTAATATCATCAGAAAAAGCAATTTTGTAAAAAAGTGTTTTTTCTCATATTGGATTATTAGACCGGTTTAGTGATGACATCACAATGCCCATTGTCTGGTTCTTACTGCAGATGTAGTAAAATTTGCTCATTTACATCAATGGTAAAATTAGTACATACACGCAACTTCAAACAACCACTGTGGGTTAGTGGGGGGCATTTTTTGTCTGATTTTACTTTTATTTGAAGGGCCAAAGCTTCGTAACTCCATTTCAGGTTATTTCCGGGGTTAAAAGTCTTTATAAATGCGTATTAAACTCATTTTAAAAAGGACACTTTTGCACCGTAAAATAGCGTTTTAACGCTTATTTAATGACATGTGATAGTTCTGAGCAGAGTTGCGATTGGCATATAGGATAAAAGAGTAAAATGATATTGTGCTTCGCACCAGGATGCGATCATACAAGCGAAAAGAGTAGTTGCAAATTCTACCGATTTCCTAAGAATACCAATTTGGCTTCAAAATGGGAATCACGCTGCAGGTAAGCTTGTTTTATAATCAAGACTAATCACTATATGAAGTCAAGTTTTTCGATAGAAGATTAGGAGAATTTCAAGCAATATTATTTATGTTCACTTTTTTTGGTCCTCTGCTGGAACAATGGTCTAAAGCACTGTGGCTAGCTAACAGCCAGGTTCTTCGATGGTGGAGGAGTTGGGCAAGTTGACCCTAATCCTGACGAAAAGGAAAACTGTTAAGTTTTCTAATGTTATTTATTGGGCACATTTTTTGCAGGTTTTTCGACTAGTCTCAATTTCTGCCAAAAGCCCTGCACAAAGGACGTGCATGGAGCGCCAGGAGTCCAGGTCCAAAGCTGGAACGCCAGGAGTCCAGGTTCGAAACTGGAGCGCCTCGCTACCCTAGTAATGATCTTTTTTGTTTAAGTTTTAGTCCCTTTTTTGGCAAAGACACTTTTGCTTTAAGAAGTGGTTTTTAAAAAACTTTAAATACTTTCTTAGTGATGACCTGTAACCATCATATCTGAAGTACGATCTAGGTATTTTACAGTAGAGGTAGATCCCTGCCGGTAATATTTTCATTTTTGAGATTAGGGCAACTAGGTTGGGTTGTTCGTGGAGTGCCCGCTAAAACATCAATCCGGCCGAGCGGTGCACCCAGAATTTTCAAAGAGGGGAGGAGAAAATTTTTCAAAAAAGGAATACTTTCGCTGCCAAATTTTTGGCCTTTTTTACTGAAAATAGGGGATTCCACGCTATTTTCATACAAAAATTAACTAACTTCGTTCTCGTTTGCAAATATATTGTCAAATAAACCAATCTAATGGCTTTTTTGGCGTCGCATTCACCCCGCTTTCAAAAATTTTGGATACGTTTGTTTAAAAGTGGTGACTTTAATTGACATTTTCTTCCAAAATTTCACAATATTTTTTTTCGGTTTTACTTCGGTATCTTTTGGTTTTACTTTGGCGTTTTGTGCTGCCTCGTGGCGGAGTGTAATTTAAGGAAGAAATAATTATTATAATAGCAATTTTTTGTCTAAAAAGCCCTTTGCTATACTAAATATCGTAAGTGACATTACTATGGGACTGGATGTAGGGGGATTTAGCTATCCTAGACCTTGCCCCTGCAAGCCCTGCCGCGCTTACCGTATACGCCTGTATATGCGACTTTAATTTTGCATTCACAAAATAATACAAAATCATTTACTTTGCTTTGACCTTTCTACACTATGAGCTGTTAATTAAGAGCTGTAGCCTTCATTCATTTCTAAAATTGTTGTTGACCTTTTTTTGGTCTTAGATTGTTCTTGACTTCACATTTCGCTATGTTTATGATTGTTTAGCAATTGCTTTTCTGTACAGTAGGCCTATATCTTGTGAACTGTGAAGTTGTCTAGAAACGCTATTCTGTGTCATAATAGTACCCTTTTTAAAATGAGTTTAATACGCATTTATAAAGACTTTTAACCCCGGAAATAACCTGAAATGGAGTTACGAAGCTTTGGCCCTTCAAATAAAAGTAAAATCAGACAAAAAACGCCACCCACTAACCTACAGTGGTTGTTTGAAGTTGCGTGTATGTACTAATTTTACCATTGATGTAAATGAGCGAATTTTACTACGATCTGCAGTAAGAAGAACCAGACAATGGGCATTGTGACGCGCCACTAAACCGGTCTTATTTACCCATAGGCATAGGTGGGCAAGTTAATGCAAAACGTTAGCTTCGTTAACCACTGGTCCGTTAACAAACTTCACACCTCCGTTAACGTTAATCCCTTATTTTCAGTTTTAATTAACGGAAGTTAAAGTCCGTTAATTCGTTAACATTTTCGGTGTAATTTACATTTCGTTTCATTTACTTGCTTCTATAACACGTATTGACACTGTTGAGCTGATTGTAAGGAAATATTTATTGGTATGGTGGTCTTTTTGTGTTTTGGAAGTTACATTTTAAAGTCTAATCTAATTTCAAGATAGAAAAAAGTCCAAATGCACTAACAAAGCTGCGATCGGAAAATCTTTGAAAATTTTGAACAGCGATAATTAATAGACCTCTAAGGCTGCAGCTTATTATTTGTCACAAAAAATGCTCCTTTCTTCGCTTTCTTCTATAAAACTCGTGCTAATATGCAACAAGAGTTACCAGTGTAAACTGGTTTGTACCAGTACAATGAATGAATGGTGTAAGATATTAACGATAAAAACCTTTACGGAAGTTTACAGAACTTAACGGAAGTTACTTTAGTCCGTTAACAGCACTTAACGGAAGTTAATTTAGTCCGTTAACATGAAAAAACTTTTTAACGGATTAACGAGTTAATGAAAAAGTTAGCTTCGTTATTAACGGATTAACGATTAACGGACTTGTGCCCACCTATGGATTTACCTTATGGAAAATATAGCACAGTGCTATCAAGAGCCCCGCGCTTGGATGGTGAGACCTTTTTGGTTTCTTTGGTTTTTCTTTTTTGGTCTTCAACTTTATTTGGCAGAAAAATGCAGCAGAAATAATAAAATTGCCAGGTGCTCCGCTCGATTTAGACGGGGCCTTCACAATACGGATGTTCATTAGACCTGTTCATATTTTAACTTTTTTTGATTTTGATAATGGCTTTGCAGTGTTTTTGAAGAAGATTTTCATTCTGATCCCAAAACTAAAAAAATTTTTTTTGTTTGGTTGAACGGTTTTCATGTTACGCGATGATTTCCGACCCCCACTTTTGAAAAAAATGAGTTTTTTTGACACTAGAGGGCTCTGCTTTTTAAAATATACTTGAAAAAGCAATTCAATTAAATGCCCCTCTGCATTTTACATCTTTAAAAAAACTAAGTGAAGTGGACTACTGCTTCAGTAGTTGTGGCCATTTTAGTGATATTATTTGCAAACCTCCCTCTAATGGCCAAAATGTAATTTCGCTATTTTTTAATAAACTTTTTTTTAAATTTGTGTCTATTTCACCATTTTTAGTGAAAGAGACTTCATTTTGAAGTTGACATTTTGCTGCAGTGCCACTAGACGGAGTAATTTGCTATTTATTTCAAGAATGCGTGTTGATTACAATTACATACGCTTACGTTAACGCCACTGCAAAATTTGAATAAATTATGATACGGCGCGATTTTTTATAGTTTGTTTTTCTTAATATCGATCTAGATCATGTAAAAAAGCTAGCATTTAATGCAAAAATACAGCAACAACACATGCTCTTTGAGCATGAATGTAATTACAGCATTACTGTACACTTGTACAGGACTGTAGTATTTTGACACAATTTAGTTGAGTTGTTGAAAAGAAGAATCTTCTTTCCAATATACTTCTGAATTCATACTGAAAGAGATAACTGCTCGAAATCAGTTTTATTGAAGAAATGAAAACTACTTGAGGTAACAAAGAGGTGCCTGAAACCTTTTTCCACAATTCCCCTTATTCGCAAAAAATGTTTTAATCGTTGGACTCTGTACCAATTGCAACTCTGCATTTTGCAATTATGCGACAACACAAAAGACGTACTGTAGATCAGTACTGGTAGCCTAGGTCTACATATTTAAGTGTAGTAGCCAAGTTTTCAAATTTGATTTTAGGCTACTACTGCTACCAATTGGCAATCGCGTTTCTTAATTTTTGCAAAACTATGCCTTTTGTAATGTCACAAAACTGCAAAATGCTGGGTTACCAATGGTAGGGAGTCAAACGGACTAAATTTTATTTTGGCGAATAAAGGAAATTGTGGAAAAAAGGTTTGAAGCACCTATTTATTAGCTCAAAAAGTTCTCAATTCTTCAATAAAACCAATTTGGAGCAGTGTCTCTTTGACGTTGGTTCAATTCCAATTACAGTAGATCAAAAAATTATTTTGCCATGATTCATTATTGACGAATCTATGCAGAGAATTGTCTTCATATACTTTTGGTACTTTTGGCTTATCTACATCTGTTTTGAGATATTTCAACAAGGTAGTAGCGATGGCTTTCTTGATTTCATCATTAATTAAATTTGAAGATAGTGCAAGTGATAGTATGTGCCTCGGTGATTAATGGCTAATGCATGATATTGGTGTACCTCACTGGTTGCTGCAGATGTTACTTAATTGCCACTAGTGCTTTGGAAAGTTGTAAATAAGTGGTCGATAAGAGATAAAGCTCATCTTGACGTTCAGCTTGAAATCGCAAAGTCGACTTGCATACTTGGTATCTGCCACCAAGGCACGTACCACTAGCACTATTTTTTAATTTAGTTGGCGATGAAACCAAGAAAGCCATTGCTACTACCTTGATGAAATATCCCAAAACAGACTTCGGAATAGGTTGGCCATAACTACAAAAGTATTTGAAGACAGCACTGTGCAAGGATTAATCTATAATGAATCGTGGTTATTTTTGATCAACCCATAATTGGAAGTAAACCAACGTTTTTAAGAATGAATTCAGTAGCATACTGGAAAGAAGCTTCTTCTTCTCAACAATTCAATCAGATTGTTTCAGAATTAAAATTATCAATGATGCAGTTGAGTTTTAGTCCAATTTGACAGTGACTATAACGAAATTTAAACAACAAACAAACAACAACGACAAAGCATACTTTAGATTGTATAACAAACACGTAGGACTTTTACCATATCGAAACACAGCTTTTCAAAGAATATTGATCTTTTTTTGGTTTCAATAAGTTCAGAAACTTTTGAAATATGCTGAAGTTTGGTAACTCTGTTCTTTTGTAATATGATAATCTGCAAATAGTAGTTTGAATGGTACTCTTTTGTCAATCAAAAGAGCTTTTCAACTTTATTGAAATTGCTGCAGCAGTCATTGTAAATTTAAGTCAAAATACTACAGTCCTGTACAAGTGTACAGTAATACTGTAATTACATTTATGCTCCAAAGAGTATTTGTTGTTGCTGCATTTTTGCATTAAATGCTAGCTTTTTTACATGGTCTAGATCGATATTAAGAAAAACAAACTATAAAAAATCGCGCCGTATCATAATTTATTCAAATTTTGCAGTGGCGTTAACGTAAGCGTATATAATTGTAATCAACACGCATTCTTGAAATAAATAGCAAATTACTCCGTCTAGTGGCACTGCAGCAAAATGTCAACTTCAAAATGAAGTCTCTTTCACTAAAAATGGTGAAATAGACACAAATTTAAAAAAAAGTTTATTAAAAAATAATGAAATTACATTTTGGCCACTAGAGGGAGGTTTGTAAATAATATCAATAAAATGGCCGCAACTACTGAAGCAGAAGTCCACTTCGCTTAGTTTTTTTTTAAAGATGTAAAATGCAGAGGGGCATTTAATTGAATTGCTTTTTCAAGTATATTTTAAAAAGCAGAGCCCTCTAGTGTCAAAAAAACTCATTTTTTTCAAAAGTGGGGGTCGGAAATCATCGCGTAACATGAAAACCGTTCAACCAAACAAAAAAATTTTTTTAGTTTTGGGATCAGAATGAAAATCTTCTTCAAAAACACTGCAAAGCCATTATCAAAATCAAAAAAAGTTAAAATATGAACAGGTCTAATGTTCATATTGCAGAACAAAGCTTAAAATGAGCAAAGTACAGTACAAAGTTTGTTCAAATCTAGTAAAAAAAATTCGGTAAAAGTTTGCTTACATGCTTATACTTGACTTTTCATTCAAGTTTCAAAAGGTTTTGAAAAGATACGGCATTTGAACTTTCGCCTTGATCAACCAAAATCTTTACATGTACGTCTCACATGAAAAGGGCGTAGGTGATTTTGTATTAGGCAAAACTATTTTCTGAAAGCATTTGATGCAACCATGAATTTCACGCTATGATTGGCAGGTTCGTCAAAGCATTTGAATTTCATTGAGCTATTAAAACAAAACAATCAAGTACATTATAATGCTCTCAGTCTCAATTAAAATAAAATATTAGAAGTTGCGCATGATGAATTGTTCAATAACGCTGAAAGTCATATTCCTTTCCGGAAAATCGTTGTTGTGTTTGAAGAGTTGCTTTGATGACTACCGGTACTCAAAATATTCAGTGTCTCGGAAAAAAATGGTGATGCAGATTTGCCGACATTAGCAATCAAGAAATAATAAACACTCGCAGTAGAGTTAAATAAGTAGGTTAGCGGATTATGTCTGTTTCTTCATAAATTCTATGGCTAAAGGGTTATTTTTTGTTTGTGATTGATATAGAATTAGTTGTATTGGTGACGTTAAATTTTTGCAAAAAATAGACCAGAAAAGCTTAAGCTAAAGATTTTCGAATTAAAGTAAAACTTAAAATACATTAATTTAGGGATAACAGTACCTGGAATTCCCCAATATGTGCCCCTTCCGAAGCCATTTCTGGTAAAAGCAGCAGTAAAGCAATAATGTTAGTTGTTGTTGCTTTTTTTTTCAAAACTATAGAATTAAACTGTGCATAATTACAGCATTATGTTAAATCACAGGATAAAATTATCAGAACCTATCTGCAAGTTTCCGAAATCGTTATATTTAGAATTTTTGTCTTCATGTTTGATATTAACTGATATTAACGTCGGCTGCCTGGCCGAATGGGTAAAGACGTCGTTTTAATAACGACTCTGATCGCATGATCAGGGTTCAACTCCCACCCTGGTCACGCTGTTGCGTCCTTGGATAAGACGCTTTATGATGATTATCTTTGCTTGCTGGCTTCAAACAAAAAGCAAATTCAGTGGACAAGAACTTGAAGAAATCCACAGGAACATTGAATAATTGGAGACTCCTAAGCAGGTACGGATTCCTCCAACCACTAAATAGTCACTACAATGAAACGGGTGCTGATTGTCCAATATTTAGCGTCTACTCTGTTGGGTGACAGAAGGATAAATACGCGCAACAACAACAACAACATCCGGCCAGTTAGTCGAGCGATAAGGCGTTCGTTTCTGGAGAGGAAGGTCTGAGGTTCAAATCTCGAACCAGCTAAATTGGACACAAATAGCCTGTTTACATGTGCACTTTTGGGAACCAGTTCTTAGTTTTAGTGCCTGAATTTTGCTGAGTCACACACAAAAAAGGTTTTGTGTGTGACTCAGCAAACCTTTTTTGTGTGTGACTCAGCAAAATTCAGGCATTAGAACTAAGAACTGGTTCCCAAAAGTGCACATGTAAACAGGCTATTTGTGTCCAATTTAGTTGGTTCGAGATTTAAACAGGCTAAATGTTACCAACGGCTAGCCGCCGTTGCAACATTTCTTTGAAAGCAGCTGTGTTACCGGGCGCAATCAGGGGGAGATGTTCTTTGCAAACTCTTTACGCAGCTCGGCGTAATCCAGCGAGTATATAATGAAATATTTGATTTGATATTAGTTTTGGGAATGTGCATCATAACTATAGCCGATAATTAAGAGGTATTGAGTATTACTTATACTTTTTTTTTTATACTGCTTACAATGTTCTACGAGGTTGGCTTTATGAAAGTGTACCATAACCACAACTGGTAGTTAAGACGTATTGTTTATTTTTTATTAATTTGTTTATACTGCATTCTGTTTTGTACGAGTATATTTTGCAGATTATTTCAGTAGTTTTTTCAACAATCAAAGTATCTACAACATGATATTGCGATTCTTTTGTTTTGCGTCTCTTTGGTTTACATCAACAAAGTTCATTGCATTTGGTTTCAAAAATGCATCTGTTTGTAAGTGTTATTTCTTTTTTGTTATTAAATCGAAATCAGCATTATTCATATTCGAGTCAAAATAAACAAAAAATTGATCGACAACAAAATAAAAAAAAAAAATTTTCTACTCTGAATACCCAATGCTCGTTTTTTTAAGCGAATTAACGAATGCTAATACCGTACCGGTACTGAACAGCAACTCTTTGAGATGTTCCCCAAGTGTTCTAGCTTTAAAACCATGTTGGTGTATTACTTGTGCGTCGCAAAATTTTTTCTACAATTATAATATCAAAAATTAAATTTAAAAAAAATCAAAATCGGTGTTATAATGAAAACAATTTGAGGCAAAAGAGTTGTTCCCAACCTTGTTTCATTTTTCCCTTATCCGCAAAAATTGATTTAATCTGTTTGAATTCCTACCATAGACAACCATGGGTTTCGAAATTTCGTGACATCAGAAAAGGATGAAATTAAATTTTATAACATGCCTTGCGTAATAAACAACAAGATGCCCGATCACCAAACATCTTGTTGCTTATGGAACTTACAAAGCATCCATTATTTTCAACTTATTGAACATCATTTCAGTTTTTGTATGAATGTTATTTATGATTTAACTTACTGCGTGAAAATATTTCTTTTGAAATTTTACCTCAAATCTTGTGTTACATACAGTATTTCATACCAAATAATAGAAACATAAACATTTAATCCGTAATAATCTTATTAGGATGACGGTGCGCTCAATAGTAAAAACTGTTCATGCAAATTAAGATATTTTGTTTTTTGTGTGTGCAAAATGGATAATTTTTGATATTCCTTAATCAAGAATCTATCTTTGAAGAAAATTTTTGAACTACTATAGTAAAACCGAGTAATATGAAAGCCTAATTATTATTAAACACCTGCCTACTCTATGCAAATCATAAGCGTTCGATCGCATTCTTTGAGCATTTCTAATTAACTGAAATAACTTTTAGGCTAGCAAGATAATGCAATGCGTGCATCGATTTGCGTTTGAAATAAAATGAAAAATTACGCTCGTAAGTTTTGACTTTACGCCTCTTGCAGACCAGGCTTAAAATGGATGAGCTCAACAGCGTTGTATAGAAAGCAAAATCGATTTTGACGACAAAATAGCATCAGAATATAAAGCAGTCGAATTTATTTAATTTTGCCCAACACAGAAAATATTGGACAAATTCATCAGCAAGTTACTGTACAGTTTCAATTGTTTAAAAAATTTGTTTCATAAAACCACTCAAGTCGGACATAAATAAAAACAATGAGAAAAATGTAGGGCTTTGTTATCTTTTTTATGTTTTTTTTTCTACTACAGCACAGTATACTGGCATTTTGTGAAAGTTGTGGAGGGCTGATGGAGAAACCGCTCAATAAAATTCAGGCCCAGTCTACACTGAACGTAAAATCGTGAGCGCACGAGCTTATTGTTATTAATTTTTTACTCAGCTGGAAACTTGTACTCTGGTAAGACATCAGTACGCTGTGCCTACCGAATTTCTGTCAAAAACAAACCAAAAATACGTTCGTAGGCTAGCGGTTTTAAAAAGAAACTCAATTTTATTTTTGAAAAACGGAAAAAAAAGTCTAAAAAAAGGTCTACCAACATGACCCCATTGCGATTTTCTCATCACATTAAGAAAGCGAGAAAAAATCCCATGCCATGTTAAGAAGCCAAATTTCGGCCATTTTGTTTCAAGCGAATTGTGCAAAAAATCAGTTTTTGTAAATTTCTCCTCTTTCAAAATTGCTGCTAGATGAAGGGCTATTGAAGCTAGATGAGTGCTGAAGATAGTTGTATAGCCATGCATATCTTATTGGAACAACTGCTATTTGAATTTGGGAAGGGTAGATTTTTTTAGAGAGTTTTGATCGATGGAGCTAGCAGAGTATTTTGAATCAGGTTAGGGATTTCAGTCAAAGTAGATCTAGTCTATAGCTTACTAAATATAACCTATTTATAGTAATGATGTATGTTTGAGGTTAGAGAATCTTACTTGATTAATTAGATCTTGGTATAAGGTTGCAGTTTGTAGTAAGCAAGTAAGTCTTGTAAATTCATTATATAATTAGTTTAATAGGCTGAAGAACAGTAGGTGATTAGTTTTTCACCTTACTGCAAACTTTAATGCAAGGCATTTTAGATATCTCAAGTTTTAGCAATTTTGTGTCTCCGCAACAAGACGCTTCTTATTTCAAAGAAAACCAGAACCAAAAGCCTGAACCAGGTACTAAGCCTCAGGGCCCACATGACAGAAATTTCCTCGTTTGCATTACTAACAAGAATTTTTTAAGAGGTGCTACAGAGCGAAATACCCGCTAAAGGCAAGAGATTATATTTGCACGTGCATCTGAAGCTTTTAAAGCTTGGTAACGTCATTTTCGCTTGCTAAGTTGCTTGGATCGATTGCGAGATAAAACTCGAGTAAAAAACGTCACATTTTTCTCGCCAACTTAACGAAAATTTGGAAACGCTCTTTAAGCGTGCGAGAAATCTTTTGTGATTCAGAAATTTAATGGCGATATGATGAAAACTTCTAACTAAAGCGAATTTTTGCTAAAAATTAAATAAAATCGTCCCCATGTTTGCTATACAAGACTGCTAAGAAGAAAGCGAATTGCATAGGGATTTGTTTCAACTGATTAAGAAATATTATATAGCGCCCAGTTGACAAAAATAACTATACACTCTTTTAATAACAACAATTTTCTAAGAACACGAGGCTCATCTTTGCTCAAAGTTTAAGAACAAAATAAGAACAATGTAAGCCTTGGCAGCAAAATGAACTAAACGCAAACAAAAAAAATTCAAATCAATAAAAGAAACCGAATTTCGTGCTGATTCAATACGACAAAATTTTAGTGATTTTCTTGTGTTTGGAAGCAAAATTGCAGCTAGTCTAAGGTTATGCTCTTCGCAAGCAATTGAGAAATATTTTTGGCTGTTGTTCAACTTGAAAAAAACCTTGCTTTTTCTCTTTTACAATTTTACGATGCTACAAAAACAGGAAAAAGGCCTTCACTTAAGCAGACAGGGCAATAGGAATTAAACAGTGTTGCAACCATGGCCGCTAAATTTGACATCGAGGCTCTCAAAATTTTTCAAAAATCAAGAAAAAATGAGGCTGAAAATCGGGAAAAAATTAAAAACAGCCAGTCTCAATTCAACATTTACCGGTTTTAAAAAAGAAGAGTGTACTTTATCTTGCTCACTTTTGAAAAATTTTGAAGCCTCAAGTTACTTGTTAACGTATAAGTTTACCCACCAGCAACCTCAAAAGCGTTTTACGTCATTTAAAAAAATTGTAGAAGCAAAAAAGTTTTCTTGTTTAACATTGATCCAAAAATGTGATTAAATTCTGTCGTTCAATAACTAATTATTATCAGTCGAAGAATTTGCAAGCTTAGAATAATAACACATGGCCCATAGTATCTTTTTCCATAACCATGCAGTACATACACTGCGCTTGAACGTATTATTTTGAAGTAGAAATGCTCCTGACGTCAAGGGCGTACGCAAGGGGGGGGGGGGGGGGGGGGTGGAGTTCAAACCACTCCCCATTGGTCTGTCGACTAAAATGCACAATAAAGAAAATATCACGTTTTTAGCACTTCTGAGCCTGTTTTTTTTTTTTTTGCGATGACATGGACTCCAATATGATTTAAAGCAACTTTTGAACCATTTACAGACTCTTCGGAGAGAGGGGGGGGGGGGTTATTTTGTCAAAGATAGAACTTACAAATTAGTAACACCTTCAAAATATTGCCAAAATTAGTAAATTTAACCGCTAAAATGCTTAGCATTGGCTTTGTCAAAAATAGAGAGATAGGGTTTTAGTATGTGTAAATTAATTAATTAGTATTAGTTAATTATTGATCCACTCAAATCTTGTTCCATTAGCCCCCCTCCCTATCCCCAACTGTCTTGCTCTATAAACTTCAAAATATAAATGCTTAAGAGTTTTTTCAGCGTATGATTTTGTGATTTACCGGCTTGTAAATTAGAGGACTGAAATGTTACCATTAGCCACCGCCCACATAGCCTATTTATGCAAACAGTTTGATCAGGTTTGCACTACCAATTTCTATGCCACGTTTTAAAAGCATTATTTTTTATCAAAATAGCCCTAAAATTAAGTTATTTTTGAAAAAAAATGCAAAATTTTCAAGCGCTGGGGGCGGAGCCCCCAGACCCCCACACACAGCCCCCAATTGCAAATTTCTGGTTACGTATCTGGCAACTTTGTACTGTTTATAATTATATGCGTTTTTGTAGCTTTTGTTTTGAGCAATTGTTTCTTGATCGTTCAGTTACATACCTTATGATGTTAAGTGTAGATGTAGCCCATGCTTAATGCTTGATTGTTTTTTGTTTGAAAAGTTTTATTTGCATTACGCACTGTGTGAATTGATTTCATTGTTTGACACTGCACTGAGTTATTTATTCGTCAAAGTATAAATTGCGAACAAATTTTTGATGTCACTTTTGAAAACCCCCCATTGAAAAATCCTGCGTACGCTACTGCCTGACGTTACAATGAGATATTCATTACGTACTAACATAGGTTACGAACATCTCGCAAAGAAAATCGAGCGAGCGGTTTCAACACATGTTGGGCAAGACGGTTCGGAAATAGTAGTTTGTCTACAAAGTTTTTTTGTTCGTTAGCGCCTTTTAACGAACGGGAATGGCCATCACAAGCTCGCTAACATGTTCTGTCATGTGGGCCCTGATTCGCCATCAGCTGTAGCCACTAATCAGTCACTTAGAATGATGTTGACGAACTCGGTTAAAGTTCGGAAATATTCGGAAAGCATTTCTCCATTGTCTAAATATCAACAAAAACAAATAGTGTTAATAAATAATAATTATTATAAATGACAAAATATATAATAATAAATATACAACAAATTTGTGTTGCTGGCATAACCAGAAGAGTGCTCAATGTTTTTATAAGGTCCAGAGCTGTTCAATTAACACGCTTATGGCTGAAAGTTATTTTATACTAATAAATATATATAGGAAAAATAATTGCAATTATTTAATGATTTCTCGGTCGAAGAGAATCAAAATTGAATGCAAAAAATTCTAAAAAATTGCCAAATTTGTTTCACTGCTTCCGTTGCCTATGATGCAATTTTTTGAAATAAAAGCGTCTTGAATGCCCTGTTAAGTCTAGAGTAAGAGCCTAAATATTCAAACGATTTGATACGCTTCAAACTTGTAAATTAACTATCATTGCTCTGCACTTCTGCAGTTACCGGCCAGTTGATCAAGCGGCAACTCGTTCGTCTCTGGAGCTGGAGGTCTGAGGTTCAAATCTTGTGCCTTTCAAATTGTACACAGTGTTACCAACGGGTCGCCAACTCCGAGACATTTCTTCGAAAGAAGGTATTTTGTCGTGGCGCAATGACACAGAGATGGACTCTACAAACTCGTTACACACTTCGGCATAATACAGCAGGTAAGCTATTTGCCCTGCGTATAAGCGAAGATTCTATTATTTTAAATAAAAGTGTAAGGTGAAAGAATTTAAAACCTCTAAAGTTTCTGAGTTTTTGTTTATGATATTTCCAAAATTTTCAGCTGTTTGTGGCGGCAACTTTACTGCGTACGTTATTCAAAGATACCTCTCTTCATCGCTATATTCTTGTCCCAAGTCTAGTAATTCCTATTGTGAGTGGACAATCACAACATCGTCAGTCAATGAAACAATTTTTTTGGAGTTTCTTGAGTTTGGACTTCACATTGAGGTTAATTCGATACCTCTCAGGGCTGATGTAAAGGTAAGTCCTACATTAGATTTGAGCTCAGAATAACTGAAACTTGAAGGTGTTCTCAATAACAAGATCTTTGACAGTACAGTGTTGCCTCTCTTCTTTTTTGTTTAATTTTTTTTTTCGTTGTAAATGAACAGAATTGCGTACTTTTGTTTAAGACGTCTATCAATGAAATAAAAGTAAAAAATGGTTGGTACATTTAAGCAAATGCCATTCCCTTCCTTTCTATTTTGAGCGATTAACAGGTTCTGCAAAATTATTGAAAGAAATGAAGTGCAGTAGAAACTTTTTACCACCCATAACGTAAATTCTCCATTCAGCATGCATCATACGCTAAATCTGTCAGTTCACAGCTTGAATTAATGCAGTACCGTGCAATGCGTTCCACTTCTTTACTGCAAATATATTTTTCCAGATATTTGACAACGGCAGTACCGGTATGACTGAAGGCTTTCCTCCTGCTACACGTTTGCTTTCTCGATCAAACCAGCTTCGAATCGTATCGCAATGTAATGAAAATTACGCTAAAAAGGACTTCATAGCAACGTATCGCTCAGGTAGTTAAAAACTTGGTATTTGACTGCAATATTGTGTAGGCCTTTAAGTTTCAATGGAAAAAAAGTTTCCGGTATTTATAAAAAACTTTGGAGATTATTTTAGCTGCGTAAAATACGAACGGAAATTTTTCTCTGGACCGTTCATTCAGGGGACTAGTTCTTCCTTACGACTGCTTTTGTCTTTATGCTATGGGCTCGTCTAGGCTCTAGGGACTATATATCTCGAGTAATATGCAAAAACAAAAAGGTATACTTTTGTTTCTTTAAGTCATGTTCAATCGCGAAGGGTCAATAATAAGTTCTGTAAAATAATCAGAGCGCATTTTTGGCCAAACTCTTCTTTTTGTGACGTAATCGACTCGACGTAGGCATTTATGATTCAGTATCAAAAAAAAATCATGTGCAAAATTTGAACTGTTTGTGACGTCATTGCAATAATGGCGTCATTATTTAATGAAGAGGTCATCAGATAAAAACCCTTTTCCGAAACAAATTTTGGTAAACGAATACCAACCCTCATGTTGAAATTAGTGTTCACATGACGTCAATTGGTTTAATAGTTAAATAGGATTAAGATCATTTTTGTATCCCTCACCCCTCCTTTCCGAGTAAAATGCATTGGTCAAATAGCCTAAGTAAACGAGGGTTAAACGTCACTCAATAAACCTCTTTGTAAAAACTATAACTCAATAAACAAAATCAATCACTTACAGACCATAAAATTCAAAGCAATAAACTAAACCTCCGGCAGTCTGCTTTCTCTTTCGTTTAGTCCAGACGGTATCTGCACGATGAGCGGTGTTAACAAAAAGCGCCTACTACTAGCCTCAAAACTGTCACCAAAACCTTGCGGAGCTTGTATTGTACACCTCCTTCTCACGACTTTCGTTTTTTTTTTATGAAGAGCAATAACTTTTAAACTTAAGTGATTGATAAAACAGGTTTTGCAAATTTTGAACCCTTGCGTAATTAAACGAAATTCTGATATCTTTTGTGCTTATCAATTGCGCGGTACCAAATACCATTATTTCTAGATCCAGAGTTTATTTCTAAAAGCATGTAACACGGTAGGCTATATGGCATGTCTTCGTATAAAGTTCAGAGAGTTCCTTAATAGATTTTTGTTTTATAGTTCCACGCTATTCAAATTATTCGATACTGCCATGGTACCATAATTGTGAAGCGGCAATTTAGAATCGCTTCCACCCTTAGCGTTTCCGCTTTCGCTTCCACCACTTCATAAAGTAATTTTTTCTTAAAATTTTTTGATTTTAAAATTTTTTGGCAAATTTTTTTTTCAATAAGTCAAGATAAAACAGCATTTTTATCATCATTTCAAAAACATCATATACTGTAGTACCAAATTATAATAGAATTATATTCAGTGGTTTTTGATTGCAAGAATCTGCGCTTGGGTGAGGTCAGAAATTCTGATTTGGAGCGGCCCCAACGCAAAAAGTCCAATCACATGGTTATTACGTTTCAGCTGCTGCGAATTTTTTTCTAAACGTTCACCTAGAAAATAATTTAAAATAATTAGAGATTATTTGTGATTTGGAGACGGATTTCCATGCGCTCGAAAAATTACCTTATTCAAATTGCATCCGCGCTGTTTAGCGCAAACCTTTGCTTGGTTATAATTAGGTATCCTCTGGGGTAAGCATCTATATTTGAAGAATTGTTTTTAACAGCTTGTTTAATTATGTGGTTTGCTTCAAAATTTTGCTAGCAACAGTCGCAATAGGGGAGGTGCTGATTTGGGGGTCTGGTGGGGTATCTCCAAGACCCCGGAGGCAATTGGGGGCCTGGGGACAAAGACCCCAGCCGCCGGAGGCTGGGGGTGAGGGTACAAAGCGCCCAGACGCCGGAGGCATGGGGGTTTGGGGCGTGGAGCTACCGAGCCCTCGAAAACTTTGCAATTTTTGCAAAAATAACTTAATATAAGGGTTTTTTGATAAAAAATAATGCTTTAAAAACGTGGCATAGAAATTGGCAAGCAAACATGATCAAACAAACTGGTTGCATAAATGGGCTATGTTGGAGGTGGCTAAAAGTAAAATTGTAACTTTCTTGTTTACATGCTAGTAAATCATAAAACCCTATCGTTCAATAAAACTTCCACAGAGTTATCTATGTCGTGTATTTTATAGAAAAAATAATTGGTGGTGGGGCTAATGGAAAATATTTGAGAAAAGTGATCGGTAATTAAGTAATACTGAATACCCCCCCCCCTATTCCTGAGTTTATAATATATTTTGTTGATGAAACCAATAATCAGCATTTTTACACCAGCGATCAAATTTGATTGCTTATTTTTGGCGATTTTTAAAGTTTTTATTGATGGTAATTTTTATTTTTGGATAAATTAGCTCTTCCCCTAAATATATGTTTCAAACGATGCTTTAAATCGCTTTTTAGTCCATTCCAGTGCAAAGAACAGTCTCAGAAGTGCTAAAAACATGGTATTTTCCTTATTCTGGTTTTTAGTCAACAGCATTTGTGCGGCTCTTCTTTCTATCTACGCTATTGCTAGAGACGTGTATTTTTAGGGTAGCAAAACAAAAAACATTGGAAAAATCAAACGGTTGTACACAGTATATACTATATTAGAATGGTTCTTGTCGCAAATGGTACTTAACAACAATTAAGACAAGCACTTTCTTTCAGCATGTTTAAAAGTCGTATAATTTTAAACTTTGTTTGAGAGACGTTATGATTCTTTTCAGAGGTGGAGTCGAGGACACAAGGCTCGAGGCCAAGGCCAAGGCCAAGGACACGAAAAAAATCCGAGGCCAAGGCCAAGGCCAAGGACAGCCTTTCCGAGGACAGACACTCTCGAGGCCAAGGACAGGAATGCTCGAGGCCAAGGCCAAGGACCAAGGACACAAAGCGCAAGTGCTCTCCAAAAAAAAAAAAAAAAAAAGGTCTTCACAAAAATTTTTCAGGCGATCTCCAAAAAAAAAAAAAAAAAAAAAAAAAAAAGGTCTTCACAAAAATTTTTCAAGCAATCTCCACTAAAAAACGTTTTCCAAAAAATTTTTCAAGCGCTCCACAAAATTTTAACATTCCAAAAAATAGTGCTGTCCTCGAGCCGAGGACAGGCCAATTTTCGAGGACTTGAGGCCTCGAGGCCAAGGCCAAGGCCAAGGACTTGACCTTCGAGGCCAAGGCCAAGGACTTCAAAATGTGTCCTCGAGGACGTCCTCGAGGCCAAGGACGTCCTCGAGGACTCCACCTCTGATTCTCTTCTCTGTTTTCATTTCAAGAAATAAAATATTATCGCAGAGAAAGAAATGAAAATGCTGGAACTGGAAACTTTGTTTATGTTGGTGAAAATAATGTATTATAGGATTATAGGAGTTTGGATTTTTGAAAAATGGCCAATGCCTTATTTAAAAATGTGTTTGAGAAATTCTTTAACTTTTAGGTCTAAAATATAAAGAACTTTTGAACACTTATAAATTTAAAAATGAGTTCGTTAGCTACATGGTTCATTTTTAACTTGATAAGGGTGGGGGCTACCCCAGATCTAAGTAAACTCAAGCCGTTAAAAATGTTTCTTTGCAAATGATGATCGATAAAAAAAATTCACTTTTTGTCGTATATTTCACAAAAAATGCTGCACATTCAAGTTTTTGACGTTTGATATGAATGGCCAAAGTGGAAGCGGAAGCGGTATCCTTTTACCGCTTTCAGCTTCCGCTTCCATGAAAATTTGCCGCTTCCACCGCTTTTGCCTCCAGCCTCTGCTTCCACATCCTTGCATGGTGCCATCAAGCTTTTTTTTTTTTTTTCAGTGACGATTGACGACATTTCTGCAATTGAAAGCAATTTCAGTCGCCGGCCTGATTACGAAATTCAACACGAGATTGGTAAGCATAGAACACTGCGATTTCTGTAACATAAAGATCAAGTGCCAAGGTAAATTTGCTATTTTACTACGGTAAAAAAAGTTAACCAGCAGCAACATTTAGAGGATAAAAACTGATATTTTACGGCGACAAATTATGCACTATTTAAAAAACTTTTGTATTCTTGTATAAAAAAAAAAAACGTATAAGGCCGGCAAAGTTTCTTGACTCGTTTTGTGTGCGGCCCATTTAATTGTTAGAAAAATCCGTCTGCAGTATTCAGTGAATGCGACCAGAAGCGCAACCAGGATTTTGCTAAGAGGTAGGGAGGGGACTTAAAACAAAAGTAGTATTTTTTTGTACAAAAATAGTCTAATTTAGGCCCGTGCTGAACAAATTGATGTTACTCCATTGTATCACAGGAGGGGCCTGGAGGCAGAGTCCCCAGCCGATGGGTAATTTTTGTGATTTTGCGGCAAAAAATAGCAATTTAAACGCCATTTCAATCACTTTTAGCACGTTTTTAAAGGCATATGAACAACTACAGTAAATTAGAATTCAGAAGTCATTGAAAGAATTAAATAGCCTAGCCCCTTCAGCTTCCCTTATACTTAAGGTTAAGTCCAAAACACGTTTAAACGCTTGTTTTTTGGGGTTAAATTTTCTAAATGACTTAGCTAAAGCCCCCTTAACCCCTTCCCCTGGTTGCACAATTGACTACGATCTAAAAAAAATTTTTAGTGCGCTCCAAACAAAAACAGCAAAAATAAAACAAAAGCAAACAACATCAATAACAGATGTGGAGTCGAGGACACAAAGCTCGAGGCCAAGGCCAAGGACACAACAAATCCGAGGCCAAGAACAACCCTTCCGAGGACAGACCCTTTCAAGGCCAAGGGCAGGAATGCTCGAGGCCAAGGCCAAGGACCAAGGACACAAGCGCAATATTCCTCTCCTAAAAAATAAGGTCTTCAGAAATTTTTTTTCAGGAGATGTCAAAAAAAAACCGTTTTCCAAAAAATGTTTCAGGCGCTCCACAAACTTTTAACAACTCAAAAATTAGTGCTGTCCTCGAGCTGAGGACAAGGCAATTTTCGAGGACTAGAGGCCTCGAGGCCAAGGCCAAGGACTTGACCTTTGAGGCCAAGGACATCAAAATGTGTCCTCGAGGACTCCACCTCTGATAAATAACATAATAAAATAAAAACAGCTGGTCTTTTAAAAAGTGTTTTCACGTATTATTTTAGGTCATAATTACTAACGAAGTACCAATAACGATTCTATCGGCTTACATCCCTATTTCGCGACACATCTGTAAAAGCGTGTTAATAAGACGGATTATTGCTTCACATTTACGTACAGCAGTTGGTGGCCAGCAATTTCGCAAAGAATGGAGAAAACTTCAAACGAGAATTGTGTTTGAACGTTATTATTATTATTTTTCATTATGGCCTGTTGTCTTGTCTTACGTGATGTTTCAAAAAAGTATTCTGAGCATACCAAAATGAGGGGCACAAGCAGTCGTTAGGGGGGTACGACCCCCCTGGCCCCCCCGTAGCAACGGCACTGCCCATGCCACAACGCCGAGATTATTACACAATATTTCAAGACGACGAAAATGGAAGTACTCAAATGGTTTGTCAACTTGCCAGACCTCAATCCTGTAGAAAGTCTGTGGTCTATTGTAAAAAATCGCTTGAGAAAACATGACTGCTGTACAAAAATGAAACTGATTCAGTCCGTCATACACATATTGTTTCACGACAATAAAATACAAAATATCTGCAAGAAGTTGCTGTTTTCAATAAAAAACGGATAGATTTAGTCCTACAGGCAAAAGATGGACATATCAACTATTAATTGCCATAAAATAAAGTTTATGTTCTTCAATTCTCGAATAAAAGCAAAATGTTTCAAAATTGCGTGCTTTTTTTTCGACTGCCCAAATAAATTTGCACAAGGGTATAGTAGCACTAGCCATTGCAGATAATTGCTACTACACAACATTAACTCTCACAACTAACAGTTTTGATTAACAACACTTGGCTAGAAATTTAATCTATGTCACTGATACTAAGCTTATCTGTAGTTTTCTATAGCATCAACAATTGGACAACCCGCGGCTGTTTTCACAGGATCTGCTATTCATTATCTGCAGCTATGAGTTTGTTTGTGCACCAGTGACGTCAATGCACGGTTGGCAAGTTTTTGCGCGTAGCGTCTTTCAAACCTTAATATCTCCGCCGGTTTAGGATATATTCAACCAAAATTTTCAAAACTTCTTGGTTTACTATTGTACTGCCTAATCATAGCCAGAAAATTTGTTTCGCATTTTTCCTGTCGCTTGGTATTTAAGGGAACTCTTTCAAGATAGCTCTGCTTTGAATAATGCATGGCTTTTTGGCAATGCACTTATTAAGCATATCTCATAAAGAATTATTTTATCACAACCCGCGAATTAGTTTTGACTCCAGCACTACCAAAATTAAAGATGTATGTAAAGCTTAAACTAAACTCGAAGCATTTTGGAAGTGAGCATAGAATGACATACAGTAGCCCAATCTTTAAATCGTTTCATTAAATTAGCACGTACATTATGTGTTTTCGTAGTAGTTCATAGCATTTGATAAAGAAAAGCTTTCACCAAATTCAAACACATATGTTTTTACTTAGAATTTTTAGAGCATTGTCAAACAAAGTGTTTGTAACCCTGAACCGGGACTAAATTTAGTCCAAAGATGCATCTCGCGTCAAGTAGAATGTAAGTCAACAAACTCTTAAGCGGAGGCGGAGGCTGATCAACAGAGCTAGAGACAACCAGAGGCTGATCCAGATTGTGACTTTATTTCTTCTATTTTCTTAAATCGCAGACCCAATTTTGAAAACTTCTATATTTAATAACAATAGAACACAAGTACTGATTGTTTAATGGAATTCATACTTTATTTTTTCAGCGTCTTGCCAACTCCGATCATGCGATGATGAGAAGTTTAATTGTGGATGCACATTCCATCCTTATTATATCACAGATTCTAATACCAGTTGCATAGAACAATCTTGGGTATGCGACGGGATTCTAGATTGCGAGGATGGCTCGGATGAAGTGAATTGCCATTGTTCCGAAAATGAATTCCAATGCAATCCTAGCGAACGTCGTGTTGAATACTCAGAATGGATCGCACCACGGTCCAGCTTGTCTTTATATGCCTATTTAATGTACTACTGTGTACAGGATGTAAAAGTTCACGATGGAAACTTTGATTGCTTGAATAATCTAGACGAACTGTAAGTAAGACTAACATTATTTTTGAACGAAGCTCCAGCAAAAGTTAATGCCATGAATATTGCTTTCTGAATCCTTTGAAATGCTCATTTCAGAACAGAATGAACGCTGAACTGTAAATGATTGTAATACAGTGTATTCCAACAAGTACAAGTTTTGCTGAGGACAGCGATAAAAAAAAACATGAAGTCACCCATGAAATATTAGCGTTATTGCTTACTAGATTTACAAAACATAAAAATTAAAAAAATAAAGAGAAATGTCATGCTGTTTTTCTTCCAACATTCTCTGATTAATGCGCACTTGTTTAAAAAACGTTTAATTGTAGGTCTATTTACACAAAAATGCCAAGAAACCATGTAACCAACAAGTTGGTCGAGCGGTAATGTGCTTGTCTCTGGAGCTGGAGGTCTGAAGTATCTGACCCAGTGTTGCCTACGGCTTGCCACCAATGCGACATTTCTTCGAAAGAAGCAGTGTTGCTCGGGCGCAGTGACGAGACGATGGGCCCCGCCAACTCGTTACACGCTTCATCGTAATATAGCGAGTATACTGTAATGAAAGATTTGAGATTTGATTTGAAGAAACCATGCATGCGTTATCTTAACATACGTTGCTTTTACTCTTTTTATATACAGTAATTACAGTATATGGCCTTCTTTTTCTAGAATTTCAAAAAACCTTTGCTTTGATTTACTGCACAAATGTCATGTTTTCTTTTTATACCAGCGGCATTCTTTACAGTTTATTATAAAAATATGCTCTTTGTACAGAACTAAGACATGTGATGAGAGAAATCGTTGTGATGGATATGTTGATTGTTTTTGGTTGATTTCCAATGACGAAGCAAATTGCACAGAGCCTCCATCAGAGTACCTCAATACCAGATGCGATTGCAACAGGTTGGGAAGCTTTACGTGTAGATGGGATGGAGAAGGATGGGATCGCCAGACGTGGTTCAACAACGATACGGGTAAATAAAATTACCAAGTAGAAAAAATATTTTTCTTGTGGTAAGTCCACAATTTGACTAAAGTTGGAAAGAATTTAATATTATTTGTCTAAAATAAATAAAGTGTTGGTTAAGCCAGTGCTCTTCAACCGGTGTCCACGGTGCACACTAGGGTGCAGCAAAAAATGCTAGGGGTGCACCATTACGAAAGGGTGCACAAAGGTGCATCACAAGCTTACCGACTATATACGCAGAACTTTTTAAAAATTGTAAATAAAAATGAACCATGATTGGACAGACTGACGGTAGCCATGCATTTGAAACTAGATAAAGACATTTTGTAACAGTAGGGCAATTGCTAAGCATCAGACTCTTTCCTAATATTTGTTTTGGGTAGTTGCATATTTGTGATTTATGTACGTGCATGGTCTACTAAAAGAAGACGTCCGCACTTGTTACCTAACAGCCAGAAAATCAGAAGGGTAAGTTTAGCGTCGCTTTGTTTACTTAACACGAAAAATACTGAAGTTGCTCTGTAGTTTTCTCACGTTTCGGCGTCATGTGCGGCTGTCTTCTTTTTAGTTGGCCATGGTACTTGTGACACAAAATTAGACCACAATCGTCAGTAGACTAGTTGGAAGTATTTGTAGGTATATGGTTATGGCATCCTACTACGTTAAACCACAGAATGGGTGTACACTAGGCCTGCACAGCATACGGTCCGAGAAACCTTTCATTGCTGCCCTCGAAGTGGTTTCATGTGATATCAAGCATAATATCTTTTAAGCAATCCATGTTTGTCGTATTGTGACGTGGTGTCTGATACAATTGTGTGAATGCGTTTAAAACTGGAATATACGTTTTACGCAAATACCTCAGCGGCAGAACTTTTTAAAAAAATTACCTATCTGGCAGAACCAAGTTGCATCAAAATTTTTTTCAGACTTTCACGTTTTGCATGACTTCATGACAGAACATTGGATCGAATTTCAGATGCAACTCTTGACGCTTATTGAAGGACATTTTAAGTTGCTGCAAGGAAATTTTGAGACTTATTTCCCTGCTAAACAGAATGCCACATTTGATGCTAATTCTTCGATATTACACCCTTTCACTAATGATAGTATTACTACTGAAACCGAAGATTTAATTGATCTTCAATCAGATTTCGGCATGAAAGCATTATTTAAAGAGACAAGATATCCTGAATTTTGGGTGCACCGACTAAATGTGCCAAAATACAGAAGCACAGCAAAAATAGAATATCTCTTCTCATTCAAAGGCCCACAACGTATTCATGCGAAAGTGGTTTTTCTTGTTTATGTGAGATCAAATCTCGCAAAAGAAATTCAATCACGCTTATCGACCCATTGATGAAGGTAGCAATTAAAAAGGATACCATTCCTCGGTTTGAAATGTTGCTTAATAATATGCGACAACAAAAAGTCATTAAAGATCTCTCTTTCATTATACTCGCTGTATTTCGCCAAAGCGTGTAACGAGTTTTCGGGGCCCAACTCCGCGTCATTGCACCCGGGCAACACACCTTCACTCAAAGAAACGTTACAGCAGCGGCTAGCCGTTGATAACACCGTGTCCAATTTGACCGGACCGAAATTTGAACCTCAGACTTCCCACTCCTTAGACGAACGCGTTACCGCTCGACCAACTGGCCGGTGTCAGTAGAGATAATTTCTTGAATTTGTTTTGTGCTCTGTCTTGTGTTAATCCTTAGTGGATACTGCAAAGTGCAATTGTCTTTTGGAATGTTAATTTTACTTTGGCATTTTGCCTTGCTTCAAATGTTAAGCTCAGGGCGCATGAGCTCGTCACAAAATTTTTCAGGGTGCACCATAACCAAAAAGGTTGAAGAGCACTGGGTTAAGCAATGAAAAAGTATGTCCTACGACAGAGTATGATAAGTATAATATTGCTTAATGCTTATGCTTTTTAGTTTATATCGTAAAACGATTATTATTGCATAATTTACCGCAGATAATTGTTTCATTGTTGCTTTTTGCACTGACGCTTCGGATAAGTTTGGTTGTGAATGTTCCAAAGACGAGTTTACATGCGATTGCATCGAAGAAAGAACTTGCGCTCCGCGTGTCGGCTGCATCAGCAAAACCGATGTCAACAATGGTTTTCTTCACTGCCCTGGAAAAAGAATTCCGTGGAGCGGTTTCGATAGAATTCATTTGCATAGATTAGAAAATGCGTCACAATGCAATGATATTGGCTTTCCTGATTGCGATAATTCAACTTGTTACAATTCTAACTTTACAAATTGTGTTGAGAATGAATGCTTTTCCTCACATGTAATTTGCACTTCACACTGCGATGATAAACATAAGTGCAGTGGTATTTTCCAATGCAATGACAACGGTCTTATTTTGTTCTCACAGTTTTGCGATGGAATTGTTGATTGTGCTGATGGCAGTGACGAAATAGAAAACCAACCTGGTTTCAAATGTAACAAATGTGTTTTGCCTCAAAACAACTTATACGATAACATTGCACATTGTGAGGATAGTTCAGATTTATGTCTTCGTAACAGCAGTGTTTGTTTTCAATGTTATGATAAGCGTTTGCTAATTTCCTCTGAACAAGTGTGCAATGGAGTGAGAGATTGTTATGACCTGTCGGATGAATGTTTGTGTGAGAAATATTTTGATACTGAAGAGTGCGTAGATATACTTGATACTAAAATGTTTCAGTGTTTTGACAACACAAACATTACTAAGTGGCACAATCCTCTAAACATGAGCCACAATATCTCAGGATTATCTACAAATCCATTTGTGAAGTGCAATACTAAATACAATTCTTCAATTTATGCTGTTGTTTGCGATGGTAGACCAGAATGCAAAAATTATGAAGACGAATGCAAATGCAGAAATTCTTTAGAGATTTGCAATGATTTTTGCCATGATTTGTATCCAATGGGAGATCGTTATTGCGATGGTGTTGAAGATCCAGCTTGGAAAATCATCAATGATTCAGCTTGCCCTCAAGGTTTTGACGAAATGTTTTGCCCAAAACGTTTCAAATGTGGCGCTCATGGTAAAGTTAGCATTGATGTTTTGCAAGTCTGCGATGGAACAGCACATTGCGATGATGGATCCGATGAAAAAGACTGCCCCGGTGCTCCAAGATTTCAAAGCGTGTTTTCATCTGATAGCGAAATGATTGCTGCGCCTGCTATAAAAGCTGCATTTTGGATAGTTGGGTTAGTAGTTATTTCAGGTAACTCTTACGTCATCATCACTACAATAATTTATCTCAAAAATAAGAAAATAATTGATAGCACAGCTTTTCAACGCATCATCATTTTAAATATATCAATTGCTGATTACATAATGGGAATTTATTTGCTCACCATTGCATCTTACAGTGCATTTTTCTCCGGAAACTATGGAGAAGTGGATCGTGAATGGCGGTCAAGTTTGAAATGTTCTTTAGTTGGAAGTCTGGTAACTGTTTCCAGTCAATCGTCAGTCTTTCTGATGGTGGTTTTGACAGCTTTTAGATTAAAAAACGTAACAAACGCATTTGGCTCGTTGACTGCTTCCATGCGACCTTGGATCTTCGGTTTAGTTGCATCTTGGGTTTTTGCTTTTTTTCTTAGCTTAATTCCAATGCTAAACATAACATCTCCGTACTTTATCGGCAGTTTTTCAATTTCCAGTTTGTTTCATAATGGGACTTGGAAAGCAGCAAAACTCCCACAATTTGCTTGCAGATTTGCTGCGTTAAGCAACATGAGGATTCCTATACTTGAAAATAAGTTTCAATCTCTGCTTGGGTTTGTTAAAAATAGTTTGCATAACAACACATATGTTGCTTTCTTTGGTTATTACAGTCAAACCAGCGTCTGCATGCCACGATTTTATGTTGCATATAAAGAAAGTTCATGGGAATACGCTATTTTCATCATTACACTAAACTTTTTATGCTTTTGCTTTATTGCTATTTCTTACATCGTAATTTTCGGTCATTCTACTCAATCTTCCATTAACACGCACAAATGTCTGCACAAAAGCTCTAACAAACATGCTGCCAAAATGCAAAAGCGCATCGCGCGCATCATAGCAACCGACTTTTGTTGTTGGATTCCCATTTGCGTCATGGCTTATGTGAGACTCGCAGTTAAATTCTCCGACATCGTCTACCAGATCAGTGCTGTTCTGCTGCTCCCAATCAACAGCGCGTTGAATCCGTTTCTGTTCACTTCACTTCCAGATAAGTTGATCAGCATGTGTCTTCAAAAATACAAAAAATGATCCATATTTGGATAATTGAGATACCATTTCGTCTATGGTTGAATCATAAGCATTTGTATGGCTTGTGCAAAATGTTGATAAATAGAAGTACTGTATCTGTAATTATCGATTTTTTTAACAACTGTATATGTGTGGTGAAAAGCCTGCTTCAAAAAATATTATTGACCAAAGTCCTAAGGTTTTTAATTTGGTTTTGATTTCGTTGTGTGTGCGCTGTGCAGTATAAGTGTAGTTTTGTAATGTGTAGCCTACCGTATTTAATGTATAAGATTGTACATACCAACAGCTCTGTACATTACCGATTCAATAAACTCGATAAGCAATACTTTTAAGAATGTTGTTGAGGCGGTCGAAAAACTGAGAAAAAAAGTAGAAAAAGGACCGGTTAACGTCAGTTTCAGCATGCTGTTTTAATTTTTTTTTTCGCGGAGTGCAGAACGATGCTTCACTTCTTTTCGTTATGGCCACTTAACTAACAACTCAATGGTGGAAAAGTTTATGAAAAAGTGGAATGTGAAGAGAGGATTACTGATAGCTGATTCCAATTTTTCTATGTAAGCTAAACGGTAAACAATTAGCATACTTTGTATTCTACAAGCTATCTTTATTAAGTCAATTTAACTTTTTCAAATAATTTTACCCTGCTATTATAAAGCAATTGAATTCAATTCAAAAACATTGCACGAAACTCGTGGTTAGTATATCATAAAAATCAATATGATAATACTGTAAGCTGTGAAAGATGGGATTTTTGAAATCTCCAAAAAAAAAAAGCAATAATCAAAAACAATTTTCCGTTTAGAATAAAGATATAAAACACGTACTGTATTTAATTTTACATGTTTATTAATTTAATTCAATAATGAAACAAGAATGGTCAAACTATTTATGAGTTATAGTTGTTTACACGTTTGGTACCAGATGGTAATGCATAATCGTACTAAATTTAAAAATACTTTCCCTTGATAACTTAATAGAATTGTCTTGCAAAGCGGTCGAAAGATAAATTTGTAAAAATAATTTGTTTGATTGTAATCGCATTGAAAAGTGATGCGTTATTGATTCATGTAAAATGGCTAAGACGTATAACTTTTGCAGAATTAATATTTCACAAGCACATTAATATTACAACATAATGTAATTAAGGTTTCAAATTCGATTTGTAGATTTACACTTCATCACACTGACAAGATGATAGAAAACCTACGGTATATAATAAAAAACAACAACAATTTTTTTCTATTTTTACGTCTGTTCATCAGAAACATACAATATACTTGAAAAACTTTTATTGCAATGGAATCAAGCAAAAAATACAGCAAATTAGACATCTTTGAAGCATCTAATACTAAGAATCTTAATTATCATTTGCCTAGCTCTTCTTTTCAGCGCTCTAATGTTTTTTTGCCTCCATTTTTTAATTTTTAGGGAACGAAAATATGTCAAGCTTTTCAAAAGACTGCAGTGCTTTTTCGACTATAATATTTCCAATGGCTCTGCCAAAAATTTTGGAAAAAACCGCAGCCTAAGAATCTTTTAAAAGCTGTGAGAAAAAGAGCAATAGTAAGTGGGAATGTTTTGAAAGGGTAATAGACTATACAACTCACAAAAACTATTGTGCTGTACCAATTACTTTATGTTCATTTCGACTAAAATCGTCGCTGAGCGGTATGTGAAAGATTACGTTTTTTTGGTTCAATTTAACATCGTAACTTTGGTGAATTACCAATTAAAAACCAAAGACCGACGCTAAACTTTCATTGTCATGAAAAAAAGTTTATTAATTTTTTATGTACCGGTAGCAAAAAATTTTCTCAATTACAGATTTTTAACAGAAAAGTTTATCAGCGGAATTTAACAAAGTAGAGCAGGTATGTAAAATAACTGTAGTAAGTTTAAGTTGATGAGAATAACAGTTCTACAGTAGCTTTAAGATTGAATTTTTAAAAAACCGTAATTAATTCTACAGTGCAAACTGCAAACTTGAAGTTAATCTCGGTGAAATTTATGACTTGGATAAGCTTTTTGCGTCTTTTTAGTGGTTACGCAATAACTTTTGCGCTCCCCACTAATTAAGTTGCGTGTACTTATTTTTCATTTTTATTGGTGTTTTCGAAATTAAAAATTTAGGAGAGCCTAAGTTACTCATTGTCAAAAAATTTCATCAGTTTGTCTTCTAAACTACTGTATTTCAAGCCTTTTTCATATTTTTATACCACGATTGTAACTTACACGGTTTTGAGTAAAACAATTATCTTTCTTTCAAAGTTCTCTCTACGATAAAAAAGTAGTGAACATTTGCGATCTTTTAGACAATCTGCCATGCATCTGTCCTGCACACGCCGTCTGTCAATCACTTGTTAAGCAGTTTACTGGTGAATACCAATATTCTGCCTCTGATTTGACCCGGCTGGGAATCGAACCCAGTAGAACTGCTCAGAAACAGTTTCTTGAAACACTTTAAGGTTCAACTTACCTGCGTTTCACAGCTGGGGTGGGGAGACAACAGTTGAGGGGAGGGAATTATAACGGTTTACAGAATTATGACTGAGATCTAAGAGTACTTACTCCCGCCGGGCATATTGAGTATCGGTTAATTTTTTATTTTCCAAAGCATCGCTATATCAGCCTTTTTTTTCCTTTTTTATAATATCATGTGATACATGAAGAATTAATTAAGGCATTCATGCACACAAACATTTTGATCATCCCTAACAAGAGCATTTTGCGCAGAATAGTGTGGAATTTTGCAAAAGTGTAATAGCTGTATTATATTGCAGATGCATGAAGTTCACTTCACATTTTTTGATATTTTGCAAACTTTTTACCGAAAGAAAAAAATTTTTCTCCATTGAAAAAATCAAAAAAGATGTTTCGGAAAAGCAACAAAAATAACGATAGTTTGAAAAACATTTCCTGTAGCAGTGCTGTTGAAACAAACAAAAATCTTGCAGCTATGGCAAACGAAAAATGTTTCCCCAATGATTCCAGTATCATGACAAGCAGCTATTCGAGAAATTGCCAAAAAGATTTGAAAAAACAAGCAAACATTTTTGAGTAACTTAGCACCAGTTCCAAACCCTGCAAAATCTAAGTAAAGCAAAGACAGTGTTGGGAAGACTCGAGTCCGAGTCCGGACTCGAGGCCACTTTTTAAGGACTCGGACTCGTGCCCTTAAGACTCGGACTCAGACTCGGACTCGTGGAATTTGGGAGGACTCAGACTCGGACTCGTGATTTTTGTTGAATGTCTTATTACAGAGCTACTATATATCAACAAAATATAAATGTGATAAGCAATGCATCATCTTTGGCAGGGAGAGATTTCTTACCTAAATCAAAATGAAAATCATTGAATTTGGTTTTGTAGTTTGGCAACCGCATTTTTTAGCGTTTTGGTGTGATTGGTTTGATCACGTTTGCTTCGATGATGTCGGTAGGTAAAATGTGCTCAACATATCGCATGGCTGAAAAATTCTTGGAAGGAATTCACTATTCAAGTATTCGCAGGTATTGAAGGGAGATAACAAGTTTTGTCTGTGTTAAGTTATGTTAAATTTTACACCTAATTTCTTAATATTA